>LR738715.1:109368591-109437196 GCA_902687465.1 Secale cereale | reverse complement strand
CCTTGACACCCCGACCATGGACACCCTAACCATTGACACCCTGACCCCCGACACCCCGACCCACGACCCCCGACACCCTGACACGACACCCTGACACCACACCACGACCCCAACCCCGACACACACCCCGACCCTGACCCCGACGGGGTCATATATTTGTGAATTATGAGTAGGTCGTATATTTTTCAATTTTGTTATGCAAAACATCATATGTATTTGTGTTGATCGGTGGATTTAAATGTGAAGTTGTTTTGTCGCTACGAGGGTGTGGTGTTTGACGACCTCCCCGTGCGTTCGACGAGCTCCGCCCTTGCGTTCGTTAGTGAGCAGAAATGACATCTCCTCCCCCCCTTCATTTGCTCTGTTCCAGTCTTCGTGCCGATGGAACTTGCTAGCTATAGGTGTCAATCATCAGTATGTGTAACCACTATGTGTCTCCCGTTCGAAAGGGTTACATCTATAAATATGCATGCATTTGCATATTTATAATCGTGATTCTTTCGAATTGTCCAACGTTATCCATGGACAGCCCGAGCATGTGTAGTTTGGGTTCGTTTTCCCATATGCCCTGCTCCGGATCCGATGCAGAATTTTGTTAGTGCCTCCCTGTTGTTCTCCGGGTACACTTCCTCTCTGCTTACTACCGAGACGTGTATCAGGAGAATAGCGGGGAGGTGCTGCGAAATTTTGCGTCGGATCCGGAGCAGAGCATGGTAAAATGAACCCAATCTACACATACTCGGGTGGGATTAGGACCTATCTTTACCTATTAGCGTGTAGGTTGCATGGACGTAATAAAATTGACAAACTCCATTAACTGATGGATATGGTTTGCTTAATTATGTATATATTTCTTATGTGTCCAGTAGAAAGTCAGTATGAGTGATCGTGCGTGGATGTACACCGGTTACACTAGACAGAAAGTTTGGCCCGCGGAATGGTTAACAAAAACCAAGGGGTTTGTTAGAGCCGCATTTGCAAAAGGCCAGAAATTAAGCTGGTGCCCCTGTGTCCGGTGCGACAACTATAATAAGAGGGACGAGCTTGAAATGAGTAAAGACCTGCGGAAGTTTGGTTTTACGCCTGGTTACACGGTCTGGACATTTCATGGTGAGTCTGCCCAATGTGCCAGAGCCGAGGTGGTTCGTCGTCACACCGAGGAGCATGGTACCAGGATGGAAGACATGGTGCAAGACTTTGACGATGCTCGGGACTCAGACGAGGAGATGGAGGAATCTGCAAAGGCCTTCACTGAAATGTTGGAGTCCTAAAAATGTCCTCTCCATGAGCGCACTAAGCTTTGTCAGCTGGATGCCATCTCACAAATAATGGCTTTGAAGGCTCAATTCAACTTGGGCAGAGAATGCTACGATGCGATGATGACAATATTCAGACGATTTCTACCCAAAGGCCATGTGCTACCTACAAACCTGTACCAGTCAGACAAAATCCTCCGTGCTCTTAAGATGCCCTATGAGAAGATACATGCATGTGAGAAAGGATGTGTCTTATTTAGGCTTCAGTATGAGGACTTGAACTATTATTCCATTTACAAGTCTTCCAGGTATGTTGTGGTAGACAACAGTATGGGTGAGAAGACGCAAACCAAAATACCCGTTAATGTTCTTCGGTATATGCCAATCGTACTAAGACTTCAACGTCTTTTCATGGTCGGAGAGACGGCCAGACAAACGACATGGCACAAAACAGGCAGAAGAACTGAACTAGGTGCAGATGGGAATGTGATGATGGTGCACACATCAGATGGTGAAGAGTGGAAGCGCTTCGATGCATTACATAAGGAAAAAACGGCAGATCCAAGGCATCCTCGAGTCACCGCCAGCACGGATGGGTTCAGTGTGTGTGGTCAGATGGCAGCCCAATACAGTTGTTGGCCCGTGTTTGTCATTCCACTCAATCTCCCCCCCCCCGAGCAGATTATGCAAAGAAAGAACATTTTCCTGACATTGATAATTCCAAGGCCCAACTATCCGGGAAAGAATATGAATGTGTACATGCAGCCGCTTAAGGAAGAATTGCAAGAAGCTTGGAATAATGGGTTCAAGACATACGACGCCTTTAGCAAACATAACTTCATAATGCATGCCTGGTACATGTACTCGACGCATGACTTGCCGACGTATGCACTATTCGTTGGTTGGTGTGTGCATGGAAGGTTCTCGTGCCCCACATGCAAGGGAGCTCTTGAGTTTCGTTGGTTGACGGCAGAGCACAATTATACTTGCTTCGACTTGCATAGACCGTTTCTAGTTCCTCGCCATAAGTTCAGGAAAGACAAGAAGAACTTCATCAAAGGTAGAGTTGTCAAACACTCTGAACCACCTGCGTTGACAGGCCAACAGACCCTAGATCAGTTAAACGCTCTCGAGCCAGATCCAGAGCGTCCAGGATATTTCAAGGGGTATAATAAGGAACACGCCTGGACTCACAAGACATGCTTGTGGGATCTGCCTTACTTCAAAGACCTCCTTTTCCCACACAACATCAACGTGATGCACACTGAAAGGTATATCGCCGAAGCCATTTTTGGTACATTGTTCGGCATAGAGGGGAAATCAAAGGATAATACTAAGGCTAGAGTCGATCAAGAGGAGATATGTGATAGACCGTTACAAAACATGCAAGAACCAAAAGGAAAGCGGAACTGGACGAAGCCAAAGGCATGGTTCAATCTTGGAAGGCCAGCTATGAGGGAAATTATTTTGTGGGTGAAAATACAGTTGATGTTCCTTGATGGGTATGCAGCAAATCTAAAGAGGGGAGCGAGTCTTGAAAAAAATGCAAATATTTGGTCTAAAAAGTCATGATTGGCACATATGGATTGAGAGGATAATGCCGATGATGTTGTGTGGCTTCATCCCTGAGGATGAATGGCTAGTACTGGCAGAGCTGAGCTATTTCTTCTGTGTTCTTTGTGCGAAAGAGCTATCGCCTAGCCTCCTAGAAGAAATGGAACAGTTGGCGCCGGAGTTTATCTGCAAGTTAGAGATGATCTTTCCGCCAAGCTTCTTTAATCCAATGCAACACTTGATTTTGCATCACCCGAACGAGGCAAGATTGGGGGGGGGGGTGTCAGGGATATTACTAGCAGGTATGAACCGGCTAGTGTAAACCGGATTATTATAATATGTTTGTGTGGTTGTAATATTTAGTAAAGGCTACGGCCCATGAGATCTTAGGCCCATGTATAGAGTTATGGTTTGTAAACCGCCCGATGATGTAACTTGAGAGATAAGGAAGAAAAGAGCAGAGACCGAGGCGGACACGAGTATGAGCCGGCCTAGGGACTCTGTAAACCGGACCAGGCGTCACCTCTATATAAAGGGACGACCCGGCGACGGTTCAGGGACAAGCAAGAAACAATCCGTCGAGACACAGGCAAGCGATCCGCTCCGTGTTCATCGACGCCCAAGCAATACAAAACCAAACTAGACGTAGGCTTTTACCTTCATCGAAGGGGCCGAACTAGTATAAACCCTCTATGTCCTTTGTGTGCTTTTAACCCCTTCAAGCTAACCTGTGCGATGGTTCCATCATCAAGTCCGTTAATCCGGACATCTGCCGTGTTATTTCCACGACAGTTGGTGCCCATCGTGGGGCCTCCGCACGATGGTTTCGAGTTCTTGAAGGGCAGCTTCGAAGGGCTCAAGGGCTACGTGGTCGGCCGGATGACCAAGAGTCGCCGCGGCCGGATCTACATCGACGATGCAGGTTGGGGACCGGAGGCCGATTCAATCGAATACGGGTACCGGGTTCCCTTCGATGGCATCCACGTCTTCATCGGCAAGATCGGCGAACCGGGACCTGAGCCAGACATCTTCCCCAACATCGTCGAGCCGACTCAGCATGCGAGATCGGCCCGGATTCAGCCCGCCATGAAGCACGTCTTCGTTGGAGCAATCCACGGGGTCCAAACCGAGGACGGATCGGAATCCGGTGGCGAAACAGTTGTCTACTCCGACGACGAATCTTCATCCGGAGAGACTGAGTCTTTGTATCAGTTGCAGGATGGCCGGTCTGAGGGCGAATCCGATGGAAATAGTATTCCGGGCCCCTTTGACCCTCCAAATCGGGTGGCTGTCTTTATGGCCGGTTCACAACCTACACAGCAATCCACGGTGAACGGGGCGACAGCAGAAGCTGGTGTGGGGCGGAGTGGCTAGGCCCTCTCGCCCGCTGACGTTCTATCCACCTTAGTCGAGGAGTTCACAGCCCGAGCCATGGCAGAGGTAGCTCCAGCAGACAAGGCGCAACATGATGCAGAGCTCCTTCAGTTAAAGGGCCGGGTTGACCAAGCAAGGGATGATCTGAAAGCAGAGAAGGCTATGATAGCGATAAGGCAAGCAGAATTGAATGATCAGGCTTTTCATCTGAGGATGGAAAATGCCTCTTCACAGGGAGTAAGGAGTCGGAAGTACCAATCTCGTCTACCGCCGGTTTATGAAGCGACAGATCTATTCAGGACGCCATGGGCAGGGACTAGCAATAATCCAGCTTTAAACCGGAGGGCACCCCCGGCGAGGGACGAGCCGGTTCAGCAGCCTACTGCAGAGCAAGATCGACAGATCGCATCTACACCTCACGTTCCTACCCCTCCGGGTCATTATTCAAATCCGTTGGACAATATCGTTGCGGCTGCTTCACGCTTGGCCGCTTTACCCATTGAGGGGACGTCTCCGGTAGCATTGGAGGCACGCAGGGTCAAGGATCTGCTCGATACGACATTGATACAACAGCAGGCGTATTCTCATAGCAGGGAAAGGTTACATTCAATGCCACGTCCCAGCCGGAGTTAAACTAGGCATTGGGAAGAACCAGAAGTGTCTAGCAGTGAACGCAGGCGACACCGGCACAGACAGGATAATCCGGCCGGCGCGGATGCACAAGCTCAGGATGCAAACCGGGTTAGATCGGTAGCCCGGGAGGAGATCCGTCAGACGACGCCGGTTCACACCACCACAGCGGATACAGGAGTTACAACAAGTTCCTTTGGTGTGCAGTGTCTTATCCCCGCTTTACGGAGCGTGAAGCTGCCCAAGGATTTCAAAGGCCCACGTAAGGTGCCTAATTACACAGCCGATTTGGCTCCAGAGGCTTGGGTTGAAAGTTACGAGATGGCTATGGAGATGCTAGATGTAGATGAAGCGGCTTGTGCAAAGTATTTTACTATGATGCTTGAAGGTACAGCCCGGACCTGGCTAAAGGGTTTACCCCCAAATTCCATCGGATCATGGGGAGAGTTACGTCGCCAGTTTATCAAAAATTTCAAGGATACGTGCAAACAGCCGATGTCAATAGTGGACCTAGCAGCCTGTGTGCAAGGAGAGCAGGAGTCTACAAGTGCATGGGTACGGCGAGTATCAGAGATCTTGCATTCTTCAAATAGTATCAATCCCAGTACGGCAATAGTGACTTTAGAGAACAATTGCCGGTTTGAGTCTCTAAAGCTAAAACTGGGACGGCTGAAACGAGATTGTAACGATATGGGAACTCTCATGAGTGCTCTGGTGAAGTATGGGGACTCGGACAACACTAAGTACCCAGAAGCGAAGGGAGACAAAGTAGGGAAAGTCAACAAGCCCGGTAAACCAGCGCAGGGTAATCCGGCTACAACAAGCTTCTTGGGCAAGCGAAAGGCGGAGGGTGGCTCTGATTTCGTGGCCAATACCCAAGTTCAAGAGGGTTTCCAGCGCAATAGGGGCAAACCACCCCCGCAAACCGGCGGGGGAAATGTTAGTTGGGACCAGGAGTTAAGTCAGCCTTGTCCGAAACATAGCACAAGGGGACGACCAGCGAAACACACTATAGGAGAATGCAGACCCTTGATGGAAGCCATAGCGGGCCGCTTCAATTCTAATGACAGGCCTCCGAATGGTGGTTCAGGCCCGGGGTTCTATGGTCCGGGTCATCAGGGGAACAGCTCCGGATCAGGATATCAGGGCAATAACAATGGTTATCATGGACGGGCTAATAATCAATATGGTCAAGGTGGTTATAATAACCAGGGTAATCAGCCACATGGCAGGGTGGTTACAACAACCAAGGTAGCCAACAGCAGGGCCAAGGTAATCACAACAACCAGGGTAATCAGCAGCGTCAGCAACAGCAGCCGCAATCCGGATATCAGAGTAATCCGAAGGAGTTGAGTAGTGGGCAATATCATGTATTCACCACGAGTCTCTGTAAACGAGATCAGAAGGTTTTAAAGCGGGCGGTCCACGCGGTTGAACCGGCGACGCCGCAATTTCTGCGCTGGTCAGAGCAGCCCATTGTATGGAGCAGGGAGGATCACCCGATGCAGGTGGATAATCCGGGCCACTTGGCCTTGGTGGTAGCACCACAAGTGGGAGGTTATAAGTTCACTAAGGTTCTTATGGACGGCAGCAGCAGCATCAATATCTTGTATTATGAGACCTTCCGTTGAATGGGCTTAACGGATAAGAAGCTGAGGCAGTCAAACACGGTGTTCCATGGGGTGGTTCCAGGTAAGTCAGCTTATCTGGTTGGGAAAATTGACTTAGAAGTTACCTTTGGAGATGAGCATGATTCCAGGTCAGAGATGATAACTTTCGAAGTCGTCAAGATCCGGAGCCCTTATCACACTCTGTTCGGGAGGACGGTTTACGCCAAGTTTATGGCCAGACCGTGTTATGTTTACCTGCAGCTCAAGATGCCGGGTCACAAGGGCACAATCACGGTTCATGGAAGTCGCAAGGTTGCGTTGGAGTGTGAAGAGGGAGACGCTGCTTACGCGGAGGCAGTATGTGCTACCGAGGAGTTAAAATTTTATAAGGATAATGTTGATCCAGCAGATATGACCCCGTTGAAGAAGCCGACTACAGAGCATGATCCGGCGCTGAAATTTAAATCGGCGGAGGAGACCAAGCAAGTTGATTTTGTGCCGGGCGATTCATCCAAGCAATTCACGATCAGCGCTAACCTTGATCCCAAATAGGAAAGCGCGCTCATCGAGTTCATCCGTGAGAACCGGGATATCTTTGCATGGAAACCTTCTGACATGCCAGGTATACCGAGGGAACTCGCTGAGCACAGTCTTAATATTGATCCGAAGTTTAAACCGGTCAAGCAGTATCTGCGCCGCTTCAACGAAGAGAGGCGCAAGGCTATAGGAGAGGAGGTGGCCAGACTTTTGGCTGCAGGGTTCATAGTGGAAGTTTTTCACCCAGAGTGGTTGGCTAATCCGGTGCTGGTGCTAAAGAAGATCGGTTTATATGGAGTGATGAGGCAAATGCTGTGTTTGAGGATTTGAAGCGACAGCTGGCAAGGCCACCGGTCCTGGCTGCCCTTGTTGATAACGAACCTTTGCTGTTATACGTCGCCGCCAACGCATGAGCAGTTAGTGTGGCGATCGTGGTGGAACGCAAGGAAGCAGGGAAAGAATATCCGGTTCAGCGTCCGGTTTATTACGTGAGTGAGGTACTCATTGAGTCTAAGCAGAGGTACCCACATTGGCAGAAGCTGGTGTATGGTGTGTTCATGGCAAACCGGAAGTTGAAGCACTATTTTTAGGGTCACCCGATAACCATTGTTAGTTCAGCACTGTTGGGGGACATAATCCAGAACAGAGAAGCTACGGGTAGAGTGGCGAAGTGGGCCATTGAGCTCAGCCCACATGAGTTGAAATATGTGCCACGCACCGCTATAAAATCTCAGGCATTGGTGGATTTCATCAATGATTGGACGGAATTACAAACACCTGAGGAGAAGCCGGATCTTACTTACTGGACGATTCACTTTGACGGTTCAAGACAGTTAGAAGGCTCGGGGGCTGGAGTTGTTTTAACTTCCCCGCGAGGTGATAAGTTTTGTTACGTCCTCCGTTTATTGTTTCCTTGTACTAATAATGCAGCGGAATATGAAGTGTTGCTTCATGGCTTGCAGATGGCAAAGGAGATGAACTTGAGCCGGGTCAAGTGCTTCGGCGATTTAGATTTGGTGGCACGGCAAGTTTCAGGCAAGTGGGATTCAAGGGATCCTCTCATGGCGGCTTACAGACGAGAAGTGGAAGCAGTGGCTGGATATTTCAAAGGGTATCAAGTGGACCACATAGACCGGCGAAAGAATGAAGCGGCTGATGCTTTAAGCCGGCTAGGTTTGAAGGAAATATGCCCTAGAGGCAATAATAAAGATGTTATTTGTATTTCCTTATATCATGATAAATGTCTTTTATTCATGCTAGAATTGTATTAACCGGAAACTTGATACATGTGTGAATACATAGACAAAATAGTATGTCCCTAGTATGCCTCGACTAGACTAGCTCATTGATCAAAAGATGGCTATGTTTCCAAGCCCTAGACATGAGTTGTCATTTGATCAACGGGATCACATCATTAGGAGAATGATGTGATGGACTAGACCCATCCGTTAGCATAGCACTATGATCGTTTAGTTTTACTGCTATTGCTTTCTTCATGACTTATACATGTCCCTATGACTATGAGATTGTGCAACTCCCGAATACCATAGGAACACCTTGTGTGCTATCAAACGTCACAACGTAACTGGGTGATCATAAAGATGCTCTACAGGTGTCTCCGAAAGTATTCGTGGTGTTGGCATAGATCAAGATTAGGATTTGTCACTCCGAGTGTCGGAGAGGTATCTCTGGGCCCTCTCGGTAATGCACATCATAATAAGCCTTGCAAGCAAATGACTAATGAGTTAGTCACGAGATGATGTACTACGGAACGAGTAAAGAGACTTGCCGGTAACGAGATTGAACTAGGTATAGAGATACCGACGATCGAATCTCGGGCAAGTAACATACCGATGACAAAAGGAACAACGTATGTTTTTATGCGGTTTGACCGATAAAGATCTTCGTAGAATATGTAGGAGCTAATATGAGCATCCAGGTTCCGCTATTGGTTATTGACCGGAGATGAGTCTCGGTCATGTCTACATAGTTCTCGAACCCGTAGGGTCCGCACGCTTAATGTTTGATGACAATCAGTATTATGAGTTTATGAGTTTTGATGTACCGAAGGTAGTTCGGAGTCCCGGTTGAGATCACGGACATGACGAGGAGTCTCGGAATGTCCGAGACATAAAGATTGATATATTGGACGACTATATTCGGACACCGGAAGTGTTCTGGAAAGTTTCGGAATTTATCGGAGTGCCGGGGGGGTTACTGGAACCCCCCGGGGGAATGATGGGCCCTGGTGGGCCATAGGGGAGAGAGAGGGCAGCAGCCAGGAGGTGGCGCGCCCCCATCCCTAGGAGGAGTCCAAATAGGACTAGGGGAGGGGGGCGCGGCCCCTCTTTCCCTCTCCCTCTCCCTCTCTTCCCTTCCCCCCCTTTCCTTCATTGGTGGACTCCTACTAGGAATAGAATTGCAATCCTATTCCTAGTACGATTGCTCCCTAGCCGCACCATAGGAGGGCCCGCCGGCCTCCCCCTTCCTCCTTTATATACGGGGGCAGGGGGGCACCCAAAGACACACAAGTTGAATTGTTCTAGCCGTGTGCGGTGCCCCCCTCCACAGAAACACACCTTGGTCATATCGTTGCAGTGCTTAGGCGAAGCCCTGCGCCGGTAGATACATCATATCCGTCACCACACCGTCGTGCTGACGAAAATCTCCCGTGAAGCTCAACTGGATGAAGAGCTCGTGGGACGTCATCAAGCTGAATGTGTGCTGAACGCGGAGGTGCCATATGTTCGGTGCTTGATCGGTTGGATCGCGAAGAAGTTCGACTACATCAACCGCGTCACTTGACGCTTCCGCTCCCGGTCTATGAGGGTACATAGACACACTCTCCCCCTCGTTGCTATGCATCTAGTAGATAGATCTTGCGTGATCGTAGGAAAATTTTGAAAATACTACGTTCCCCAACAGTGGTATCATGAGCCAGGTCTATGCGTAGATGATATGCACGAGTAGAACACAATGAGTTGTGGGCGATACTAGTCATACTGCTTACCAGCATGTCATACTTTTCTTCGGCGGTATTGTGAGATGAAGCGGCCCGGACCGACATTACTCGTACGCTTACGCGAGACTGGTTTCACCGTTATGAGCACTCGTTGCTTAAAGGTGACTGGCGGGTGTCTGTCTCTCTCACTTTAGCTGAATCAAGTGTGGCTACGCCCTGTCCTTGTGAAGGTTAAAATAGCACATACTTGACGAAACATCGTTGTGGTTTTTTGTATGCGTAGGTAAGAACGGTTCTTGCAAAGCCCGTAGCAGCCACGTAAAACTTGCAACAACAAACTAGAGGACGTCTAACTTGTTTTTGCAGGGCATGTTGTGATGTGATATGGTCAAGACATGATGAGTTATACGGTTTTGTATGAGATGATCATGTTTTGTAATGTTATCGGCAACTGGCAGGAGCCATATGGTTGTCGCTTTATTGTATGAAATGCAATTGCCATGTAATTGCTTTACTTTATCACTAAGCGGTAGCGATAGTCGTAGAAGCAATAGTTGGCGAGACGACAACGATGCTACGATGGAGATCAAGGTGTCGCGCCGGTGACGAAGGTGATCATGACGGTGCTTTGGAGATGGAGATCAAAAGCACAAGATGATGACGGCCATATCATGTCACATATTTTGATTGCATATGATGTTTATCTTATTATGCTTCTTATTTTGCTTAGAACGACGGTAGCATTATAAGATGATCCCTTACTAAATTTCAAGGTATAAGTGTTCTCCCTGAGTATGCACCGTTGCGAAAGTTCGTTGTGCCGAGACACCACGTGATGATCGGGCGTGATAAGCTCTACGTTCAAATACAACAGGTGTAAGCCAGTTTTGCACACGTAGAATACTCGGGTTAAACTTGACGAGCCTAGCATATGCAGATATGGCCTCGGAACACTGGAGACCGAAAGGTCGAGCGTGAATCATATAGTAGATATGATCAACATAAGATGTTCACCATTGAAACTACTCCATCTCACGTGATGATCGGACATGGTTTAGTTGATTTGGATCACGTGATCATTTAGATGACCGGAGGGATGTCTATCTAAGTGGGAGTTCTTTAAATAATATGATTAAATTGAACTTTAATTTATCATGAACTTAGTCCTGATAGTTTTTGCATATCTATGTTGTTGTAGATCAATGGCCCATGCTACCGTTCCTTTGAATTTTAATGCATTCCTAGAGAAAGCTAAGTTGAAAGATGATGGTAGCAATTACACGGACCGGGTCCGTAACTTGAGGATTATCCTCATTGCTGCACAGAAGAATTATGTCCTTGAAGCACCGCTAGGTGACAAGCCCCCTCCCGCTAATGTAGACGCTTTGAACGTCTGGCAGTCGCGGTCTGATGACTACACGATAGTTCAGTGTGCCATGCTTTACGGCTTAGAACCGGGACTTCAACGACGTTTTGAACGTCATGGACCATATGAGATGTTCCAGGAGTTGAAGTTAATATTTCAAGCAAATGCCCGGATTGAGAAATATGAGATTTCCAATAAGTTCTACAGCTGCAAGATGGAGGAGAATAGTTCTATTAGTGAACACTTGCTCAGAATGTCTGGGTACTACAATCATATGACTCAACTTGGTTGCAAAGTTGACGAGGATAGTGTTATTGATAGAGTTCTTCAATCACTGCCACCAAGCTATAAAGGCTTCGTGATGAACTATAATATGCAAGGGATGCAAAAGACAATTCCCGAGCTCTTCGCTATGCTCAAAGCTGCGGAGGTAGAAATCAAAAAGGAGCATCAAGTGTTGATGGTTAACAAAACCACTAGTTTCAAGAAAAAGGGCAAGGGAAAGAAGGGGAACTTCAAGAAGAATAGCAAGACAGTTGCTACTCCCACGAAGAAACCCAATTCTGGAGCCAAGCCTGAAACTGAGTGCTTCTACTGCAAGGGGACTGGACACTGGAAGCGGAACTGCCCCAAGTATTTGGCGGATAAGAAGGATGGCAAGGTGAACAAAGGTATATGTGATATACATGTTATTGATGTGTACCTTACTAATGCTCGTAGTAGTACCTGGGTATTTGATACCGGTTCGGTTGCTAATATTTGTAACTCGAAACAGGGTATGGATTAAACGAAGATTGGCTAAGGACGAGGTAACGATGCGCGTGGGAAATGGTTCCAAAGTCGATGTGATCGCCGTCGGCACGCTACCTCTACATCTACCTTCGGGATTAGTTTTAGACCTAAATAATTGTTATTTGGTGCCAGCGTTGAGCATGAACATTATATCTGGATCTTGTTTGTGGCGAGACGGTTATTCATTTAAATCCAAGAATAATGGTTGTTCTATTTATATGAGTAATATCTTTTATGGTCATGCACCATTGAAGAGTGGTCTATTCTTGTTGGATCTCAATCGTAGTGATACACATATTCATAATATTGAAACCAAAAGATGCAAGGTTAATAATGATAGTGCAACTTATTTGTGGCACTGCCGTTTAGGTCATATTGGTGTAAAGCGCATGAAGAAACTCCATAGTGATGGACTTTTGGAATCACTTGATTATGAATCACTTGGTACTTGCGAACCATGCCTCATGGGCAAGATGACTAAAACTCCGTTCTCCGGAACCATGGAGCGAGCAACAAATTTGTTGGAAATCATACATACTGATGTATGTGGGCCAATGAGTGTTGAGGCTCGCGGCGGGTATCGTTATTTTCTGACCTTCACTGATGATTTAAGCAGATAAGGGTGTATCTACTTAATGAAGCACAAGTCTGAAACATTTGAAAAGTTCAAAGAATTTCAGAGTGAAGTAGAGAATCATCGTAACAAGAAAATAAAGTTTCTACGATCTGATCGTGGAGGAGAATATTTGAGTTACGAGTTTGGTCTTCATTTGAAACAATGTGGAATAGTTTCACAACTCACGCCACCCGGAACACCACAGCGTAATGGTGTGTCCGAATGTCGTAACCGTACTTTATTGGATATGGTGCGATCTATGATGTCTCTTACCGACTTACCACTATCGTTTTGGGGTTATGCTTTTGAGACAGCTGCATTCACGTTAAATAGGGCACCATCTAAATCCGTTGATACGACACCTTATGAACTGTGGTTTGGCAAGAAACCAAAGTTGTCGTTTCTTAAAGTTTGGGGCTGCGATGCTTATGTGAAAAAGCTTCAACTTGATAAGCTCGAACCCAAGTCGGAGAAATGTGTCTTCATAGGATACCCAAAAGAGACTGTTGGGTACACCTTCTATCACAGATCCGAAGGCAAGATATTCGTTGCTAAGAATGGATCCTTTCTAGAGAAGGAGTTTCTCTCGAAAGAAGTGAGTGGGAGGAAAGTAGAACTTGATGAGGTAATTGTACCTTCTCCTGAATTAAAAAGTAGTACATCACAGAAAATTGTTCCAGTGATTCCTACACCAATTAGTGAGGAAGCTAATGATGATGATCATGAAACTTCGGATCAAGTTTCTGCTGAACGTCGTAGATCAACCAGAGTACGTTCCGCACCAGAGTGGTACGGCAACCCAGTTCTGGAAGTCATGTTACTAGACCATGATGAACCTACGAACTATGAGGAAGCGATGATGAGCCCAGATTCCGCAAAATGGCTTGAGGCCATGAAATCTGAGATGGGATCCATGTATGAGAACAAAGTATGGACTTTGGTTGACTTGCCCGATGATCGGCAAGCCATCGAAAATAAATGGATCTTCAAGAGGAAGACCGACGCAGACGGTAATGTTACTGTTTACAAAGCTCGACTTGTTGCGAAAGGGTTTCGACAAGTTCAAGGAGTTGACTACGATGAGACTTTCTCACCTGTAGCGATGCTTAAGTCTGTCCGAATCATGTTAGCAATTGCCGCATTTTATGATTATGAAATCTGGCAAATGGATGTCAAAACTGCATTCCTAAATGGATATCTCAAAGAAGAGTTGTATATGATGCAACCGGAAGGTTTTGTCGATCCAAAAGGTGCTAACAAAGTATGCAAGCTCCAGCGATCCATCTATGGACAGGTGCAAGCATCTCGGAGTTGGAATATACACTTTGATGAGGTGATCAAAGCATATGGTTTTATACAGACTTTTGGAGAAGCCTGTATTTACAAGAAAGTGAGTGGGAGCTCTGTATCATTTCTAATATTATATGTGGATGACATATTGTTAATTGGAAATGATATAGAATTTCTGGATAGCATAAAAGGATACTTGAATAAGAGTTTTTCATTGAAAGACCTCGGTGAATCTACTTATATATTAGGCATCAAGATCTATAGAGATAGATCAAGATCAAGACGCTTAATTGGACTTTCACAAAGCACATACCTTGATAAAATTTTGAAGAAGTTCAAAATGGATCAGTCAAAGAAAGGGTTCTTGCCTGTGTTACAAGGTATGAAGTTGAGTAAGACTCAATGCCCGACCACTTCAGAAGATAGAGAGAAAATGAAAGTCATTCCCTATGCCTCAGCCATAGGATCTATCATGTATGCAATGCTGTGTACCAGACCTGATGTGTGCCTTGCTATAAGTCTAGCAGGGAGGTACCAAAGTAATCCAAGAGTGGATCACTGGACAGCGGTCAAGAACATCCTAAAATACCTGAAAAGGACAAAGGATATGTTTCTCGTATATGGAGGTGACAAAGAGCTCGTCGTAAACGGTTACGTCGATTCTAGCTTTGAAACTGATCCGGATGACTCTAAGTCACAGACCGGATATGTATTTTTATTGAACGGTGGAGCTGTCAGTTGGTGCAGTTCCAAGCAGAGCGTCGTGGCGGGATCTATGTGTGAAGCGGAATACATAGCTGCTTCGGAAGCAGCAAATGAAGGAGTCTGGATGAAGGAGTTCATATCCGATCTAGGTGTAATACCTAGTGCATCGGGTCCAATGAAAATCTTTTGTGACAACACTGGGGCAATAGCCTTGGCGAAGGAATCCAGGTTTCACAAGAGAACAAAGCACATCAAAAGACGCTTCAATTCCATCCGCGATCTAGTCAAGGAGGGAGACATAGAGATTTGCAAGATATATACGGATCTGAATGTTGCAGACCCGTTGACTAAGCCTCTTCCACGGGCAAAACATGATCAGCACCAGGACTCCATGGGTGTGAGGATCATCACTTTGTAATCTAGATTATTGACTCTAGTTCAAGTGGGAGACTGAAGGAAATATGCCCTAGAGGCAATAATAAAGATGTTATTTGTATTTCCTTATATCATGATAAATGTCTTTTATTCATGCTAGAATTGTATTAACCGGAAACTTGATACATGTGTGAATACATAGACAAAATAGTATGTCCCTAGTATGCCTCTACTAGACTAGCTCATTGATCAAAAGATGGCTATGTTTCCAAGCCATAGACATGAGTTGTCATTTGATCAACGGGATCACATCATTAGGAGAATGATGTGATGGACTAGACCCATCCGTTAGAATAGCACTATGATCGTTTAGTTTTACTGCTATTGCTTCCTTCATGACTTATACATGTTTCTATGACTATGAGATTGTGCAACTCCCGAATACCATAGGAACACCTTGTGTGCTATCAAACATCACAACGTAACTGGGTGATCATAAAGATGCTCTACAGGTGTCTCCGAAAGTATTCGTGGTGTTGGCATAGATCAAGATTAGGATTTGTCACTCCGAGTGTCGGAGAGGTATCTCTGGGCCCTCTCGGTAATGCACATCATAATAAGCCTTGCAAGCAAATGACTAATGAGTTAGTCACGAGATGATGTATTACAGAACGAGTAAAGAGACTTGCCGGTAACGAGATTGAACTAGGTATAGAGATACCGACGATCGAATCTCGGGCAAGTAACATACTGATGACAAAAGGAACAACGTATGTTTTTATGCGGTTTGACCGATAAAGATCTTCGTAGAATATGTAGGAGGTAATATGAGCATCCAGGTTCCGTTATTGGTT
This sequence comes from Secale cereale, assembly GCA_902687465.1. Lineage (NCBI taxonomy): Eukaryota > Viridiplantae > Streptophyta > Magnoliopsida > Poales > Poaceae > Secale > Secale cereale. The sequence goes on along the minus strand of LR738715.1, from coordinate 109,421,275 downwards.
ATTGACCGGAGATGAGTCTCGGTCATGTCTACATAGTTCTCGAACCCGTAGGGTCCGCACGCTTAACGTTTGATGACAATCGGTATTATGAGTTTATGAGTTTTGATGTACCGAAGGTAGTTCGGAGTCTCGGATGAGATCACGGACATGACGAGGAGTCTCGGAATGTCCGAGACATAAAGATTGATATATTGGACGACTATATTCGGACACCGAAAGTGTTCTGGAAAGTTTCGGAATTTACCGGAGTGCCGGGGGGGTTACTGGAACCCCCCTGGGGAATGATGGGCCCTGGTGGGCCATAGGGGAGAGAGATGGCAGCAGCCAGGAGGTGGCGCGCCCCCATCCCTAGGAGGAGTCCAAATAGGACTAGGGGAGGGGGGCGCGGCCCCTCTTTCCCTCTCCCTCTCCCTCTCTTTCCTCCCCCCCCCTTTCCTTCATTGGTGGACTCCTACTAGGAATAGGATTGTGATACGTCTCAAACGTATCTACTTTTCCAAACACTTTTGATATTGTTTTGGCCTCATTCTTGCATGATTTGAACTAAACTAACCCGGACTGACGCTGTTTTCAGCAGAGTTGCCTGTATGGTTTTATTGTGTGCAGGAAAACGGATTTTTAGGTATCTCAGAAAAATCCACGAAAAATCACAGAAAATCCACGCACCCGAAGGAACCAGGTGCCAGAAGTGGGGCCAGAGGGGGGCCAGGGGTGCCCAGGCGCACTGTGGGCGCGCCCCCCTGGGCCGCGTCGGGGGGCCGCCTGGGTGGGTCCCACACCCCCTGGTGCCCTACTTTGCCTCATATTTTTACTCCTGACGCAGAAACCCCAGATCAGAAGTTCTTTCGCAGTTTTCTGTCGCGGAGCCGCCGCCACCCTCTGTTCTTCCTCGGGAGGGCTAATCTGGAGGCTGAATTGGCCTCCGGAGAGGGGAGATCGTCGCCATCGTCATCACCATCACCACTCCATCATCCCTCCATGACTTCTCCCTCCATGTGTGAGTAATTCCCCTGCTGTAGGCGAAGGGGATGGTAGGGATTGGATGAGTTAGATCATGTAATAGTTTATCAGATCGTTGGGGGCATGTTACCTATCATCTACTATGGTGTTTATCATCTTCGCTTCAACTTGTTATTCTTAATGCTTGACACTTAGGGCCCGAGTGCCATGATTTCAGATCTGAACCATATGTGTTTGTATGAATATATTTGTGTTCGTGATCCTATCTATGAGTTGTTTGCACCTGTTACGGTCCGGAACCGGCGATCCCAAAAGTGACAGCTTGGGACACCAAAGGGAATGGTCCGTAGTTTGAGGATTACATGTATCCATTGAGTTCATTGCTTTGTTCCGGTGCTCTTTGACAGGAGCACCTTAATATCCATAAGTTCCTTTTGGCCCCGTTCGTAGCGGGATGGTAGGACAAAAGATGTTGTGCAAGTTCTTATTGCAAGCACGCACAACTACCTACGGGATACATGCCTAATGTTTGATATTTGCCTAGATGATCATTACTTTTCCGTGTGCCATGGCCCAAGTTAGAATCTATCTCATCCATGCAGCGCCCAACCATCCATCTCCCTAGCCTACAGTGTTTTAAATCCTGCTTGTCACTAGTTGCTATTCTTGCCATTTACTTTTGCTGTTTACTTTTACTGTTACTTTTACTATCACTATCATATCACTGTTACCACTTATCTTTTGTTGCAAGTAAGTATATTTCAGGTGCGGTTGAATTGACAACTCAACTGTCGAAGCTTATAAATACTCTTTGGCTCCCCGTGTGTCGAATCAATAAATTGGGTTATTCTTACCCGCGAAGACTATCTCGATCCCTTACGGTTGAGGGTTATCAAGTACCGTTTTCTGGCGCCGTTGCCGGGGAGCATAGCAATATTTACAAGTCTACTTGAGGTATCCTACCTGCTACACTTTATCCACTATGGGTAAGAAAGGAGACCCCAAGGTTCCGATCTTACTATCCACTACAAGAAGAGGTACTGCTCTGAGCACTAGTGCTACACTTGATTCACCTTCCGTTATGAAGAAAATGATGATGCTATTGCACACCTGACTAAACTTGGTGAGTTGGGTAGCCTGTTTACCTCCTTGAAGGAGGGTGCTAAAGCATGGTATGATTCACTCCCATGCGGTTCCATTAAGAGTCCTCAGGATTTAGCTCACTCTTTTGTTGATAAGTACTTTCCTGCTCACATGCAACACACTGCTTTACAAAGAATTTATAACTTTAAACAGTTGCAGGATGAATCCCTCCCTAAAGCTTGGGGGAGGTACTGCGGTCTGATTCGGGCTAGACCTGGACATGAAATCCCTAAGAATGAATTAATCGATATATTCTATGCTGGTCTAACTGATGAATCCAGGTCCTATTTGGATAGTTGTGCTGGTTGTGTTTTCAGGAAAAGAACACCGGACGATGCAGAAGATTTAATGGGCAGAATTGCCAAAAACCATGAAGATTGGTCCGTCCCTGAACCACCTCCACCAACAAAGAAGAGGGGCATGTTTGTTCTGAGCCCCGAGGATATGCGAGAAGCAAAGAAGTCTATTAAAGAGAAAGGTATTAAAGCTGAAGACGTGAAGAATCTACCCCCTATTGAGAAGCTGTGTGAGCCTACCACTCACCCTCCTATGGTAGAGGTACACTCTCTTTTAGATTTCAACGCAAGTGACATCGCTCATGGTAAGCCTCCTGATCAATGTTTAGATGAGTTTGATAATTTTATTATGAAACAGAATCATTTTAATGAGAGGATAGAAAGTCAGTTGCATGATAATTCCCTTGCTATCAAAAGACTGCTTGATGTTTTAGATAGAACAGCTAATGATGTTCAATGTCTTGTGAAGCATTTTCATATGGTTCAAACTCAGCTTGATCAAATTTCTAATGTGCAAAGAGATTTGCTTGCTAACAATGCCAAACACGATAATTTACAGGCTTTCGGGATTAAGACCCGAGGAGGAACTAGCACTCAAGATCCTCTCTACCCAGAGGGTCATCCGAGGAGAATCGAGCAAGATTCTCAAATGCAGGAAGAAGAAATTGTTGTCTCTCCAAAGAAGAAGAAGAAACATAAAGAGACTGACAATTCTAATGATCTTATTGCAGATGAAGAGCCATCTATTGATCCCAACAGTGTATCTATCTCCGATGCTGAGACTGAAGACGGTGCTGAAAATGAAGGTAATGATAATGAGAAGAATGATCCGCCTGAAGTGCGAGAAGAAGAAGCACCTGACAAACGTAAGAGGTACACTAAAGAAGACTTCATCGCGAGAAAACATGGGAAGGAAAGAGAACCATGGGTACAGAAACCCATGCCCTTTCCAGGTAAGTCCATCAAATCTAAAGAAGAAGAGCATTACAATAAGTTTTGTGAGTGGATTAAACCTGTTTTTCTTCAAATCCCTTTGACTGATGCTATTAAGTTACTTCCTTATTCAAAATATATGAAAGATATTGTCACTAATAAAAGAAAAGTTCCTAATGATGCAATATCTACTATGCTTGCTAACTACTCTTTCAGTGGCAAGATTCCTGAGACGCTTGGTGATCCAGGTATACCCACCATTCCTTGCTCCATAAAGAATAATTATGTCAAAACTGCTTTATGTGATCTTGGAGCAGGAGTGAGTGTTATGCCTCTCTCTCTTTACGAGAGGCTTTGTTTAGAGAAACTAATTCCTACAGATATCTCCCTTCAGATGGCTGACAAGTGAACCGCTGTTCCGATAGGTATTTGTGAGGATGTTCCCGTAGAAGTTGCTAATTGTTTAATTCTTACTGATTTTGTTGTGCTTGACATGCCCGAGGATGGGAGCATGTCCATTATTCTTGGTAGACCTTTTCTTAACACCGCAGGTGCTATTATTGATTGCAATAAAGGGAAGGTTACCTTCCATGTGAATGATAAAGAACACATGGTATATTTTTCGAAGAAGATCGACAGGAGGCATGGCCTCAACTCTATAGAGAATATCGAGACCGTGAAAATTGGAGAATGGGACTGTCCACTACATGTGCCTCACAAATACAAAACTATCATGGTAGGGACAATGCCCATCAAAGTAAAGGTTCAGTGATTACTTCGTAAGAGGTGAGACTTTTTGCTCTATATATCGCTTGTTTGTTGGTAAGACTTGATCAACCTTACTAGTGAACATGTTTTATATGGATAAAAAGTTGAGATTGTTATGTTTTCACTTGTTTTTAGTTTTGTCCTACTTGCTGTACCAAGTACTTATGTTTTTGAAGCTTCACGATACTACTAACTGCTTCAAGATTTCAGAGAGTTTCGCTGCTTTTTGAACTTCGAAAAAATTTCAACAGTGAAGTTTTCAGAAAAATTCCAGAAAAAATAAAATAAAAATTTCCACGACGGGGGAGACCCAGAGGGGCCTGGGGCCAGCCAGGGGGGCCACCAGTGGCCCAGGCGGCCAGCTGGCGTGGCCCAGCCCCTGGCCGCGCCCACAGGGCGCCTGGGGCCCACAGGACCCCCCCTCCAGGTATGTCTTCTTCCTCCCTCTTTCTCTTTCTCCAAAAACACGAGTTCTGCTCTTGTTCTTGTGTTCTTGCTGTTCTTGGAGGCGATTCTTCGATCTCTCTCTACAGCCCATCATTTGAGCTGAAATTTTGAGCAAATACTCCCTGGTATGTGACTCCTCCACCCCTCCAATTAGATTTTTGATTGGTGGCCTCATTTGTGAGTATTTAGTAGTTCTTGGTGCTGTAGAGATGAGCTTGCATGCATGTATAGAAAGTTATTTTCCAAGTTTTGATGCAAGTTTATGCCTTGGGCAAGTGAGTTGAGTAGTTTGCCTTAGCTCACTTTGTTTTAATCCTCGTTTTTGTAAATTGTATTTTTTTTCTTCAGAAATGAGTTTGTTAGGAAGGGCAAAAGGGTGGCTTGAGAAGAGGAGGCCCGCACACTCCGATCGAGTTACTAGAGCCGCAGCTTCACCATCGACTGCTAGGGTGAGCTTTAATGAAGATCATGTGCCCCTGGAGTTGTTGGAAGATACAAGTCCAGCACGTGCGATGACATTTCCATGTGATGAATTCATGGAAGCTGCGGGAATCAAGTATGAGTTTTATAATCTTTGTGCTAATGCAGGTTTGACACGACTCGTCATGAGCCGTGTTACTCAGTATCAAAAACTCACCTCCAGTTTCATTAACAGTTTTAGATATAATCCTGATTCAGGTGCTATTGAGTTTAAAATTTATAATGATCTTATCACCATGACTTTGGGAAATTTTTGTGAAATAATAGGTGTGCCGAACGTTGGGAGGACGGCTAGGATGGCCACTCAGCCCTCCGAGCTGAAAAACGTCATCAACTCTCTCTGCAGCATGGGTACGAGGGATATTCATCGGTCAAAGATCTCCAGCATCTTATTTCCTCACCTCAGGTATTTTGCATATTATATTGCTAGAGGGGTGTTAGCTCGTGACAACACGAGCAGCATTTCTGCTCCGGATATTGCTATCCTGGCAGCAGCCCTCTCAGGGAGGTCTGATTATAATCTGGGTGCCTTAATTGCTCGACGCCTTGCTATGAACGGTAACAAGGGGGACTTATATGGTGGCGTTTACACCACACTTATCTTAGAGCATCTTGGAGGCACCCCACACCCTGATGATACTCCTTTTACTTATTTAAGCTTTGATCTTGCTGCTATGAAAAGGCATAAGTTTGTTACCATGGGTTCTGAGCTTGATAATCTTATTTATATCTTGCGTTTCGGAACTGCCGCGGAACGCGAGATCCGTCTACCTGCACCTTTTTTTGTTTGATTTTTATCGCAGGAACGGATGGTCCTTTGATGTTGTTCAGTTCGATGAGTTCATGGTCCAGCATCAGTTTCATAACCCCATGGAGGGGGTTGTGCCCGACGAGGAGAGGCACGGTGAGATACCACATTTTCAGGAAGAGACCGCCACCGAGTTTGGTGAAGGTTCTTCCTCTGTTTGGCGTTCGGAACCTTCCTCGTGGGAGACTCCGAGGAGTTCGGTGTACGCGCCAGCATCCTTCTACGACCCTTGGACTCACCACCATACCCCTGGAGCAGGAGGCTCCTGGGGGCAGTAGCTGCTACCAACTTAGGCCAAAAGCCTAAGCTTGGGGGAGTACGTGCCCTTCTCACTTTTCCATTGTATTATCCATTTTATTCACTTTGATCTTTTCGAAGTTTTTGCCCGTTCTTCTTTGTTTCCCTCTTTGCAAAAACAACAAAAAGATTTTCTCTTTCTTTTGCTTTTATTCAACCTTTGAAAAAAACCAAAAAGATTTCCTTTCTCTCTTTAGTTTGCTTTGTTTTCAGAGATCAGCTCGAGTCCGTGGCATTTAATTACATTTCCCACGTTCGATCGTGCAAGTGACAAGCAGTAATGACGAAGATCGACTGAAGGGGAGCAACAAGGAAGACCGGTAAGAACTCTTTTTGTTTCTACTTTTGTACATATGCCTGTACTTATGATCTAGAGACCAGCTTGTAGCGACATAGTGCTATGTTTACAATGCTCTTTCGGTGGTTCATGCTTTCCTTGTGGCTAGTCTCGAATAACTAGAGTATATAATGTGTTATTGAAATGATCTACATGCATTGCACTGTTCATAGTCTGGTATACTAAGGTGGTATTTCCCTTTAGAGAAATTTTGGATTGACTTGGCACATGCTTACACATGTTTAAGACTAAAAAGTCTACTTTGCCTTGATGATCTTTGAGTTTTAGAATAGTTATATCACTTTCATGCCCGATTCAATGTTGCTTTGTCGCTCTGCATGATTATGACCGTTATTGCTCTCTAGTTGGTCGCTTCCTGGTCTTTTGCTAAACCTCCACCTGTACTAAGCAGACTGACTGCTTGTGCATCCAAAATCCTTAAAACCAGTTATGCCATATGAGTCCACTATACCTTCCTATACATGGTATTTACCTGCCATTCCTAACGAAGACTTTCATGTACCATCTCGAAACTAATCAAAAGCATTTCTCTTTTGTGCCTATGTTTTAGCTCATGAGGAAGTAGTAGTTAATTCATGATCTTTTTAAGTTGGACAAGTTTCACCCCTAGATTGTATGTCTAATGTGCAAACCCCTAATACGAAAAGGAATTGGCATTGAGTGCGCCCGGCTCAAAAAGATAATATAACAAACAAACCCTCCTTCACGCTTTGTTCATGAGAAATCAGAAAACTTTGGCAGTGATAAACAAAGGAGATTAAGAGGATGTGATCGTCCTCATGCGGGAGCCGTTCCTCGAGACTTGTCCACTCAAAAAGTGATTGAGTTATCTGCTAGCATTCGTTGACGAAATATGCACTTCTCAAAACATGTTTACTTCTGTTTTTAAAACCAAGAGCTCTGGTACATGTTTAGTTTTTGTTTCCAACCACGGGTTTTCAACCTTGCCAATAAAAGCCATGGTTCGAGAGTCTCACCTTCTTTCTTCAAAGCACCGACTAGGAGAGCATAATTGTCATTCTGAGTGTAATGTGCATTGTCCCAAAGTATTACATTGTCTTCTGCATACTTGTGATATGATTTATTCTGAAATTCTTAGTTCTAGTCTCCTTTAAAACTCTGGAGGAGTTTCTGCATTTATGTTTTGCTTCACTCATGGAGGCTAGCGAGATACCACCCTAATATGCTCAAGCTATGTGCAATGTAATCTTGTCTTGATTTTCAGTAATATATTATTTACTTTTAAGTATTTGTGACTGGTCACTTGAAAGAAGGATTGCTCCTTGCATTGTCCTCATAAGTACTGTTTCAATACTTGCTAAACTCTTTTCGTAGTACATGCTTATATACATCTAATGAAGCAAAAGAGTTTGTCAAAGTTTTCTTTGTCGCGTCCAGTTCGTTGAACTGAATTGCTTGAGGACAAGCAATATGCTAAGCTTGGGGGAGTTGATACGTCTCAAACGTATCTACTTTTCCAAACACTTTTGATATTGTTTTGGCCTCATTCTTGCATGATTTGAACTAAACTAACCCGGACTGACGCTGTTTTCAGCAGAGCTGCCTGTATGGTTTTATTGTGTGCAGGAAAACGGATTTTTAGGTATCTCAGAAAAATCCACGAAAAATCACAGAAAATCCACGCACCCGAAGGAACCAGGTGCCAGAAGTGGGGCCAAAGGGGGGCCAGGGGTGCCCAGGCGCCCTGTGGGTGCGCCCCCCCTAGGCCGCGCCGGGGGGCCGCGTGGGTGGGTCCCACACCCCCTGGTGCCCTACTTTGCCTCGTATTTTTACTCCCGACGCAGAAACCCCAGATCAGAAGTTCTTTCGCAGTTTTCCATCGCGGAGCCGCCGCCACCCTCTGTTCTTCCTCGGGAGGGCTAATCTGGAGGCTGAATTGGCCTCCGGAGAGGGGAGATCGTCGCCATCGTCATCACCATCACCACTCCATCATCCCTCCATGACTTCTCCCTCCATGTGTGAGTAATTCCCCTGCTGTAGGCGAAGGGGATGGTAGGGATTGGATGAGTTAGATCATGTAATAGTATATCAGATCGTTGGGGGCATGTTGCCTATCATCTGCTATGGTGTTTATCATCTTCGCTTCAACTTGTTATTCTTAATGCTTGACACTTAGGGCCCGAGTGCCATGATTTCAGATCTGAACCATATGTGTTTGTATGAATATATTTGTGTTCGTGATCCTATCTATGAGTTGTTTGCACCTGTTACGGTCCGGAACCGGCGATCCCAAAAGTGACAGCTTGGGACACCAAGGGGAATGGTTCGTAGTTTGAGGATTACATGTATCCATTGAGTTCATTGCTTTGTTCCGGTGCTCTTTGACAGGAGCACCTTAATATCCATAAGTTCCTTTTGGCCCCGTTCGTAGCGGGATGGTAGGACAAAAGATGTTGTGCAAGTTCTTATTGGAAGCACGCACAACTACCTACATGATACATGCCTAATGTTTGATATTTGCCTAGATGATCATTACTTTTCCGTATGCCGTGCCCCAAGTTAGAATATCTCATCCATGCAGCGCCCAACCATCCATCTCCCTAGCCTACAGTGTTTTAAATCCTGCTTGTCACTAGTTGCTATTCTTGCCATTTACTTTTGCTATTTACTTTTACTGTTACTTTTACTATCACTATCATATCACTGTTACCACTTATCTTTTGTTGCAAGTAAGTATATTTCAGGTGCGGTTGAATTGACAACTCAACTGTCAAAGCTTATAAATACTCTTTGGCTCCCCGTGTGTCGAATCAATAAATTGGGTTATTCTTATCCGCGAAGACTATCTCGATCCCTTACGGTTGAGGGTTATCAGATTGCAATCCTATTCCTAGTAGGATTGCTCCCTAGCCGCACCATAGGAGGGCCGGCTGGCCTCCCCCGTTGCTCCTTTATATACGGGGGCAGGGGGCACCCAAAGACACACAAGTTGAATTGTTCTAGCCGTGTGCGGTGCCCCCCTCCACAGAAACACACCTCGGTCATATCGTTGCAGTGCTTAGGCGAAGCCCTGCGCCGGTAGATACATCATATCCGTCACCACACCGTCGTGCTAACGAAAATATCCCGTGAAGCTCAACTGGATCAAGAGCTCGTGCGACGTCATCAAGCTGAACGTGTGCTGAACGCGGAGGTGCCGTACGTTCGGTGCTTGATCGGTTGGATCGCGAAGAAGTTCGACTACATCAACCGCGTCACTTGACGCTTCCGCTCCCGGTCTACGAGGGTACGTAGACACACTCTCCCCCTCATTGCTATGCATCTAGTAGATAGATCTTGCGTGATCGTAGGAAAATTTTGAAAATACTACGTTCCCCAACAGGGTTCTCAACGTAAACCGGTACCACCAAATACTTTTTTGGATGAGTTGCACAGTCCATCAGTACAAGTACCATCCGAGGAAGACCTAGCTGTCCCTGATCCAAAGGCACAGCTAGTTGCGGCACTTCATGTTATTCCAGATTGGACGCTGCCTTATCTGGCGTATCTGAGCCGAGGAGAGCTGCCGGATGACGAAATAGAGGCACGACAGATAGTCCAGCGTTCTAAATCCATGACAATTGCAAATGGGGAACTTCATCATCGCAGCGTTTCTGGAGCATTTCAACGGTGTGTATCAGCCGAGGAAGGTTGTGAGATTCTTCGCGAGATCCATGAAGGGGATTGTGGTCATCATGCCGGTTCAAAATCATTGGTGGCTAAAGCTTTTCGACATGGGTTCTATTGGTTAACAGCTCATGCTGATGCGGCGGATTTAGTCCGGAAGTTTGATGCTTGTCAGAAGTTTTCACGACGTGCTCTTGTTCCGGCACAGGAGCTCCGGATGGTACCGATAACCTGGCCGTTTGCGACTTGGGGGCTTGATATGGTTGGACCCTTTAAGTGATCCCAAGATCAGAAAACTCATCTACTTGTGGCGGTGGATAAGTTTACAAAGTGGATTGAGGCAGAGCCTGTGAGCAAGTGTGATGCAGCCACAACGGTCAAGTTCATCAAAAAGGTAATTTTCCGGTTTGGCTTTCCACACATCATCATCACAGACAACGGCACCAATTTATCTAAGGGTGAGATGGAAGAATTTTGTCAACGAGGACATATTTTCCTAGATGTATCTTCTGTGGCCCACCCTCAAACCAATGGTCAAGCTGAAAGAGCAAACCAGGAGATTTTGTGAGGTATCAAGCCCCGGCTTATGACTCCCTTGCAAAGAACCCCAGGATGTTGGGTTGAGGAGTTACCATCTGTCCTTTGGAGTATCAACACTACGCCGAACCGGTCCACAGGTTATACACCTTTCTTTATGGTATATGGTGCTGAAGCGGTCCTTCCAAGTGACATCCATCATGACTCACCAAGGGTGACAGCCTATGTTGAAGCAGCCAACGAGCAGGCGAGACAGGACAGTTTAGACCGGCTGGATGAAGAGCGTGATATAGCAGCAGCACGGTCCGCGATTTATCAACAAGACTTGCGCAGGTATCACAGCCGCCGGATCAAGAGCAGGACATTCCAGGAGGGAGACTTAGTACTCCGGCTCATCCAAGACCAAACAGATATGCACAAGCTATCCCCACCTTGGGAAGGGCCCTTTGTGATCAGCAAGAATCTGCACAACGGTTCATACTACCTGGTGGACGTTCAAGAACACAAGGACTCACGGACATCGGAAGAGGAGACAAAGAGGCCGTGGAACATCGCCCTCTTACGGCCCTATTATACCTGAGCCATGAGCTCCACTGTATCCTATGTATATATTATGATTAATGAATAAACCGGCACCCTCGGTAAACCGGGGGCTCAGCCTTTTTCCCAATACATATTTTTTTGAGGATAACCATACATATATTATCATATGTCATATTTCAAACATATCGATCGGTTTAAAACTGATTTTGCAGAATATATGCACTCAGAAGCAATAAACTCCGTGAAGAGCGTAAAGTCATATCTGGCTCAAAGAGGACGCTTCATGGAGGCCCTCTAGATGGTAATCCATCCAGTGATTGGCTGAAGATTTACCCATGGTTTCATGGAACCATGGAGGCCCTCTGGACAGGCGACAACCATCCAGTGATTGGCTTAAAGTTTTACCCATGGTTTCATGGAACCATGGAGGCCCTCTGGACAGGCGACAACCATCCAGTGATTGGCTTAAAGTTTTACCCATGGTTTCATGGAACCATGGAGGCCCTCTGGACAGGCGACAGCCATCCAGTGATTGGCTTAAAGTTTTACCCATGGTTTCATGGAACCATGGAGGCCCTCTGGATAGGCGACATCCATCCAGTGATTGGCTTAAAGTTTTACCCATGGTTTCATGGAACCATGGAGGTCCTCTGGACAGGCGACAACCATCCAGTGATTGGCTTAAAGTTTTACCCATGGTTTCATGGAACCATGGAGGCCCTCTGGACAGGCGACAACCATCCAGTGATTGGCTTAAAGTTTTTTCTTATGGTTCCTATGGATGGTACCTGCATCCATTGACCGGCCCTCTGGATGGTAAGCCCATTCCATTGATTGGCTGAACCTTGCTTTGAGCTTGGCAGCTCGTAAAAAGCCTCGACTACATGGTCTTATTTGCAAAACTTGTTTTTTTTGGTGTTTATGTTTTATGATTCTCTAAACCGGAGTGGAACAGCTCCAGAAGTTGACCACATATATATATAAAGTTAAACGTCTGGGTCATGAACACCAGCATGAGTTAAAAGTCTGGGTCATGAACACTAGCATGAGTTAAAAGTCCGGGTTACAAAACACCAGCAAGAGTCAATCCGGTGTTCATCATCACCCGGAACAATCATCTTGATTTAAACCGGCAATCTTTATAAGACCCGGAATTATCTGTAGGTCTATCAAAAGACTCCCTTCAAAGAGGCAAAATTCGCCGGATTAAGAGTATCAAGTACACTTGATTTCAGGTATAAAGTTATTTTTTGATATAAGTATACACTTGTTTGATATGTTGTGAGAACAATTTAATGGGTCCAACGGTAAAACCGTTAGGACATATCTTTTTTTTTTGACTATGTACTGCAAGGCAACAGCCTCACAGTGTTTTATTAGCTCAAAAACCCATAGAGGGTAAGGATGACAAAGGTTCTAAATATATACAGAGAGAGAGGGGAGGGGAACTTACAGCTAGTCTACTGAAGTGAGGCTATCCAAGAGAGAAGCCTATCTCTATATTTACATTTAATTCTATGAGCAAGTAAGGAAATATCATACACAAAGTTTCTTTTCCAGGATCTGAAACTAGGTTGCTCATTCTTGAAAACTTTGCCATTCCTCTGAGTCCAGATATTCCAAGCAGCAGTGAAGACCACCTCAGTGAAGAAAGGCTGTCCAAAGTCTTGACGTGCTGCTAGAGCCATGGAGTATGTGGAGGAGTGGCCTTCAGCTGTCCAAGAAATACCAAGATAGTTCCAAACGTGCTGACTGAAATTGCAGGCGAAGAATAGGTGTGCCCGGTCTTCAAGTTGAGGCAGGAGGCATAAAGAACAATGAGCATCATCGACATGTCAATGCCTTCGTTGCATCATATCTCTAGTGTTGAGGCGATCCATTAACAGTAACCAACCGAAAACTTTGATCTTGAGCGTGCAAGAGCATTTCCAGATCCATTTAAATATGGGGTCCACCACAATATGAGAGAACCTGAAGTCATAGTATACCTTGGAGATGAAGGTGCCAGACTTCGAGGGCCATTTCCAGGTATCATTTGCTGAAGGATCAAGATGTATGGTAGCCAAAAGAGACTGCAGATGCTGTAACTCCTCATAGGCTTCGATGGACAAGGGCAAATGAAAGTTCTGCGCTTCAGTCGAGTCAAGGAAGAAATCCTTGACAGTGATAAACTCATTAATCACAAATGAATAGAGATAAGGAAATCTGGTTTGTAGAGCAATCACCCTATTATCAATATGCCATTTATCTGTCCAAAACAAGACCGTGTCACCCGAAGAAACATACGGGACGGCGAGGGAGCAGAATTGATCATAGAGTTGGAGAATGTCCCTCCACCAGAACGAGCCGCAGTTGCGAGTTGCCTGGGGTGGTGAAGAGACATAATAAGTGTCCCAGATCAACTGAACCCAAGGTATATCCAATTTGTTAAAAAATTTGTAAAGATGCTTCATGAGCAAAGCCTCATTCTGAGTTTCCAGGTGGGTGATACCAAGTCCACCGCATTTCTTGGGTCGGCATATAAGGTCCCAGGCAGCGAGAGACTGACGAGGCGTCTCCGAGTTGCCTCTCCAGAGGCATTGGCGCATGATCCTTTCCAGTTGCTTAAGAATGCCTTTCGGAAGGGACAGAGAGCACAAGAAGTAAATAGGCATGGATGCTAAGACCGATTGCAGCAACTGAAGACGGCTGCCCTGGTTGAGCAAACAGGAGGAAGCGGACAGCCTCCTCTCCAGACGATCCACAAGAGGTGATAACTCTGCCACGGTTGGCCTAGAAGTGCCCATAGGCAGACCAAGGTATGTGAATGGGAGAGTCCCTACCTCACAGACAAGAAGTGCCGCAATACGGGAGCCTTCCTCATCAGATAAGTTTAGAGGAATCAACGATGACTTGCTGAAGTTGACACAGAGCCCGGTGGCTTGAGCAAACTTATGAAGCATCTGTTTCAGGGCAAGGAGCTGATCGTCGACGGCCGGGAGAATGATCAGAGTATCATCAGCGTATTGAACAATTGGGTAATCATTGGAGCTGGTAGGTATTGGCATTTGAAGAATGTTGCGAGCGCACATATCATTTACCACCGATTGAAGTAGATCCACCGCAATGACAAAAAGAAGCGGGGACAGGGGGTCTCCTTGACGCACCCCAGTTCTGCAGTGGAAATGCTGACCAGGTACTCCGTTAAGGAGCACCGAAGAAGAGCCCGAAGATAACAAAGAATTTACCCAGCCAATCCAACGCTTGTCAAACCCCTTATATTGCAACATCTGAAGAATGGTAGCATGCTCCAGAGTATCAAACGCCTTCGTGAAATCAAGTTTGAGGAGAACAATAGGCCGCTTGGAAGCTTTGCATTGGTGTATGTATTCAAAGCACCAAGCTAAACAATCCTGAATTGATCGGCACCGGAGAAAACCATATTGGTTTTTATGGATGCATCTGAGAATTACCTGTTGCAGTCTGTTGGCTAGAAGTTTCGTCAGAAATTTTAGGCAGGTGTTGGTCAGAGAGATAGGCCGAAAGTCTCCCACCACCTCAGGGCTCAACTTCTTAGGAATGAGAGTAATGAGGGAAGTGTTCAAGCATTCGAGGTCACAAGTGCCCTCATAGAAGTCCCGGACAAGTGATAAGAAATCCTGCTTAAGAATTGGCCAACATTTCTTCAAGAACAGACCAGAAAACCCATCGAGGCCCGGGGCACGATCAGAGGGTATATGCTTGATCACTTCCTCCACTTCCTTCTCGGAAAAAGGCCGAGACAATTCCTCAAGGCCATCAACCTTGGCAATAAGGGAGGCAAGATCAAAGTCCATCTGAATCCCCTTAGCCTGGCCCATACGCTGTTTGAAATCAGTCCAGAACATAGCAGCGAGTTGTTGGTGGTCAGAAATTACTTCGCCCTCTGCATTTCTGAGAGAAGAGATGGTGTTTTTACGGTATCTCTCCGTGGCCATGGCATGGAAGAATTTGGAGTTCTCCTCACCAACTTTAATTGACCTGATGGTGCAACGCTGCTTCCAATAGATGAACTGCATGTGTAAGATATCTGCAAGGTGTGCTTTAACAATGCGGCGAAAATTCGTTTCAGGCCAACTCAAAGTGCGACAGTCTTCAAGTTGGTCGAAGAAAAGAATAACCTTGTTGCAATCATTGATTAGAGCCTTCACCGTAGCCAGACGAATATGCCATTGCTTCAGTGCATAGCGAAGAGCTTTGAATTTTGCCGAGATTCTTGATGCGATATTAGCCTGTCTGAAGTTTCTGTTCCACACCGAGGAGACACACTCAAAGAAACCACGGAGATCAATCCAGTAATTCTCAAAGCGGAATACTTTGGCTTTGGGGATGCTCGTGGCAATAGAGACCACACAAGGCACGTGATCCGAGGCAGTTCTGGCTAGTGGATAGACCAAGGTATTGGGGTGGTCATGCGTCCATGCAACTGAAGTAAAAAACCAATCAAGTTGCTCGAGCAGGGGCTGTGCTTGCATATTAGACCAAGTGTATTGTCTGCCCTTTATCGGAAGTTCAATGAGGCCAAGATGACCAATGATTTTATTGAACAAGAACATATCGTTAATATTGCCCCCTGGAAGGTTACGATTCTCCAAGGATCTCATGAAGTTAAAGTCGCCTAGAAGGAGCCATTTATCATCCACATTAATGTTAAGATTATAAAGCCACTGGACAAAATCATCGCGGGCAGGACCCTGACACGGTCCATAAACTGTCACAAGTGTCCAGACTTCAGACGTGTGAGCAGATCTGAAATCCACCACGATACCAAATGGTTTAGACACGATGAGCTTGCCGATGAAGAAAGAGGAGTTCCATATGATCACAATACCACCAGAGGCCCCATTCGAAGGAACATACGCAAAATTATCAAAACGCCTGGGGCAGAACTTTCGAAGAAAACGATGATCAATATGCATACACTTAGTTTCCTGAAGGCAGATTACGGAGCATCCACTCTCATCAATCTTTTGCTTGACCGCAAGTTGACGCGCCTCGGAGTTAAGTCCCCTAACATTCCAGCAAAAGACCTTCCAAGCTCTACAGTTGTTTTGATTCATGGGAAACAAGTAGAGAGCAGCAGCAGAATGTATCACGCAGTGATCCATAGAGTAGCATATTACATAACCGAGCCATAAAGTTCAGAACAAATAAAATAAAACAAAGATAAATGGCGATTTTGGAGGTACGCCATAGACCCAGACTTCTGAGAGTTTTAATGATCATCAGAACTCGTGCTGCTGGTGACAGACGGATCCGCCGTAAGCTTCTCCTTGGTCATTTTGTCCTGAGCAATCCGAAGACGGGTGCCAATGCGCTGAAGATCATCAATCGAGCAGAGTGGGGGAAGCGGCGGCCCATGCGCAGACGCCTTCGTCTTGCGCTTCTTCGGAGCAGAGGAGTGTTGTCGCAATTCTTCAGGCACAGGGACTTGGCGAAAGCCTCCCTTGAGAGCAGAGAGGCGGGCGCTGCGGCGGACCTCGGAGACCACGAGGGGTGTAGCCGTCTTGCGGCCACGCTTCCTTGGCATTTTGGTCGAAAATTGGAAGGTCTCCGTCACAGGGCAAGAGATGTCATCAAAACACAGCGCGCGGGCCACCGGCTTCTTAGCAGGGCCAGTCAGAGCAGAGCTGCTGTCCGTCTTCAGAGAGATGTCGAGTCCAGACAAGGTGCAGTTGAAGTTCCAGACATTAAGAGGCAACTCAAAAGATGGGAACTCCTGTTGATGAAGAGATCTTGGAACCGCTGAGACCCACATGCGTGGCATCAAACGCTCGAAGCTACGCTGCCACTGAAGACCAGGTGGTAATTCAGGCCCGTAAAGAGTCAGAACCATACCAACATGAAGGGGGGGTTGATTCACAGCAACATCAACAGCATCATTGTTGATAGAATCCTCAGACAGCTGAAGAACCATGGATTCCTGGGATGGCTCCTCGTCATGCTGGTTGTCTTCAACCTGCTCCCAGATGTCCACGGGTTGCTGCTGGAATCCATGGTGCTGCACATTAGCTGGTGGCGGCACATCATTCCAGCCTAGTTCTGGAAATTCAGGCAAGACCATCCAGTTGTGATTGTCAACTACCATCTGTCCTAGCAGGGGGTGCGGATTACCATTGGCTGGCATAGGATCTTCATCAGCAGGTAAAACATCCGCAAAGTCCGCAGAGAGGATGTAAACAGGTACTGTCCAGGAGATGCGTGCTCCACCAAAATCTGAATATTCTCGATAGACAATATCACGCGGCACAAGGGAGGGAGCAGGAAAAGATACATACGCCAAAGTGCGGCCAAGAACGGGATCCTCTTGATGCCAATAATGAAATCTGCCAAAAGAGCCTATGGCATCAGCGATGTAGGCTGTTCTTCTGTAGTCAAGCGGGATGCCAACAAGCATAATCCATCCTCGGCGGAATCCGTGAACAACCCGGTAATTAATACCCTCATCATGGGGTATGAACCGGACGAACCGATCATTGCCAAGATCAAACGGGGGGTGATCCACTAAGGTTTGTCTGGCAACAGCGCTGCGGAATCGGAAAAGTCCTACTCCCTGGATCCATGGCTGGGTATCCAGGACAGCACGCCCAAGTTGATTGACCACAAAATCACTGACAAGGTTGCGGAAAAGAGGAACCTCGGCTTGGAGAGGTGCAGGCTCCACAATGGCAATAGCAAACGCCTCGTTTTACCGGTCAGGAGCAACCGCCGGCGAGAAGAAAGCCCGTGGGAGCCTCAAGGGGCCGCCGTCGACGATGTCAAAGCCCTGCGGGAGGAAGTCCATGGGGTCGAGCTCGAAGTTGGCCATGGCAAGTGTTGGTGGTGGCTGGGTAGTGTTTGGTGGTGGAGGTGTGGGCGGCGGAGCTGATGCGGGTTGCGGTGGAGTAATGGGTGGCGGCTCGGATGGCAATGGTGGAGGCGATGGGGTGGCAGACGCGATGGGACTGGACAAGGGTTCAGGGAGACCGGCTGGGAGGGAAATCGAAGCGGCAGGCGATAAAGAATCCTTAGACTGGATTTGAGCCGCAATATTGACCCGAGGGACCCACTTGTAAGAGGGGGAAGGTGCAGAGCCAGGGCAAGATTTTGCTCGATGGCCCAGGCGGAAACACTGTCTACAACGTATTTGATTAGAACACGTGACCGTTGCATGTTTCATTGAGAGACAGTTTCTGCACTTCCAAACTTGAAACACCATATCATTAATGAAATCCTCATCTGTAACAGATAGACAGTTACCATCCTGAGAGTTGAGGGAAGCCGTCTCCAACGAGGTGGCGGAAAAAACCGGAGGGTTATGGTCTCCATGGGCCTCAGGGGGATGGGCCGATTGAGCGCCCAAGTTCAAAACATCCGACAGGGCCAAGGGAGGTGGTGTCTGTGGCGAAACAGCCGAGACTTGTGGAGCAAGTAAATCCGGAAACGGTGCAGATTGATCCGATCCTGAAATGACGGGCGTAAGTTTCGCCGGAACGTTGATAGTTCCAAAAGAGATAGGTGGCGTAGCCACCGTCCACTTAGGACATATCTTCATTATCTATGCAGGAACAGATGATATATAAGATAATCCATCTCAGACCAAATTGGCAATGTTAAAGCAAGAAGTATCCGGATCAAAACAAACACAGTTTTCAGCTATCCTATTACAAGGCATAGCAAGCCCGACGGATTAAAGATTGTTCGGTAAAATGGGACGGCAACTACAGCAATAAGCTATGAGCTATGCTCCTTCCTGCTGAGACGGCTGGGCATCAACTTGATCCGGAGTTTCCTCTTCTTCTTGAAGCGGCTGGAAGTCCGGGACGCACCAATCGATTTTCGTTAAGGCACGGAAGTACATCTCTTCATTGATGAGCTCAGACGGATCGATATCTGGAGCGAAGGTATGAGGGCGCACTGGTGGGATTAGATTGACGGTATCATAAACCGGCCGCTCCACCCGCTCGTTTTGCAAGTCATATCCCGGATGATACCTGGATAAATCTGATTCGGCCGCAAGTTTGCTGGCCAGAGGACGCATCTCCTTCGTCAAGACATGGAGATCCTTTGCGGTGAAAGCCGATCCGTCTACTTTAGTGTCGGGATACCCACTGAAGGCTTCTTCCAGATCAAAATCTGGGACCCAAGCCTTCGCTCTGGTAAGCGCCATGAGAGAACCGGCTCGAGCAGCAGATTTCTTAACTTCCTCCAAACGCACCGGCAAGACAGACAACTTTTGCAATGTGCCTTGGATGGTAGTAGGGGCCGGTTTATTGAAAGATGTTGCACTTATGATCCTTTGAGCGCCGGAATACAGCTGCTCGACCAAAGTATAACATGCTTTGAGTTTTTTCCTTAAGTCATCCCCAAGATGGGTGACACGGCGCCCTGCATATGATTATCACAGTTAAACCGGCACGAATGGAAGATTACGAGGATGAAAGCAGGAATATAGATTAAATACTTACCGAATACCGCAGAAGTCATCAACTCTATTTGACGCTTTAAACCGGTTAGCTCTTCAGTAACCGGATTAAGAGTTTCTTCAGCGTCCTTAGCCCTTTTCTCCAGATCTTTTTTCTGAACCTCAAAGGCGGCCCGTTCTTCTTCAAAGAATTTCTTCAGCTGTTCAGCAGTCTTTACACTCAGCTTCAAATCTTTCTTGGCTTTAGAAGCAGCAGCCTCCGTTTCAGCAAGTCTGCTCCGGAGTTAGTGGATTTCTTCATCCCTCCGGTTTAAATCAGCCTGCAAGGAAGATCAAGTGGTAAGCGGAAGTAATTTAAAGACAAAGTCTCAAGCACACAAACAAGTTGTCTACTTGACACTTGGGGGCTAATGGGCAGTTGAAGCAATAATCAGAAGTAATTCAAAGACAAAGTCTCAAGCACACAAACAAGTTGTCTACTTGACACTTGGGGGCTAATGGGCAGTTGAAGCAGTAAACAGCAGCAATTTAAAGACAAAAGTCTCAAGCACACAAGCAAGTTGTCTACTTGACACTTGGGGGCTAATGGGCAGTTGAAGTATTCAAAAGAAAAGTCAGGCAAGTCCCAGGCACATAAACCGAAGTTATGCCCCTGGCACTTGGGGGCTAATGTAAAGATCATTTTCTTCATTAGGAAGTACCAGTTCACCTTCTAAACATAGCTAAACCGGAACTTGGGGGCTGATATGGTATAGACAGAAGTGCATTGAAAGTCAAAAGAAGATGCAGGGGATTACCTCATATTTGTTTTTCATCATGTTAATCAGGCCAGCTTCATAGTCTCGACCGGTGTGGAGCCGGTTCAAGTACCCGGAATAGAGCTCCTGAGCACTCATGTCAGCAAAGCTAGACAACTCGGTACTCCATTTACCCCTCTCTTGATGCAGCTTCTCCACTTTAGCCGTGTGTTTGGCTAAGACGGTGGGCTCAGCAGGAGCGGTATAAGCTGTGTGAGTTATTTCAACCTCCGGAGAAGCAGTTGTTGGTGGTGGGGTCGCGATGTGAACCGGGCTGGAAGGAGCCGGATTGGTCTGAGGAGAATTGGCCCGGGCAGGACTTGCCGGTTCACGAACATCCTCAGTATTGGGATTCTCAGGCATAGTAGTGTGATCTGCAGGAGCAGGATGTTCAAGTGGAATTGTAGGTTCGCCTTCCGGAGGGATAGTTGAGTCCGGATCAGCCGCCTGATCATCGACGACAGTCTCAGCAGTTGGTTGGTTGGCTTTCGGTTTCTTGCTAGGTTTTGGTTTGCTGAAGGAAGTTGGAAGAACAAGTTAGAGCTATAAGACAAAGTGCAATCATAAACCGGATAAATTTAAAGACTTACCCTGGGACAATTTTCAGGGGTGGAAGCTGTGTGGCAGTTGATTCACCGGAAGAAGATAATGGAGTTTCTTGATAATCAAGGCCAGACGGTTTAAGAGGTTTACGTATAAGCCCGGCCTTGGGATGAAGGAGGGTTGGAGAGAGTATAACCTCAGAGCGTCGCCTCCGAGCCGGAGTAAGAGATATTCCGGATGATTCCACTGCAAGACCGCTATGGCGAGTGGTCCGGAGAAAGGCTTCGTGTTGTTGTTTCTTCAAAAGAAAATTAGGATCCAATTGAGCATAAGGGTGAGAAAACTGATATTCTGTCCGACGACTTTTTTGTGGAAGTGGTTCTGAATCGGAAGAAAGGATAGTTACCTCAACTTCGGCCGGTCTATCTCCTTCAGCCAACTCCTGTGAAAAGTTATCATTAGATGCAGGTATGAATAAAAGCGAATAAGTTAAAGCCGGATCAATTCATACCTTAGAGTCCGGATCGTCATCCTCAGCGTGAGAACCAGAGCCACCAGCTGCTTTTCTCTTCTTGAAAGCAAGGGTTTTCCGGCGCGGCAGTTTTCCGGTTTTCTCCTGAGGTTTCCTTTTCCAGAAAGGATCATTGGCCTGTTCAAAAGGTAAAAGATAAACTGAAAGAACCATTTAAAGGAACGGATTACAGGCATATGAAAGAAAGTAAGACATACCGCAGGCAGCTTATTTTTCTTGTAGTATGGAGCCAGTCCGGTTTGGCTACATTCTTCTGAAGTGATGTTAAGCATTTTCTTGGCGGACTCAATAACTTCTGACTCAGAAAGCTTCTCCTTAGTAAAACGTTGAGGGTCATCCGGTTTACCAGAGTATTGACACATCAAGCTTGTGCGCGGGCTCAGAGGAAGGATACTCCAAGAGAGCCAGCAGCGCATGAAATCCACGCGATTAAACCATTAGCCATAAAGGCCTTTAACTTGGAAAGTTGAGAGGCAAACCGGGGCCGCTCTGAAGAGCTGAGGCGCTGCGGCAAAGGGTGATCCTCCGGAAGACGGTGCTCACGATAACCCGGCAATGGGTTTTCCCCCGCAGGTGAAGTATCAATACAGTAAAACCAAGATTTATTCCAGTCCTTGGGATGTGTGTGGAGAGCGGCATGAGGAAAGACCGCATCTTTCCTTTTCTGAATACTGACCCCGCCTAGTTCTTGATGCGGTCCACTAGTAAATTCAGTCCGCCGGTTTAGGTGGAAGAAATCCCGGAACAAGTCAACTAACGGTTCTTCTTGCAAATACACCTCAGAAAACACTTGGAAATCACAGATGTTGGAAACAGAGTTGGGACCTATGTCCTGAGGATGAAGCTGGAAGGCAGCAAGTACATCCCGGAAAAACTTCGAACTGGGAGGAGTAAACCTCGGGCAATATGGTCAAAGAAGACAATAACCCCCCCCCTCTTTGGGAGTGGGAGGACACTCGTTTTCGGGAGCTCGCCACTTTAAAATGGATTGAGGGCCTAAAGTGCCAATTGACACAGCTTTGGCTAAATCGTCTTCCGTAATAACGGAAGGAACCCAATTGCAAGACACAAATTGTTTGGCCATGGCAGCAGAAGAGCAAGTGCTGAAAGGATAAAGTATAAAACCGGGTTATTCGAGTACAGCGGTATAAACCGGAAGATATATGCAAGGATTACGCAACGGTTTAAGCAAGGGACTAATGATACGGATAAACCGACAGTAACAGGGAGCTATGTTACTACCAGTTCATGACAGCAATAGAGAAAGAAATAAACCGTCGCATTTGTCTTTATTTTTTTTACAGAGCCTGTACATGATAGTTTAAACCGGAGTATACTTAACAGACATGCAAGGGAGAAGAAACAGGTTTTCACAGACAGCTAAGACGGAAAAGATCTGAGCACGCAAGAAAAAAGAAAAACAAATACAAGGATATACGGGAAGAACTACAAGGGTCCTATACAGAGCGGATAAATCTACAAGTTGTATATGAATGACGAAGATCTAAAGCATGCCGCAGCGGAATAGAGGTAAATTTTAAAAAGGAAAGATCTAAAGGTTATTACTGAGAACTTGGTGCCTAAGATGAACAAGGTAAAGCTTTCACTAAGGTTCTAATGGCGGAGATGCGAAAGAACCCTAGAGGTTACGGATCTACAGTGAGGAAGAAGATGGAGTACCTGAGAAGTGGCGGTGGAGTTTTTCTCTGATCAAGCTCAGGTTGATGCAGCGGCCGGCAAGGACTTGGATTCGGCGGTCGACGGCGGTGGTTCGAGCTCGGGCGACAATGGAATCTTGAGCTCGGGCGACGGAGGAGGAAGAAGGAGCGGAAGAAGATAATGAATGGGGACAGCGGTATTTATAGAAGAACGGCAGATCCGAAACGACAGGTGCGGGATTCGAGGAGGCAAAGGATTGGATAAAGATCCTCTGTCGCCTCGATTTTCGGGACAACCCTTAAACAAAGCCGATGGACAGCTCGCGGCGTTAAATGCGGAAGTGATGTCATAGTCAGATTAAGTGATCCTCGAGGATGACGTCAGGGCCGGTTTACAAAAATGAGAAGACACAAGAAGGAAAATTATGCAAGACAGGGGAGATTGATGTGAACAAGTTCAAATCATTCTGGGGCCTAATGTCAGGGATATTACTAGCAGGTATGAACCGGCTAGTGTAAACCAGATTATTATAATATGTTTGTGTGGTTGTAATATTTAGTAAAGGCTACGGCCCATGAGATCTTAGGCCCATGTATAGAGTTATGGTTTGTAAACCGCCCGATGATGTAACTTGAGAGATAAGGAAGAAAAGAGCAGAGACCGAGGCGGACACGAGTATGAGCCGGCCTCGGGACTCTGTAAACCGGACCAGGCGTCACCTCTATATAAAGGGACGACCCGGCGACGGTTCAGGGACAAGCAAGAAACAATCTGTCGAGACACAGGCAAGCGATCCGCTCCCTGTTCATCGATGCCCAAGCAATACCAAACCAAACTAGACGTAGGCTTTTACCTTCATCGAAGGGGCCGAACTAGTATAAACCCTCTGTGTCCTATGTGTGCTTTTAACCCCTTCAAGCTAACCTGTGCGATGGTTCCATCATCAAGTCCGTTAATCCGGACATCTGCCGTGTTATTTCCACGACAGGGGCGTGCAAAATCATTGGTGCTACTCAACTGAGAGGATGCAGAAGACGCTTCGAGCAAAATGTAAAAATAAACGTAGAATTGAAGCATCGATGGCCGAGGCATTCATCACTGAGGAGGCGAAAAACTTCGCGACAGCACACTACGAAGCCAAAAATCGCCATCTGCATAATCCGAAGCCTCGGTACAATGCTGACGACCCTAAAAAGGGTCGACCCAACCTCAGCCTATTCAAAGGGAATCTCGCACCAGCCTGTGGTTGGAAACCAGTATCGTTGGATTTTGAAGAATGGCGGACCATTTCACTGTATCTCTTCAACAACCTAACAGAAGTGTGGCCGTATATCGAGTAAGATCTCGGTACATTGTTTCACAACTTCTAATTCCTTTGAACTGCTCTTATTCCTGGATATTTGATGCAGTTGATACATCGCCATATTCTTGTATGGAGCGCTGATCCAAAAGGATTCCATCAAAGAGTATGAGCTTCTCACAAAGCAAGGAGGCGAATATCCCAGTTTCATCTCTTGGTTCAAAAAATGGCAATTTCCATTAGACCATTTCATTTCTTTGGCTAATTTGCGACTAATGCAACAATCCTTTCGTATTGAACTTGTAGGCTAATTCAGAGATTATGGATGCCAAATTTAGACAAGTAGCTAATGGTTTTGACTATAAGGTCCGTTCATTTGACAAATACGACATCAACGGGTATCGCTTTCATACCTATGCAAAGAGCTATCTATGGCCGACCGAAAGTCTACAAATTGTTGTGTCTCTGCTATTGGCGAAGGAAATATTGAGTATTATGGAAGAGTTGAAGCAATTTATGAACTTCAATTCGATGGTGAGAACCCACCAAACGTCGTAGTCTTCAGATGTTATTGGTTCCAACCGAGGAAGACTAGAAGGACTCATGAACATACAGGGCTAGTCAAAATCAAACAAAGCACCCATTTGGATGTTCTCGATGTCTATATTACGGCTCAACAAGCAACCCAAGTTTTCTATCTACCATGGGCCTGTCAAAGTGATCCAAATCTCAATGGTAGGGATGTCGTTTCTGAAGTGTCGCCACGTGTTAGACCACCTCCCCCCAATGAAGAGGATTATGAACCTCACATTAACCAAGACACATATGACGAAGGAGAATTCTTCCAAGAAACACGTATTTCCAAAAAACATTTCAAGAACCGATCTACTCCACCCCAGAACATTGAAGTAGACAATGATAGCGAATCCAACTTCACCCCTGAGCCGGAACAAGAAGAGCCAGAACAAGAAGAAGTTACTGCTGCAGATGACCTGTCAATGCTTGAACGATTACGTAAAGGAGGCCTTCCACATGTTGATGCATTTGCTGATGATGATGATGAGCACGTCACTGATAGTGATGATGATGATGCATTTAATGATCCCGGAGCATAAATAGACGATCCAGAGTAATATTAGTAATGTGAGCTATTCAATTTTTTATTATGTTCATGATGATGATACATTTAAATTATATACATATTATTCATGTCAGGTATTCAAAAAATTTATGTTGTACTAATTTTGTTTACTTTTTGTCATTTCAGGTGTTGATAGGATGGTGGGCAAGGGTCCAGAGCACCCCGAGCCTCCTGCGAGGGCTACTGGCCGGAGGGGTGGTTCCATTATTCCACTCCAACCCCTCCGGAGAGCGCTGCTAGACAGTATGCTGACAGCAGCGGTGGGCACTTCTTCTTTGGCTGGGAGAGGTCGGGGGAGGACGAAGAAGGCTGCTAGAGGTGGACGTGGCAGCGGGAGAGGTAGAAAGGCAGGTACGCCTTCCTCACCGCCACCCCAGCTGATTCACCCAACCACAAGATTGCTCCGTCTGACGTGGACCTATTAGACTCGGGTCCTTCGCCCCACCAGACTCGAGTCACCGATCCTTTGCCCCAACAGACTCGTGTCGCCGATCCTTCGCCCCACGTGAGTCCGGTCCCAGAGTCTTTGTCCCAGAAGACTCCGGTCCCGGAGTCTTCTTCCCACGAGACTCCGGAGGCTAGTTGCGCTACTGATGGTAGAGAGTGAGGGAGTCCTGGATAGAGGGGGTCCTCAGGAGGCCATATAACCCCTGGTGGGCCATGAAGATCATAGTCGAAGATCATCTCTCGTATCCGGATAGGACTTCTGTATTCATGTAATGGCAAGTTTTAGGTTCAGGTGTAATCTTTCCTTCCTCTGCAAGATGGTATGTACAAACCCTAGGCCCCTCCAGTGTATATATAAACCAGAGGGTTTAGTCTTTAGAAGCTAAGGTAGAATATCAAATCCTCATAGGCTAGACTTTAGGGTTTAGCCAATTCGATCTCGAGGTAGATCAACTCTTGTGTTCATATTCATCCATATTAATATAACAGGAAGTAGGGTATCACCTCGATCGAGAGGGCCTGAACGTGGGTAAACATCGTGTCCCCAGCCTCCTATTACCATCGATCCTTAGACGCATAGTTCAGGACCCCCTACCCGAGATCCGCCAGTTTTGACACCAACATTGGTGCTTTCATTGAGAGTTGCACTATGTCGCCGAGGGAAGGACTGATGGATCGCATCATCAACAACGACGGCAACACCGAGGGAATTTTCCCTCCTGGACAACTCTTCGTGTTCAGCGGCTTCGTGCTACGCGCCAACACTGAAGGCCATCTTGAGCAGATTGAGAGCGACGCCCCTGGCCATCAAGTCAGATTCGGAAGCTTAAACTACATTGCTGATATCCACAGAGACTTGATCTTTGCCAGATTTGGGCCAACGGCAACCTCTCTCTGCCTTCACGATGAACATGACCTAGCTCTGTCATCGGATCAGGAAATAGCACCTGCAACAGTTCCAGCCCTAGATCTAGAACAGACCGCGTCGCCCGAGGACGGGAAGCTCAACCCCGTCGCGAAAGCTGCGGACTCCACGGCGTTGGAGCCGCACACAGACCCAACTCTAGGCGAGGTTTGTGTCATCGGAACCCTGGACCTAATTCCGGCCTCGAATTCAGAATCACACGCATCTGCTCCCTTCAAGCCAGATCGAGCGTCTATCACCGAATTTAGTGATGTAGATATCTTCCAGCACTCACCCTTTGGTGACATGCTAAGGTCGTTAAGATCCCTCTCCTTAGATGGGGACACACAGCCGCATTATATCCGGCTCGAACTAGAGGCTGATGGAGAATTTTGCTCCCCACCCACCACCCACTTGGTATCCACAGTTTAATATCTAACCGATCTATTTGACTATGCTTCCGAAGACTTCGAAGGGATGGACCTTGAAGCTAAAGCGGATCCAGATCAAAACCGGCCCGTAACTGGGCGGTGGACAGCTACGTCTTCATACGACATGTACATGGTGGATACACCTAAGGAGGCGGAGGGCGACGGCGAAAACAATCCCTTGGAGGATAAGCCTGTCGAAGAACCTCCCAAACGTCAATGTACAAAGCGCCGAACCAAATTCCGTAAAGGAAGAAACAGAAACACTGTCACTAATGATGGTGACACTCCGAAACAAGCCAAAGACCCCGCAGACCGAGCGATGGAGCAGGAAGAGCGAGAGGACGACGAACAGAGTCCGAAACCGCTGTCCTATGACATTGATGTCGAAGACAGTAACTATGAACCTGTCTCCGAAGAAGAGGTCAGCCTAGATGACGACGAATATATCGTCCCAGAAGAACCCTCTGAACAAAAGCGCTTCCATCGGTGGCTTATTGCCACCGCAAGGAGCCTGAAAAAGTAGCAGAGACAGCTTCGAGCCGCACAGGACACGCTCAATGATAAATGGAACGAGGTGCTAGACGCCGAACAAAAGCATGGCTATAACAGCCAAACCAACGGCTATCCCAAGCGTAAACTGCTGCCCGAATTCGATGACGAGGCCGTTGTGCCATACCGTAGAAGAATAACACCGCCGATAAGCCGGACCGACCACCTCCCGGACGGGACATAGTTACTAGGAATGGCGTACACAAGCCCGCACCACCACCCCGTAAAGGAAAGGGGGATGCAGCTCAAGTCCGAAAACACGATCTGCGTGAGGACCTGAACAAAAAAGCTAGCAAGACCAGGTCTATCTATGGACCTAGGGATCGGGCTCCCGCACGGGACAATGCCTATCAAGCCAATCACTCCGGTAACATGCCAATTTGGGGTCAATACCGAACATCACAACCATCGGACATACGCCACGATATAGCAAAATACAGAGGAGCCGCACACCCTTTGTGCTTCACCGATGAGGTGCTGGATCATGATTTTCCAGAAGGGTTTAAACCCGTGAACATCTAAGCGTACGATGGAACAACAGATCCTGCCGTCTGGATAGAAGACTTCATTCTTCACATCCACATGGCTTGAGGAGATGATCTCCACGCCATTAAATACCTACCCCTCAAGCTGAAAGGACCAGCTCGGCGCTGGCTAAACAGCCTCCTAGAGAACTCCATTGGGAGTTGGGAAGAACTTGAGGACGCTTTTTGGGCCAATTTTCAAGGGACCTATGTCTGGCCCCCGGACGCTGACGATCTAAGTCACATCATCCAACAACCCCGGGAGTCAGCCCGCAAGCTTTGGAATCGGATTCTCACTAAGAAAAACCAAATCGTCGACTGTCCGGATGCTGAAGCCTTAGCGACATTCAAGCATAGTGTCCGTGACGAATGGCTAGCCAGACACCGCGGACAGGAAAAGCCGAGGACAATGGCGGCCCTAACTACACTCATGACTCGCTTTTGCGCGGGTGAGGATAGCTGGTTAGCTCGTAGCAGTACCATCGACCCTGGAAAATCTGAAGTCCGTGACGGCAATGGAAAGCCACAACGTTACAAAAACAAACGTCGAAACAATTCTGGAAGCCTAGATGATACAGCGGTAAATGCCGGATTGAGTGGCTCCAGACCCGATCAACGGAAGAAGCCATTTAAAGGCAACAGAGATGGTCCATCCAGTCTAGACAAAATATTAGATAGGCCCTGCCAAATCCATGGCACCCGAGAAAAACCTGCCAACCATACCAACCGTAACTGTTGGGTCTTCAAGCAGGCCGACAAGCTCAATGCCAAACACAAGGGGAAGGAGCCTCAGAGGGAAGACGAGGATGAACTTCGCCAGCCGAATATAGGGGGACAGAAGAAATTTCCACCGGAGGTCAAAACAGTGAACATGATATATGCCACTCATATCCCAAAGAGGGAGCGCAAGCACGCACTCCAAGATGTCTACGCCGTTGAGCCTGTTGCCCCCAAACTCAACCCATGGTCGGCCTGTCCGATCACTTTTGATCGCAGGGACCATCCGACTAGTATTCATCATGGGGCTTCAGCTGCTCTAGTGCTCGACCGAATAATCGATGGATACCATCTAACCCGAGTCCTTATGGACGGTGGTAGTAGTCTAAATCTGATATATCGGGACACTGTCCGCAAGATGGGGATTGACCCATCAAGATTCAAGCCAAGCAGCACGACCTTTAAAGGAGTGATACCTGGTGTCGGGGATATACCCCGCGGTATGACCCAATCGGAATTATGACCCGGCTAGAGCTTGGCGACTCACTGGCGATCCACCCGAACATGGCGGTTTACAGGCAACCCGCCTGGAGCTTGGTGACTCCCTGGTGACCTGGCGGGAGGATCAGAAAGAGGACTAGGCCCAAGGCCCAGAAGGTCGGATCATATTATGGTGGGCCAGTTTAAGAGGAAAGCATAAGGAGTATTCCCTTACAAAGGAAGCAAGACTAGGACTCCACTTGTAATAGAGTAATCCTAATCCTACTAGGACTAGTCATGTAACCCGCCCCTTCAACATATATAAGGAGGGGCAGGGCTCCCCAAGAGGGACAAGAAACAGGGGAAGAACCAACAATCTCTAGGGTTAGACACAACTGATGGCTTCTCGCCCCTCGTTGGTTACCCCAAGTGGAAAGTTTGAGATGCAGTGTAGCGGTAGTTTTCCCTTGGCAAAGATACCAAGGATCGAATCCCCTGAGACTCCGAGGTTCAGCAAGAAGGTGTCAACTGCTAGCGACGCAACTAGCGATTGACCGGACCTGCACACAAATACAAATAACTTTGCTCCCAACGAGTACAGAGAGGTTGTCAATCCCTCCGGCCTTGTCGTTTACAAAGGATCAAATGCAAGAGATAACAGTGATAGGTATAACTGCAACTAGTAAGTAAGAACTGAAAGTAAATAGCGGATGTGATCAGTGATGGTAATATGGACCGGGGTCCCATGATGTTCACTAGTGATGTCTCTCTCCCAAAAGACGATAAAACAGCTAAGCGAGGTAAACGAATTACAGCTGGGCAATTGACAGGATTATGTGAGCAAACCAATGCTAACTATGCTGCAAAGAAAGGTAGAGGCTCAAAAGCATGGGCGGTATGCCAAGGTAAGTAGACCAAAATCCATCTGCATCTACTACTAATCATCCACCTTGAGATATCTATCCAGAACATCTCGCTGGTATTAAGTTGCGAGTCCCACCCATAGTGTAAACTCAAAGCAACAGAAAACTGCATTAAAAGAACTTTGCGTAAAGTAAACAATCCTTGCACCCGCGAGTACAAGCACCGTTGTTTTCCCCCTTGTGGCAACATCACATCCCCTAGACTCATGTTTCTGTCACTCAAGCTAGTCATCGAGGGGCATGAACCCACAATCAAGCATAACATTCCCTCTTGGAGTTACTACCTACTACTTGGCCAAAGCAATAAACAGCAACGGAGAACATGCAAGAATTACTCAAGAACATAAATATAAAAGAGGTAAATCAAATATATTACTCACACACAATCTGAACATAATCTCATAATCCATCGGATCCCAGCAAACTCATCATAGCAACAGCATAAGGATTACATATGTGCCTCGATCATGTAGGGCAGCTCACGAGGTCTAATCGGTGAAGAACAAAGAGGGGAGGAGAACATCACATAGCTACTGGTCATGGACCCATGGTCCAAGGGAGACTACTCACAACTCATCCGGGAGGCGTCCATGGTGGTGGAGAAGCTCCCGGTGGTGATCCTCCCCTCCGGCAGGGTGCCGGGAAGAGTTCTCCTGGTGCTCTCGATCTTGGAAGCGCGGCGGCGGCGGAACAGAGATGAGATCGCGAAAAAGGGTTCCGTCCTCGAGGGTTTCGGGACGCGGTGTAAATATATGCCAAAGGGGGGCGTCAGAGGAGGCCAGGGGGGCCCAGGCGCCCTTGCGGCACGGCCAGGAGGGGGGGCGCGCCCTCTGGCCGCCTGGAGCCCTGGTGGCCCCCCTCCGACCCTACTTTGGCCGCATGGAAGCTTCCGGAACGCTGATTTTTTATATATTTTTCCCGGAATTTTTCTGGCAGTTTACGTAATGGGAAAACCTGAAATACAAAAACAGCAGAAAACAGAAACTGGCACTGGGGTGCACTGAGTTAATAGGTTAGTCCAAATATGATCAAAAGTGTATGGAAGTGCATAAATATCATAGCAATATCACACAAAAGAGGCATGGAGCAAGCAGAAATTATAGATACGTTTTGGACGTATCAACAACAAGAGGAGAGCTAGAGATACGATGACTCCCTCATGAGCACAATGAGACCTAGCCACAAACAACATGTAGGGTGATACGTCTCCAACGTATCTACGTTTCCAAACACTTTTGCCCTTGTTTTGGACTATAACTTGCATGATTTGAATGGAACTAACCCGGACTGACGCTGTTTTTAGTAGAATTGCTATGGTGTTGTTTTTGTGCAGAAATAAAAAGTTCTCGGAATGACCTGAAAATCCACAGAGAATTATTTTGGAAATATAAAAAATATATGCGAAAAGATATATGTCCCCTGCCTCGTGGGCCCCCTGACGCTCCACCCACGTACCCCTAGACTCCATATATTATCTTCCGGGGAGAAAAAGTCAGGGAGAAAGAATTATCGTGTTTTACGATACGGAGCCGCCGCCAAGCCCTAATCTCTCTTGGGAGGGCTGATCTGGAGTCCGTTCGGGGCTCCGGAGAGTGGAGATCGTCGCCATCGTCATCATCAACCTTCCCCCATCACCAATTTCATGATGCTCACCGCCGTGTGTGAGTAATTCTATCGTAGGCTTGCTGGACGGTGATGGGTTGGATGAGATTTACCATGTAATCAAGTTAGTTTTGTTAGGGTTTGATCCCTAGTATCCACTATGTTCTGAAATTGATGTTGCTATGACTTTGCTATGCTTAATGCTTGTCACTAGGGCCCAAGTGCCATGATTTCAGATCTGAACCTATTATGTTTTCATGAATATATGTGTGTTCTTGATCCTATCTTGCAAGTATATAGTCACCTACTATGTGTTATGATCCGGCAACCACAAAGTGACAATAATCGGGACCACTCCGGTAGATAACCCTAGTTTGAGGAGTTCATGTATTCACTATGTGTTAATGCTTTGGTCCGGTACTCTATTAAAAGCAGGCCTTAATATCCCTTAGTTTCCAATAGGACCCCGCTGCCATGGGAGGGTAGGACAAAATATGTCATGCAAGTTCTTTTCCATAAGAACGTATGACTATATTCGGAATACATGCCTACATTACATTGATGAACTGGAGCTAGTTCTGTGTCACCCTAGGTTATAACTTTTACATGATGAATTGCATCCTACATAATTTCCCATCACCGATCCAATGCCTATGAGATTTTCACATATTGCTTGTTGCTTATTTATTTTCCCGTTGCTACTATTACAAAAACTACAAAAACACTATCGTTACTTTTATTGCCGCTACCACTATTATCATATTACTTTGCTACTAAACTACCTTGATACTAAGTTTCCAGGTGTGGTTGAATTGACAACTTAGCTGCTAATACTTAAGAGTATTCTTTGGCTCCCCTTGTGTCGAATGAATACATTTGGGTTGAATACTTTACCCTCGAAAACTGTTGCGATCCCCTACAGTTGTGGGTTATCAAGACTATTTTCTGGCGCCGTTGCCGGGGAGCATAGCTCTATTCTTTAAGCCACCTGGGATTTATATTTGTTGATCACTATGAAGAACTTGAAGGACTCAAAAATCAAGATCTTACCCTCAACTACGAGGGGAGGTAAGGAATTGCCATCTAGCTCTGGACTTGATTCGCCATTTGTTATGGGTAAATTTGCGACACCTACTCATGCTATTGAATCTGATATGTCGTATGTTCTTGATGATGCCACTTCTGCTATGTATGATGAAACTACTTCTATGCTGATAATACTGTGCCACTAGTTGAATTTCTAGATGTACAAATTGCTAAGGTTAAGGAGAATGCAAACATTGAAACTAATGATATTTATGAAAGTGATGATGAAGCTTCTCCCCTAGATATGAATTGCCTGTTGTTCCTGAGGGTTATGTTATGGATGAAGAAATTGCTAGAGACTTTCTTGCTTGTAACGATAGATATGATCTTAAGAAATTATTAACTAAGCTGAAAGAAAAGTCCTTGAATGCTAGAATGAAACATGACCATGCTTTTTGCTACTTCACCTATCTTTGTTACTGACAAGGATTATGATTTCTGTGTTGATCCTGAATTAATTACCTTGGTTGAATCTGATCCTTTCCATGGCTATGAATCTGAAACTGTTGTGGCACATCTTACTAAGTTGAATGATATAGCCACCCTGTTTACCAACGATGAAAAGATTCGTTACTACTATATCCTTAAGTTGTTTCCGTTCTCGTTAAAGGGTGATGCTAAGCCATGGTTTAATTCTCTTGATCCTGGTTGTGTGCGTAGTCCCCAGGATATGATGTATTACTTCTCTGCTAAATATTTTCCCGCTCATAAGAAACAAGCTGCCTTACGAGAAATATATAACTTTGTGAAAATTGAAGAAGAGAGTCTCCCACAAGCTTGGGGGAGGCTTCCCCAATTACTTAATGCTTTGCCTGATTATGCTCTTGAGAGGAACGATATACTTGATGTCTTTTATAATGGACTAACCGATGCTTCCAGATACCACCTAGATAGTTGTGCTGGTTGTGTTTTCAAGGAAAGAACAGTTGATCAAGCTGAATTACTATTGAATAATATGCTGGCCAATGAAAATAATTGGACACTTCCTGAACCAACCCCCAAGCCAACTCTGAAGAAAAGGGGTGTTCTATTTCTCAGTCCTGAAGATATGCAAGAGGCAAAGAAATCCATGAAAGAAAAAGGTATTAAAGCTGAAGATGTTAAGAATTTACCATCTATTGAAGAAATACATGGTCTTGATAACCCGACACAGGTAGTAAAGGTAAATTCTATTTAAAGATTTAATGAAGGTGATATCCCTCGTTATAAGTCTGCTAGCCAATGCTTAGATGAGTTTGAGAATTTTATTATGAAACAAGAAAACTTCAATGCTTATGTTGGTAGACAATTGCAACATAATGCTTATATGATTGAACGCTTGAGTGATTATCTGTCTAGAGTTAAAGGTGAACTGAAACTCATTAGTGTACATGCTTCCATGGTTACCACTCAAGTAGAACAAGTACTTAAGGCTCAGAATGATTTGCTCAATGAATTAAATAGTAAGAATAAGGACTATGCTGTTAGAGTTGCTACTAGAGGTGGTAAAATGACTCAGGAACCTTTGTATCCCGAGGGCCACCCTAAGAGAATTGAGCAAGATTCTCAAAGAGCTAATTTAGATGCACCTAGTTCTTCTAAGAAGAATAAAAAGAGAAATGATAGGACTTTGCATGCTTCTAGTGAACCTGTAGCTGACATACCTGAGAATCCCAATGATATATCCATTTATGATGTTGAGACACAATCTGGTAATGAACATGAACCTAGTGATAATAACAATGATGATGCTCAACCTGGCAATGATAATGATGTAGAGACTGAGCCTGCTGTTGATCTTGATAACCCACAGTCAAAGAATCAACGTTATGATAAGAGAAACTTTGTTGCTAGGAAGCATGATAGGGAAAGAGAGCCATGGGTTCAAAAACTCATGCTTTTT
The DNA here is from genome assembly GCA_902687465.1 of Secale cereale. Taxonomy (NCBI): domain Eukaryota; kingdom Viridiplantae; phylum Streptophyta; class Magnoliopsida; order Poales; family Poaceae; genus Secale; species Secale cereale. The sequence goes on along the minus strand of LR738715.1, from coordinate 109,386,139 downwards.
CCTCCTAAACCATCCAAGAAAAAGGATGATGAGGATTTTGAGTGCTTTGCTGAAATGATTAGACCTATCTTTTTGCGTATGCATTTGATTGATGTGCTTAAAACAAATCCTTATGCTAAGTATATGAAAGATATTATTACCAATAAAAGAAAGATACCTGAAGTAGAAATTTCCACCATGCTTGCCAATTACACTTTTAAAGGTGGAATACCTAAGAAACTAGGAGATCCAGGAGTACCCACTATACCTTGCTCCATTAAACAAAACTATGTTAAAACTGCTTTATGTGATCTTGGAGCCGGTGTGAGTGTTATGCCTCTCTCTTTATATCATAGACTTGACTTGAGTAAGTTGACACCTACTGAAATATCTTTGCAAATGGCTGATAAATCAACTGCTATACCTATCGGTATTTGTGAGGATGTGTCTGTTGTAGTTGCAAATGTTACTATTTTACCGGACTTTGTTATACTTGATAGTCCCGAGGACGATAGTATGTCTATTATCCTTGGTAGACCCTTTTTTGAATACAGCATGGGCTATTATTGATTGCAACAAAGGCAATGTCACTTTTCATGTCAATGGTAGTCAGCATACGGTACACTTTCCGAGGAAACAACCTCAGGTCCACAGTATCAATTATACTGGAAAAATTTCAACTATTACTATTGGAGGTTTTGAATTTCCTCTTCCTACTGTCAAGAAGACATATGATATTCTTATTGTTGGGGACATACATATCCCCATTGAGGTAACCTAGTGTTATTCGAAAATTCTCCGGTTTCATGTTATTCAGAAAGAGTTTATTAACAAGACCTGATCAACGTTGTTAATGGGTTCCTTTTGATGAGCATGAGATAGGTGAATCTTGATAGCACAACCTTTTGTATCCTCCTTTTACTTTTTGTTAATTAGGATAAATAAAGAAAAAGTAGTATTTTCTGTCTATTTCCAGACTTATCCGTGCAATAAAAAAATACCCCGAAAATAAAAGTTTTCCAAATGCCCTGAAAATTAAATATGATTTTTTCTGGAATATTTGAGAATATATGGCATAGAAAACACAACGAGGGGAGCCAGCACCTGGCCACGAGGGTCCAGGGCGCGCCCACCCTCACAGGGCGCGCCCCCCTGCCTCGTGGGCCCCACGTGCCCCACTTCACCTATTCCTGCACCCATACCCTTCTTCTTCCTCCAAAAAAATCACCAACCAGCTCAAGTACGAGTTCTAGCTCATCTTGCTGCCATTTTCGATCTCCTTGCTCAAAGCACCATTCACCAAACTGTTTTGGGGAGATTGTCCCTTGCTATGTGACTCCTCCATTGGTCCAATTAGTTGTTATTCTAGTGCTTTATTTATTGCAATTTTTTGCTGCTGTGGTGACCTTGTTCTTGGGCTTGCATATCAAATTTCCTATGTCCCAAGTAGCTCTAATGCATGATATAGTCCCTAGGCATCTGTAGGAGTTTTTGCTATCAATCTTGTTGAGTTTGGTTAACTTTTATTTTGAGTTACTAAAAATTTCAGAAAATTTCAGAAAAATGCATAGGAAAATCTTCCAAGGTGGTTCTTCAAGGAAGCAAGAACCGAGGCTCGCGTTTCGTGAGCCTGACGATGAACTACCGAGGGAAGCTGAAGTGCGGCCTTGTGAATGGCCGTCAGACGAATTTACGGTTCAGGTTGGCATCAAGGAGGAATTTGACGCATATGTGCGCAACGCTGACCTCGAGGGCTTCATACAAGATAAGTGTCCTCAATACCGTGGCTTAATTGATACCTTTGTGAGAAGGTTTAAATTTTCATCTTCACATAATTCTCACACTGTCCTGTTTGACCTTTATGATAAATCTTACACCATGGACTTAGAGGATTTTAATGATGCTTGTAAGCTCCCGCAGTGGGGCAGTATGTGTGATCCTCGCAAATATGAATTTAGAGATTTCCTTGCTAGTATCACCGTGGGGGAATCTAGAGAAATCACACAGGCTACCATAGGGAGCATTCATTTTCCTGCTACTCATTACTTTGCTCTCTTTATTGGTAGATGCATAAACGGTAAAGATGAGGCTTGCCACATGTGTGTCCCTGATCTTAGTGTTCTCAAGAGTGTTGTATTAGGTGATAGAAAATATAACTTGGGAGCCATTATTGCACCTAGGCTACATCATAATGGTTTGCATGGAGATTTATTTGGTGGGATTTATGCCACTCGCATAGCCCGCCGTCTTGGTGTGCCTGTACATGAAAATGATGAACCTTTACCGCTTGCTCATTTGGATTACAATGCTATGACTAGTCACCGGTTTATAGAGAGGGGTGAACAATCCCTCAAATATCGACTAATCTTTAACAGGCGTCATGCCATCCCTATTACTCTTCCTGCTCCTACTTTGTTTGACTTTCATGCAAAAGGGAGATATACTATAACCAGGGAGGAGGCAAATGAGTATCATAATATGATGGAAGCAGCCCGCCTTCAAGCTGTAGCTCAGCAGGCAGTAGCTGTTGCATCCCAGTACAACCCCAACTACGACTTTGGATATCCGTCAGGCCAATACTGGCCATAGACCAACTTATGCTAAAAAAGCCTAAGCTTGGGGGAGTATGTGTTTCTCACGGACTTTACATTCATGCTCACACACTTATTCTAGTTGTCGATGCTCACACTCTTTCATTGTACCATCCATGCTTAGTTTCAATTCTTTTTCTTAGTCTTTTTCTCGTTTGCTAGAAAAAACCTTAAAAATATATATTAGTTGTAGCTTCTAGCTAGTTTACTTTCCTTACTTGTAGTAGTAGTAATTAAAATAAGACCCAAAAAGATTTCTCGTTCTTATTTTGCTTGTTGGGAGCTTTCCCGTGTAAATAGTTCTTTTCTTTTTCTTTGGGGGTCAAGAGTAGAAGACCATGATTAAAATGCTTAGTGGCTCTCATACGCTTTATTGTTGATTTAACCTTGAGCCATATTACCTTGTCTTCTCTCTTGTATTTAAATGCTCGCAGATTCCAGCTTAGTCCAATGCACGTGCACTATTAAAGGCAATAAGGATGATATAAGATGAATTGATTGAGATGAGAAAAGCTGGTATGTACTCGACCTCTCTTGTTTTGTAAATATGATAGTTCATCATTCCTGATTCAGCTTGTTATGAATGAAACATGCTTGCAATGACAATTAGATATCATAGCTGCTTATGCCATGCTTAATTAGCTGAGAGTTTATAATGGTCTATCTTGCATGCCAACATGATATTAAAATGGCTGTGATGTGGTATGATGGGGTGGTATCCTCCTTTGAACGATTCAAGTGGTCTGACATGGCACATGTTCACGCATGTAGTTGGAAAAAAATCAACATAGCCTCCACGATATTTATGTTCATGGTGATTTATATCCTACTCATGCTTGCATTCATTGTTGATTAATTTTAATGCATGTTCATGACCGTTGTCTCTCTCTAGCTGGTCGCTTCCTAGTCTCTTTCTAGCATTCACATGTAATAAGTGGGAATACTGCTTGTGCATCCACTTCCATAAAACCCCAAAGTTATTCCATATGAGTCCACCATACCTTCCTATATGCGGTATTTACCTGCCGTTCCAAGTAAATTTGTATGTGCCAAACTCCAAACCTCCATATGAAATTATGTTTTGTATGCTCGAACAGCTCATGTATCAACTAGGGATGTCTCTATCTTCCATGCTAGGTGGGTTATTCTCACGATGAGTGGACTCCGCTCATCATTCATGAGAAAATGGCTGGTAACCGGGATGCCCAGTCCCATGGTCAAAATCATAATAATTAAACAAAACCCCCCCAGGGCTGTTGTTGGTTTGGACGGTACCCGTTGTTTCGGACCAGCCATGGAGTGTGCTTGTTGGTGGTTGGGGGAGTATAAACTTTACCATTCTGTTTGGGAACTGCCTATAATGTGCGTAGCATCGAAGATATCGAAATTCTTGGTTGTTATGTTGACAATGAGAGTATATCGCTCAAAATGTTATTCATCTCTATTTAAAAATCGAGCTCTGGCACCTCTACAAATCTCTGCTTCCCTCTGTGAAGGGCCTATCTATTTACTTTCATGCTGAGTCATCATCCTCTTATAAAAGAGCACCAGTGGGAGAGCACCTCTGTCATTTGCATGTATTACTATTAATTTGTATTGAGTATGAACATGACTAGATATCTTTTGCCATGAATTACAATGTCTAGTCAGTCCTTGATCTTAAAAGGTGCTCTGCATTTATGTTTCGTGGTCTCAGAAAGGGCTAGCAAGATACCATCTTATTATATCATATCATGATTGTTTTGAGAAAGTGTTGTCATCCGAGGTTTATTATTATTGCTCGCTAGTTGATTATGCCATTGATATGAGTAGACATGAGACCTGAAAGTTATTGTGAATGTGGTTAGTTCATGATCTTTGCTGAAAACCTGAATGCTGGCTTACATATTTACAACAACAAAAGCAAACAGAGTTTGTCAAAGTTTTTCTTTATCACTTTCAGTTTATCAACTGAATTGCTTGAGGACAAGCAAAGGTATAAGCTTGGGGGAGTTGATACATCTCTAACATATCTACTTTTCCAAACACTTTTGCCCTTGTTTTGGACTCTTACTTGCATGATTTGAATGGAACTAACCCGGACTGACGCTGTTTTCAGCAGAATTGCCATGGTGTTGTTTTTGTGCAGAAATAAAAAGTTCTCGGAATGACCTGAAAATCCACGGAGAATTATTTTGGAAAATATAAAAAATATCTGCAGAAAGATCTACGTCAGCGGGCCCACACCCTGTCCACGAGGGTGGGGGTCGCGCCCCCTCCCCTGGGCGCGCCCCACTGCCTCGTGGCCCCCCTCACGCTCCACCGACGTACCCCCGGACTCCATATATTCACTTTCAGGGAGAAAGAAATCACGGAGAAATAATTATCGCGTTTTACGATACGGAGCCGCCGCCAAGACCTAATCTCTCTCGGGAGGGCTGATCTGGAGTCCGTTCGGGGCTCCGGAGAGTGGAGATCGTCGCCATCGTCATCATCAACCTTCCTCCATCACCAATTTCATGATGCTCACCGCCGTGCGTGAGTAATTCCGTCGTAGGCTTGCTGGACGGTGATGGGTTGGATGAGATTTACCATGTAATCGAGTTAGTTTTGTTAGGGTTTGATCCCTAGTATCCACTATGTTCTGAGATTGATGTTGCTATGACTTTGCTATGATTAATGCTTGTCACTAGGGCCCGAGTGCCATGATTTCAGATCTGAACCTATTATGTTTTCATGAATATATGTGTGTTCTTGATCCTATCTTGCAAGTCTATAGTCACCTACTATGTGTTATCATCCGGCAACCCCGAAGTGACAATAATCGGGACCACTCCCGGTGATGACACTAGTTTGAGGAGTTCATGTATTCACTATGTGTTAATGCTTTTGTCCGGTACTCTATTAAAAGGAGGCCTTAATATCCCTTAGTTTCCAATAGGACCCCGCTGCCATGGGAGGGTAGGACAAAAGATGTCATGCAAGTTGTTTTCCATAAGCACGTATGACTATATTCGGAATACATGCCTACATTATATTGATGAACTGGAGCTAGTTCTGTGTCACCCTAGGTTGTAACTTTTACATGATGAATTGCATCCGACATAATTTCCCATCACCGATCCAATGCCTGTGAGCTTTTCACATATTGCTTGTTGCTTATTTATTTTCCCGTTGCTACTATTACAAAAACTACAAAAACACTATTGTTACTTTTATTGCTGCTACCACTATTATCATATTACTTTGCTACTAAACTACCTTGCTGCAGATAATAAGTTTCCAGGTGTGGTTGAATTGACAACTCAGCTGCTAATACTTTAGAGTATTCTTTGGCTCCCCTTGTGTCGAATGAATAAATTTCGGTTGAATACTTTACCCTCGAAAACTGTTGCGATCCCCTACACTTGTGGGTTATCATAGGGCTATTACCGGATGATATTTCCTGGGGCCTGAAGCTGTCTAAATCCTTGTCTTGCGTTGCGTCTCTCGATTCTGCTCAACCCCTCTCAAACTACCACATAGATGCATTGGCCTCGCGACTAAATGTGACACCTCGAGACTGATGCGCCAGGTGTCAGCCAGTTATTCGTCGCCGTTGCCATGTCATCTGCTTGCGTGTTGCATCTTGCCATGTCATCATGTGCATTGCATCATCATGTTTTCAAAACTTGCATCCGTCCGACCCCCTTCCTTTCCGTTGTCCGTTCTGAGCCCAGACACACTTGAATGCGCCCGCGGCGCCTCCGAATATTTATTTTATGAGTGGCCGGAAAATGTTCTTGGAATGGGGTGAAACTTGGCGTGTGGTCTTATGATAGCATAGGTAGACCGCCTGTCAATTTTCGTCGCATTCGGAGCTCGTTTGATAGCCCAACGGATATATATAGTGGCACTAGTAGCCGGATAAAGCGTCGGGCGTTTTCGGTCTCGAAAACCTCCGCGGGCCTCTTCTCTTCTCTTCTCAGAACCCCTCCTACACAGCCCAATAACCTAACCTAGGCCCATCCTAACCCCCACTCGACCGGTGTCATCCGATCGAGATCGGAGGGCTAAAAAACCCCCCAATCTCCCGTAACCTAGCCCTTGTCTATAAATAGACACGCCAACTTGCCAAATTTGGCCTCCACCAACCTCCTCCTCAATTTCCGCGCTGCGAGCCGCTCCAGCCGCCTCCTTCCTCGTTTTCCGGTGAGCCAGCCACCACACCGCCGCCACGTGGCGCCCCGCCATTGGGCAGAGCCGCCACATCCGCCGCCTCCTCCAACCAGCGCCTTCCACGTGGCCTCTCCACGTCCACCTCTCTCTTCCACCGCCGCCAGCCCACGCCAGGCCCGCGCCGGGCCGAACCGGGCCCGACCACCTCCCGCTGCGCGCCCATGCGCCCACATCGAGCTCCTCCCGCTCGCCAGGCCGCCCCGCTCCTCCCTCGATGCGCCGCCGCCGTTCCAAGATCGCCGCCGTCCGGCCTCCCATCGACCCCGCCGCGTTCCAGATCGCCGCCGCCACTCCATCCCGTCGGCCGCCTCCAACCGCCTTGACCCCACAGCATCTCCTCGCCGCCTTGATGTCGTGCCGGCCTTCTCCATCGACCTCGCCGGCCGGGCTCGCCGCCGGCGGCCAGATCCGGCCGGCCCGCCCCGTTCCCGTCCCCGCCCGGCCTCCGGCGCGCTGCAACGCCGCCCGGCCTCGCCGGAGTACGCCCGCCTCCGCGCCGATCCCGCACTATCAGGACGACCCTTCCCCGCGTTGACCTTCCTATGCAGCTGACCGGTGGGCCCGCAGGCCTGCACTGCCCGGACGTGTCCGTCTTGAAACGGACATGTCCATGCTCCCCTCGCTGTGTCACCGCCAAGTGGGACCCGCGTCCAGCCACCAACGGACATGTCCGATCTAACATGGACATGTCCGCCCCGAGAGGTCTACCTTTTCTTCTAAGTCCTTTTTGTCATAATTTTGTTGCATCTTTGCATGCCTGTAACTTTTTGTGTGTATGTCCAAATTGTGTGAATAATATGTCAAAATGATCGTGGTGATATGCTCTACATTTTGTTCCATTGTGTCATGCTTGTTTGAGCTCATCTTGATGCCCTAATCATCGTGACAAGAGTGCTATATGTTTAAAACTGCTGTTACTTGTTAATTTGATGCCATGTTTGAGATATGATAACTTGGTGCATGTTTATACAAATGGAGCATATGATATGTCAAAATGTTCATTGTGAAGTGCTCTACATGTTGGTTGCTGTAGCATTCATGTTAGGTGTCATATTGCCATGTTAATCTCTGTTGCAAAAGTGCATGTGGCTGTTAAGTGCTGAAACTTGTTATGAGATGCTGATTTCACTTGCTCATTGCTATTGATGTGTTTGTCTTCATGCCACATGTCTATATGTTTTAGAAGCACAATCATATGGTCTTTGCTGTGGTGCAATTCACTTTCCATGATATGCCTTGTGGTGACTTAAGCAAGCTTGTAAACATGCCATGCCAATGTTGCTGTTTTATACTTAGTGAAAAAACTGCTAAGTCTGTAATCTGTTATAACCTGATGCTATGTTTGCTTGATGCCCCACTCAAATCCATGCTTGTTATGGAGTGGCCAATGATCATGTCTTGTTGTCCATGTTTTTGTCTATCCATTGATGCCACTACTTGCTCATATGACCTGCTGTAGCTTATTTATTTCTTGCTCTCAAGTTGCTATAAATTTTAGCTGTCAGGATTTTATCAGCATGTTCAATTTGGTGGAGCTTGTTGTTATTGATCCATGCCTCCTATGGAGTTGCTCCAATGGAGTTGTTTGATGTATGTGATGTCTACTACATGTCCATGTTCTTTATATGCTTAGTTGAGTTGATATGAATGTTGTTTTGTGCCTCCGAAGGCAGCATCGTGATGATATTTTGCCTTCCCAGATTTTGACTAAGTCTGGATAATTTTATTGCAACTTGCCATGCTTGTTTAAATGTGTTCCAGCAAGCTTTTGGGTGTGTTCTAAGTTCATGCTTGTTAAGTATAATGTCTATTTCATATCCATGCTTCTTGTTATCATGTTTGGGTGCTGTAGCTTATATTTACCTTGCTCCAAAGTTGCTATGTGGCTGTTAACTTCAGTTTTGCATTGTATCTTGTTTCGTGTGTATGTGTTGAATCGTTGCTCCGTTTTGAGCGTGTCCTATATGAAACTTGTGTGATTTTGCATGTAGAAGAATAATATAATGTTGTTTCCATGTTTGGAGTGTGTTTGCTTGATGTTTGGGTGCACCTTGCACTTTGCCATGCTTGTCTTGTTTTGCTCATATCTTCTAGGCCGCAGCTCCGAATTAAACGAACTTTATATGAAACTTGACTAGAATTTTGTGTAGATCATCATGGTGCATGTTAACTTTCTGTTTAACAACTTTAACTTAAGGTTTGTTCAGATCTGGACTAATTTCAAAACATGCATATGAGGACTTACTGGATTTGTTATATGTAGTTTCCGGCCTCATTTAAACTTGTTGGTTTGTGTTATTATTGTGTGCTTCATCCCTTGCCATGTATTGCATCATATATAGACTTGTATTGCATCATACTTGGTTGAGCATCTTGTCATGTCTTGTGTGGGGTGTTTACCGTGTTGCTTGCTTCTTCTCGTTAGTGCTTGTTCCGTTGCGATCGTGAGGATTCGTTCGTCTACGCGTGGTTCGTCTTCAAGGCTTCTTCTTCGTCCTTGCGGGATCTCAGGCAAGATGACCATCACCTTGGATACCTTTACCATCATTGCCATGCTTAGTTGTCTCGATGCTATCGTTATATGTCGTGCTACCCATCATTTATGTCAGCCTCTCCTTGTTGCCATGAAACCTCTAACCTTTGACACCTTCCCAGCAAAACCATTGTTTGGCTATGTTACTCGCTTGCTCAGCCCCTCTTATAGCATTGCTAGTTGCAGGTGAAGATGAAGATCGTTCTATGTTGGAACTTGTTGTTGGAATATCACAATATGTCTTATTTATATTAACACACCTATATACTAAGCATGGGTGGAAGGCTTGGCCTTTTGCTCGGTGTTTTGTTCCACTCATGCCGCCTTAGGAGCCGATAAACCGGCATTATGTTACCTGATTTTGCATTCCTTACACGGTTGGGTATATGGGGACCCCTTAACAGTTCGTCTTTGAATAAAACTCCTCCAGCAGGGCCCAACATCGGTTTTAATTTGCCTCATAATAAAAACTTAATTAATTAATTAAATTTGCCTAGGGGGTCGCGCCCTCGAGGATTCTTTTCTACATAGCAGGGGGGGCAGTGCTGATGGTGTTGGTCCCGAACTAGAGCCACTTGCGGTGCCACCCAATTATCTGGGGTCTTCGGTTGCTGTACGTAGTGCTCATCCGGACATGGCCTGAGACGAGATGCGCGCGGCTACCATCAGGGTGTCGGCACACCGGGAGGTCTTGCTGGACTTGTTTTACCATTGTCGAAATGTCTTGCGCATCGGTATTCCGAGCCTGATCGGATTGTCCCTAAGATAAGGGGTAATATTATTATTATCTCTGCTGATCGTGAGAGCTCGTGATGGGCTAAGTTGGGACACCCCTGCAGGGTTATGATCTTTCGAAAGCCGTGCTCGCGGTTATGTGGCAGATTGGAATTTGTTAATGTCCGGTTGTAGAAAACTTGACAGAGGATCCAAAGTAAAACACACAACTGTGTGAGTAACCGTGACTGTCTCTTTTCACTTTGAGAAGAGAACACGATGGGGTTATGTTTGACTCGTAGGTAGTTCAGGATCTTTAGCGATCACTATTAGTTTGCGACCGTTTGCGTAGATGCTCATCTTATTCTTGTACTCGTAAGTTATCCACCATATATTGCTTAGCCGCTGCTGCAACCTCACCACTTTACCTCTTCCTACCTATTAAGCTTTGATAGTCTTGTTACCCATGGTTATGGGATTACTGAGTCCTCGTGGCTCACAGATACTACAACAACAGTTGCAGGTGCAGGTTTCCGATGTCTTGACGTGAGAGCAATGTTCTTTTGTTGGAGTTCTTCTTCTTCTTCTTCTTCTTCTTCTTCTTCTTCTTCTTCTTCTTCTTCTTCTTCTTCTTCTTCTTCTTCTTCTTTAGTCTTGGGTTAGGTTCCGGGTCGGCAGCCTGGGATAGCAGATGGATGTCGCTGTGCTTTTCCTGTTTGTATCCGTAGTCGGATACCTTGTATTGATGTTGTTGTATTCATGTGACTTGTATCTATTGTTGTATCCCCCATGTATGTATGTAATGGTACGATGTAATGATATCCATCTTGCTAAGCGCCCGAAATGCGGTTGTGCCCCAATCACGTAAGTGTCACGTGATCAGGATAGAATCGCATCTTGGGCCTGACACTAAAGTCCTGACCCTAAGGACATTTGCCGTGACAATTCCACGACACCAGGCATAGAAGCCCGCTGCACGGGCTCTATAATATCGGAGGTCGTATTCGGCTCTCCTGATAACCTTCGAAGCGAAGAGTCGATCTTCGACATAGATCCATTCCGAAGAGTCCACTCATCCCGCTTTAATGCAGTCCTGCATTATGCCTATTTAAAGCTTAAAATGCCTAGACGATGTGGCATTATTACGGTCAATGGAAATATGGAGCGCTCTCTTCGTAAGGAGGATACTGCGGCCCTAGCAGCCGAAGTCCAAAATGGCCTATTCAAGCCGGATAATCTATCAATAGCGGACATAACTAAACATGTCCAGCACACGCCTCACTGCGGCAGTTCAGATGAACCTGAGCAAGATTGACAACTACGCCCCCATCGACTGCCCCATAAGGTGATAGCATATGTACATCGAGTACACAATTATGCCTTAAAAATTCCTTGGACGACGACCGGGGGCACCTGCATATAGTCCATAGTTCGGCTAGACCCTATTCGGACTCTAAACTTATATTTTTTAGGTTCATTAAACGAACCGGTTTTGTCATGGCCACACTGGATTCCTTTTTCTTTTCCAGGTTTTTCCTTTTCTTTTTTACAAATGGCCATCATACTCCTACCCCTTCAAGGACACATTACAAAGGAGGAAACGACGCAGACGTGAAGCAGGGACCCGCACTAAGGTTTCTTTTTTAGACTAAGACCCTGTGTAAACCTTTTTTCTCTTTCTTGTTATACACTTTTCTGGCATGTAAAATGTCCAAGAAAGTAATTGGCATCATCTATAAGATTAGGGCTCGCCGTACTATAGAGGGATATTAATAGAGCATCTTTATTCGCATTATGTTCAGAGTTTCATTCACTCACCGTAAAATGTTCTCTTCCCGCATCAGATCACCATATGTGCCTTGTCAATAAGGGTGCATCACCAGGGGCTGTATTCAACCCGGTATATGTTGAAAAGACCAAACACCTATAGGGAGTGTTCGGCGTCCTGGATGTTTGCCTTATATGCATCAGTTCCGAATCATGTCTTGGGTCAATAGTTGGGTTGCCCGGCTCCTTTTCTTACCCCTAAGTTTCCGATTGTTCGGCTAGGGTGTAAAGGGAGAACTACTATGGTTGCACTTCTGGCTCGTCCGGTCAAGTACCTCAGTAGATAAAGCCGAAAACTGATCGTCAAGATAGGCGAGAACCTGGTCCGCAATCCGGTGACTTAGTGTTATACTACGATCGATAGAGATCTACCCCATGCTATACGAAGGGTTGGTTTTTTGCCAAGCCAGGTGCAATTGGATACCTTAAGTAAAGGAACATCCTATTTGCACCAGGGGCGAGTACCTAGCCCCACATGTCAAGCTCCTACGACTAAGTGAAAGCAATAACGCCGCATAGTCTGATTGTCTGGTTCGCTTCGCATACACTTCCTAAAACGGACCAAGACATTGGATAAAGAGTGTATATGCATATGACCGAACACCCCAGTATTATGTACGTGGGGGTTGAAGCCGACAACTGCAAACTTTCAAATTTAAATAAATAGTCACACAGGTGGTAAAAGACACTGATATTATAAATAGCGCAAAAGTTATATACATCGGATTCATAAGCATAGTCTTTACCAGTCCTTCGCCAGTCTCTGCTTATTCCGCAGCTCCTGCTTTGAGTTACAAATGTGAGGAACTGCACCGGTATCAAATACCCAGGAGCTATTACGAGCGCTGGTAAGGTACACATCAATAACATGTATATCACATATACCTTTGACATTTCCATCCTTCTTATCTGTTAAGTATTTGGGATAGTTCCGCTTCGAGTGACCCGTTCCCTTGCAATAAAAGCACTCAGTCTCAGGCTTGGGTCCATTCTTTGGCTTCTTCCTAGAAACTGGCTTACCAGGCGCGGCAACTCCTTTGCCGTCCTTCTTGAAGTTCTTCTTACCCTTGCCCTACTTGAAGTTAGTGGTTTTATTCACCATCAACACTTTGTGTTCCTTTTTGATCTCCACCTTCGCTGATTTCAGCATTGAATATACCTCGGGAATGGACTTCTCCATCCCCTGCATATTGAAGTTCATCACGAAGCTCTCATAGCTAGGTGGGAGCGACTGGAGGATTCTGTCAACGACCGCGTCATCTGGGAGATTAATTCCCAACTGAGACAAGCGATTGTGCAACCCAGACATTTTGAGTATATGCTCGCTGACAGAACTATTCTCTTCCATCTTACAACTATAGAACTTGTCAGAGACTTCATATCTCTCGACTCGGGCATGAGCTTGGGAAACCATTTTCAGCTCTTGGAACATCTCATATGCTCCATGTTGCTCAAAACGCTTTTGGAGCCCCGATTCTAAGCTGTAAAGCATGCCGCACTGAACCAGGGAGTAATCATCACTACACGACTGCCAGGCGTTCATAAAGTCTTGAGTTGCTGGGAAAACGGGTGCATCACCTAGCGGTGCTTCAAGGACATATGCTTTCTTGGCAGCTGTGAGGCTGATCCTCAAGTTACGAACCCAATCCATATAGTTGCTACCATCGTCTTTCAGCTTGGTTTTCCCTAGGAATGCGTTGAAGTTGAGGGCAACATTAGCGTGGGCCATTGGATCAACAAGACATATTGTAAAGATTTTAGACTATGTTCATGACAATTAAGTTCATCTTTTCAGATTTAATGAACTCCCACTCAGATAGACATCTCTCTAGTCATCTAAGTGATACATGATCCGAATCGACTAGGCCGTGTCCGATCATCACGTGAGACGGACTAGTCATCAACGGTGAACATCTTTATGTTGATCGTATCTTCTATACGACTCATGTTCGACCTTTCGGTCTTCCGTGTTCCGAGGCCATGTCTGTACATGCTAGGCTCGTCAAGTGAACCCTAAGTGTATTGCGTGTGTAAATCTGGCTTACACCCGTTGTATGCGAACGTTAGAGCCTATCGCACCCGATCATCACGTGGTGCTTCGGAACAACGAACCTTAGCAACGATGCACATTTAGGGGGGACATAATTCTTGAAATTTTAGTGAGAGATCATTTTATTTACTACCATCATTCTAAGCAAGTAAGATGTAAAACATGATAAACATCACATGCAATCAAATAGTGACATGATATGGCCAATATCATTTTGCTCCTTTTGATCTTCATCTTCGGGGCTCCATGATCATCATTGTCACCTGCATGACACCATGATCACCATCATCGTGTCTTCACGAAGTTGTCTCGCCAAATATTACTTCTACTACTATGGCTAACGGTTAGCAATAAAGTAAAGTAATTACATGGCGTTTTCAATGACACGCAGGTCATAAAATAAAATAAGACAACTCCTATGGCTCCTGCCGGTTGTCATATTCATCGACATGCAAGTCGTGATTCCTATTACAAGAACATGATCAATCTCATACATCACATATATATCATTCATCACATCGTTTTGGCCATATCACATCACACAACACATGCTGCAAGAACAAGTTAGACGTCCTCTAATTGTTGTTGCAAGTTTTACGTGGTTGCTATAGGTTTCTAGCAAGAACGTTTCTTTCCTACGCAAAAACCACAACGTGATATGCCAATTACTATTTACCCTTCATAAGGACCCTTTTCATCGAATCTGATCCGACTAAAGTGGGAGAGACAGACACCCACTAGCCACCTTATGCAACTATTTCATGTCAGTCGGTGGAACCTGTCTCACGTAAGCGTACGTGTAAGGTCGGTCCGGGCCGTTTCGTCCCACGATGCCACCGAATCAAGATAATACTAGTAGCGGCAAGTAAATTGACATGATCTACGCCCACAACAACTTCTGTTCTACTCGTTCATAGTAACTACGCATAGACCTAGCTCTGATACCACTGTTGGGGATCGTTGCAGAAAATCAAAAAAATTCCTACGCATCACCAAGATCTATCTATGGAGATTACTAGCAACGAGAGGGGAGTGCATCTTCATACCTTTGAAGATCGCGATGCGGAAGCATTGCAAGAACGCAGATGAAGGAGTCGTACTCGTAGCGATTCAGATCGCGGTTGATTCCGATCTAAGCGCCGAACAACGGCGCCTCTGCGTTCAACACACGTGCAACCCGATGACGTCTCCCGCGCCTTGATCCAGCAAGGGAAGAGGGAGAGGTTGGGGAAGACTCCGTCCAGCAGCAGCACAATGGCGTGGTGGTGTTGGAGGAGCATGGCACTCCAGCAGGGCTTCGCCAAGCACCGCAAGAGACGAGGAGGGAGAGGAGTAGGGATGCGCCAAGAGGGAGAGGTTCTCGTGTCTTTGGCAGCCCCGAAACCCCACATACATATTGGGGGAGGGGAGGGGCTGCGCCCCTATCTAGGGTTCCCTAACTAGGGGTGGCGGCAGCCCCTAGATCCCATCAAGGGGGCGGCCAGGAGGGGGGAGAGAGGGGAGTGCCCTAGGGTGGGCCTTAAGGCCCATCTGGACCTAGGGTTTGCCCCTCCCTCTCTCTCTGTGCCTTGGGCCTTGGTGGGGGGCGCACCAGCCCACCTGGGGCTGGTCCCTTCCCACACTTGGCCCATGCAACCCTCTGGGGCTGGTGGCCCCTCACGGTGGACCCCCGGAACCCTTCCGGTGGTCCCGGTACGTTACCGATAGTGCCCAGAACATTTCCGGTGACCAAAACGAGACTTCCCATATATAAATCTTTACCTCCGGACCATTCCGGAACTCCTCTGATGTCCGGGATCTCATCCGGGACTCCGAACAACATTCGGTAACCACGTACTACATTCCCTATAACCCTAGCGTCATCAAACCTTAAGTGTGTAGACCCTACGGGTTCGGGATTCATGCAGTCATGACCGAGACATATCTCCGGCCAATAACCAACAGCGGGATCTGGATACCCATGTTGGTTCCCACATGTTCCACGATGATCTCATCAGATGAGACATGATGTCAAGGATTCAATCAATCTAGTATACGATTCCCTTTGTCTATCTGTATAGTACTTGCCCGAGATTCGATCATCGGTATACCGATACCTTGTTCAATCTCGTTACGGCAAGTCTCTTTACTCGTTCCGTAACACATCATCCCGTGACTAACCCCTTAGTCACATTGAGCTTATTACGATGATATATTACCGAGTGGGCCCAGAGATACCTCTCCGTCATACGGAGTGACAAATCCCAGTCTCGATTCGTGCCAACCCAACATATGTTTTCGGAGATACCCGTAGTGTACGTTTATAGCCACGCAGTTACGTTGTGACGTTTGGCACACCCAAAGTATTCCTACGGTATCCGGGAGTTGTACAACCTTATGGTCTAAGGAAAGGATACTTGACATTGGAAAAGCTATAGCATACGAACTACACGATCTTGTGATAGGCTTAGGATTGGGTCTTGTCCATCACATCATTATCCTAATGATGTGATCCCGTTATCAATGACATCCAATGTCCATGGTCAGGAAACCGTAACCATCTGTTGATCAACGAGCTAGTCAACTAGAGGCTTACTAGGGACACGTTGTGGTCAATGTATTCACACATGTATTACTGTTTCCGGATAATACAATTACAACATGAACAATAGACAATTATCATGAACAAAGAAATATAATAATAACCATTTTATTATTGCCTCTATGGCATATTTCCAACACCGAGCACCTTCTATGCAGGCCGAACACGTCAGTACGTCGACCCGCGGACTCGCCTCGACGAGACGCTTCACCAATCCGAAGTAACTACTTGGGATTGGATCAGCGGGCCATAGCCAAACTATTAAGTCCTTCATGGCCGAACCCGCCATGTTGTGCAGCTCGACCAGCTGCTTCATCTGGTCGTTGAGGGGCACATGATGTTTTTGCGCATAGAACTACGACCAAAACAGCTTCTCCGTGTTGTTCCCCTCCTGGGCTCGGAAGTATAGGGCGGCGTCAGCACTGCTCCTCAGATGATCATCAAACACGTCTGGAGAACTCCATAACAGTGTCAGCCCAATGTACTTCTGCCCTCCGAAGATTCTCTGTAAGAGAAATGTCTTACAAGATGCTATCTGTCGTGCCTGCTCGATTTCTTGATGGGCGCTACGCGACTTGCCTCGCGCATCCTGGGCAGTCTTCAATGCCGCAGCAAGCTCAGAAGCTTGTTCTGAAGTTTTCTTCTCCAATGCCTCGCACTTGACAATGGCATCTTTGAGTTTAACCTCGACTTCGGACACCCGATCTCGGTGCTTCTCGCACTCAGCCTTTTCTTCCTCTAAATCGACAGCCGCTTTGTCAGCGGCTACCTTTTTTTTGATGGAATGACAGTAGGAGAGGCTCCTACTGTTTTTGTATATATATGATGTAAGGTGTTACAGTTATGTTACAAGTTGCATTGCATCTATGTGGACATCCTACCCCATCCCCCCCGTGGTAAGTCAATCGTGGAAATCACTATGGGACCCCAAAACGGTGGGTAATAGTCCACGAAACAGGCCAGAATCGGCCAAAACCGCGAGTGTTGATGACCGACACGTAAAGGCACCCTGGGGTTCGTCAATATTGAAAATCACTCCGGGACCCCAAAACAGTGAGTAATAGTCCACGAAAGAG
>LR738715.1:109092557-109122688 GCA_902687465.1 Secale cereale | reverse complement strand
CCCAGCAACAGTCACTGTTCATGCAGTGGCAGCATCGATCGGCTTCAGTTAGCAGCAGTAGCGAAGGAATAGCTCGATCGGGTTCAGTTAACAGCCATCGATCGATTGTTCGGGTTCAGTAACGCGTAGCCTGCAGTGCAATCGCTCGGGTTCAGTTAGAGCCCAACGCCTCGCACCCACGCGCATCACTTGGCCCCGACCACCCACCGTAATCGGGAACACCCCAATATTTTCCTCACCCTCGTTTCTACCACGGGTTTTTCCATCATGGACGGCCCAAAGAATGTCATGCAACAGCGTCTCCGGCCCGCCCAGGAGGAAAAGCCCATTTTCTGTCATGATTTTTTTGTCATAGAAATAGGACCCCACCACATCTATGATGATACCGTGTTTTGTCACAATTATTGTCATAGAAGTGTCATAAGTATGACAGAAAAAAGTTTCGTTCGGCCCAAAATGTCACGGATGTGTCTTTTTTTTGTAGTGAAGTAGAGAATCATCGTAACAAGAAAATAAAGTTTCTACGATCTGATCGTGGAGGTGAATATTTGAGTTACGAATTTGGTCTTCATTTGAAACAATGTGGAATAGTTTCACAACTCACGCCACCCGGAACACCAAAGCGTAATGGTGTGTCCGAACGTCGTAACCGTACTTCATTAGATATGGTGCGGTCTATGATGTCTCTTGCCGATTTACCACTATCGTTTTGGGGTTATGCTTTAGAGACAGCTGCATTCACGTTAAATAGGGCACCATCTAAATCCGTTGAGACGACGCCTTATGAACTGTGGTTTGGCAAGAAACCAAAGTTGTCATTTCTTAAAGTTTGGGGCTGCGATGCTTATGTGAAAAAACTTCAACCTGATAAGCTCGAACCCAAGTCGAAGAAATGTGTCTTCATAGGATACCCAAAGGAGACTGTTGGGTACACCTTCTATCACAGATCCGAAGGCAAGATATTTGTTGCTAAGAATGGATCCTTTCTAGAGAAAGAGTTTCTTTCGAAACAAGTGAGTGGTAGGAAAGTGGAACTTGATGAGGTAATTGTACCTTCTCCCGAATTGGAAAGTAGTACATCACAGAAACTAGTTCCAATGATTCCTACAACAATTAGTGAGGAAGCTAATGATGATGATCATGAAACTTCAGATCAAGTTTCTGCTGAACTTCATAGATCAACCATAGTATGTTCCGTGCCAGAGTGGTACGGCAACCCAGTTCTGGAAGTCATGTTACTTGACCATGATAAACCTACGAACTATGAGGAAGCGATGATGAGCCCAGATTTGGCAAAATGGCTAGAGGACATGAAATCTGAGATGGGATCCATGTATGAGAACAAAGTGTGGACTTTGGTTGACTTGCCTGATGATTGGCAAGCCATCGAAAATAAATGGATCTTCAAGAGGAAGTCCGACGTTGACGGTAATGTTACTGTTTACAAAGCTCGGCTTGTTGCAAAAGGTTTTAGAAAAGTTCAAGGAGTTGACTACGATGAGACTTTCTCACCCGTAGCGATGCTTAAGTCTGTCCGAATCATGTTAGCAATTTCCGCATTTTATGATTATGAAATCTGGCAAATGGATGTCAAAACTGCATTCCTGAATGGATATCTCAAAGAAGAGTTGTATATGATGCAACCAGAAGGTTTTGTCGATCCTAAATGTGCTAACAAAGTGTGAAAGCTCCAGCGATCCATCTATGGACTGGTGCAAGCATCTCGGAGTTGGAATATACACTTTGATGAGGTGATCAAAGCATATGGTTTTATACAGACTTTTGGAGAAGCCTATATTTACAAGAAAGTGAGTGGGAGCTCTGTAGCATTTCTGATATTATATGTGGATGACATATTGTTGATTGGGAATGATATAGAATTTTTGGATAGCATAAAAGGATACTTGAATAATAATTTTTTAATGAAAGACCTCGGTGAAGCTACTTACATATTAGGCATCAAGATCTGTAGAGATAGATCAAGACGCTTAATTGGACTTTCACAAAGCACATACCTTGATAATGTTTTGAAGAAGTTCAAAATGGATCAGTCAAAGAAAGGGTTCTTGCCTGTGTTACAAGGTGTGAAGTTGAGTAAGACTCAATGCCCGACCACTGCAGAAGATAGAGAGAAAATGAAAGTCATTCCCTATGCCTCAGCCATAGGATCTATCATGTATGCAATGTTGTGTACCAGACCTGATGTGTGCCTTGCTATAACTTTAGCAGGGAGGTACCAGAGTAATCCAGGAGTGGATCACTGGACAACAGTCAAGAACATCCTGAAGTACCTGAAAAGGACAAAGGATATGTTTCTCGTATATGGAGGTGACAAAGAGCTCGTCGTAAACGGTTACGTCGATTCAAGCTTTGACACTGATCCGGATGACTCTAAGTCACAACCGGATATGTATTTTTATTAAACGGTGGAGCTGTCAGTTGGTCCAGTTCCAAGCAGAGCGTCATGGCGGGATCTACGTGTGAAGCGGAATACATAGCTGCTTCGGAAGCAGCAAATGAAGGAGTCTAGATGAAGGAGTTCATATCTGATCTAGGTGTGATACCTAGTGCATCGAGTCCAATGAAAATCTTTTGTGACAACACTGGAGCAATATCCTTGGCGAAGGAACCCAGGTTTCACAAGAGAACAAAGCACATCAAAAGACGCTTCAATTCCATCCGCGATCAAGTCAAGGAGGGAGACATAGAAATTTGCAAAATGCATATGGATCTAAATGTCGCAGACCCGTTGACTAAGCCTCTTCCATGGGCAAAACATGATCAGCACCAAGACTCCATGGGTGTTAGAATCATTACTTTGTAATCTAGATTATTGACTCTAGTTCAAGTGGGAGACTGAAGGAAATATGCCCTAGAGGCAATAATAAAGATGTTATTTGTATTTCCTTATATCATGATAAATGTCTTTTATTCATGCTAGAATTGTATTAACCAGAAACTCAGTACATGTGTGAATACATAGACAAAATAGTATGTCCCTAGTATGCCTCTACTGGACTAGCTCATTGATCAAAGATGGTTTATGTTTCCTAGCCATAGACATGAGTTGTCATTTGATCAACGAGATCACATCATTAGGAGAATAATGTGATGGACAGGACCCATCCGTTAACTTAGCACTATGATTGTTTAGTTTTACTATTATTGCTTTCTTCATGACTTATACATGTTCCTATGACTATGAGATTATGCAACTCCCGAATACCAGAGGAACACCTTGTGTGCTATCAAATGTCACAACGTAACTGGATGATTATAAAGATGCTATAGAGGTGTTTACGAAAGTGTTCGTGGTGTTGGCATAGATCAAGAATAGGATTTGTCACTCCGAGTGTCGGAGAGGTATCTCTGGGCCCTCTCGGTAATACACATCATAATAAGCCTTGAAAGCAAATGACTAATGAGTTAGTCACGAGATGATGAATTACGGAACGATTAAAGAGACTTGCCGGTAACGAGACTGAACTAGGTATTGAGATACCGATGATCGAATCTCGGGCAAGTAACATACCGATGACAAAAGGAACAACGTATGTGGTTATGCGGTTTGACCGGTAAAGATCTTCGTAGAATATGTAGGAGCCAATATGAGCATCCAGGTTCCGCTATTGGTTACTGACTGGGGATGAGTCTCGGTCATGTCTACATAGTTCTCGAACCCGTAGGGTCCGCACGCTTAACGTTTGATGACGATCGGTATTATGAGTTTATGAGTTTTGATGTACCGAAGGTAGTTCGGAGTCTCGGATGAGATCACGGACCTGACGAGGAGTCTCGGAATGTCCGAGACGTAAAGATTGATATATTGGACGACTATATTCGGACACCGGAAGTGTTCCGGAAAAGTTTCGGATTAAACCGGAGTGCCGGAGGGGTATCGGTACCCCCCGGGGGACCTAATGGGCCACTTGGGCCCTTAGTGGAGAGAGAGAGGGCCGGCCAGGGTTGGGCCGCGCGCCCCTTCCCCTTGGTCTGAATTGGACAAGGAGAGGAGGGGGCGGC
Organism: Secale cereale; assembly: GCA_902687465.1. NCBI lineage: Eukaryota > Viridiplantae > Streptophyta > Magnoliopsida > Poales > Poaceae > Secale > Secale cereale. The sequence goes on along the minus strand of LR738715.1, from coordinate 109,118,665 downwards.
GCCTCCTTCCTTCTCCCTCTCCCTCTCCTTCCTTCCCCCTCTCCCTCTTGGTGGACTCCTACTAGGAATAGGATTCCTATTCCTAGTAGAAGTGGCCCTACTAGGGCGCGCCATAGGAGCCGGCCGACCTCCTCCCCTTGCTCCTTTATATACGGGGGTAGGGGCACCTCTAGAGAGAGAAGTTGATCTAGTTGATCTCTCCCAACCGTGTGCGGTGCCCTCCTCCACAGAAACACACCTCAGTCATATCGTTGCAGTGCTTAGGCGAAGCCCTGCACCGGTAGCTTCATCATATCCGTCACCACGCCGTCGTGCTGAAGAAACTCTCCCGCGAAGTTCTACTGGATCAAGAGCTCGTGGGACGTCATCAAGCTGAACGTGTGCTGAACGCGGAGGCTCCGTACATTCGGTGCTTGATCGGTTGGATCGCAAAGAAAGTTCAACTACATCAACCACGTCACTAGACGCTTCCGCTTCCGGTCTACGAGGGTACGTAGACACACTTTCGCCTCTCGTTGCTATGCATCTAGTAGATAGATCTTGCGTGATCATAGGAAAATTTTGAAATACTACGTTCCCCAACACCTTGCCCCTCATCTCGAGTGCATCCCGATGCCCCTGGACTTCACCAAGCACTTCCCCGCGGTGCCACAAGATTTCAAGTTTAGGACCAACACCGGCTGCTCATGGAGGGGGACTGTACGGCTAATGGACGGCAGGGTGACCCTCGATCAGGGTTGGCCCCCTTCACCGCTGTCCATCATATCAGGATCAGCTACATGGTGACGTTCAAGCTGCTCACTCCGGACACGCTCAAGGTCATCGTCTTCAATGATGAAGGCATTGAAGTGGTGACCAAGTGCGGCAAGCATGACGACGCCTTCGCCATGAATGTGTAGGACTGCCCTTCCTATGCTCCAACTGGTTTAGTTTCTTATCGTACTGCTTTGTGTTCGAACTGATATGTTTAAGTGTGGCAATTTATTTAAATTGCGGTTAGCTATGGTTTACACTATCTTTCTGTTGTGTGTGTATGATTTTTTCTTATGCCGTTGTTTGTTGGCAACCTCACCAACAAGCTGAAAGAGGTTACCAGGCATGTGCCAATGCAGGCAACCAAACGGTATGCCAAAATTGCTACCATAATGCGAGAGGCCTAAATGAAGGCCTAAAAGAGGTGCTTGAAGAAATAAATCAGGCTTATTTGTACATGTCAGATGCTTAACTAGGCATCTCTCCTGTACAAATGGGCATTGATGCTTCAGAAAAAAGCCGGTTTATTTTTCTAAGCATCACCCTAAGTACCTAACATTGTACAAAGCTTCAGAGTGTATGTTCTTTTTTGCATGGTAATACGTGTCTCATTTATATCATAATGATCATAGTACAAGTCACGTACATACCGACCTGACAAAACTGAAAAGACAACAGAACGCTAGCCTTTGCGCACAGGAACACCAGCCAAGAAGTAAAATTACAAACAAGACTGAAGAATCCTCCGAGCTTGACACCAACGCCCGTAACACCTGCCTCTGGCACCACCATAGCAGCCACTAAAGGAGACAATGCCGGATCACCTCCACACCTGAGCTCGACGCGGCTCCATCGCTGATATGCAGCTTTGCGGACTTCCAAGGTGGCTCGCCAATAAAGATGAAGCCATTGCCGTTGAACGAATCTGACCGGGGCAACACCCCGGACACGCCATCGAACTCCAGATCTGGCACCCCCGCCCAACTAAGACGTTGGAGGAGGAAACCATACCTGCCTGCCACGAACCACGAACCTAGATCCACTATCTTCCAGATGCCATCGATGCAGACCACAATCTGCATCCGCTCCTGAACTACCTCCCAAGCTCCACGCCGGCGCTGGAGCAAACGCCGTCGCAACGGCGGAGCCCGAGGACACAGGTCCACCACGAGGATGCTGCCGTCGCCGCATCATCCTTGCTTGAACAATCTAGTTTCCAAATCCACCCCAAAAGCGTATCGCCTCGTTGGGGAAGGATCTGAAGATTTACTAGTCGACGCCGCCATCACCACCGCCGAAGCCATGACGATGAACAACCCAAAATCCTAAGAAACTAATGCCTAAAACAATCCACGCGCGTAGATCCGGCGACCCCCCTCACGAGGACGGCGGCGGAGAAAGACGCCCTGGCGGCAAGAGGCGAGATCGCCTTTCTTTCTTCTCCCGGAAAGGAACACCCCTATCATGAGGAAGAAGATGCCTACTCACGTTATCTTCACGCAGCTTCAGAGTGTATGTGAGCATTTGCGTTTGTACTGTGTGTGAAAAGAAGGTACTCCAGGAAAGAAAATGAACAATTTTTTTCTTCAGCATAAAAGAATCCGCCGTACGCAAGAAGAAGGAAGGAAACAGACAGAGGTGGCTGGGCCCAGCCGTTTGGGCCGCGAGTTGGGCTGGGCCCTGTGCTAGTTGGCAGCGAGGGGGAGCAAGATTAGTTTAAGCCATGGATCATCGTCGTCTCCGGCTCAGTCAGATCTGTCTGCCCCGCTCGACGCCGAGGGACCACCCACCACCATCACCCACGACTCCACCAGCAGGACGCAGCTCTTCCTCTTCCTCCCCCTACCTCTCACCACCCCCCGCGATCCCTCCCCGAGATCCCCCCACCCCCGACCCGCGCCGCCGCGCGGGGGCCCGGCGGGCTCGGAGCGCCCTCGGCCGCCCTCGCTCTGCCGCGCGTAGTCGACCCAGGACGCCCGCCAGGGCCATTCCGCGCCCCCCTGCTCCCGCGGCTGACGGCGGGCGGCCATGAATTTCCTCTACCGAGCCGCGCAGCCCGAGCTGCCGCGGATCCCCGAGCAGGCCAAGACTACTCTGGAGGGCCTCATCGCCGACGATCCGCTCCGCGTCTCCGCGTCCTCGCCGGAGGAAGACGGAGCTGCGAGCAACGGAGCCGGGGAGATCGGCGGCGGCGACGACGCTGCTGCTTCCTCCCCTTCCGCTTCTTCAGATTCGAAAAGCTCAGCTCCGGCCGGGAAGCACAGCGATGTTTCCCAAGACGAAGGGTGGATCACAATTCCCAACAGTCGGTGCCCCTTTCCCCTTGCTTGGCCTTTCTCCTCGCTGCATCACAGATTCACCACTGCCGCATTTCTCCTTGGAAATGCCAGCCCCGTAGCTTACTGATTTGCTACAATTTACTTCCGCAGAGGAGCTTCCTGGGGATTGGAGTGAGGTTTCGGACATGCTGCAGCTGCGGCCTTTGGATCGCCCCTTCTTCTTTCCTGGTAAAGTTACTTGACTGCGAGTTTGCTGCCTGTGCCTGTTTTTGTTTTGGTATCTGAATTAGTTCGGTTATATATCAGGCGAGCAGGTTCATATACTGGCGTGCCTATCAGCCTCTAAGCAAGACATGACCTGCATATCTCCGTTTAGAATTGCTGCCGTGATGTCTAAGAGCGGAAATTCGCCGCGGCACCCCACAAATAAATCTAGCCCTGTCAGTGAGAATGGGGATGCAAATGGAACAGCCGGAGAAGATAGTTCTCACGGTGCGGAGGATAACATGGAGAGTGTTGAACTCGACGACAAAGTATCTTCTCCTTCAAAACAAGATATTGTGGAGACTGAATCCCTCCTTCGGATGGAAGATCGCAAACAGGAAATAGAAACCATGCTGCAAAAGTTCAAAAGATCTAATTTTTTTGTCCGGATCGCGGAGTCAGATGAACCTCTCTGGTCCAAGAAAAGGGTATCTGCAACTAAGACGGCAGATGAGCAATCATATTCGGATAGCCAGGGAAATAACACAGTTTCAAGGAGTACCGCTTACAATACCATTTCTGATAAAGGTTTTTTTGATGGTAGCACATCCGGAGGAGTCGCTCGCGATACTGTAAGGTGCTATGCTCTGCAGAATGGAGACATCGTGGTATGTTTCGAGCGATCCGTCTGTTTACTTGCTGGGTGATATTATACACTTTTTTTTTTGCAATGATTAACTTTGGGAAGTTTATGGACTATGCATAAATAGTTGACCAATCATGTATGATCTGTATTTTAAAAAAGTATACCGTCGAATTCGTATTTGAATGGGGTTTCTAATGGTATAATTTTCATAGCATGTCTCTCGTGGATATTATTGATTTTATCGATAGTCAAAGTAAATCTCCAAATACGTATTAGATAGACCCTATATATCCAGATGGAGGGAGCACTATAATTTTAGTTCCACAGCCATCTACTTGATGCCTGGAGACCGGTCTGAAATCTACTAGTACCTTACTTCATCACTTTTGGCAAATTGACAACTGCCTTGAATACATTGCTTCTCTTCATTTAATGCACCTTTATATCTGTCATGGTGGTAAGTAGGGTCCTGTAAAGTTTAGAGTTATGTCTCACCATCTTCGGTGAAATCAGCTAATACGCTTTAAGCAAATTTATGTAAAAAATCCTTTGCACAACTACTGCAGTTGTCTGTATACTAATCATGTTTGTTATTAGTTTATTATACGCACATGCTTATTTTGTTTTATAAAAAAAAAACTTCACAAAGAAGTTGATGGTGCTACCATGCAGTTAGGTTTCATTCATGTACTTTTGTGTGATTCTGGGTTGCTTATCTTTGTGCTGATTAATCACTCATATTCTCTGTTGGAAGGATGCAGGTTGTTTTGCAAGTGAATGTTGGTGTTAGCAATATGGTAGATCCTGTGCTTGAAGTTCTTCAATTTGAGAAGTGTACATCAAGCAATTATATGCGTGAGAATCTTGTAAACGGGCTTCCTAATGGTTATGAGGATCCTTGTCAGGAGCTGCTTAGCTGGTTGCTCCCTTTAGATCGCACACTACCTCCTCCTCGTTCTTTATCACCTCCTACTCTGAATCCCAGTATATCACACAAGCAATCTTATTCTGCTCCTGGGTCTCAAATATTTTCGTTAAGTCATTTCAGAAGCTATTCAATGCCTTCATCCTCCTTTGCCCTTGCCCAGCTTCCCAACATAAGATCACCCCCAATATCTGAAAATCAAGAATTTGTGCCTGAAAAGCCTGCAAAAACACCTGATGTTATAAATGATGGGCAGCTTTCCTTTAGAGGAGTTCCTTTGGAGCCTGAACGATATTCTGTACGCTGTGGTCTAGAAGGTGTATATCTACCAGGGAAAAGATGGTCAAGAAAAGTTGAAATAATTCAACCAATTGAAGTTCATTCTTTTTCTGCCAAATGTACTGCAGAAAATCTTCTTTGTGTCTTAATAAAGGTTACTATGAACATCCAAATCCTTCATTTTTCTCATAGTTTCTGAAGAAACTTTCAAAACTAATGCTTATTCTTCAATTCTCAGAACATTGCTCCACGGCATGTGCAAGACATAGTTGTATTCATAGATGCAATTACTGTTGTCTTTGAGGAGGCATCCAAAGGTGGTTCTCCTTTATCTCTACCAATTGCCAGTATTGAGGTTGGACATGGTCACAGTTTACCAAATCTGTCACTCAGGTACATGCAAAGTTGCTCATGGATGCTTCCAAAGATCCACAATTGCAGCTTAAAGTTTAAGTATGACGTGGTTTCTGCCATAAATTGATTCCCCTTTGGATTTGCAGACTCCAGTACTTTGACCTTGCCTTTTTCTTAGCAAAGAAATTCTTGCAATGTGTTGCAATGTTATTGCTGTTATCCATCTTTCTCTTAGTTCTCAGTTTGGTTTGAACAAGTTGGTTTTGTATAATATGCAGTACTGTCTGGTCCTTAATGCTGGATTGGGCCAAACCTTACTTTCACATAATTCTTTTTAGTTATTTATGCAAGCAATAAACACGGGAAGATGTATCACATTACATACACTATAGCTTGGTTTGAAGTTTCTGCCAAAGACCAACAGTTTCCATATTTCTGAAGTATTACTTGTTTCCTTCCAGGCGGGGTGAGGAGCACTCGTTTATTTTGAAGCCAGCAATTATGTCCTCCAGGGATCGGAGGATCAACAGTGATGTACCTCTGACTTTGTCACTCCCAAAGATGAGTGGAGCTGCCACAAATACTTCCACGCCTAGGGTTAGCGAGCTCAGCGCTGGTCTTACTGATCAGTATGCTGTACTTATATCATATCGCTGCAATTATACAGGTGAACTGTTGGAAAAATAGAACATGTGCTTGAGAACGAGTGTAGGTTGATAATTCTGACTTCCAGCCCTTTTTATGCTCTGTAGAATCAAAACTTTTCTTCAAGCAAGCCACAAGCTGGCAACCCTGTGCAGCTAGCGATCTTATGATCTCTGTGTCTTCTGAACTGTCATTACGAAATCCTAGCCCGAGTGCTCGAGTTCCTCAACTCCCCGTGCAGGTTATTTTGATGCTTCTTTAGGTCTTGTTGCATTTTCCATGCCTCGCACTGATAGTGTTAATTGTTGGTTTTCAGGTCTTAACCCTTGAAGCTACTAATATGACTTCAGAAAACCTCACATTAACTGTTCTTGCTCCAGAAGCATCTGGTTCTTCTTCAGTTGTATCATTGAACTCAGCTCCAACCACACCAGATGGTTCTTATGATAATCTTAATCAGCCTATGAGAAGGTCTGGCTTGGGAAAACATGGAACTGGTTTTCGGAGACTGAATTCAGTTGTTGCCGGATCTCCAAAAGAAAGTGACAATGGAGGAAATAGAACGAGCACTTCAGCAGGCTGTACTCATTTGTGGTTGCAGAGTGCAGTTCCCCTAGGGTATGGCTATCCATCCTCGCCTTTTTCCTTCTGTTGAGAGTTACAGCATGGCATGTCGGTATGCTGAAGAATTGCATTTGTTGTGGTTAACAGGTGTGTTCCTGCACGGTCAAGCACCACTGTCAAGCTCGAGCTACTCCCGTTAACAGATGGGATCATTACACTAGATACATTGCAAATAACCATAAAGGAGAAAGGTAAATTTTCATGAAAAAAGCGAAGTAGAGATCATTAACTTATCAGTTAGATATAGTGCCTACCGGGGGAGCAGAACTTGTTATTGCTACTGTTTACTACCTGTCATAGTCTGAACCTACCAGATTCATCAGATTAAGGCCCTGTTCGGTACCGCTCCGCTCCACAACTCCGGAAGTGGAGTTGGCGGAGCTGCAGCTTAAAACGGAGGAGTTGCTGTTTCCCCGCTCCGCAGACTCCGGGAGCGGGTGATTACCGAACAGGGCCTAAAGCTTGCCTTTGCAGAATAAATTTTAAGATAGTGTTCTATAGTGCGACCAAACCTTAAGTATATTTCTTCTACCACAGGTCTTACGTACATACCAGAACACTCCTTGGAGATACACGCATCGTCTGCCATCTCAGCAGGAAGGTCATAGTAGGAATTAGCAGAGTATTAATTACTCTATGTCTTCTGTGGTTGAACCTCTGCATGGAGTTCGAGTCCCAAGTGTGCAGCTGCTCATTTGAATTGGATGTTGGACATGGCAGCTCATACGTCAGGATCCAGGAGCCCAGGCAACCAGGTGCCGCTGTTTCTGCCGAAGGCGATGGTCTCCGCGTCAACAGGATGAGCTGAGACCAACGCTTTGTGTTATCCGGGTTCACATATATGCATTTATACGCGGAGTGCTGAGCGATTGGGCAGGCTGGTCGAAAAACCTGTAATGTTGTGTTGCATAGTTTTGATATCATTTTTGTGGCTTTCCATTCTTTCTGGTTACATGTAAACCTGGCGCTTGGCCTTGTCTTAGTTGGCGGGAGTATGTATCATGTGATGTACTATCGAAAAAATGAGAAATTTACGATCTTCGGTTTCATCTTCTCATTTTATTGGTATTTTATATGTGAGCTGACCTTGGCTGCTGACATATCATATATGCTTTTTCTAAATACAAGTTGGTATGCCTATTGCAAATCCTAATTGCTGAACTTCATAACATCCGAGTAAAATATAAGTGTCGACCATATGAACAATGTTGGATATTTTTTGCTGATATTCTAGATGGAGTCTTGCAAGGTTGAAACAAGCTTCAGGTAAACTAAGCGAAAAAAAAACAAGCATGCAATCCAGAATGTCCTGTGTGCACACAAGAAATATGACAAACATTGCCACGACACACCAATGTTTTGTCAGCACAAGAACTAAGGAGACCCAAAATTATACGACTATTTCCGGTTACCGTTGATTTAATAAAATTAATAACATACTAGAATTCTGGCTATTTTTGTGTGTGTTCTTAGGTGCCGGATACTTCTTGGTTGTCACCGACAAGGTCAAGTCGGCTTCAATAGGGGGAGCGGTGACAACGACACGAGGGCAATGGGTGTTCGATGGTCTAGGAATCTTGAGTAATTTTTATTGTATTTGTGGTGCTTTGTACTTTCGATGAACTTTTATAATAAATTTGAATTCTTTCGCAAAAAATACCACATGAGACATGGCAGACGCGTTGGTGTTAGTTGGGGGTCGAATCTCGTTCACTAGTCATGACTTGTCATCTGACGGAAGGTCAGATGTTTCTAGTTTTTGTACAATAGGATTTTCTAGGAGTGGTTCTTTTCTTTCTTTCTGATTAGCCCGTTAACTATTTTTTATTATATACTTCCTCCATCCCAAAATAAGTGACTCAAAAATTACTCAACTTTATACTAAAATTAGTACAAAGTTGAATCATTTTTAAGTCACTTATTTTGGGACGGAGGGAGTAATAGATGCGCATTATAACTTGATAATTTTCTGTTAGCATCTTGTTCCTAAGATCCCTCCTCCCTAAAGCTTGGGGGGTCGATGGATTTTGAATTAGCGCCCGCCTCTGGCGACCCCGAGGGCGACTCGCCCTCCGCCCCGTCGCCACCAGCCGCCGCCGCCCCCGCCGTGGCTCCCGCCGGCACCTGCCCCCCGCCTCCGACCCCGGCCTCTTCCCCCTCCCCTCTGGCCCTCGATGAGCCGCTGCCGGCGTGCTGGGGCGACCACGCGGACGAAGACCCGGTGGCTGCGGATGGGGATCCTGCTCGCCGGTTGTTGGCCGCCTCCCTCGCCCGCGTCGCCTACGACCCGGCCGCCGCCGCCGGCTCCGGTGCCTCTCCCAGGGGTGGGAGAGCCACTCGACCGGCGCGGCCGCGCCCGTCGCCGACCGCCCACCGGGGTTCCCCGCTCGGCCTCAAAGGCCCGACCTTGGCCCGCTCGAGCCGCCGTCGCCGGCCCCGTGACTGGGTGATACGTCCAAAACGTATCTATAATTTTTGCTTGCTCCATGCCACTTTTGGGTGATATTGCTATGATATTCATACACTTCCATACACTTTTGATCATATTTGGACTAACTTACTAATCCAGTGCACCCCAGTTCCAGTTTCTGTTTTCGGCTGTTTTTGTATTTCAGGTTTTCACGTTTCGAGAACTGCCCAGAAAAATCCAGAAAAATTATATAAAAAAACAGCAAACCGGAAACAACACTGCGTCCGAAGGGCAGCCTGGGGGGGGGGGGCACAGGGGCTCCAGGCGCCCTGTGGGCGCGCCCCCCCCCTAGGCCGCGCCGGGGGGGCGCCTGGGCCCCCCGAGGCTTCCCCGGTGCCCTACTTTGGCATATATTTAAAGGGTCCTCCGTAACCCTCAGAACAGGACTTCTTTTCGCGATCCCATCTCTGTTCCGCCGTCGCCGCCGCTTCCAAGATCAGGAGCACCAGGAGAACTCTTCCCGGCACCCTGCCGGAGGGGAGGATCACCACCGGGAGCTTCTCCACCACCATGGACGCCTCCCGGATGACTCGTGAGTAGTCTCCCTTGGACCATGAGTCCATGACCAGTAGCTATGTGATGTTCTCCTCCCGTTCTTGTGCTTCACTAATTAGTCCTCGTGAGCTGCCCTACATGATCGAGGCACCTATGTAATCCTTATGCTATTGCTATGTTGAGTTTGCTGGGATCCGATGGATTATGAGATTATGTTCAGATTGATCTTGAGTAATATATTTGATTCACCTCTTTTATATTTTAGTTCATAAGTAATTCTTGCATGTTCTCCGTTGTTATTTATTGCTTTGGCCGAGTAGTAGGTAGTGACTCCAAGAGGGAACGTTATGCTTGATTGTGGGTTCATGCCCCTCGATGACTAGCTTGAGTGACAGAAACATGAGTCTATGGGATGTGTTGTTGCCACAAGGGGGAAAACAACGGTGCTTGTGCCCGCGGGTGCAAGGATTGTTTACTTTACGCAAAGTTCTTTTAATGCAGTTGTCTGTTGCATTGAGTTTACACTATGGGTGGGACTCGCAACTTAATACCAGCGAGATGTTCTGGATAGATATCTCAAGGTGGATGATTAGTAGTAGATATTGATGGATTTCGGTCTACTTACTTTGGCGTACCGCCCATGCTTTGAACCTCAACCTTTCTTGCAATGTAGTCAGCATTGGTTTGCGTTCGTGGTCCTGTCAATTGCCCAGCTGTAATTTTTTTACCTCACATAGCTGTTTTATCGTCTTTTGGGAGAGAGACATCACTAGTGAACATCATGAGACTCCGGTGCATATTACCATCATTGATCACATCCACTATTTACTTTCCGTTATTATTTACTATCGCAAAAACTATCTGTCACTACTATCATTGCTTTTAATCCTTTGTGAACTACAAGGCCGGAGAGATTGACAACCTCTTTGTACTCGTTGGGAGCAAAGTTATTTGTATCTGTGTGCAGGTCCACGTTGGTTGCTACTAATCTGGCGCCGTAGCAATTGACACCTACTTGTTGAACCTAGGAGTCTCTGGGGAATCGATCCTTGGCATCTTTGCTAGGGGAAAACACTTCTACTTACTGCATCTTACACCTTCCACTTGGGGTAACCAACGAGGGGTTCGAGGCCCATCAAGGAGTATTTTCTGGCGCCGTTGCCGGGGACTCCACTCTTCAGGATAGGGGAGTTGCATGCTATCTTTTACCTTTGCTTTTTAGTCTTGTTAGTTTACCTTTCATTTTTGCTTTAGTTCCTTTTTATCGAAAATCACAAAAATAGTTATCTTGTTCTTTAGTTGTCATTATGTCGGGTCCTTTTGTCTTTGACGAGGCAGAAGTTCTCACCTTTAAACAAAGAGGTGGGGAAAGTTTGAAAGATGCTTGGTATAGAATTAATGATTCACAAAAAAGAGCCACCAAGAAGCAACCTACTACTATCTTGCTTAGAAACTTTTATGTTGGAATTACTTCTTGGAATAGGTTTATTCTAGATACTGCTATCAATGGGAATTTCCTGGAGGCCCCAGTTTGGGAGTCTCTTAGTGTTATTGAAAATCTTGTTGGGAGTCCCCCTGTTGTTAGCATTCGAGAGGACATCACCCTAGCTCACATTATGAAAAAACTTGAAAAAATAGAGCTAGAGATGCCAAACACTAATAAGATGAATGAGTTGGATCGTAAGATCCAAGGGAATTTGAATAGACTTGATAGCTCCATGCATAAAATTTTCAAAATTTTGGAGATCGTCAAATTCCATGACTTGGACTCTTTTAGGGTAGGTAAGATTGAGGAAATATTTCATACTCTAGGAACTACTTTCTCCTCGATCAAAACAAAAAAGGTAGAAACTCCGGCAAAGCAGGAGCCTAAGTTCGTTCACGTTCCAAAGGCTCCCCGTTCTAAAAATAGCCCATCTATTGCCAAAGGGGTTGAAACTGTAAAGACTTTGGAAGAAACACCTTTATGTGATGAATTTATAAATGAATCTTCCCTTGACTTTTATCCTTTTGGTCTTCTACCTAGAAATATCTCTATGAGGCCTTTGTTTGAGAGTCCTCTTAAGACTAGTTGTATTATTGAAGAGCTTTTTGATGATCTTGATGATGGTTCAATTGATACAACTTGATCTATGCATTATGCCTAGCTTAAAGGCATAAAAGAAAGCGCTTTTGGGAGGCAGCCCACATGAATAAATTTTTTTGCTTTTGTTGTGTCTTGATGTTGTTTACTGCTGTAACATCATCATTGTATCTTTTCTTTTCATATTTGTGCCAAGTATAGCCTCTGATTGCTAGAAAGTTCCAAAGTTGTGAGGTGCTGTCCAGGAAACAGATTCTGTCCTTGGATAGAAAAATTCGTATAAAATCACCAGATCATCTTTTTGGTCTGAATCTTTTCGACAGCGTTCTCTATATAATTGTCTTTCGTGCGTCAGTTCTGAGTTTTTTTATTTGAGTTGCAGAAGTATCCCGAACAGATCAATTACTGCCTGCTGTTCTGTTTTTCACAGATTCTGTCCTGTTTTGCCTTACCTTCACTTTGCAAATTAAGAACTTGCTTTTTCTTTGCAAAATCCTTTTGGCAATCTTGAGAAACAGTAGAACTTAAATAATATCCTTATTTCCAGCAAGGTATAATTATTTTATTAAGGGTACTAACCTCGCTAATCAGATTATGATGAGTTATGTATGAAGGGAGTTTTCAAGTGTGCGAGGGAAGATGATAAAAAGATTCAGGAGTGTCAAGCGCTCAAGCTTGGGGATGACCCCGTGCACCCCCAAGAAATATTCAAGGAGACTCAAGCGTATAAGCTTGGGGATGCCCCCGTGCATCCCCTTCTCCATCAACACTATCAGTTCGTCTTTCGTTTCGCTATATTTTTATCACTTCATGTGTTATGTGCTATGCTTGGAGCGTCTTGCTTTTAGTTTTCTTTTTAGTTTTTTATAATGAGTCGGAACCCAGCATTCCTTTATGTGGGAGAGAAACACGCTCCACCTCTACCTAGAACATTACATAGAATTTTCATGTCTATCTATGCTGTGTGTGTTCTTTGTCTTTTAATAGCTACTATCGTGCTTTGCTCTTAGTATTCATGCTTATCTTTTCAAGAGCTTTTATTTAGTTGGTTGCTTGAACTCTCTTTAATTACCATGCTCACCTTATTAAGAGAGTTTGCTTCCGTTGCATGGGTTAATGTGTCTATGATAAAGATGCTACTTTCATGATGGTGCTTAGTAGTTCAGGTTTTCTTTTGGTTAATCTCAAATAGCTGGGGGGTTCCCAATGTGTTATTGGAGTACCAACTTGGTTTGTTTGCCTATGATATGGTATGGTTTAGTAATATCTTCCTTCGAGAATTTATTTTGATTGACTTGGCGTATGCTCACGCATATTCAAGACTGTAAGGAAAGTTTGTCAAGCCTTGATGATCTTTTATTTCTGAGTAGCGATATAACTACCATGCCTGATTCAATATTGCTTTGTCACTCTGCATGATTATGACCGTCATTGCTCTCTTAGTTGGTCGCTCCCAGTCTTTTGCTAACCTCCACCTGCACTAAGCAAACTAACCATGCAATACATAGCTCATGGGAAAGTAGCCTAAAAACTATTGTGGTAAAGAATATGTTGCCTATGTATCTTATTTCTTATAAGTTGTTTGCTGAGCGGTAACCATGTTTCTGGGGACGCCATCAACTGTCACACTTTTGTTGAATATCATGTGAGTTGCTATGCATGTTCGTCTTGTCTGAAGTAAGGGTGATTTACCGTGGGTTGAATTAATATGCATATTGTTAGAGAAGAACATTGGGCCGCCAACCAAAGCCATGCATCATGGTGGAAGTTTTAGCTTGGACCTTAATCCTCAATCTCTCATGAGAATATGCTTATGCATTAAAGAGGAGTCCATCATCTATTTTCTATGTTGTCCCGGTATGGATGTCCTCAAGTTGAGATCTATCAAAAAAGAGAAATCAAATGCGATCTATCTCCTTGGACCTTTGTACAGGTGGCATAGAGGTACCCCTTTGTGACGCTTGGTTAAAACATATGTAATGCAATGATAACCCATGGGAATCCGAGCTAATTAGGACAAGGAGGGAGCACTATTAGTATTCGATGCATGAGGCTTGCAACTTATAGGATGTTTTATGCATGACACATATGAAGTACTACTACCGTTGACACAATTGCTTCCATGTTTTCAAAATAAAAAGCTTTAGCACTTAACCTTTCTTTTACCTTTATGTTGAAGCACCAACTACTGAGAGCATGATTGTCATTCTGAGTGTAATGTGCATTGTCCCAAAGTAGCATTGTCTTTTGCATGATTGTGATATCGTTTATTCTGAAATGATTGTATCTAGTCATCACTTAAACCTTGAAGGTGCCCCTGCATTTATGTTTTGCATCACTAAAGGGGGCAAGCTAGATATCACTTTATCATATTTGCACATCATGTTCATTGCAAATCTTTTTGATGTTTCAGTTTCATGTTGTAAAACTTTCAGTCATTTGTGATTTTCTCTTGAGGCAACTTAATTACTTTAGAATCATTGCCTCAGTAAGCTTTTGTCATATGACTATGAAAAAGTCCTATATGGTTAATAGCATGTCACCACAGAAATTATTCTTGTTATCATTTACCTACTCGAGGACGAGCAGGAATTAAGCTTGGGGATGTTGATACGTCCAAAACGTATCTATAATTTCTGCTTGCTCCATGCCACTTTTGGGTGATATTGCTATGATATTCATACACTTCCATACACTTTTGATCATATTTGGACTAACTTACTAATCCAGTGCACCCCAGTGCCAGTTTCTGTTTTCGGCTGTTTTTGTATTTCAGGTTTTCACGTTTCGAGAACTGCCCAGAAAAATCCAGAAAAATTATATAAAAAATCAGCGATCCGGAAACAACACTGCGTCCGAAGGGCAGCCTGGGGGGGTGGCACAGGGGCTCCAGGCGCCCTGTGGGCGCCCCCCCTGGGCCGCGCCGGGGGGCGCCTGGGCCCCCCGAAGCCCGTCCGGTGCCCCCCTTTGGCATATATTTAGAGGGACCTCCGAAACCCTCAGAACAGGAACTCTTTTCGCGATCCCATCTCTGTTCCGCCGCCGCCGCTTCCAAGATCGGGAGCACCAGGAGAACTCTTCCCGGCACCCTGCCGGAGGGGAGGATCACCACCGGGAGCTTCTCCACCACCATGGACACCTCCCGGATGACTCGTGAGTAGTCTCCCTTGGACCATGAGTCCATGACCAGTAGCTATGTGATGTTCTCCTCCCGTTCTTGTGCTTCACTAATTAGTCCTCGTGAGCTGCCCTACATGATCGAGGCACCTATGTAATCCTTATGCTGTTGCTATGTTGAGTTTGCTGGGATCCGATGGATTATGAGATTATGTTCAGATTGATCTTGAGTAATATATTTGATTCACCTCTTTTATATTTTAGTTCATAAGTAATTGTTGCATGTTCTCCGTTGTTATTTATTGCTTTGGCCGAGTAATAGGCAGTGACTCCAAGAGGGAACGTTATGCTCGATTGTGGGTTCATGCCCCTCGATGACTAGCTTGAGTGACAGAAACATGAGTCTAGGGGATGTGCTGTTGCCACAAGGGGGAAAACAACGGTGCTTGTGCCCGCGGGTGCAAGGATTGTTTACTTTACGCAAAGTTCTTTTAATGCAGTTGTCTGTTGCATTGAGTTTACACCATGGGTGGGACTCGCAACTTAATACCAGCGAGATGTTCTGGATAGATATCTCAAGGTGGATGATTAGTAGTAGATATTGATGGATTTCGGTCTACTTACTTTGGCGTACCGCCCATGCTTTGAACCTCAACCTTTCTTGCAATGTAATCAGCATTGGTTTGCGTTCGTGGTCCTGTCAATTGCCCAGCTGTAATTTGTTTACCTCACATAGCTGTTTTATCGTCTTTTGGGAGAGAGACATCACTAGTGAACATCATGAGACTCCGGTCCATATTACCATTATTGATCACATCCACTATTTACTTTTCGCTATTTACTTACTATTGCAAAACACTATCTATCACTACTATCATATTGATTTTAACCCTTTGTGAACTACAAGGCCGGAGAGATTGACAACCTCTCTGTACTCGTTGGGAGCAAAGTTATTTGTATCTGTGTGCAGGTCCACGTTGATTGCTAATTGCGCCGTTAGCAATTGACACCTACTTGTTGAACCTAGGAGTCTCTGGGGATTCGATCCTTGGCATCTTTGCTAGGGGAAAACACTTCTACTTACTGCATCTTACACCTTCCACTTGGGGTAACCAACGAGGGGTTCGAGGCCCATCAAGGAGTATTTTCTGGCGCCGTTGCCGGGGACTCCACTCTTCAGGATAGGGGAGTTGCATGCTATCTTTTACATTTGCTTTTTAGTCTTGTTAGTTTACCTTTCATTTTTTTCCTTTAGTTCCTTTTATCGAAAATCACAAAAATAGTTATCTTGCTTGCTTGCTACTATGGGTTCCACCGAGAACACCAAGTTGTGTGACTTCACTAGTCACAACAACGATGACTTTATCAGCACACCTATCACTACACCTGCCACTTCAGCACCTTCATATGAAATTAAACCTGCTTTACTTAACTTAGTCATGAGAGAACAATTCTCCGGTGCTGGAGATGATGCTGCTTTACACTTGAACAACTTTGTTGAACTTTGTGATATGCAAAAGTACCAAGAAATAGATGGTAATATTGTTAAGCTTAAGCTTTTTCCTTTCTCTTTGAGAGGAGGAGCAAAAATTTGGTTTCAGTCTTTGCCTAGAAATAGCATAGATTCATGGGACAAGTGCAAAGATGCTTTTATCGGAAAATACTATCCACCTGCTAAAATTATCCAACTTAGAAGTAACATAATGAATTTTAAACAATTGGATAATGAACACGTTGCCCAAGCTTGGGAACGTATGAAATCTCTTATCAAGAACTGCCCTACTCACGGTTTGACTACTTGGATGGTTATCCAAACTTTTTATGCAGGCTTGAACTTTACCTCGCGGAACTTGTTAGACCAGGCCGCGGGAGGAACCTTTATGTCGACTACACTTGGTGCTGCCACAAAGCTTCTCGATGAGATGATGACCAACTATTCCCAATGGCACACCGAACGCGCTCCAACAGGTAGGAAGGTAAACTCTGTCGAGGAGATTTTCTCCCTCAATGAAAAAGTTGACTTGATCATGTCTCTACTTTCGAAGCAATCTACTGTTGATCCTCGTGATGTTCCTTTAAATTCTTTGATTGCTCAAGAACAAGTAGATGTGAATTTTATCTCTAGAAACAATTTCAACAACAATGCTTATAGGAGTAACTTTGGTAACAATCCTAGACTGTTCCCCTCTAACTCTTATGGGAACAACAATGCGTATCCTAGTACCAAGAACTCCAATACTGAACTAGAGACCATGCTTAGAGATTTCATCACTACCCAAAAAGCCTTTAATAAGAATGTAGAAGAGAAACTACATAAACTAGATGATCTTTCTTTTAAGGTAGATCACTTAGCCAATGAGGTAAAATTGCTAAAAATTGAAACTTCTCCTCTTAAGGAGAGGGAAGTCATCCCTATTAATGCTACTCAAATACAAATTAATGAAAATATTAGGATGATGGCTAAGCTAAAAGAAAGATGGGCTAGAGAAAGGGAGGAAGAGGAAAGAATTAAGAGCCTTCCTACCCACCACACTGTTGCTACTATCCAAGTTATTGAGGATGTTCACACTCTTAGCACCCAATGTACTCCTGGTCCCAATGGACCTATTAATGGTGATGCTATAGAAACTACCAACCAAGTGAACCTTAAGGACACCACTACCACTTTACTTGATGCTCGTGACCTTGATTTTGATAATTGCACTCTTACAGAAGTTATTGATTTCCTTCACAAGATGTCTAGAGATCCCCGCACTAGCACGCTTAACCTTGCCTTCACAGAGCATATCACTAATGCTCTCATTAAAGCTAGGGAGGAGAAACTTAGAGTAAAAGCCTCCATACCTAGAAAGCTAGAAGATGGTTGGGATCCTATGATAAAAACTTATTTGAATGACTTCTCTTGTTATGCATTATGTGATGTTGGTGCTAGTACCTCTGTTATGTCCAAAAGAATATATGATATGCTTAAATTGAAACCTTATGATTCTTGTTCTTTTGGTGTTCGTCTCGTTGATTCTTCTATAAAGAAACCTTTGGGGAGGATCGACGATGTTCTTATTGTTGTCAATGATAATTATGTGCCCGTTGATTTCACTATTATGGATATTGAATGTGATCCTTCATGTCCAATTATTTTGGGACGTCCTTTTTTGCGCACCGTTGGTGCTGTCATTGACATGAAAGAGGGTATTATAAAATTTCAGTTTCCCCTCAAGAAAGGGATGGAACACTTCCCTCGTAAGAAGGTCAAATTACCTTTTGAGTCCGTTGTACGGGCTAGTTATTCCTTTACTCTTGATAAAACTTGATCTATGCATTATGCCTAGCTTAAAGGCATAAAAGAAAGCGCTTTTGGGAGGCAGCCCACATGAATAAATTTTTTGCTTTTGTTGTGTCTTGATGTTGTTACTGCTGTAGCATCATCATTGTATCTTTGCTTTTCATATTTGTGCCAAGTATAGCCTCTGATTGCTAGAAAGTTCAAAAGTTGTGAGGTGCTGTCCAGGAAACAGATTCTGTCCTTGAATAGAAAAATTCGTATAAAATCACTAGATCATCTTTTTGGTCTGAATTTTTTCGACAGGGTTCTCTATATAATTTTCTTTCATGCGTCAGTTCTGAGTTTTTTGATTTGAATTGCAGAAGTATCCCGAACAGGTCAATTACTGCCTGCTGTTCTGTTTTTCACAGATTCTGTCCTGTTTTGCCTTACCTTCACTTTGCAAATTAAGAACTTGCTTTTTCTTTGCAAAAACTTTTTGGCAATCTTGAGAAACAGTAGAACTTCAAGAATATCCTTATTTCCAGCAAGGTATAATTATTTTATTAAGGGTACTAACCTCGCTAATCAGATTATGATGAGTTGTGTATGAAGGGAGTTTTCAAGTGTGCGAGGGAAGATGATAAAAAGATTCAGGAGTGTCAAGCGCTCAAGCTTGGGGATGCCCCCGTGCACCCCCAAGAAATATTCAAGGAGACTCAAGCGTATAAGCTTGGGGATGCCCCCGTGCATCCCCTTCTCCATCAACATTATCAGTTCGTCTTTCCTTTCGCTATATTTTAATCACTTCATATGTTATGTGCTATGCTTGGAGCGTCTTGTTTTTAGTTTTCTTTTTAGTTTTTCATAACGAGTCGGAACTCAGCATTCCTTTATGTGGGAGAGAAACACGCTCCACCTCTACCTAGAACATTACATAGAATTTTTATGTCTATCTATGCTATGTGTGTTCTTTGTCTTTTAATAGCTACTATCGTGCTCTGCTCTTAGTATTCATGCTTATCTTTTCAAGAGCTTTTATTTAGTTGGTTGCTTGAACTCTCTTTAATTACCATGCTCACCTTATTAAGAGAGTTTGCTTCCGTTGCATGGGTTAATGTGTCTATGATAAAGATGCTACTTTCATGATGGTGCTTAGTAGTTCAGGTTTTCTTTGGTTAATCTCAAATAGCTGGGAGGTTCCCAATGTGTTATTGGAATACCAACTTGGTTTGTTTGCCTATGATATGGTATGGTTTAGTAATATCTTCCTTCGAGAATTTATTTTGATTGACTTGGCGTATACTCACGCATATTCAAGACTGTAAAGAAAGTCTGTCAAGCCTTGATGATATTTTGTTTCTAAGTAGTGATATAACTACCATGCCTGATTCAATATTGCTTTGTCGTTCTGCATGATTATGACCGTCATTGCTCTCTTAGTTGGTCGCTCCCAGTCTTTTGCTAACCTCCACCTGCACTAAGCAAACTAACCATGCAATACATAGCTCATGGGAAAGTAGCCTAAAAACTATTGTGGTAAAGAATATGTTGCCTATGTATCTTATTTCTTATAAGTTGCTTGCTGAGCGGTAACCATGTTTCTGGGGACGCCATCAACTGTCACACTTTTGTTGAATATCATGTGAGTTGCTATGCATGTTCGTCTTTTCTGAAGTAAGGGTGATTTACCGTGGGTTGAATAACTATGCATATTGTTAGAGAAGAACATTGGGCCGCCAACCAAAGCCATGCATCATGGTGGAAGTTTTAGCTTGGACCTTAATCCTCAATCTCTCATGAGAATATGCTTATGCATTAAAGAGGAGTCCATCATCTATTTTCTATGTTGTCCCGGTATGGATGTCCTCAAGTTGAGATCTATCAAAAACGAGAAATCAAATGCGATCTATCTCCTTGGACCTTTGTACAGGTGGCATAGAGGTACCCCTTTGTGACACTTGGTTAAAACATATGCAATGCAATGATAACCCATGGGGATCCGAGCTAATTAGGACAAGGAGCGAGCACTATTAGTATTCGATGCATGAGGCTTGCAACTTATAAGATGTCTTATACATGACACATATGAAGTACTACTACCGTTGACACAATTGCTTCCATGTTTTCAAAATAAAAAGCTTTAGCACTTAACCTTTCTTTTATCTTTATGTTGAAGCACCAACTACTGAGAGCATGATTGTCATTCTGAGTGTAATGTGCATTGTTCCAAAGTAGCATTGTCTTTTGCATGATTGTGATATCGTTTATTCTGAAATGATTGTATCTAGTCATCACTTAAACCTTGAAGGTGCCCTTGCATTTATGTTTTGCATCACTAAAGGGGGCAAGCTAGATATCACTTTATCATATTTGCACATCATGTTCATTGCAAATCTTTTTGATGTTTCAGTTTCATGTTGTAAAACTTTCAGTCATTTGTGATTTTCTCTTGAGACAACTTAATTACTATAGAATCATTGTCTCAGTAAGCTTTTGTCATATGACAATGAGAAAGTCCTATATGGTTAATAGCATGTCACCACCGAAATTATTCTTGTTATCATTTACCTATTCGAGGACGAGCAGGAATTAAGCTTGGGGATGTTGATACGTCCAAAATGTATCTATAATTTCTGCTTGCTCCATGCCACTTTTGGGTGATATTGCTATGATATTCATACACTTCCATACACTTTTGATCATATTTGGACTAACTTACTAATCCAGTGCACCCCAGTGCCAGTTTCTGTTTTCGGCTGTTTTTGTATTTCAGGTTTTCACGTTTCGAGAACTGCCCAGAAAAATCCAGAAAAATTATATAAAAAATCAGCGAACCGGAAACAACACTGCGTCCGAAGGGCAGCCTGGGGGGGGGGGGCACAGGGGCTCCAGGCGCCCTGTGGGCGCGCCCACCCCCCTGGGCCGCGCCGGGGGGGCGCCTGGGCCCCCCGAGGCTCCCCCGGTGCCCTACTTTGGCATATATTTAAAGGGTCCTCCGTAACCCTCAGAACAGGACTTCTTTTGGCGATCCCATCTCTGTTCCGCCGCCGCCGCCGCTTCCAAGATCGGGAGCACCAGGAGAACTCTTCCCGGCACCTTGCCGGAGGGGAGGATCACCACCGGGAGCTTCTCCACCACCATGGACGCCTCCCGAATGACTCGTGAGTAGTCTCCCTTGGACCATGAGTCCATGACCAGTAGCTATGTGATGTTCTCCTCCCGTTCTTGTGCTTCACTAATTAGTCCTCGTGAGCTGCCCTACATGATCGAGGCACCTATGTAATCCTTATGCTATTGCTATGTTGAGTTTGCTGGGATCCGATGGATTATGAGATTATGTTCAGATTGATCTTGAGTAATATATTTGATTCACCTCTTTTATATTTTAGTTCATAAGTAATTCTTGCATGTTCTCCGTTGTTATTTATTGCTTTGGCCGAGTAATAGGTAGTGACTCCAAGAGGGAACATTATGCTCGATTGTGGGTTCATGCCCCTCGATGACTAGCTTGAGTGACAGAAACATGAGTCTAGGGGATGTGCTGTTGCCACAAGGGGGAAAACAACGGTGCTTGTGCCCGCGGGTGCAAGGATTGTTTACTTTACGCAAAGTTCTTTTAATGCAGTTGTCTGTTGCATTGAGTTTACACCATGGGTGGGACTCGCAACTTAATACCAGCGAGATGTTCTGGATAGATATCTCAAGGTGGATGATTAGTAGTAGATATTGATGGATTTCGGTCTACTTACTTTGGCGTACCGCCCATGCTTTGAACCTCAACCTTTCTTGCAATGTAATCAGCATTGGTTTGCGTTCGTGGTCCTGTCAATTGCCCAGCTGTAATTTGTTTACCTTACATAGCTGTTTTATCGTCTTTTGGGAGAGAGACATCACTAGTGAACATGATGAGACTCCGGTTCATATTACCATCATTGATCACATCCACTATTTACTTTTCGCTATTTACTTACTATTGCAAAACACTATCTATCACTACTATCATATTGCTTTTAACCCTTTGTGAACTACAAGGCCGGAGAGATTGACAACCTCTCTGTACTTGTTGGGAGCAAAGTTATTTGTATCTGTGTGCAGGTCCACGTTGATTGCTAATTGCGCTGTTAGCAATTGACACCTACTTGTTGAACCTAGGAGTCTCTGGGATTCGATCCTTGGCATCTTTGCTAGGGGAAAACACTTCTACTTACTGCATCTTACACCTTCCACTTGGGGTAACCAACGAGGGGTTCGAGGCTCATCACTGGGGTGTCATGGGGCGGGCTGACCGTAGCTCGGCCGGCCGGTCGTGGGTCCACATGCCCGTGCCGACGGTTCCCTGTGTCGCCTCGCCGGCCCCTCGCCGCCGGATGCCCGGCGCTCGCCGTTCTCCATTGCCCCTGCCTGCTCCGATGTCTCGACGCTCGGCCTTCCGCCCGTTCGTGGTGCCGCCTTCCTCCTCCCGCCGGTCGTCCCCGCCGTCCCCCAGCTCCCCCCCGCCGCCGCTGCAGCCGGTCGGCCGGCGCCGGCGCCGCTGCCCCTGTCGGCGCGCGTTCGCGATGGCGTATCCTGGGCTGCGGCTGTGGGCGCCGTTGGCTCTCGGGTTCCTGTGGCCCAGTCCGCTGCAGCCCAGCTGACCCTGGCCCAGCCGACCGCTGTTCCAGCCCCGCGGTCCGCGGACCCAGTCTCCCTGGCCTCCCCCCGCCTCCCTGCCGTGGACCGTGCGCCTCGGGCCGAGGCCCAGTCAGCCCAGTTGGATCGGCCAGCCCACCGCGGGTGGGTATGGCTGCCGATAGGGTTCCCCATCGCGCCGCCTCCTGTTCGTGTGCTCGACGATCTCCTCCCGTCCCCGCCGCCATCCTCGCCTGTTCCTCCTCCCGCCGGTCTCTCCTCTGGCCTCCCCTCCGGCCCGCCTCCCCCGGCACCCGGCTCCCCTCCTCCCGCCCCCCGGCCGCCCCGTCCGGGCGCCCCTGCGGCTGCCACAGCCAGCGCCATGACGCGCGAGCGCGAGGACGCAGGCCCGCGCCCGAAGCGGAGGTACGATGACCGAGACAACCGGTCGGCTGCTCGTCCCTCCCCGGAGGGGGCGCGCCGCGAGGTGGACCTGCGACGCCAGCTCCAGCAGCCTGCTACTGCCTCGTGGTCCGACCGTCGCTTGCCCGCTCCCAATGCGGACCGTCAGTCCCCGCCTCGGGACGGTCACCGCTCTCCGGGTCGTGGTCGCTCTCCGGTCAGGTCGGACCGCCGCTCCCCGGCCCGGGACAGCCGCCGGTCCCCTGCCCGCGATGACAGGGTCGCTCGTTGCTCCCCGTCCCCCGACCGGCGCCGTGGGAGGTCGGTCTCGCCCGCGCGTCCTCGTCCCTCTTCCGAGGCCTCCCCCACTCGGCGCTACGTCCCGCCCCGCTCTCAGCCACAGCTCCCTCCGGTGAAGGGCCCTAACAACGGCCGTGGCCATCAAGGGGCCAAGAAGAAGAAGCGCAAGGCCCCCCTCCGCCACTCCGCCCCCGGCCCCTCGATGCCGGAGGGGACGACCGCGGCCTCGGATGAGGCCCCTCCGTGCTTCAACTGTGGCCTCCCGGGGCATTTTCAGGTGGCCTGCCCCAACCCTCCGCTCTGCTACTTATGCAAGGACCCCGGCCACCCCGCCGTCCTTTGCCCGGATCGGTCCGTGTCCGAGGAGCTGATGGTGTACGGGCATGGCATCGAGGGTCTCGCCTTCTTCCAAATGGAGATCCCCGATGTCCTGCCTCCGGAGCCCTCCCTCTCACCCGTTGTGACGGTGCTGGGTGATGGAGTGGCTTCCCCGGAGATGATTGAGGCGGAGCTCAACCACCTCTGCCGTTGCCAGTGGGACTGGCAGGTCACCCCGATCACTGGCACCCAGTTCACCGTGGTCTTCCCCGACACCGCCAGCCACGGTTTCTGCACCCGGCCTGATGAGATCACCCTAGCCCTCAACAAGCTGGTGGTCGACATCTCTGAGCCGATGCTGGACCCGCATGCGATCGCGGTCCTCGACACGGCTTGGATTCTGATCGCGGGCCTCCCCGACATTGCCCGGTCCGAGCGCGTCATCCGCAACATGTCGCGGATCCTCGGCAAGGTGGTGGTGGTCGACGAGCTTTCCCTCCGCAAAGAGGAGGAGGTCCGAGTCAAGACAAAGTGCCTCGACTCCAGCAAGCTTCGGGCCACTGTTCGTGTCTTCTTCAACGACCAGGGCTACCACCTCAAGATTCGGCCAGAGCCTCCGAACCACGTCGGCCGCCCCCGGTTCTTGGACGGTGGTCACGATGGGAGGGGAGGCGATGGTGGTGGTGGTCGGGAGGACCACTCCAGTCGCCGTAGGCGCCACCGGTCTGTTGGTGAGGATGACTCCTCCGACCGCAGCCGCTCTCCCTCCCACGAGCCTCCCGCTCCCCGCCAGCCTCAGGGCTCGTCTGGAGGGGGTGTCACCCACACGATGGCCGCTCTCTTGCCGTCCGCCGGTCTCTCCTCTCCGGGTAGCAGTGACGCGTCCGGGGCTAGCATGCTCGTGGCCCCCGCTGCGTCACCCCGCTCCCCGGCCTCGCCCTCACTCTTTGGGCCCTCTGCTGCAGTCTGCTTCGCCCCCGTCCTCTGAGCCTGCTCCACTGGCGGACCCCTCTCCTGCGATGATGGCTGCGGACCCGGTTGGGGTGGCTCTGCCCATTACGAGCGCCCCTGCCACCTCCGCCCCATCTCCGGGCATCCCTGCGGCCGTTGCGCCGCTCTCCCCCTGGTCCCGGACGTGCCATCCCCGGACCAGGGGCGCCTCCTGACTCCGGTGCCGGGTCCCGTGCAGCTGAGCTCCGCGCTGCCCGACCCGGCCCCGGAGGTCGTCGCCGCCCCGATCTCGACTCTGGTCTCGGACGTGCCATCCCCGGGCTTGGGCCACCTCCTGACTCCGATGCCCGCTTCCACGCGGCTCAGCCCCCTACTGCCCGACCCGGCCCCTGCTTCACCCCTGGCCAGGTCCTCGGTGGGGGCTGAGGAGGTGTCTACTCCGGTGGCCGCCCACCCCGACCCCCCTCGGACTGCCGCGTACTCCAGGCGGGTCCGATCGGCGTTGACCCCGGTGTCCGCCTCCAGGCGCAGCGGCAGACTCGACGCTGCTCGTCCGCTGGACCGCCCTACGCCGTCCATCCCCGAGCGGGCGGAGCTCCGGGCTGTGGTCCGGAACCTCAAGACAGGTACTCTAGTGATCCCTGCATCTTCATATACATGCTCGTTTTCTGCTCTCGAATCGGTCCCACTTGGATAGCTGGCTAAGGTTGCGACCGATTCTGCGATTGTTTTCAGGGGGGAAGTGGGTCCCCCCTTAGAGCAGATTGAGGCTATTCGGGCCCGGGAGATCCTTGATGGTAAACTTGCGGAATCTCGCTCCCGCCTCCTCCGGACTCCAGCTCCGGATCCGTCCTCCTCCCGCCCCCCTGCCGCAGATGCAGCTGGGGCGGAAATTCGTGGCCGGACCCGGTCCCGCACTGCCGCACTTCGCGCCCAGAGTGCCTCCCTTGTTATGGGGTCAAGCAGCCCCTCCATGGTTGCTTGATGCGGGTCCTCTTCTGGAGCCTCCGCGGTTTCGGCCAGGATGGCCGACGCCGTCAACTCATCGAGTATATGCGCGATGAGCGAATCGACATTGTGGCTGTCCAGGAGACCATGCGTACAGACTTCTCCCTCCAAGAGCTGGATGATACGTCCAAAACGTATCTATAATTTCTGCTTGCTCCATGCCACTTTTGGGTGATATTGCTATGATATTCATACACTTCCATACACTTTTGATCATATTTGGACTAACTTACTAATCCAGTGCACCCCAGTGCCAGTTTCTGTTTTCGGCTGTTTTTGTATTTCAGGTTTTCACGTTTCGAGAACTGCCCAGAAAAATCCAGAAAAATTATATAAAAAATCAGCGATCCGGAAACAACACTGCGTCCGAAGGGCAGCCTGG
>LR738715.1:109069832-109086052 GCA_902687465.1 Secale cereale | reverse complement strand
GGGGGGGGGGGGGCTGGGCCCCCCAAGGCTCCCCCGGTGCCCTACTTTGGCATATATTTAAAGGGTCCTCCGTAACCCTCAGAACATGACTTATTTTCGCGATCCCATCTGTGTTCCGCCGCCGCCGCCGCTTCCAAGATCGGGAGCACCAGGAGAACTCTTCCCGGCACCCTGCCGGAGGGGAGGATCACCACCGGGAGCTTCTCCACCACCATGGACGCCTCCCGGATGACTCGTGAGTAGTCTCCCTTGGACCATGAGTCCATGTCCAGTAGCTATGTGATGTTCTCCTCCCGTTCTTGTGCTTCACTAATTAGTCCTCGTGAGCTGCCCTACATGATCGAGGCACCTATGTAATCCTTATGCTGTTGCTATGTTGAGTTTGCTGGGATTCGATGGATTATGAGATTATGTTCAGATTGATCTTGAGTAATATATTTGATTCACCTCTTTTATATTTTAGTTCATAAGTAATTCTTGCATGTTCTCCGTTGTTATTTATTGCTTTGGCCGAGTAATAGGTAGTGACTCCAAGAGGGAACGTTATGCTCGATTGTGGGTTCATGCCCCTCGATGACTAGCTTGAGTGACAGAAACATGAGTCTAGGGGATGTGCTGTTGCCACAAGGGGGAAAACAACGGTGCTTGTGCCCGCGGGTGCAAGGATTGTTTACTTTACGCAAAGTTCTTTTAATGCAGTTGTCTGTTGCATTGAGTTTACGCTATGGGTGGGACTCACAACTTAATACCAGCGAGATGTTCTGGATAGATATCTCAAGGTGGATGATTACTAGTAGATATTGATGGATTTCGGTCTACTTACTTTGGCGTACCGCCCATGCTTTGAACCTCAACCTTTCTTGCAATGTAGTCAGCATTGGTTTGCATTCGTGGTCCTGTTAATTGCCCAGCTGTAATTTGTTTACCTCACATAGCTGTTTTATCGTCTTTTGGGAGAGAGACATCACTAGTGAACATCATGAGACTCCGGTCCATATTACCATCATTGATCACATCCACTATTTACTTTTCGCTATTTACTTACTATTGCAAAACACTATCTATCACTACTATCATATTGCTTTTAACCCTTTGTGAACTACAAGGCCCGAGAGATTGACAACCTCTATGTACTCGTTGGGTGCAAAGTTATTTGTATCTGTGTGCAGGTCCACGTTGATTGCTAATTGCGCCGTTAGCAATTGACACCTACCTGTTGAACCTAGGAGTCTCTGGGGATTCGATCCTTGGCATCTTTGCTAAGGGAAAACACTTCTACTTACTGCATCTTACACCTTCCACTTGGGGTAACCAACGAGGGGTTCGAGGCCCATCACTGGAACACCTGAGCCCTCACCTCTTTGCATGGCACTGGCTCCCTTCTAGTGGGATGACAGGGCACTCGGGTGGTGATGGGCCTCTAACCCCTCGTTGGTTACCCCAAGTGGAAGGTGTAAGATGCAGTGTTGTGGAAGTTTTTCCCTTAGCAAAGATGCCAAGGATCGAATCCCCAGAGACTCCTAGGTTCAACAAGTAGGTGTCAACTGCTAACGGCGCCGGATTAGCAATCAACGTGGACCTGCACACAGATACAAATAACTTTGCTCCCAACGAGTACAGAGAGGTTGTCAATCCCTCCGGCCTTGTAGTTCACAAAGGATTAAATGCAAATGATAGTAGTGATAAATAATGTTTGCAATAGTAAATAAAAGCGAAAAGTAAATAGCGGATGTGATCATTGATGGTAATATAGACCGGAGTCTCATGATGTTCACTAGTGATGTCTCTCTCCCAAAAGACGATAAAACAGCTATGTGAGGTAAACGAATTACAGCTGGGCAATTGACAGGACCACGAACGCAAACCAATGCTGACTACATTGCAAGAAAGGTTGAGGTTCAAAGCATGGGCGGTACGCCAAAGTAAGTAGACCGAAATCCATCAATATCTACTACTAATCATCCACCTTGAGATATCTATCCAGAACATCTCGCTGGTATTAAGTTGCGAGTCCCACCCATAGGGTAAACTCAAAGCAACAGACAACTGCATTAAAAGAACTTTGCGTAAAGTAAACAATCCTTGCACCCGCGGGCACAAGCACCGTTGTTTTCCCCCTTGTGGCAACAACACATCCCCCAGACTCATGTTTTTGTCACTCAAGCTAGTCATCGAGGGGCATGAACCCACAATCAAGCATAACGTTCCCTCTTGGAGTCACTACGTATTACTTGGCCAAAGCAATAAATAACAACGGAGAACATGCAAGAATTACTTATGAACATAAATATAAAAGAGGTAGATCAAATATATTACTCAAGAACAATCTGAACATAATCTCATAATCCATCGGATCCCAGCAAACTCATCATAGCAACAACATAAGGATTACATATGTGCCTCGATCATGTAGGGCAGCTCACGAGGACTAATTAGTGAAGCACAAGAACGGGAGGAGAACATCACATAGCTACTGGTCATGGACTCATGGTCCAAGGGAGACTACTCACAACTCATCCGGGAGGCGTCCATGGTGGTGGAGAGGCTCCCGATGGTAATCCTCCCCTCCGGCAGGGTGCCGGGAAGAGTTCTCCTGGTGCTCCCGATCTTGGAAGCGGCGGCGGCGGCGGAACAGAGATGAGATCGCGAAAAAGAGTTCCCGTCCCAAGGGTTTCGAAGGACGCTCTAAATATATGTCGAAGGGGGGCACCAGACGGGGCTCGGGGGCCCAGGCGCCCCCTTGGCGCGGCCCAGGGGGGGGGGCGCCGCCAGGGCGCCTGGAGCCCTGGTGGCCCCCTCGGCTGTCCTTCGGGCGCAAGGTAGGTTCTGGATCGCTGATTTTTTTATATAATTTTTCGGGATTTTTCCTGGCAGTTCTCGTAACGTGAAAACCTGAAATACAAAAACAGCCGAAAACAGAAACTGGCACCGGGGTGCACTGGATTAGTAGGTTAGTCCAAATATGATCAAAAGTGTATGGAAGTGTATAAATATCATAGCAATATCACCCAAAAGTGGCATGGAGCAAGCAGAAATTATATATACGTTTTGGACGTATCAACATCCCCAAGCTTAATTCCTGCTCATCCTCGAGTAGGTAAATGATAACAAGAATAATTTCTGTGGTGACATGCTATTAACCATATAGGACTTTCTCATAGTCATATGACAAAAGCTTACTGAGACAATGATTCCATAGTAATTAAGTTGCCTCATGAGAAAATCACAAAGGACTGAAAGTTTTACAACATGAAACTGAAACATCAAAAAGATTTGCAATGAACATGATGTGCAAATATGATAAAGTGATATCTAGCTTGCCCCCTTTAGTGAAGCAAAACGTAAATGCAGGGGCACCTTCAAGGTTTAAGTGATGACTAGATACAATGATTTCAGAAATAACGATATCACAATCATGCAAAAGACAATGCTACTTTGGGACAATGCACATTACACTCAGAATGACAGTCATGCTCTCAGTAGTTGGTGCTTTTAAAAGAAGGTGGAGACTCAACATAAAAGTAAAAGAATGGTTATGTGCTAGAGCTTTTTATTTTGAAAACATAGAAGCAATTTTGTCAACGGTAGTAGTACTTCATATGTGTCATGCATAAGACATCCTATAAGTTGCAAGCCTCATGCATCGAATACCAATAGTGCTCGCACCTTGTCCTAATTAGCTCGGATTTCCATGGGTTATCATTGCATTACATATGTTTCAACCAAGTGTCACAAAGGGGTACCTCTATGCCACCTGTACAAAGGTCCAAGGAGATAAATCGCATTTGATTTCTCGTTTTTGATAGATCTCAACTTGAGGACATCCATACCGGGACAACATAGAAAATAGATGATGGACTCCTCTTAAATGCATAAGCATATTCTCATAAGAGATTGAGGATTAACGTCCAAGCTAAAACTTCCACCATGATACATGGCTTTGGTTGGCGGCCCAATGTTCTTCTCTAACAATATGCATACTCATTCAACCCACGGCAAATCACCCTTACTTCAGACAAGACGAACATGCATAGCAACTCACATGATATTCAACAAAAGCCAGATCTTGGAAGCGGCGGCGGCGGCGGAACAGAGATGGGATCGCGAAAAAAGTTCCTGTTCCGAGGGTTTCGGAGGATGCTTTAAATATATGCCAAAGGGGAGCATCGGGGAAGCTTCGGGGGGCCCAGGCACCCCCCCGGCGCGGCCCAGGGGGGGCGCTCCGCCAGGTCGCCTAGAGCCCTGGTGCCCCCCCCCCCCGGCTGCCCTTCGGACGCACGGAAGTTTCCGGAACGCTGATTTTTTATATAATTTTTCTGGATTTTTCCTGGCAGTTCTCGTAACGTGAAAACCTGAAATACAAAAACAGCCGAAAACAGAAACTGGCACTGGGGTGCACTGGATTAGTAAGTTAGTCCAAATATGATCAAAAGTGTATGGAAGTGTATGAATATCATAGCAATATCACCCAAAAGTGGCATGGAGCAAGCAGAAATTATAGATACGTTTTGGACGTATCAACATCCCCAAGCTTAATTCCTGCTCGTCCTCGAGTAGGTAAATGATAACAAGAATAATTTCTGTGGTGACATGCTATTAACCATATAGGACTTTTTCATAGTCATATGACAAAAGCTTACTGAGACAATGATTCTATAGTAGTTAAATTGCCTCATGAGAAAATCACAAATGACTGAAAGTTTTACAACATGAAACTGAAACATCAAAAAGATTTGCAATGAACATGATGTGCAAATATGATAAAGTGATATCTAGCTTGCCCCCTTTAGTGAAGCAAAACATAAATGCAGGGGCACCTTCAAGGTTTAAGTGATGGCTAGATACAATGATTTCAAAATAAACGATATCACAATCATTCCAAAGACAATGCTACTTTGGGACAATGCATATTACACTCAGAATGACAATCATGCTCTCAGTAGTTGGTGCTTTTTAAAAGAAGGTGGAGACTTAACATAAAAGTAAAAGAATGGTTATGTGCTAGAACTTTTTATTTTGAAAACATGGAAGCAATTTTGTCAACGGTAGTTGTACTTCATATGTGTCATGCATAAGACATCCTATAAGTTGCAAGCCTCATGCATCGAATACCAATAGTGCTCGCACCTTGTCCTAATTAGCTCGGATTTCCATGGGTTATCATTGCATTACATATGTTTCAACCAAGTGTCACAAAGGGGTACCTCTATGCCACCTGTACAAAGGTCCAAGGAGATAAATCGCATTTGATTTCTCGTTTTTGATAGATCTCAACTTGAGGACATCCATACCGGGACAACATGGAAAATAGATGATGGACTCCTCTTTAATGCATAAGCATATTCTCATAAGAGATTGAGGATTAATGTCCAAGCTAAAACTTCCACCATGATACATGGCTTTGGTTGGCGGCCCAATGTTCTTCTCTAACAATATGCATACTCATTCAACCCATGGCAAATCACCCTTACTTCAGACAAGACGAACATGCATAGCAACTCACATGATATTCAACAAAAGTGTGACAGTTGATGGCGTCCCCAGAAACATGGTTACCGCTCAGCAAGCAACTTATAAGAAATAAGATACATAGGCAACATATTCTTTACCACAATAGTTTTTAAGCTACTTTCCCATGAGCTATGTATTGCAAAGTTAGTCTGCTTAGTACAGGTGGAGGTTAGTAAAAGACTGGGAGCGACCAACTAAGAGAGCAATGACGGTCATAATCATGCAGAGCGACAAAGCAATATTGAATCAGGCATGGAAGTTATATCGATACTCAGAAATAAAAGATTATCAAGGCTTGACAAACTTTCTTTACAGTCTTAAATATGCATAAGCATACGCCAAGTCAATCAAAATAAATTCTCGAAGGAAGATATTACTAAACCATACCACATCATCGGCAAACAAATCAAGTTGGTACTCCAATAACACATTGGGAATCCCCCAGCTATTTGAGACTAACCATAAGAAAACCTGAACTACTAAGCACCATTATGCACGTAGCATCTTTATCATAGACATGTTAACCAATGCAATGGAAGCAAACTCTCTTAATTAGATAAGCATGATAATTAAAGAGAGTTCAAGCAACCAACTAAACATAAGCTCTTTGAAAAGATAAGCATGAATACTAAGAGCAGAGCATGATAGTAGCTATTAAAAGACAAAGAACACACACAGCAAAGATAGACATGAAAATTCTATGTTATGTTCTAGGTAGAAGTGGAGCATGTTTCTCTCCCACATAAAGAACGCTGAGTTCCGACTCGTTATGAAAAACTAAAAAGAAAACTAAAAGCAAGACGCTCCAAGCATAACACATAACACATGAAGTGATAAAAATATAGCGAAACGAAAGACGAACTGATAATGTTGATGGAGAAGGGGATGCACGGGGGCATCCCCAAGCTTAGACGCTTGAGTCTCCTTGAATATTTCTTGGGGGTGCATTGGGGCATCCCCAAGCTTGAGCGCTTGACACTCCTCAATCTTTTTATCATCTTCCCTCGCACACTTGAAAACTCCTTTCATACATAACTCATCATAATCTGATTAGCGAGGTTAGTACCCTTAATAAAATAATTGTACCTTGCTGGAAATAAAGATATTCTTGAAGGTCTACTGTTTCTCAAGATTGCCAAAAGGTTTTTTGCAAATAAAAAGCAAGCTCTTGGTTTGCAAAATGAAGGAAAGGCAAAACATGACAGAATCTGTGAAAAACAGAACAGCAGGTAGTAATTGATTTGTTCAGGGCACTTCTGCAAATCAAATCAAAAGACTCAGAACAGACGCACGAAATACAATTATATAGAGAACGCTGTCGAAAAAATTCAGACCAAAAAGATGATCGGGTGATTTTATACGAATTTTTCTATCCAAGGACATAATCTGTTTCCTGGACAGCACCTCACAACTTTTGAACTTTCTAGCAATTAGAGACTATACTTGGCACAAATATGAAAAGCAAAGATACAATGATGATGCTACAGTAGTAAACAACATCAAGACACAACAAAAGCAAAATATAAAAAATTATTCATGTGGGCTGCCTCCCAAAAGCGCTTTCTTTTATGCCTTTAAGCTAGGCATAATGCATATAGATCAAGTTAAGGTAACTTGATCTTCTTTCGAGGGAAGTGTTCCATCCCTTTCTTGAGAGGAAACTGAAATTTTATATTACCCTCTTTCATGTCAATGATAGCACCAACGGTGCGTAAAAAGGGACGTCCCAAAATAACTGGACATGAAGGATCACATTCAATATCCATAATAGTAAAATCAACGGGAACATAATTATCATTAACAACGATAAGAACATCGTCGATCCTCCCCAAAGGTTTCTTTATGGAAGAATCAACGAGACGAACACCAAAAGAACAAGAATCTTAAGGTTTCAATTTAAGCATATCATATATTCTTTTGGGCATAACAGAGATACTAGCTCCAACATCACATAATGCATAGCAAGAGAAGTCATTCAATTTAATTTTTATCATAGGATCCCAACCATCTTCTAGCTTTCTAGGTATGGAGGCTTCTACTCTAAGTTTCACCTCCCTAGCTTTGATGAGAGCATTAGTGATATGCTCTGTGAAGGCAAGGTTAAGCGTGCTAGTGCGGGGGTCTCTAGACATCTTGTGAAGGAAATCAATAACTTCGGTAAGAGTGCAATTATCAAAATCAAGGTCACGAGCATCAAGTAAAGTGGTAGTGGTGTCCTTTAGGTTCACTTGTTTGGTAGTTTCTATAGTCATAGCATCACCATTAATAGGTCCATTGGGACCAGGAGTACATTGGGTGCTAAGAGTTTGGATATCCTCAACAACTTGGATAGTAGCAACAGTGTGGTGGGTAGGAAGGCTCTTAATTCTATCTTCTTCCTCCCTTTCTCTAGCCCATCTCTCTTTAAGTTTAGCCATCATCCTAATGTTTTCATTAATTTGCACTTGAATAGCATTTATAGGAGTGACTTCCCTCTCCTCAAGAGGAGAAGTTTTAATATTTAGCAATTTTACCTCATTGGCTAAATGGTCTACCTTAAAAGAAAGATCATCTAGTTTATGTAGTTTTTCTTCTACACTCTTATTAAAGGCTTTTTGGGTAGTGATGAAATATTTAAGCATAATTTCTAGTTCAGTAGTGGAGTTCTTGGTGATAGGATAAGCATTGTTGTTCCCATAATAATTAGAGGGGAACGGTCTAGGATTGTTACCAAAGTTACTCCTATAAGCATTGTTGTTAAAATTGTTTCTAGAGATAAAGTTCACATCTACTTGTTCTTGAGCAATCAAAGAATTTAAAGGAACATCGCGAGGATCAACGGAAGATTGCTTCGAAAGTAGAGACATGATCAAGTCAACTTTTCATTTAAGGAGGAAATCTCCTCGACAGAGTTTACCTTCCTACCTGTTGGAGCGCGTTCGGTGTG
This sequence comes from Secale cereale, assembly GCA_902687465.1. Lineage (NCBI taxonomy): Eukaryota > Viridiplantae > Streptophyta > Magnoliopsida > Poales > Poaceae > Secale > Secale cereale. The sequence goes on along the minus strand of LR738715.1, from coordinate 109,077,615 downwards.
CCATTGGGAATAGTTGGTCATCATCTCATCGAGAAGCTTTGTGGCAGCACCAAGTGTAGTTGACATAAAAGTTCCTCCCGCGGCCGAATCTAACAAGTTCCGCGAGGTAAAGTTCAAGCCTGCATAAAAAGTTTGGATAACCATCCAAGTAGTCAAACCATGAGTAGGGCAGTTCTTGATAAGAGATTTCATACGTTCCCAAGCTTGGGCAACGTGTTCATTATCCAATTGTTTAAAATTCATTATGTTACTTCTAAGTTGGATAATTTTAGCAGGTGGATAGTATTTTCCGATAAAAGCATCTTTGCACTTGTCCCATGAATCTATGCTATTTCTAGGAAAAGACTGAAACTAAATTTTAGCTCCTCCTCTCAAGGAGAAAGGAAAAAGCTTAATCTTAACAATATTACCATCTATTTCTTGGTACTTTTGCATATCACAAAGTTCAACAAAGTTGTTTAAGTGTAAAGCAGCATCATCTCCAGCACCGGAGAATTGATCTTTCATGACTAAGTTCAGTAAAGAAGGTTTAATTTCATATGAAGGTGCTGAAGTGGCAGGTGTAGTGATAGGTGTGCTGATAAAGTCATCGTTGTTGTGACTAGTGAAGTCACACAACTTGGTGTTCTCGGTGGAACCCATAGTAGCAAGCAAGCAAGATAACTATTTTTGTGATTTTCGATAAAAGGTACTAAAGCAAAAACTGAAAGGTAAACTAACAAGACTAAAAAGCAAAGGTAAAATATAGCATGCAACTCCCCTATCCTGAAGAGTGGAGTCCCCGGCAACGGCGCCAGAAAAACTCCTTGATGGGCCTCTAACCCCTCGTTGGTTACCCCGAGTGGAAGGTGTAAGATGCAGTGTTGTGGAAGTTTTTCCCTTAGCAAAGATGCCAAGGATCGAATCCCCAGAGACTCCTAGGTTCAACAAGTAGGTGTCAACTGCTAATGGCGCCGGATTAGCAATAAACGTGGACATGCACACAGATACAAATAACTTTGCTCCCAACGAGTACAGAGAGGTTGTCAATCCCCAGAGACTCCTAGGTTCAACAAGTAGGTGTCAACTGCTAATGGCGCCGGATTAGCAATAAACGTGGACATGCACACAGATACAAATAACTTTGCTCCCAACGAGTACAGAGAGGTTGTCAATCCCTCCGGCCTTGTAGTTCACAAAGGATTAAACGCAAATGATAGTAGTGATAGATAATGTTTGCAATAGTAAATAAAAGTGAAAAGTAAATAGCGGATGTGATCAATGATGGCAATATAGACCGGAGTCTCATGATGTTCACTAGTGATGTCTCTCTCCCAAAAGACGATAAAACAACTATGTGAGGTAAACGGATTACAGCTGGGCAATTGACAGGACCACGAACGCAAAGCAATGCTGACTACATTGCAAGAAAGGTTGAGGTTCAAAGCATGGGCGGTACGCCAAAGTAAGTAGACCGAAATCCATCAATATCTACTACTAATCATCCACCTTGAGATATCTATCCAGAACATCTCACTGGTATTAAGTTGCGAGTCCCACCCATAGTGTAAACTCAAAGCAACAGACAACTGCATTAAAAGAACTTTGCGTAAAGTAAACAATCCTTGCACCCGCGGGCACAAGCACCGTTGTTTCCCCCCTTGTGGCAACATCACATCCCCTAGACTCATGTTTCTGTCACTCAAGCTAGTCATCGAGGGGCATGAACCCACAATCAAGCATAACGTTCCCTCTTGGAGTCACTACGTATTACTTGGCCAAAGCAATAAATAACAACGGAGAACATGCAAGAATTACTTATGAACATAAATATAAAAGAGGTAGATCAAATATATTACTCAAGAACAATCTGAACATAATCTCATAATCCATCGGATCCCAGCAAACTCATCATAGAAACAGCATAAAGATTACATATGTGCCTCGATCATGTAGGGCAGCTCACGAGGACTAATTAGTGAAGCACAAGAACGGGAGGAGAACATCACATAGCTACTGGTCATGGACTCATGGTCCAAGGGAGACTACTCACAACTCATCCGGGAGGCGTCCATGGTGGTGGAGAGGCTCCCGATGGTGATCCTCCCCTCCGACAGGGTGCCAGGAAGAGTTCTCCTGGTGCTCCCGATCTTGGAAGCGGCGGCGGCGGCGGAACAGAGATGAGATCGCGAAAAAGAGTTCCCATCCCGAGGGTTTTGAAGGACGCTCTAAATATATGACGAAGGGGGGCACCAGACGGGGCTCGGGGGGCCCAGGCGCCCCCTCGGCGCGGCCCAGGGGGGGCGCGCCGCCAGGGCGCCTGGAGCCCTGGTGCCCCCCTGGCTGTCCTTCGGGCGCAAGGTAGGTTCTGGAACACTGATTTTTTTATATAATTTTTCTGGATTTTTCCTGGCAGTTCTCGTAACGTGAAAACCTGAAATACAAAAACAGCCGAAAACAGAAACTGGCACCGGGGTGCACTGGATTAGTAGGTTAGTCCAAATATGATCAAAAGTGTATGGAAGTGTATAAATATCATAGCAATATCACCCAAAAGTGACATGGAGCAAGCAGAAATTATAGATACGTTTTGGACGTATCAGGTGGCATCCTTCTAGGGGTGAAGGATGCCACCTTTGAGATAGGTAGTATGGACCGGGGTGAGTTCTATGTTAGTATGGAGGTGTATGAGCGGGCCATCAACTTCAAGTGGGAGATTGTTATTGTCTATGGCCCTTCCGATCACCGTCGGTCCGAGACCTTCCTTGCTGAGCTCCGTAGGAAGGTCTCCGCCGCCTCACTTCCGGTAGTGGTGGGCGGCGATTTTAATCTCATCCGCTGCGCTGAAGACAAGAGCAATGACCGGGTGAACTTTCCGCATATGCAACTCTTCAATGACTGCATTGCGGACCTTGGCCTTCGTGAGCTGGATAGGGTTGGCGCCAGGTTCACATGGACCAACAGCCAGGCTAACCCGACAATGTCAGTTCTTGACCGGGTTTTTGTGGCCCCAGAATGGGAGCTCAAATGCCCCTTGGCCTCTCTCCGCGCCATTACCCGCGTTGGCTCAGATCACGTCTCCCTCCAGCTCTCTTCGGAGAATGATAGACCGCCTCCTCCTCCTCGTTTCCGGTTCGAGTCTTTTTGGCTTAACCAGGCCGGATTCGTTGACGCTGTCCGTGCTCGCTGGGTAGCGGCACGTGACTCCCCTCACCGCTCGGCCTCCGCCGTTGACTCCTGGCAGTTCTGTGCTAAGCTTGCTCGTCAGTTTATGAAAGGCTGGGGTGCCAACTTGGGCCGCAATTTCCGTGAGCGAAAAAGGGCTATCCTTGAATCCATCCAGGCCTTAGACTTTCGGGCTGACTCCACCGGTCTATCCCCAGATGAGTGGCTCCTACGCTATGATCTTGAGGACCAGTTGACGGTGATCTACACCGATGAGGAGGCTTTCTGGCGCCAGCGCGGCACACAACGTTGGGTCTTGCAGGGAGATGCCAATACGGCATACTTCCAGGCCCTGGCTAACGGCCGTCGTCGTCGCAACTCCATCCCCCTCCTCTGGGATGGGGAGACCCTCCTCCAGCGTCCTGCCGAGATTCGCGCTCACGTCGATGGCTTTTATAAAGCCCTTTTTTCTCCCTCCCCACGGGGAGGGCTGTCCCTAGCACCGGCCTTCTGGGCATCTCACCAGCGCGTCTCAGACGATGAGAACGTGGCTCTTACGGCCCCTTCTCTGTGGATGAGGTGTGGGCGGCCATCAAGGGGATGAACCCTACCTCCGCTCCTGGCCCGGATGGCCTCCCCGTGAAGTTCTTCCAGACCTTCTGGGATGTGATTAAGCCGGAGGTGATGGCCCTATTCGAGGAGTTCTATGTGGGAGCCATCGACCTCTCCCGCCTTAACTATGGGCTCATCACCCTCATCCCCAAGGTGGCGGGGGCCTCCGACATCCGCCAGTTTCGACCTATCATGATGATCAACGTGATCTTCCGTATTCTGGCAAAGGGGTACGCCAATAGGGTGACCCTTCTTGCCGACCGTATCACCCATCCTAATCAATCGTCCTTCATCCACGTCCGATATATTTTGGATGGCGTTCTGGTCTTCCATGAGGTCCTGCACGAGGTGCGCACTAGGCGCCAGCGTGCGGTCCTCTTGAAGATTGACTTCCACAAGGCTTACGACACCGTCTCCTGGGCCTTCTTGCGGGAGGTTCTTCTCCGCAAAGGCTTTGATGACCAGTGGGTCACCCGGGTTATGCAGATGGTCTCTTCTGGTTGGACCGCAGTTAACATCAATGGGGAGGCGGGCCCCTACTTCCCCACGCTCTATGGGGTTAGGCAGGGTGACCCCTTCTCCCCCTTCTTGTTCAACATGGTGGTCGACGCCCTTGCCACCATCTTAGATAAGGCTAAGGTGGCGGGTCATATTCGCGGGGTGGTTCCCCATTTAGTGGGAGGGGGAGGGGTCTCCCTCCTACAATATGCCGATGACACCATCATTATGGTGGAAGGCTCTCTCGAGGACATTGCCAACCTTAAGTTCCTGCTCCTGTGCTTCCAGCAGATGTCTGGGCTTAAAATCAACTTCGACAAGAGTGAAGTTATGATCCTTGGATATTCTCCAGAGGAGTCCCAGCTCATTGCTGACCGCCTCAATTGCCAGCTTGGGTCCTTCCCCACTTCTAACCTGGGGGTTCCCATTAGTGATTCGCGCCTCTCCGTCGCGGAGTTGCGACCCACGGTGACTAAGCTTCAACACCGGATCGAGCCCTGGCAGGGCAGATGGCTGTCCAAGGCAGCCAGGACCGTGCTCATCAACTCCTCGCTGTCCAGCCTCCTCTTGTTTCTGATGAGCTTCTATAGTCTACACGAGACCCTGCACCACGAGATTGCCAAGTACCAGTCTAGATTCTACTGGGCTGGCGAGGGTGATAAGCAGAAATACCATATGGTCAGTTGGCCCGATATATGCAAACCTCGCGACCAGGGGGGTCTGGGGATCATGTCGTCCAAACGCATGAACATCGCGCTACTGACCAGATGGCTGTGGAGGATCGCCAATGGCGACGGTGGTCTTTGGCTTGACATCATTAGGAACAAATACCTTCGGGGACAGCCGCTGGCCTTTTGCCAACGCTCCGGAGGATCCCAGTTCTGGCAGTCCGTCATCCAGTTGCTCCCGGTCCTGCGCATTGGCTCTTCCATCTCGATTGGGTCCGGTTCAGCTTCGTTATTCTGGTTCGACAGATGGGCGGGTGACGCACCCTTTGCTGCCCGATTCCCGGACCTCTTCTCCATCGTGGTGGAGCCTAGAGTTTCTGTCGAGGTCGCCCTTTCGGATCTAGGGCGCCTCGCGTTTCGCCGCCCCTTCGGTCCCCCAGATGTTGCTGCCTGGGAGGACATGCTCGAGTGCATCGCCCTCCACCCTCCCGACGTTGACAGTCCTTCGGACCGCATATCTTGGCGCCTGGAGCCCTCGGGCCGCTTCTCCACAAAGTCTTTATACCAGGCCATCGCCCCGTCGACGGCCCCAGATGCTCTCACGGCTGTCTGGGCCATCAAACTGCCACTCAAGATCAGGATATTCTTGTGGCAATGGATTAGAGGCCGGGTACCTTCTGGGGTGGAGGTGCTCAAACGTAATGGCCCTGGGGATGGGATGTGCCCCTTATGCGATACGATGGAGGACTCGAACCACATCTTCTTTGCGTGTGTCACGGCCCAATTCCTTTGGAGTTGCTTCCGCGAGGCCGTTGGCGGTCATTGGTACCATACCAACGTCCCCGACCTCTTCGCGGAGATCCAGTCCGTCCCCCCGTCGGGCCGCCACATTAGGTGGCTGACCATTGGGGCGCTAGTGTGGACTCTCTGGACGGTCCGCAATAAGCTTGTGATTCAGCATGTTCCCCTTCGCCGGTCCACTGACGCTGTCTTTAAAATGTGTGGTTTTCTGCAGCTCTGGCGGCCGCTTAGCCGCCCCTCCGACCGAGACGCCATCAACACCATCATCGCCGATCTTCGCTCGATGGCGCTTCGTCTGGCCCCCCCCGCTTCCGCCACCTCCTCCCGAGCTTGATTAGCCTGTTTTGGCTGCCCCTCCCTATGCTGGGTATGGGCGTGTGTGTTTTTTAGGGCTTGTTGAGCTGTGCCCTCAGCTGAACCCTTTATTGTTGTCTTGTGCTACTTTCGTGTGTGTGTGTGGGTTAAACTTATGTTGTGTATTGTGCTCTGGCGGTTTGCTTTATATATAAAGCGGGGCGAAAGCCTTTTTAGGTAAAGAAATGTGCAAGTCCTCGTCCCACTTGCAAGTGGATAATTGTGTCTAATTGTTCCATGTCGACATGTCGTCATGTCAGTGACCACTAACATCCGGCTTCATATATTAATGCCGCAGAAAATAACGAATTTGCTTGCATCATTTGAATGGAATTCGTGCAAATCAGTTAACAGTATCAAGAGTAGATGAACACAGCACATTCAATCCGCACTTTGTAGGAGTAACTTTTCACTTTCACGTTTGGCCATAGATAAGCACAGCTAATTTCCTACAAATCAAGCCACACTTCGTAGGAGTAAATCAGAAGAGAAGGCAGAGATGGGGTGCATTTACAATTTATACGGAGAAGATAGCTCCCCCTGAGCTGTAAAATATGCACCACGCATTACAACTAATCAGTACAACTTCTTCAAATCTTCAATGATTGGTCAAACACGCTAACCTAACCAATTATTGAAACCCTTGCAACGAAAATATGCTTGTCTTGAGATGATTAATCTGCCCGCAGTTCAACATAAACGAAAATGATTTAAATTACTAATATCCGTATGAAGGTAAACAAAATACAAACAAGTGGAGCATCCATCCAACAGCAAGCTACAAAGGCCAACGCCTCCATCGTCATTTGTTGTCAAGTAAGCCAAGCAGCCAGCTCGGACCCAATCAAACCCAAAGAAAGCAAGGACTTCCCCGGCCGTCCATGGCCACCTACCCCGTCCTCCTCCTCCTCCTCCTCTTCGCCGCCGTCGCCGTAGCCGCGGCGGCGTCGACCGCGGAGGACGCGCCAACGGCGTACGAGATGCTGGAGCGGTACGACTTCCCGCGGGGCATCCTGCCGGAGGGCGTGGAGGGGTACGAGCTCGGCCCGGACGGCGGCTTCGAGGTGCACTTCCCGCGGGAGTGCGAGTTCCTGCTGGCGAGGCAGTGGCTGGTCAGGTACGACGCTCGCATCGCCGGCGCCGTCACCGCGGGCAGGCTGGCGGCGCTGGAGGGCATCCACGTCAAGGTGCTCTTCCTGTGGCTCCCCGTCGCCGAGGTCGACCGCGCCGGCGACCGCCTCAGCTTCTACATCGGCCCCGTCTCCACGTCCTTCCCGCTAGGCGCCTTCGCCAGCAGCCCGCACTGTCGCGGCTACCACGCCGTCGCTGCGGCCGTCTCGTGAATCGTAAGCTTTTTACATCTTGGACTTCTGCTCGGTGATCTGCGGCAGCGTTAGCTACTTAGCTACTGCTGCTGGGAAAAAATAGTAGATTTCACATGGAAAACTCTGTTGATAGGCCTGATCATTTGAACAGGGCTCGCACGGGCCATTGTTTCAGTTAACCTTCTGTACCGTCGTGGATATCACAATGAGCTCTTATACGATTAATTCCAGTTTAGCATGAGAGCCAATGCTGGCGTTTCACAGGAGCCAGCGTTTATGTTGAATTTTCTTGAGGCGCCATCTACTTATTGGTCACTGCAATCCTTACTTTAGGCCATATACGTCGTCGAAGCAACTTGATAGCTACGGACCAAATTCTAA
>LR738715.1:108903229-109049965 GCA_902687465.1 Secale cereale | reverse complement strand
AAGTCCTAAAACAGCAACATCATCATAGCATCAAAAAGAGCATGTTTAAGACACCTCGAAACTAAACATGGCAAAGGGTAAGCACCTCATCAAAATACATATGACGGTGATCCCGAAACACACAAGCTTGCTTCAATGTGGTGAACACACCGATTACAACGAGCTCAACAAGATGGCATTTCATAACAAGTGAAAACACAACATGTGAACATGGCACTTTGCAACGATGATAACAAGGAAACAATAAATCTACCATGCAACCTATCACACACAACACGTAGTTCGTGGCAAGACGAACACGTGGACATGTCATTTGCATCGTTTGGACAAACGAGCTAAAAGATATCACATGTCAAAGGTGGCATGAAAATAACACATAACAGCAGTTTATAACATGATGCACTCTTGTAGCAGCAAAACATGTGTCAAGAAGACCTCTAACATGCATGACTACAACAGGTAAAACGTAGAGGGCATCTCCACGAACATCTGGACATGCTACACGCGCAAAACGGAGCATCACAGAGAAAGTTATGCATGGTCAAACTTTGCATCACAGAACAAATAAAACAGGGACTTAGTGGATTTTTGGGGTCAACCTGAGCAGATCTGGAAAAAAAAAAGGTAGATGGGCCCGGCGATCTGCAGCGGCGGCGGCCCAGGCGGTGGTACTGTGCGGCCCGGCTAGGCGGAGCGGGAGGCCCAGCCGGCGCGTGGATCTGGGCCGGCGCGGACGGGAACTGCGGGGAGGCGAGGCCCGTGTGGCGAGGAGGCGAGCTGGGCCGGTCGGCCTGGAAGGCCCGGCCGGGGCGCTGACTCGCGAGCGGCGGTCGGGGCAGCGATGCGGAGTGGGGCGGCCTGGTACGGGCGACGGCCCGGTCAGCCTCGGTGGAGCGGCGGGAGGCGCGCTGGGCCTGGTGAGGCGGCGGCCCGCTGGCGCCTGCGGTGCGGAGGCCTGGCGACGACGGACTTGGCGAACGGAGGGAAGACGGCGTACGGGCCCGGCCCGGCCGATGCGAGGCGAGGGAGGTGGCGAAGCGGGAGATCGAGCGGTCGGGCCGGGGAACTGGTCCCCCCGGGCCCTGGCCGACGCGATCGATCCTGGGACCAAGTGGCGAAGCCTGGTCTGGATCTGGTCGATCGATGCGGCGACTCGGTGGGGCGCGGCGTTGACTTCGCGCGGGGACGGGCTGCGGCGGCCGTTGCGGTCGATCCGGAGGGCGACGGCCTCAGAGGACGAGATCGAGGATCCGGTCGGAATCCCGATCTGATCTGCGGGAGGAAGGAGACAAGTGGCTGGTGGTGATTGTGGATCCAGAAAAAAAATTAATTTGGGGATCTGAGATCTGAAATTTAGGGAAGAAGAAGGGGAATGTCCAAATAGACCTAGGGTCTATATATAGCAGTTTAGACTAGGGTTTTGGAGATAGGGGTGTTTAGGAGCCCTCCGATCGTGATCCAACGGATCCGATCGCGGGGATGATTTAAAAGGACCAGACGGAGATAAAAGAAAGCAGCAGGGGTATTTCCGGGACACGAAGTAAGGGCACTTCGGACCCACACGGGCAACGGAGGAAAAAGTCAACGGAGTCCAAACGAGACGAGATTTGAGAGGCGGGTTGCACACAACAAAACAACAACACACAACACAACCTCGCGGCACACCGGTAACGAAAAACGCCCGAACAACAAAGTAGGCCTACGGGACGTCACGAACACGAGAGGGAGCTCCGGAACACGAAACGGACAACGGGAAGGAACGCCACGAACCGGATGCAACCCACAACACAGATGCAATGCAATGCACATGTCTACATGATATGAATGAATGCCACACACTCACGCAACAAAACGACGAAAGCCCGAAAGACAAAGAACCCGAAATGGAAATAGATGAAGCCGGAGATTTATTATATACCCAAAAGGGAAAGTATTACATCCGGGGCATTACAATACACGAGAAACATATCCTTTGTCCTTTTCAGATACTTCAGGATGTTCTTGACCGCTGTCCAGTGATCCACTCCTGGATTACTTTGGTACCTCCCTGCTAGACTTATAGCAAGGCACACATCAGGTCTGGTACACAGCATTGCATACATGATAGATCCTATGGCTGAGGCATAGGGAATGACTTTCATTTTCTCTCTATCTTCTGCAGTGGTCGGGCATTGAGTCTTACTCAACTTCATACCTTGTAATACAGGCAAGAACCCTTTCTTTGACTGATCCATTTTGAACTTCTTCAAAATCTTATCAAGGTATGTGCTTTGTGAAAGTCCAATTAAGCGTCTTGATCTATCTCTATAGATCTTGATGCCTAATATATAAGCAGCTTCACCGAGGTCTTTCATTGAAAAACTCTTATTCAAGTATCCTTTTATGCTATCCAGAAATTCTATATCATTTCCAATCAACAATATGTCATCCACATATAATATTAGAAATGCTACAGAGCTCCCACTCACTTTCTTGTAAATACATGCTTCTCCAAAAGTCTGTATAAAACCATATGCTTTGATCACCTCATCAAAGCGTATATTCCAACTCCGAGATGCTTGCACCAGTCCATAGATGGATCGCTGGAGCTTGCATACTTTGTTAGCACCTTTTGGATCGACAAAACCTTCTGGTTGCATCATATACAACTCTTCTTTGAGATATCCATTCGGGAATGCAGTTTTGACATCCATTTGCCAGATTTCATAATCATAAAATGCGGCAATTGCTAACATGATTCGGACAGACTTAAGCATCGCTACAGGTGAGAAAGTCTCATCGTAGTCAACTCCTTGAACTTGTCGAAACCCTTTCGCAACAAGTCGAGCTTTGTAAACAGTAACATTACCGTCTGCGTCGGTCTTCCTCTTGAAGATCCATTTGTTTTCGATGGCCTGCCGATCATCGGGCAAGTCAACCAAAGTCCACACTTTGTTCTCATACATGGATCCCATCTCAGATTTCATGGCTTCAAGCCATTTTGCGGAATCTGGGATCATCATCGCTTCCTCATAGTTCGTAGGTTCATCATGGTCTAGTAACATGATTTCCAGAACTGGGTTGCCGTACCACTCTGGTGCGGAACGTACTCTGGTTGATCTACGACGTTCAGCAGAAACTTGATCCGAAGTTTCATGATCATCATCATTAACTTCCTCACTGATTGGTGTAGGAATCACTGGAACAATTTTCTGTGATGTACTACTTTCCAATCCGGGAGAAGGTACAATTACCTCATCAAGTTCTACTTTCCTCCCACTCACTTCTTTCGAGAGAAACTCCTTCTCTAGAAAGGATCCATTCTTAGCAACGAATATCTTGCCTTCGGATCTGTGATAGAAGGTGTACCCAACAGTCTCTTTTGGGTATCCTATGAAGACACATTTCTCCGACTTGGGTTCGAGCTTATCAGGTTGAAGCTTTTTCACATAAGCATCGCAGCCCCAAACTTTAAGAAACGACAACTTTGGTTTCTTGCCAAACCATAGTTCATAAGGTGTCGTATCAACGGATTTAGATGGTGCCCTATTTAACGTGAATGCAGCTGTCTCTAAAGCATAACCCCAAAACAATAGTGGTAAATCGGTAAGAGACATCATAGATCGTACCATATCTAATAAAGTACGGTTACGACGTTCAGACACACCATTACGCTGTGGTGTTCCGGGTGGCGTGAGTTGTGAAACTATTCCACATTGTTTCAAATGAAGACCAAACTCGTAACTCAAATATTCTCCTCCACGATCATATCGTAGAAACTTTATTTTCTTGTTACGATGATTCTCTACTTCACTCTAAAATTCTTTGAACTTTTCAAATGTTTCAGACTTGTGCTTCATTAAGTAGATATACCCATATCTGCTCAAATCATCAGTGAAGGTCAGAAAATAACGATACCCGCCGCGAGCTTCAACACTCATTGGCCCACATACATCAGTATGTATGATTTCCAACAAATCTGTTGCTCGCTCCATAGTTCCGGAGAACGGAGTTTTAGTCATCTTGCCCATGAGGCATGGTTCGCAAGCACCAAGTGATTCATAATCAAGTGATTCCAAAAGTCCATCACTATGGAGTTTCTTCATGCGTTTTACACCAATATGACCTAAACGGCAGTGCCACAAATAAGTTGCACTATCATTATTAACCTTGCATCTTTTGGTTTCAATATTATGAATATGTGTATCACTACAATCGAGATCCAATAAGAATAGACCACTCTTCAAGGGTGCATGACCATAAAAGATATTATTCATAAAAACAGAACAACCATTATTCTCTGATTTAAATGAATAACCGTCTCGCAACAAACAAGATCCAGATATAATGTTCATGCTTAACGCTGGCACCAAATAACAATTATTTAGGTCTAAAACTAATCCCGAAGGTAGATGTAGAGGTAGCGTGCCGACGGCGATCACATCGACTTTGGAACCATTTCCCACGCGCATCGTCACCTCGTCCTTAGCCAATCTTCGTTTAATCTGCAGTCCCTGTTTCGAGTTACAAATATTAGCAACCGAACCGGTATCAAATACCCAGGTACTACTACGAGCATTAGTAAGGTACACATCAATAACATGTATATCACATATACCTTTGTTCACCTTGCCATCCTTCTTATCCGCCAAATACTTGGGGCAGTTCCGCTTCCAGTGTCCAGTCCCCTTGCAGTAGAAACACTCAGTTTCAGGCTTGGCTCCAGACTTGGGTTTCTTCGTGGGAGTAGCAACTGTCTTGCTATTCTTCTTGAAGTTCCCCTTCTTTCCCTTGCCCCTTTTCTTGAAACTAGTGGTCTTGTTAACCATCAACACTTGATGCTCCTTCTTGATTTCTACCTCCGCAGCCTTGAGCATAGCGAAGAGCTCGGGAATTGTCTTTTGCATCCCTTGCATATTATAGTTCATCACAAAGCCTTTATAGCTTGGTGGCAGTGATTGAAGAATTCTATCAATAACACTATCCTCGTCAACTTTGCAACCAAGTTGAGTCATATGATTGTAGTACCCAGACATTCTGAGCAAGTGTTCACTGATAGAACTATTCTCCTCCATCTTGCAGCTGTAGAACTTATTGGAAATCTCATATTTCTCAATTCGGGCATTTGCTTGAAATATTAACTTCAACTCCTGGAACATCTCATATGGTCCATGACGTTCAAAACGTCGTTGAAGTCCCGGTTCTAAGCCGTAAAGCATGGCACACTGAACTATCTTGTAGTCATCAGACCGCGACTGCCAGACGTTCAAAGCGTCTACATCAGCGGGAGGGGGCTTGTCACCTAGCGGTGCTTCAAGGACATAATTCTTCTGTGCAGCAATGAGGATAATCCTCAAGTTACGGACCCAATCCGTGTAATTGCTACCATCATCTTTCAACTTAGCTTTCTCTAGGAATGCATTAAAATTCAAAGGAACGGTAGCACGGGCCATTGATCTACAACAACATAGATATGCAAAAACTATCAGGACTAAGTTCATGATAAATTAAAGTTCAATTTAATCATATTAATTTAAAGAACTCCCACTTAGATAGACATCCCTCCGGTCATCTAAATGATCACGTGATCCAAATCAACTAAACCATGTCCGATCATCACGTGAGATGGAGTAGTTTCAATGGTGAACATCTTATGTTGATCATATCTACTATATGATTCACGCTCGACCTTTCGGTCTCTAGTGTTCCGAGGCCATATCTGCATATGCCAGGCTCGTCAAGTTTAACCCGAGTATTCTGCGTGTGCAAAACTGGCTTACACCCGTTGTATTTGAACGTAGAGCTTATCACACCCGATCATCACGTGGTGTCTCGGCACGACGAACTTTCGCAACGGTGCATACTCAGGGAGAACACTTATACCTTGAAATTTAGTAAGGGATCATCTTATAATGCTACCGTCGTTCTAAGCAAAATAAGAAGCATAATAAGATAAACATCACATGCAATCAAAATATGTGACATGATATGGCCATCATCATCTTGTGCTTTTGATCTTCATCTCCAAAGCACCTTCATGATTACCTTCGTCACCGGCGCGACACCTTGATCTCCATCGTAGCATCGTTGTCGTCTTGCCAACTATTGCTTCTACGACTATCGCTACCGCTTAGTGATAAAGTAAAGCAATTACATGGCGATTGCATTTCATACAATAAAGCGACAACCATATGGCTCCTGCCAGTTGCCGATAACATTACAAAACATGATCATCTCATACAAAACCGTATAACTCATCATGTCTTGACCATATCACATCACAACATGCCCTGCAAAAACAAGTTAGACGTCCTCTACTTTGTTGTTGCAAGTTTTACGTGGCTGCTACGGGCTTAGCAAGAACCGTTCTTACCTACGCATACAAAACCACAACGATGTTTCGTCAAGTATGTGCTGTTTTAACCTTCACAAGGACCGGGCGTAGCCACACCTGATTCAGCTAAAGTGAGAGAGACAGACACCCGCCAGTCACCTTTAAGCAACGAGTGCTCGTAACGGTGAAACCAGTCTCGCGTAAGCGTACGCGTAATGTCGGTCCGGGCCGCTTCATCTCACAATACCGCCGAAGCAAAGTATGACATGCTGGTAAGCAGTATGACTAGTATCGCCCACAACTCATTGTGTTTACTCGTGCATATCATCTACGCATAGACCTGGCTCATGATGCCACTGTTGGGGAACATAGTATTTTTAAAATTTTCCTACGATCACGCAAGATCTATCTACCAGATGCATAGCAACGAGAGGGAAGAGTGTGTCTACGTACCCTCGTAGACCGGAAGCGGAAGCATCAAGTGACGCGGTTGATGTAGTCGAACTTCTTCGCGATTCAACCGATCAAGCACCGAACGTACGGCACCTCCGCGTTCAGCACACGTTCAGCTTGATGACGTCCCACGAGCTCTTGATCCAGTTGAGCTTCACGGGAGAGTTTCGTCAGCACGACGGCGTGGTGACGGATATGATGTATTCACCGGCGCAGGGCTTCGCCTAAGCACTGCGACGGTATGACCGAGGTGTGTTTCTGTGGAGGGGGGCACCGCACACGGCTGGAACAATTCAACTTGTGTGTCTTTGGGTGCCCCCTGCCCCCGTATATAAAGGAGCAAGGGGGGAGGCCGGCCGGCCCTTCTATGGTGCGGCTAGGGGTGCAATCCTACTAGGAATAGGATTGCAATCCTATTCCTAGTAGGAACTACCAAAGAAGGAAGAGAGGGAAAGGAAAAAAGGGAGAGGTGGCGCCCCCCAATCCTAGTCCAACTAGGAACCCTAGGTGGGGCGCCGGCCAGCCCCTATGGGCTGCCTCTCTCTTTTCCATAAGGCCCACTATGGACCATCCCCCTTCGTAGGGGGTTCTGGTAACCCCCTCCGGCAATCCCGTTAAATCCGAAACTTTTCCGGAACACTTCCGGTGTCCGAATATAGTCGTCCAATATATCAATCTTTATGTCTCGGACATTCCGAGACTCCTCGTCATGTCCGTGATCTCATCCGGGACTCCGAACTACCTTCGGTATATCAAAACTCATAAACTCATAATACCGATCGTCATCAAACGTTAAGCGTGCGGACCCTACGGGTTCGAGAACTATGTAGACATGACCGAGACTCATCTCCGGTCAATAACCAATAGAGGAACCTGGATGTTCATATTGGCTCCTACATATTCTACGAAGATCTTTTATCGGTCAAAACCGCATAACAACATACGTTGTTCCTTTTGTCATCGGTATGTTACTTGCCCGAGATTCGATCGTCGGTATCTCCATACCTAGTTCAATCTCGTTACCGGCAAGTCTCTTTACTCGTTCCGTAACACATCATCTCGTGACTAACTCATTAGTCTTTTGCTTGCAAGGCTTATTGTGATGTGTGTTACCGAGAGGGCCCAGAGATACCTCTCCGACACTCGGAGTGACAAATCCTAATCTTGATCTATGCCAACACCACGAATACTTTCGGAGACACCTGTAGAGCATCTTTATCATCACCCAGTTACGTTGTGACGTTTGATAGCACACAAGGTGTTCCTACGGTATTCGGGAGTTGCATAATCTCATAGTCATAGGAACATGTATAAGTCATGAAGAAAGCAATAGCAGTAAAACTAAACGATCATAGTGCTATGCTAACGGATGGGTCTTGTCCATCACATCATTCTCCTAATGATGTGATCCCGTTGATCAAATGACAACTCATGTCTATGGCTAGGAAACATAACCATCTTTGATCAATGAGCTAGTCTAGTAGAGGCATACTAGGGACATACTGTTTTGTCTATGTATCCACACATGTACTAAGTTTCCGGTTAATACAATTCTAGCATGAATAAAAGACATTTATCATGATATAAGGAAATACAAATAACATCTTTATTATTGCCTCTAGGGCATATTTCCTTCAGTTGGGCCTCCTCCCCTCCTGCTCCAGGCCCAGCAGCCAGCTAGCAGCCCATCCAGCAGCCCCTCCGCAGCAGGCCGCGGCCCAACCAGCACCCAGCGCGAGCAGCCGTCGCGCGCAGTCGCGCCGTCCCCTTTTCCCCGCGCGGACCCACTCGTCAGCCTCTCTCCCCTCTGCCCCGTCTTCCTCCGTTGCTCTTGACCAGAGACAGAGCACGCACTCGTCGTCGTGCCGTGATCACGGACGTCGAGGCCACGCAATCGGCCGCCCCCTTTTAAACCCAAGCAGCTACAGCCCCTAGGGTTCCTCTTCCTCCTCCTCCTCCCTCTTTTCCCCTCGCGCCGCCGCCTAAGGTAAGCAGGCACCCACGCGCACCGCACCCGCACGCCATGGCCGGCCCGATCGAGAGCTCGTCTCCGACGTAGGAGTCGTCGCCGGCCTCCCCTCCTTCGTCCACGAGCACCGCAGCGCCTCCCCGAGCCGTTCTGGAGCAGATCCGAGCCGCAATTCGCCAAGCCCAGCGGCCACTTCATCATCTTCTTCTTCCTTTGTTTGTGGACAGCAACCTCGCCAAGTTCAGAGCTCGTCTTCCTCCTCTCCGGCGCGTCTCTGTCGTCCTCTTCATGTCCTAGGGTAAGGAGGTACTCCCTACTCCTCCCTGCATCTTCTTCGCCGCCTGTGGTCCTCTGTACGCGTCGCCGGAGCGGTGTCTTCTCCGTGCTCTCGGTGCCCCGTTGCTTTCTGAATTTTGTGCTGTCGCACGCGTTAGTAGTTGCCATAGGCCTCGCACTTCGCCCGCTCTGGATCCGCCAGCTCGCGCACGTCGCCAGCGCCCGAGCGCAAGCTTGAGCACCACCTGCGCTGGCCTCCATCTCCACCTGTAGCGCCCGCACGATTCCGACCGCCGCCTCGCCGTGGCCGAGCCGAGCGCAAGCTCATGCTCGAGTCCCTGCCCTCGCACACACCGCAGAAGCATCCGCCGCTCGATCCCGCACGCCCGCAGCTAGTCGCCGCACCGCCTCAGCCTGTCGTGCTCCCGCCGGCGCCGCCGCTGTCGTCGCCGTCTCTATGCTCGCTGAGAGGCCATATCCTCTCCGGGTCAGCTCTTAAAAAGCCATGCCCCTTTCAGTCTCGAACGCACGCTCAACCCAGTGGTTTGGTTCTTCGTCAGTTAACGGAGAGATCCTGGGTTCGAATCCTATAGGGGGCAGTGGGAGTATTCCCCCCATTTTTGCCTCCTCTGAGTCTCACAGGCAGACCCCACCTATCATTCTCACTGTGCTGATCCACCCACTCGCTCACCCACCATGCCACGTTGGATACCCCCGGGTCCACCCGTCAGTGCCTCTGTCTAGAGCCAGACCGAGTCAGTTTTGTTTTTGCGTCTGTTTTCTTTTTCTGTTTTTGTTTTTCTTTTCTTTTTCTGCATATACTTTGCTTAATTAATATCTGTTTAATAATGCATCTGATGAAGTGAGTTATATATGAAACTTGCTTAGATTTTCATGTAGATTATTAATATGCTGTTAGTTGCCATGTTTAAAACATTTAAAATGTTGTTTGAATTATTTTGTGTTTTAAATGTACTTAAACTTGTAAAAATCATAACTAATTGTCTACAACTCCAAATCCAACAAACTTTATATGCATTTGGGGTGGAAAAATGTGTAGAATAATGTGGTGCTGTTGTTTTGCATGTTTAACAACTTTAAAACACGAGTTTCTCAGATCTGTCCCAAATGCATTTAAATAATTATGGGAGTTTCTGGAAATTGTTGTTGTTCCTTTCCAGCCCATTTAAATATGCTAGCATGTTGCTGTAGTCCTAGTTGCACCCTTGCCATGTTAATATACTCTTTTAAACTTGTTGGTTGCCTGTTTGAAATAATCTACATAACCTTGTGAACATGTTAGTTTTGTTCCTTGCTTGCTTTCATGCATGCGTTGTGATCTTGTTTGCTATGATGCTTGTGCATTCCTTGTGCCCCTAGGAGATGCATCATGACCTGCCATGTCCATATGCATCATATTCATGCATCATGTGTTTGAGCATTGCATGATGATTGATTGTGTTCCGGTGTTGCATTGTTGTGTTTGGTTAGAGCCCGGTGACGATTCGGAGTACGAGGTTCCTACCGAGGTTGAGTTTGAGGAGCAAGGTTACAATATCTCCGTGGAATCAACATGCAAGATGACCATTCCCAGATATCACTACTATCTTTGCCTATGCTAGATATATCGCTCTTTAGATATTGCCTTGATGCCTATTCCTGTTTGTCAGCCCTCCTATTGTTGCCATGAAACTCTCTAAGCACCTTCCTAGTAAACCGTTGTTTGGCTAAGTACGCATCGCTCAGCCACTCTTATAGCGTTGTTAGTTGCAGGTGAAGATTTGGAGATTCTTGTCCCGTGATGAAGTTATTGTTGGGATATCACAATATATAATTTGTTAAAATAAATCACCTATACATTGGTAATGGGTGGAAGGCTAAGCCTTTTGCGTGGTGTTTTGTTCCACCCATGCCACCCTAGGAACCGATAAACCGGTGTTATGTTCCTTGATTTTGCGTCCCTAACACGGTTGGGGTTTATAGGCCCCCCTTGATAATTCACTCAGTGCTAAAGCTTTTCCAGCAAGGCCCAACATTGGTTTTACATTTGCCTACTAACTAAAATTTGCATAGGGCGTTGCAAACCCGAGTTCTTAATTAACAACCTGGGCCAATGCTCCTCATGAGCATTGGTCCAAACTGGGGGTCCTGCAGGGCCACCTTGGGGAAACCCGAGGGCTGGTATTAACCTATAGCATTACCCATCCGGTCGTGGCCTGAGATGAGATACGCGCGGCTACTATCAGGGTGTCGGCACGCCGGGAGGTATTGCTGGATTAGTTTTACCTTTGTCGAAATATCTTGAGCACGGGATTCCGAGAAATACTCGGGTCTTCCCACTTTGGAGTTGCGACTCCGCAGATCGTGAGCTTGTGATGGGCTAAGTTGGGACACCCCTGCAGGGTTTGATCTTCTGAAAGCCGTGCCCGCAGTTATGTGGCAGATGAGAATTTGTTAATATCCGGTTGTATATAACTTGACACCATGTTCATGAATACACTACCAGCGTGAGTAACCGTGATGGTCTCTTTCCGAAGGGATTCGAGAAGTGAACACAGTGGGGTTATGTTTGATCGTGAGTAGCTAGGATCACTTCTTGATCAACTTGGCGATCGTTGGCACTTGTTCTCTTCTCACTCTAAACTCGTAAGCTAGTGCTTAGTGCTTGCTGCAACCTTTGATTACAGCCTTTCCACACCTAAGGCTTTGATAGTCTTGTTACCCGGGAACGGGATTGCTGAGTCCTCTGTGGCTCACAGATTCAACACACTCCAGATGCAGGTACTGTTGGGAACTATACAGGAGGTGGTTCAGAGCTGTACTGGGAGTTCGATGAAGAGCGTGGACGTTACTATGTGTCTTATCCCGACGATCAGTAGTGGTTCTTACTAGGAGGATCCGGGCTTGTGTTATTTATGGTATCTTTCGTTTGGATTTCGTCCGTAGTCAGACTCTGATGTTATTTGGATGATGTATGTTATTGTATTTCATTGTGTGACGTGGCGAGTGTAAGCCAACTATCATTTTACACTTTCATCCCTGAGTTTTACATGAGTTGTGCAAAGATACCATACTTGAGATCATTCTAGTATGCGTTTATGTCCTTAAGTCGTGCCTCGACACGTGGGGGGACATAGCCGCATACTGGGCATTACAAGTTGGTATTCAGAGCCTTCTCCGACCTAGGAGCCCCTTGATTGATCGAATCGTTGATAGTTGAGTCTAGGCACACACACAAAAATGTTTTGACTCCTATATATATCGAAGAGTAGGATTTCTTTTTAATCCTCATCCCTTCATCGCTCTGGTGAGGACTCTTGACGTCGTTCTATCTTCTCTACTCTAAAAAATTCACTAATTTTTTTTAGGATCACGCGAGTATTGTTTGGATTGTTCCGATATCTTTGTGAATAGAACATTGTTCTTGATGCATCCTGTCATTTAGGGGTTGTGGCAGTGTCCCGGGGAGTTGAGCTCCGAGGTGTTGTCGTCACAAATGTATCGCAGCAGTTCTAGAATACTTAGGACGCCCGACATCGAAAACTCTTCTATGCGGTTAGTGGTGAGATAACCCCGACGTCACCCAGTACTGGTGGGATAGTTCGGGATTATTGCCACAACTAGTATAGCGGATGCGTTTCGGAGGTCCGAGGTAAACAGTTTCCGAGGATGACTGGTTATGTGTTGACGAATGGATACAACTGGATGTAGGTTTAGTGTTGAGTGCGCGGTGCTTCCCCTGTATCCCCAACACCAGATTGCATAACCGAAAACCTTCGGGAATTAATAGGTGGGTTCTTCAAGTAGCTCGTAGGAATTCTTCCAACGAGTGCATGGTTTGAGGTTTGGGGTTCAACATCGAGTGAAGAGTTTTCATGGGTGTTGTTCCAATTGGGAGTTGCATCTTAAAGGGTCCTTGGCTATGCTGATCCGGGGATTGCAACACCCGTTGTAACACGTTCCATGGGGCATTCAGCACGAACATGTGGGTCGAAGCTTCTATCATGTATATGTTCCATCTGCACCTTGTTGTTTTTATTTACCTTTTGTTCTCCCAAGTGGCTTCTCGAGAAGACTGTTGTACCATTAAACTGTGGAATTCATTCATTCATTTTGTTCGAATGTTCATTGTGAAGACTTATGTTGCAAATATCTAGCCGTTGATTCAGCTTATCTATTTTGCATCAATGGCTAACAGTTGTCATCTCATTCAGGATGGCTCCTAAGAGGGTTCCCAACCCTAACCAAGAGGGCAAAGAAGAGTGTCCTCCTGAACGTCCTCCTACCCCTCCTCCTCCGACTGAGGCGTGGAGAGCAATTATGCAAGCGACCAACCAGAACACCCAGATGCTCATGCAAGTGATGCAGAACTTTCAAGACAACCAAGCAAATCAAGGCAATCATGGGAACCAAGGCCAAGGCAATCTTGTAATGCCAAGTATGAGATTATACCTCCTACGTGTCGAGGCACGACTTAAAGGTATAAGCTCATACTAGAATGATCTCAAGTATGGTATCTTTGCACGACTCATGTAAAATTGGGATGAAATTGCAAAAGAGTAGTTGGCTTACACTCGCCACGTCACACAATACATTACATAAGCAATCATCATCCAAATAACATCACAGTCCGACTACGGACGAAGATCTAAATGAAAGATACCAAATAAATAAAGCCACAAGGTCCGAATCGCCCCTAGTAGAAGCCACTACTGATCATCGGGATAGTACACATAGTATCGCCCACGTTCTTCATCGAACTCCCAGTACAGCTCTGTGCCATCACCTGTGTAGTTCACCATAGTACCTGCATTTGGTGTTGTGTAGAATCTGTGAGCCACGGAGGACTCAGCAATCCCGTTCCCGGGTAGCAAAACTATCTAAGCCTTGGGTGTGGAACAGGGCTGAAGAACAAAGGTTGCAGCTGCACTAGCACTAGCTTACATGTTTAGAGCGAGAAGAGAAGTGCCACGAGCGTCAAAGTGATCACGAAGTGATCCTATCTAAGCACGTCAAACATAACCCCACCGTGTTCACTTCCCGAACCCCTTCGGAAAATGACCATCACGGTTACTCACGCTGGTAGTGTATTCTGAACATGGTGTCAAGTTTTCTACAACCGGATATTAACAAATTCCCATCAGCCACATAACCGCGGGCACGGCTTTCGAAAGATCAAACCCTGCAGGGGTGTCCAAACTTAGCCCTTCACAAGCTCACGATCTGCGGAGTTGCAACTCCAAGGTGGGAAGACCCGAGTATTCTCGGAATCCCGTGCTCAAGATATTCCGACTAAGGTAAAACTAATCCATCAAATTCCCCCGACGTGCCGACACCCTGATAGTAGCCGCGCGTATCTCGTCTCAGGCCACGACCGGATGGGACATCCTACGGGTTTTTACCAACCCTTGAGTTTCCTCGAGGTGGCCCCGCAGCCTGCCCAGTTTGGACCAACATTCATGTGGAGCACTGGCCCGGGTTGTTGATTAAGAAGAGGGTTTATAACTCCCTATGCAAGTTTTAGTTGTTAGGCAAATGTAGAACCAATGTTGGGACTTGCTGGAAAAGCTTTAGCGCTAAGCGGGTTATCGAGGGGGGCCCATAAACCCCAACCGTGTTAGGGACGCATAATCAAGGAACATAACACCGGTTTAAACGGTTCCTAGGGAGGCATGAGTGGAACAAAACACCAAGCAAGAGGCTTAGCCTTCCACCCATTGCCAAGTATATAGATGATTTAGTTTAGGAGTTTATATAGTGTGATATCCCAACAATAACTTCAACATGAGGCAAGAATCTTCAAATCTTCTCCTGCAACTAGCAATGCTATAAGAGGGGCTGAGCGAAGCTTATGTAGCCAAACAAAGGTTTGCTAGGTTGGGTGGTTAGACAGATTCATGGTTACAATAGGAGGCTGACAAACAAACACGGGCATCGAGGCAATGACCTAAAGAGCGAGACATCTAGCAATAGGCAAAGATAGTAATGATATCTGGGTCAGGTCATCTTGCATGTCGAGTCGTCGATGGGATCGTAAGACGGCTCCTCGTACTCAACCTCAGTAGTAACCTTGTTCTCGGTCTCGACTCCCGGCTCTACTCAACACAAGAACACAACATAGTACGACATCAAACAAGGTGCAATGCACAATCAACATGATGCAAGTATGATGCATTTCATGGCAAGGGATGGAGCACACAAGAGCAACACAAAACAACAAGTTTAAATGAGGCCGGAATCAACATATAGCAAATCCGGTAAGTCCTCATATGTATATTTTGAAATTGGTCCAGATCTGAAAAAACCTTAAGTTAAAGTTGTTAAACAGCAAGTTAACATGCACCATGATGATCTACACGAAATTCTAGTCAAGTTTCACATAAAGTTTGTTTAATTCGGAGCTACGGTCTAGAAGATATGAGCAAAACAAGACAAACATGGCAACGGTGCAAGATGCACCCAAACATCAAGCAAACTCACTCCAAACATGTAAACAACATAACATTATGATCCTACATGCAAAATCACACAAGTTTCATATAGGGCACGCTCAAAACGGAGCAACGGTTCAACACATACACACGAAACAAGATACAATGCAAAGCTGAAGTTAACAGCCACATAGCAACTTTGGAGCAAGAGATATATACTCTACAGCACCCAAACATGATGACAAGAAGCATGGACATGAAGTAGACATGTTCTACAGCAAACAACTCCATTGGAGCAACTCCATAGGAGGCATGGATCAATAGCAACAAGCTATACCAAATTGATCATGCTGTTAAAAACCTGACAGATATAATTTATAGCAACTTGAGAGCAAGAAATAAATAAGCTACAGCAAGCCATATGTGCAAGTAAGGGCATGTATGGATAGAAAATAACATGGACAACAAGGAATGATCATTGACCACTCCAAAACAAGCATGGAATTGAGTGGGGCATCAAGCAAACATAGCATCAGGTTAAAACAGATTCCAGACTTAGCCGTTTTTTCACTAAGTATAAAACAGTAACATTGGCATGGCATGTTCACAAGCTTGTTTAAGTCACCTCAAGGCATATCCTGGAAAGTGGTTTGCACCACAGCAAAGACCATATGATGGTGCTTCTAAAACATATTGGCATCTGACATGAGGACAAACACATCAATAGCAAAGAGCATGTCAAAACAGCATCTCATAACAAGTTTCAGCACTTAACAGCCACATGCACTTTTGCAACAGAGATTAACATGGCAATATGACACCTAACATGAATGCTACAGCAACCATCATGTAGAGCACTTCACAATGAACATTTTGACATATCATATGCTCCATTTGGATAAACATGCATCAAGTTATCACATCTCAAACATGGCATAAAAATAACAAGTAATAGCAGTTTATAACAAGTAGCACTCTTGTCAGGAAGATTAGGTCATCAAGATGATCTCAAACAAGCAGGCCACAATGGAACAAAATGTAGAGCACATCACCACGATCATTTTGATATATCACACGCTCAAAACGGATCTACGAGCACGAAGTTACGATCATGCAAAGGAGGCAACAAATTATTGCAGATCTGGAACTTAGTGGTTTTTTATACCTCACAAAAGTCAACGTGGACGTGATGGCTTCTCGCCCCTCGTTGGTTACCCCAAGTGGAAGGTTTGAGATGCAGTGTAGCGGAAGTTTTCCCTTGGCAATACCAAGGATCGATTTCCCTGAGACTCCCAGTTTCAACAAGAAGGTGTCAACTGCTAACGGCGCCAGATATTAGCAATCAACGTGGACCTGCACACAGATACAAATAACTTTTCTCCCAACGAGTACAGAGAGGTTGTCAATCCCTCCGGCCTTGTAGTTTACAAAGGATCAAACGCAAGTGATAATAGTGATAGGTATTGCTGCAATAGTAAGTAAAAAGCGGAAAGTAAATAGCGGATGTGATCAATGATGGTAATATGGACCGGAGTCTCATGATGTTCACCAGTGATGTCTCTCTCCCAAAAGACGATAAAGTAGCTATGTGAGGTAAACGAATTACAGCTGGGCAATTGACAGAATTATGTGCGCAAACCAATGCTAACTATGTTGCAAGAAATGTAGAGGTTCAAAGCATGGGTGGTACGCCGAGGTAAGTAGACCGAAATCCATCTGCATCTACTAGTAATCATCCACCTTGAGATATCTATCCAGAACATCTCGCTGGTATTAAGTTGCGAGTCCCACCCATAGTGTAAACTCAAAGCAACAGACAACTGCATTAAAAGAACTTTGCGTAAAGTAAACAATCCTTGCACCCGCGGGCACAAGCACCGTTGTTTTCCCCCTTGTGGCAACAGCACATCCCCTAGACTCATGTTTCTGTCACTCAAGCTAGTCATCGAGGGGCATGAACCCACAATCAAGCATAACGTTCCCTCTTGGAGTCACTACCTACTACTTGGCCAAAGCAATAAATAACAACGGAGAACATGCAAGAATTACTTACGAACATAAATATAAAAGAGGTGAATCAAATATATTACTCAAACACAATCTGAACATAATCTCATAATCCATCGGATCCCAGCAAACTCATCATAGCAACAGCATAAGGATTACATATGTGCCTCGATCATGTAGGGCAGCTCACGAGGACTAATTAGTGAAGCACAAGAACGGGAGGAGAACATCACATAGCTACTGGTCATGGACCCATGGTCCAAGGGAGACTACTCACAACTCATTCGGGAGGCGTCCATGGTGGTGGAGAAGCTCCCGGTGGTGATCCCCCCCTCCGGCAGGGTGCCGGGAAGAGTTCTCCTGGTGCTCCCGATCTTGGAAGCGGCGGCGGCGGAACAGAGATGAGATCGCGAAAAAGGGTTTCCGTCTCGAGGGTTTTGGGAGACGATCTAAATATATGCCAAAGGGGGGCACCAGACGAGGCTCGGGGGGCCCAGGCGCCCTCCCCCCCGGCGCGGCCCAGGGGGGGCGCGCCACCAGGGCGCCTGGGGCCCTGGTGCCCCCCCGGCTGTACTTTGGCTACCGGGAACCTTCTGGAAAGCTGATTTTTTATATAATTTTTCAGGGATTTTTCTGGCAGTTCTCGTAATGGGAAAACCTGAAATACAAAAACAGCCGAAAACAGAAACTGGCACTGGGTGCACTGAGTTAATAGGTTAGTCCAAATATGATCAAAAGTGTATGGAAGTGTATAAATATCATAGCAATATCACCCAGAAGAGGCATGGAGCAAGCAGAAATTATAGATACGTTTTGGACGTATCAACATCCCCAAGCTTAATTCCTTCTCGTCCTCGAGTAGGTAAATGATAACAAGAATAATTTCTGTGGTGACATGCTATTAACCATATAGGACTTCTTTGTAGTCATATGACAAAAGCTTACTGAGACAATGAATCTATAGTAATTAAGTTGCCTCATGAGAAAATCACAAAGAACTGAAAGTTTTACAATATGATACTGAAACATCAAATAGATTTGTAATGAACATGGTGTGCAAATATGATAAAGTGATATCTCGCCTGCCCCCTTTAGTGAAGCAAAACATAAATGCAGGGGCACCTCCAAGGTTTAAGTGATGACTAGATACAATGATTTCAGAATAAACGATGTCACAATCATGCAAAAGACAATGCTACTTTGGGACAATGCACATTACACTCAGAATGACAATCATGCTCTCAGTAGTTGGTGCTTTAAAAGAAGGTGGAGACTCTCGAACCGTGGCTTTTGTTGGCAAGGTTGAAAACCCGTAGTCGGAAACAAAGACAAAACATGTACCGGAGCTCTTGATTTTAAAACAGAGGTAATAATTTTTTAGATCATGCATGTTTCGTCAACGAATGCTAGCAGACAACTCAATCACTTCTTGAGATGGACAAGTTTCGAGGAACGGCTCCCGAATGAGGACGATCACATCCTCTTAATCTCCTTTGTTTATCACTGCCAAAGTTTTCTGATTTCTCATGAACAAAGCGTGAAGGAGGGTTTGTTTGTTATATTAATTTTGAGCCGGGCGCACTCAATGCCAGTTCCTTCTTGTATTATGGGTTTGCACATTATACATGCAATCCCGGGGTGAAGCTTGTCCAACTTAAAAAGATTATGAATTAACTACTACTTCCTCATGGACTTACAACAGAGGCACAAAATAGGAATGCATTTTTCTTTGAATAATTTCGAGATGGTACATGCAAGTCTCCGTTAGGAATGGCAGGTAAATACCATGTAGGAAGGTATGGTGGACTCATATGGCATAACTGGTTTAAAAGAATGTGGATGCACAAGCAGTCAGTCCGCTTAGTACAGATGGAGGTTAGCAAAAGACTGGGAGCGACCAACTAAGAGAGCAATGACGGTCATAATCATGCAGAGCGACAAAGCAACATTGAATCAGGCATGGAAGTTATATCGCTACTCAGAAACAAAAGATCATCAAGGCTTGACAGACTTTCTATACAGTCTTAAATATGCGTGAGCATACGCCAAGTCAATCAAAATAAATTCTTTGAAGGAAGATATTACTAAACCATACCACATCATAGGCAAACAAATCATGTTGGTACTCTAATAACACATTGGGAACCCCCCAGCTATTTGAGACTAACCATAAGAAAACATGAACTACTAAGCGCCATTATGCACGTAGCATCTTTATCATAGAAATATCAACCAATGCAACGGAAGCAAACTCTCTTAATAAGATAAGCATGATAACTAAAGAGAGTTCAAGCAACCAACTAAACAAAAGCTCTTTAAAAAGATAAGCATGAAAACAGAGAGCTGAACATGACAGTAGCTATTGAAAGACAAAGAACACACACAGCAAAGATAGACATGAAAATTCTATGTTATGTTCTAGGTAGAAGTGGAGCGTGTTTCTCTCCCACATAAAGAAATCTGAGTTCCGACTCGTTATGAAAAGCTAAAGAAAACTAAAATCAAGACGCTCCAAGCATAGCACATAACACATGAAGTGATAAAAATATAGTGGAACGAAAGACGAACTGATAATGTTGATGGAGAAGGGGATGCACGGGGGCATCCCCAAGCTTAG
Organism: Secale cereale; assembly: GCA_902687465.1. NCBI lineage: Eukaryota > Viridiplantae > Streptophyta > Magnoliopsida > Poales > Poaceae > Secale > Secale cereale. The sequence continues at coordinate 109,029,899 of LR738715.1, read as the reverse complement.
ACGCTTGAGTCTCCTTGAATATTTCTTGGGGGTGCATGGGGGCATCCCCAAGCTTGAGCGTTTGACACTCCTGAATCTTTTTATCATCTTCCCTCGCACACTTGAAAACTCCCTTCATACATAACTCATCATAATCTGATTAGTGAGGTTAGTACCCATAATAAAATAATTGTTCCTTGCTGGAAATAAGGATATTCTTTAAGGTATACTGTTTCTCAAGATTGCCAAAAGGTTTTTGCAAAGAAAAAGCAAGCTCTAGGTTTGCAAAATGAAGGAAAGGCAAAACAGGACAAAATCTGTGAAAAACAGAACAGCAGGTAGTAAATGATTTTTCCGGGGCACTTCTGCAACTCTAATCAAAAAACTCAAAACAGACGCACGAAAGACAATTATATAGAGCACGCTGTCGAAAAAATTCAGACCAAAAAGATGATCTGGTGATTTTATACGAAATTTTCTATCCAAGGACAAAATCTGTTTCCTGGACAGCACGTCACAACTTTTGAACTTTCTTGCAATCAGAGGCTATACTTGGCACAAAATTGAAAAGCAAAGATACAATGATGATGCTACAGTAGTAAAAACATCAAGACACAACAAAAACAAAATAAAATTTATTCATTGGGCTGCCTCGCGATTTCTTTTATGCCTTTAAGCTAGGCATAATGCATAGAGATCAAGTTTTATCAAGAGTAAAAGAATAGCTAGCCCGTATAACGGACTCAAAAGGTAACTTAATCTTCTTTCGAGGGAAGTGTTCCATCCCTTTCTTGAGAGGAAACTGGAATTTTATATTCCCCTCTTTCATGTCAATGATAGCACCAACGGTGCGTAGAAAAGGACGTCCCAAAATAATTGGACACGAAGGTTCACATTCAATATCCATAATAGTAAAATCAACGGGAACATAGTTGTCATTGACAATGATAAGAACATCGTCGATCCTCCCTAAAGGTTTCTTTATGGAAGAATCAACGAGACGAACACCAAAAGAACAAGAATCAAAAGGTTTCAATTTAAGTATATCAAATATTCTTTTGGGCATAACAGAGGTACTAGCACCAACATCACATAAAGCATAGCAAGAGAAGTCATTCAACTTAATTTTTATCATAGGATCCCAACCATCTTCTAGCTTTCTAGGTATGGAGGCTTCTACTCTAAGTTTCTCCTCCCTAGCTTTGATAAGAGCATTAGTGATATGCTCTGTGAAGGCAAGGTTAATCGTGCTAGTGCGGGGATCTCTAGACATCTTGTGAAGGAAATCAATAACTTCGGTAAGAGTGCAATTATCAAAATCAAGGTCACTACCATCAAGTAAGGTGGCAGTGGTGTCCTTTATGTTCACTTGTTTGGTAGTTTCTATAGTCATAGCATCACCATTAATAGGTCCATCGGGACCAGGAGTGCATTGGGTGCTAAGAGTTTGGATATCCTCAACAACTTGGATAGTAGCAACAGTGTGGTGGGTAGGAAGGCTCTTAATCCTATATTCTTCCTCCCTTTCTCTAGCCCATCTCTCTTTAAGTTTAGCCATCATCCTAATATTTTCATTAATTTGCACTTGAATAGCATTAATAGGAGTGACCTTCCTCTCCTCAAGAAGAGAAGTTCTAATTTTAAGCAATTCTACCTCATTGGCTAAATTGTCTACCTTCGAAGAGAGATCACCTAGTTTGTTTAGTTTTTCTTCTACACTATTATTAAAAGCTTTTTGGGTAGTGATGAAATCTTTAAGCATAATCTCTAGTTCAATAGTGGAGTTCTTGGTGCTAGGATAAGCATTGTTGTTCCCATAGGAATTAGAGGGGAACGGTCTAGGATTGCTACCAAAATTGTTGGGGAACGTAGTATTTTCAAATTTTCCTACGATCATGCAAGATCTATCTACCAGATGCATAGCAACGAGAGGGAAGAGTGTGTCTACGTACCCTCGTAGACCGGAAGCGGAAGCGTCAAGTGACGCGGTTGATATAGTCGAACTTCTTCGCGATTCAACCGATCAAGCACCGAACGTACGGCACCTCCGCGTTCAGCACACGTTCAGCTTGATGACGTCCCACGAGCTCTTGATCCAGTTGAGCTTCTGTAGGATCGAAGAAGTAGGTCTAGAGGGGGGGGGGTGATTAGACTACTTGACAAGATAAAAAATCTGCCTTTTGGTTGTGCAAAGTTTTAGGCAGTTTTGCAATTAAGATCAAGTCAAGTAACATACTACACATGCAATTCTAGAGTATGGGCAGCGGAAAGTAAATTGCATATATAGTAAAGAGAGGTGGAGAAGATCAAACGCAGTTTGGTGACACGGAGATTTTTGTTGTGGTTCCGATAGGTGGTGCTATCGTACATCCACGTTGATGGAGACTTCAACCCACGGAGGGTAACGGCTGCGCGAGTCCACGGAGGGCTCCACCCACGAAGGGTCCACGAAGAAGCAACCTTGTCTATTCCATCACGGCCTACGCCCACGGAGGACTAGCCTTACTCGGGGTAGATCTTCACGAAGTAGGCGATCTCCTTGCCCTTACAAACTTCTTGGTTCAACTCCACATCTCAAAGACGGAGGCTCCCAAGCGACACCTAACCAATCTAGGAGGCACCACCCCCCAAAAGGTAATAGACGGTGTTGATGATGATGAACTCCTTGCTCTTGTGCTTCAAATGATAATCTCCCCAACACTCAACTCTCCTCACTGATATGGCTGTGGTGGAAGAAAGATTTGAGTGGAAAGCAACTTGGGAAGGCTAGAGATCAAGTTTCATATGGTAGGAATGGAATGGCTTGATCTCAACACAAGGGTAGGTGGTTCACTTCTCAGAAAGTGTGTGGTAGAAGTGGTGGTACTTTCTGATGGCTCTCCTCATGAATGAGGAGGGGGTGGAGGGGTATATATAGCCTCCACACAAAATCCAACCGTTACACACACATTTGACCAATCTCGGTCAGACCGAAGTGAAAACTCGGTCAGACCGAAAGTTCAAATATAGTGAACGTTGGGATTTTCGGTGGGACCGAAAATACCATCTCGGTGGGACCGAAAGTGTATCTGATATGAACGTTGGAAATTTCGGTGAGACCGAGAAAGAAAACTCGGTTGGACCGATTTGAGAAAGGGCAGGAACATGCCAGAATCGGTTAGACCGAAAATTGATTATCGGTGAGACCGATTTGATCCAAGACAAGCTTGTCCATTTCGGTGAGACCGATAATACAAACTCGGTTATTCCGAAATGATGTGAAGTGGTTACAGAAGGTTGGCAGTTCAGTTTCGGTGTGACCGATCTCAAACTCGGTAAGACCGATTTTTCTAGGGTTTGGAATATGGCAGAAGTGGTTCATCTCGGTGGGACTGAGTTGAAAGAATCGGTGTGACCGAGATGTTAGGGTTTGTAGAGATAACTTCATCTCGGTGAGACAGAGTTGGTTTGACCGAGATTACTTATGGGTGTGTGTTAAGTAGTGAATAGTGCTGATAGTTGAGGGAGTTAGATCACCAAGCACTTGAGCAACAAGAACATTAACACAACCTCATCCCCTTTTAATAGTATTGGCTTTTCCTATGGACTCAATGTGATCTTTGATCACTAAACCAAAAATGGAGTCTTGAGCTTTTGCCAATGCTTGTCTTAGCACTTGAGGGGTCCACTTCTTCAGTCATCTTGCCATACCAATGTGATTGGGTTTCCTGAAACATACTTGATAAAAGTATTAGTCCAACCACAAAGTATGTTGTCATTAATTACCAAAACCACCCGGAGAGCAAATGTGCTTTCAATCTCCCCCTTTTTGGTAATTGATGGCAACACACTAAAATTATACTTAAACAAAACATCAAAGCTTATTGAAAGAAAGACAGAATTATCATGAAAGCTTTGACAAGCATGTAGTACACAGGCTCCCCCTACAAGTGTGCAAGATTTTCATATATTATGGTTTTGGACTACCACAAGCACACAAGAGAGATAAGCAAGATGTGCTACATGCAGCTTGGCTATATGCATCAGAGCAGAAGAAAAGGAAGTGAGTGATAATGCATATGTGCATGGTGATTTCTTGCAAACAAGTATTTACAAGCAAGTCACCATCATGCACATTCTGCAAGATGCATATACTTACCTTGAGGTTCCTTGACATTGTACCTGAAGGGATAAACTTGAGAAAACAAGGTTAGATAACACAAGAGTATTCCTTCAACCAACTGCAAAAACATCAAGAGTACCAAGCCAGGGAGGACATGTATAAAGAGTGTCTCATATTGAGCACAGGCTTGAATCAGCAAACATGTCTCCGAAGCTAAAAGATTTTCAATGAACTCAGAGAGATTTTGCTTTTGATAGGATATCAATTGTGAAGATTCCTCTAAGTCTTCTCCCCCTAAACTAAAAGATTTCATAAGATACCAATTGTGAGAACAAGGGGTGTGATGTAAAAAGCAAAATCAAAAGAAAGATGCCAATTGTAATGTCCAATGTAAAACACGACAAAGCTTTGATGTGATTCTCTCCCCCTTAAGATAAGATTGCTTTTCTTCTTCCCTTAAGTCTTCTCTTCTCCCCTACTCCCCTTACTCCCCCTAAGTTCTCTCCCCCTTTGACATCAAGTGCCGAAAAGGACAGCAAACTAGGTAGGACAGGAAAGATGGAAAGAAAGAAAGAAAGAAAGAAGTGGGATCCTTAAGAATCACAACAGGGCAAATAAGAACATTCAGAGAACCAATTTGAGTCTAAATTTGAGTCTTCTCCCTCGTTAAGATTTAAATTTGAGTGGAGCTGCAGAAGTTGATGTCCTGGAAGATAATTCCAAGGAAACACAGAAATAATCCAGCTCACTCTACGAGGGAAGTTTCAAAAGATTTGCAATGAATTTGTAAAAGATTTTCAAGGAATTGATCAGAGCCATAAAAAGATTTCCAGAAGGATATTCACAAAGAAATATGAGAAAAGAAATAAAAAGATTTCTAGATGGAGTTTTTTTTTTTTTAAGAAAACTCAATGAGAGAATATAAGAGAAAACAGAAAAACTCCAAAAGCATATGTACTTCATCTAGATAAAGGTCGGCGACAAAGTCACCTATGTTTGAGTATATTGACTTAGGAGTCAAATGAGGACATTTGATCATAGGTCATACTCATCGTTTAAGCTCAAAATGGGGTTGCCATTTTTCGATTAAGCATTTAATGTGATCACATCTTATGAGGCTGCTTGTACTCATGACTTTGAGTAAAGCTTCTTAAAGATGTGAAGAACATACCTTAGGCTTGTTGATGCTTTGCTCATGTAGGTAGACTTGATGTAGGTGCTCATTGAATATGAAGTTGGAGCGCCATTTCTACTTGTGTAGTTCATCTTCCTACATGGGTTAGGCAAGCAAGGAAATACTCAAGAATATCCAAGATGACAAGAGTGAAATACTAGATGTATAAGATGTCAAAAAGGATATGTGGAATTTTGTTCCTTGAGCTCAACATCCCAAAGGGCTAGATACTTGGTCAAATGACAAGATTACTCATGATTTGAGTGTGTGGTAATCTTGTGGAATGTAGATCATCCAAGTACCTGCAAGGAGTTAGATGCAATACAAGGAGGCAAATGTGTCCAAGACATATGATCATCATCATAAGAGAAATATCAAGGATTAGTCAAGAGGCTCATGCCTTGCATGCATCAATGGAGTTATCACTCCAAGTTTGAAGCATCAATGATGTTCAACTCACTCCTTAAGCGACAAAACACTTTCTCATCAAGAGGTTTTGTAAAGATATCAGCAAGTTGTTTGTCAGTACGAACATGCTTAAGATTAATGTCACCCTTGGCAATATGATCACGAATAAAATGGTGACGAACTTCAATATGCTTTGTTCGAGAGTGTTGCACTGGATTGTGTCCAATTTTAATTGCACTCTCATTGTCACAAAGCAAGGGAACACGTCTCACATGTATCCCATAATCCTTAAGCGTTTGTGTCATCCATAGCAATTGAGCACAACACGAACCAGCAGCAATGTATTCTGCTTCGGCAGTGGATAAAGATACCGAATTTTGTTTCTTGGAGGACCAAGATACAAGGGATCGACCAAGAAATTGACACGTACCCGAAGTTGACTTTCTATCAACCTTGTCACCGGCATAGTCTGAGTCGGAATAGCCAACAAGATCGAAAGAGGCCCTCTTAGGATACCAGATGCCAAAGTTTGGTGTGTGTATCAGGTATCTCACTATCCTTTTAACAGCTTTAAGATGACATTCTTTAGGGGCTGCTTGATATCGCGCACACATGCATACACTCAACATTATGTCAGGACGAGAAGCACAAAGATATAGTAGAGAACCAATCATAGAACGGTAAACCCTTTGATCAACGGGTTCTCCATCTTTTGTCAAGTCATTATGTCCACTAGTAGGCATGGGGGTACTCATACCTTTGCTTTCTTGCATGTTGAACTTCTTGAAGAGATCCTTGGTGTACTTTGTTTGTGAGACAAAAGTACCCTCCTTAGATTGCTTGATTTGCAACCCAAGGAAGAATTTGAGTTCACACATCATGGACATCTCATACTTCTCCGACATGAGCTGTCCAAACTTCTTGCTAAAATGGGGGTTAGTTGAACCAAAGATAATATCATCAACATATATTTGGCACACAAATAGTTCACCATTAACCCTTTTTGTGAACAGCGTTGAGTCTATTTTTCCAATTTCAAAGACTTTTTCAAGAAGAAAGCTAGTTAAGCATTTGTACCAAGCTCTAGGAGCTTGTTTAAGACCATAAAGAGCTTTGTGCAACTTGTAAACATGATTAGGCTTTTTGGGATTCACAAAACCGGGAGGTTGTTTTACAAATACTTCCTCCTCAATTTCACCATTTAGGAAAGCACTTTTGATGTCCATTTGATAGAGAGTAATATCATGATGATTGGCATAAGCAAGAAGAATGCGAATGGACTCAAGTCTAGCAACGGGGGCATAGGTCTCACCATAGTCCATACCTTCGACTTGTGTGTAACCTTGAGCTACGAGACGAGCCTTGTTGCGGATGACTTGTCCATCTTCATCTTGCTTGTTCCGAAACACCCATTTGGTTCCAATGATGTTTTGATCATCGTTGGGCTTCTCTACCAAAGTCCACACCTTGTTCCTCTCGAAGTTGTGTAGTTCTTCGTGCATAGCGTTCACCCAATCCGGGTCATCAAGTGCTTCTTCTACCTTCATAGGTTCAATACTAGAGATAAATGAGTAATGTTCACAAAAGTTAGCTAAGCGAGTTTTAGAGCGAGTAATTCTCCCGGAGTTGATGTCGTTCATCATTTGTTCCACGGGATGATTCTTCTTGACTCTTGCTCGAACTCGGGATAGCTTTTGTTGATGTTGTGGCTCAGCTTCCTCATCATCTTCATCTTCTTCTTCTTCTTCTTCTTCATTGTTGTTGGTGTTGTCTTGAGGTGGTGGAGAAGGAGGTTGTGGTGGATCTTCTTGTTGCATCTCCTCATCTTGATGAGTTCCACTTGTGGAGGCCTCCATGTTGCCTTGAGGTTCATCTCTCTGTGAGGTAGGTGGCTCCACATATGTAGATGAGGTACTCTCCTTCACTTCCATGGGACGGATCTTTCCAATAGATAAATCTTGGATTGCTTCCGATGGGTCCTTGTCTCCTACATCAATAGGCATTTGCTCTACTTGCGAGCCATTAGATTCATCAAACTTCACGTCTACCGTCTCTTCAACCTTTCGGGTGAAATTATTGTAGACACGGTAGGTGTGGGAGTTTGATCCATAACCAAGAAGAAAGCCTTCATGAGATTTAGGAGCAAATTTAGACCGACGATGCTTATCAAGGATATAGCATTTTGAACCAAAGACACGAAAGTATCCCACTTGGGGTTTGTTACCGGTGAGAAGCTCGTATGATGTCTTGCCGAGAAGCTTATGAAGATAAAGCCTGTTGATAGCATGACAAGCTGTCTCTACCGCTTCTCCCCAAAAATGTTTCGGTGTCTTGTATTCATTAAGCATCGTTCTTGCCATCTCTATGAGCGTTCGGTTCTTCCTCTCAACAACTCCATTTTGTTGAGGAGTGTACGTAGCCGAGAACTCATGTAGAATCCCTTCCTCATCGAGAAAAGAGTCTACATTGGCGTTCTTGAACTCCGTTCCATTGTCACTCCGAACTTTCTTGATCTTCACCTCAAATTGATTTTGGGCCTTTTTGGCAAAGGTCTTGAAGATTTTCTGAACCTGCGATTTATCATCAAGGAAAAATACCCACGTAAATCTGGAATAATCATCAACTATAACTAGACCAAAGGAGTTACCACCAAGGCTTTTGTAAGCATTGGGACCGAAGAGATCCATATGAAGAAGCTCAAGCGGTCTCCTAGTGGTCATGATGTTTTTCACGGGATGACTTCCACCAACTTGTTTTCCTGCTTGACAAGCACTACAAAGTCTGTCTTTGTCAAAGAAAACATCTTTAACACCAAGAATATGATCACCTTTGATCAGCTTGTCTAGATTACGCATACCAACATGTCCTAGCCTTCTATGCCACAACCAACCTTTAGAGGATTTAGCAATGAAACAAGCTCTAGGTTGGGCTTTCTTAGTGAAATCAACAATATATAGATCACCTCTACGAATACCAGTAAAAGCCATGTTTTGATTATCACGACGAAAGACTTGGCAATCTACTTTGGTGAATAGCACGTTGAATCCAAAGTCAGCTAATCTAGACACGGAAAGTAAATTGTATCCAAGAGATTCTACAAGCATGACATTTTGAATTGAGCTATCATGAGATATGGCCACCTTACCAAGGCCAAGTACCTTACCCTTGGAGTTGTCTCCAAAAGTCACATACTTGCATGGACCATCGTTCTTTGCAAGCTCTCGAAACATGTCTTTGTCTCCGGTCATGTGATCGGTGCATCCACTATCAAGAATCCACTCTTTTCCACCGGACATGTAGTCTCTCATATTTGCCATGAGATTGAGACTCTGCATGACTTTGGCTAGCTCGGTGTCCGAATCGGAATAATCATCGTCTTGCTCATGCTCATCATCATATTGACCCATAGATTGTTCATCATCAACACCTAGGTCAATTTGATAAGTATTTGCATTAGTTTGGTCAATGGAATAATAATCTTCGGAATGCAATGCAAGAGCATTTCTAACTCTAATATTGATAAGACCGGGATCACCCTTCTTTTTCATAAGATCACGAAGCTCAAAGAAGCATTTATCAAAGTTAGGATCATTGGGGTGCAACTTATCAAATTCAATAGTCTTGTGTAGAATTTCATCAAGACTTCTCAATGAGTAGTCCGGATAAAGTTCTTCCAAGAACTTCCACATAGCATAGGCACACTCAAAATTTGTAACAAGATTAAGCAAGTCATCAGGTAACCCTCTAATGATAAGATTCACAGTTCTAAGGTTACGAAGCAAATCAAGCTCTTCATCCATGGTAGGGTGCAAGGGATCAACAGGAGGCACATAGGGGGTCTTAACATATTTGCACAAATTGTACATTTTAAAGATACTAAGCATTTCAGACCTCCAAGAGTTATAAAACCTTCCATCAAGAACAGGCACTCTATGGCTAACACTCCCATCCGTAGACACGTCCATCTTCCTCCAATGGTGTGTAAACCAAAGCAATGGAGACCAATGCTCTGATACCAATTGTAGGATCGAAGAAGTAGGTCTAGAGGGGGGGGGGTGATTAGACTACTTGACAAGATAAAAAATCTGCCTTTTGGTTGTGCAAAGTTTTAGGCAGTTTTGCAATTAAGATCAAGTCAAGTAACATACTACACATGCAATTCTAGAGTATGGGCAGCGGAAAGTAAATTGCATATATAGTAAAGAGAGGTGGAGAAGATCAAACGCAGTTTGGTGACACGGAGATTTTTGTCGTGGTTCCGATAGGTGGTGCTATCGTACATCCACGTTGATGGAGACTTCAACCCACGGAGGGTAACGGCTGCGCGAGTCCACGGAGGGCTCCACCCACGAAGGGTCCACGAAGAAGCAACCTTGTCTATTCCATCACGGTCTACGCCCACGGAGGACTAGCCTTACTCGGGGTAGATCTTCACGAAGTAGGCGATCTCCTTGCCCTTACAAACTTCTTGGTTCAACTCCACATCTCAAAGACGGAGGCTCCCAAGCGACACCTAACCAATCTAGGAGGCACCACCCCCCAAAAGGTAATAGACGGTGTTGATGATGATGAACTCCTTGCTCTTGTGCTTCAAATGATAATCTCCCCAACACTCAACTCTCCTCACTGATATGGCTGTGGTGGAAGAAAGATTTGAGTGGAAAGCAACTTGGGAAGGCTAGAGATCAAGTTTCATATGGTAGGAATGGAATGGCTTGATCTCAACACAAGGGTAGGTGGTTCACTTCTCAGAAAGTGTGTGGTAGAAGTGGTGGTACTTTCTGATGGCTCTCCTCACGAATGAGGAGGGGGTGGAGGGGTATATATAGCCTCCACACAAAATCCAACCGTTACACACATATTTGACCAATCTCGGTCAGACCGAAGTGAAAACTCGGTCAGACCGAAAGTTCAAATATAGTGAACGTTGGGATTTTCGGTGGGACCGAAAATACCATCTCGGTGGGACCGAAAGTGTATCTGATATGAACGTTGGAAATTTCGGTGAGACCGAGAAAGAAAACTCGGTTGGACCGATTTGAGAAAGAGCAGGAACATGCCAGAATCGGTTAGACCGAAAATTGATTATCGGTGAGACCGATTTGATCCAAGACAAGCTTGTCCATTTCGGTGAGACCGATAATACAAACTCGGTTATTCCGAAATGATGTGAAGTGGTTACAGAAGGTTGGCAGTTCAGTTTCGGTGTGACCGATCTCAAACTCGGTAAGACCGATTTTTCTAGGGTTTGGAATATGGCAGAAGTGGTTCATCTCGGTGGGACTGAGTTGAAAGAATCGGTGTGACCGAGATGTTAGGGTTTGTAGAGATAACTTCATCTCGGTGAGACAGAGTTGGTTTGACCGAGATTACTTATGGGTGTGTGTTAAGTAGTGAATAGTGCTGATAGTTGAGGGAGTTAGATCACCAAGCACTTGAGCAACAAGAACATTAACACAACCTCATCCCCTTTTAATAGTATTGGCTTTTCCTATGGACTCAATGTGATCTTTGATCACTAAACCAAAAATGGAGTCTTGAGCTTTTGCCAATGCTTGTCTTAGCACTTGAGGGGTCCACTTCTTCAATCATCTTGCCATACCAATGTGATTGGGTTTCCTGAAACATACTTGATAAAAGTATTAGTCCAACCACAAAGTATGTTGTCATTAATTACCAAAACCACCCGGAGAGCAAATGTGCTTTCAGCTTCACGGGAGAGTTTCGTCAGCACGACGGCGTGGTGACGGATATGATGTATTCACCGGCGCAGGGCTTCGCCTAAGCATCGCGACGGTATGACCGAGGTGTGTTTCTATGGAGGGGGGCACCGCACACGGCTGGAATAACTCAACTTGTGTGTCTTTGGGTGCCCCCTGCCCCCGTATATAAAGGAGCAAGGGGGGAGGCCGGCCGGCCCTTGTTTGGTGCGGCTAGGGGTGCAATCCTACTAGGAATAGGATTGCAATCCTATTCCTAGTAGGAACCACCAAAGAAGGAAGAGAGGGAATAGGAAAAGAAGAAGAGGTGGCGCCCCCCAACTCCTAGTACAACAAGGAACCCTAGGTGGGGTGCCGGCCAGCCCTATGGGCTGCCTCTCTCTTTTCCATAAGGCCCACTATGGACCATCCCCCTTCGTAGGGGGTTCCGGTAACCCCCTCCGACAATCCCGTTAAATCCGAAACTTTTCCGGTATACTTCCGGTGTCCGAATATAGTCGTCCAATATATCAATCTTTATGTCTCGGACATTCCGAGACTCCTCGTCATGTCCGTGATCTCATCCGGGACTCCGAACTACTTGCGGTACATCAATACTCATAAACGCATAATACCGATCGTCATCAAACGTTAAGCGTGCGGACCCTACGGGTTCGAGAACTATGTAGACATGACCGAGACTCATCTCCGGTCAATAACCAATAGCGGAACCTGGATGTTCATATTGGCTCCTACATATTCTACGAAGATCTTTTATCGGTCAGAACCGCATAACAACATACGTTGTTCCTTTTGTCAACGGTATGTTACTTGCCCGAGATTCAATCATCGGTATCTCTATACCTAGTTCAATCTCGTTACCGGCAAGTCTCTTTACTCGTTCCATAACACATCATCTCGTGACTAACTCATTAGTCTTTTGCTTGCAAGGCTTATTGTGATGTGTGTTACCGAGAGGGCCCAGAGATACCTCTCCGACACTCGGAGTGACAAATCCTAATCTTGATCTATGCCAACACCACGAATACTTTCGGAGACACCTGTAGAGCATCTTTATGATCACCCAGTTACGTTGTGACGTTTGATAGCACACAAGGTGTTCCTACAGTATTCGGGAGTTGCATAATCTCATAGTCATAGGAACATGTATAAGTCATGAAGAAAGCAATAGTAGTAAAACTAAACGATCATAGTGCTATGCTAACGGATGGGTCTTGTTCATCACATCATTTTCCTAATGATGTGATCCCGTTTATCAAATGACAACTCATGTCTATGGTTAGGAAACATAACCATCTTTGATCAATGAGCTAGTCTAGTAGAGGCATACTAGGGACACTCTGTTTTGTCTATGTATTCACACATGTACTAAGTTTCCGGTTAATACAATTCTAGCATGAATAATAAACATTTATCATGATATAAGGAAATATAAATAAAAACTTTATTATTGCCTCTAGGGCATATTTCCTTCAGTCTCCCACTTGCACTAGAGTCAATAATCTAGCTCACATCGCCATGTGATTTAATACCGATAGTTCACATCGTTATGTGAATAACACCCGTAGTTCACATCACCATGTGACCAACACCCAAAGGGTTTACTAGAGTCAATAATCTAGTTCACATCGCTATGTGATTAATACCCAAGAGTAATAAGGTGTGATCATGTTTTGCTTGTGAGAGAAGTTTAGTCAACGGGTCTGTCACATTCAGATCCGTATGTATTTCGCAAATTTCTATGTCTACAATGCTCTGCATGGAGCTACTCTAGCTAATTGCTCCCACTTTCAATACGCATCCAGATTGATTCTTAGAGTCATCTGGATTTAGTGTCAAAGCTTGCATCGGCGTAACCCTTTACGACGAACTCTTTATCACCTCCATAATCGAGAAATATTTCCTTAGTCATCCAATTACTAAGGATAATTTTGACTGCTGTATAGTGATCTACTCCTGGATCACTATTGTACCTCCCTGTCAAACTCATGGCAAGGTACACAACGTGTTTTGTACAGAGCATGGCATACTTTATAGAACCTATGGCTGAGGCATAGGGAATGACTTTCATTCTCTCTATATTTTTCTGCCGTGGTCTGGCTTTGAGTCTTACTCAACTTCACACCTTACAAGTCAGGCAAGAACTCCTTCTTTGACTGATCCATTTTAAACTACTTCAAAATCTTATCAAGGTATGTACTCATCGAAAGTCTTATCAAGCGTCTTGATCTATCTCTATAGATCTTGATGCCCAATATGTAAGCAGCTTCACCAAGGTCTTTCTTTGAAAAACTCCTTTCAAACACTCCTTTATGCTTTCCAGAAAATTCTACATCATTTCCGATCGACAATATGTCATTCACATATACTTATCAGAAAGTTTGTAGTGCTCCCACTCACTTCTTGTAAATACAGGCTTCACCGCAAGTCTGTATAAATCTATATGCTTTGATCAACTTATCAAAGCGTATATTCCAACTCCGAGATGCTTGCACCAGTCCATAGATGGATCGCTGGAGTTTGCACATTTTGTTAGCACCTTTAGGATTGACAAAACCTTCTGGTTGCATCATATACAAGTCTTCTTTAATAAATCTATTAAAGAATGCAGTTTTGTTATCCATTTGCCAGATTTCATAAAATGCGGCAATTGCTAACATGATTCGGACAGACTTAAGCATCGCTACGGGTGAGAAAGTCTCATCGTAGTCAACTCCTTGAACTTGTCGAAACCCTTTCGCAACAAGTCGAGCTTTGTAAACAGTAACATTACCGTTTGCGTCGGTCTTCCTCTTGAAGATCCATTTATTTTCGATGGCTTGCCGATCATCGGGCTAGTCAACCAAAGTCCACACTTTTTTCTCATACATGGATCCCATCTCAGATTTCATGGCCTCGGGCCATTTTGCGGAATCTGGGCTCATCATCGCTTCCTCATAGTTCGTAGGTTCATCATGGTCTAGTAACATGACTTCCAAAACTAGGTTGCCGTACCACTCTGGTGCGGAACGTATTCTGGTTGATCTACGACGTTCAGCAGAAACTTGATCCGAAGTTTCATGATCATCATCATTAACTTCTTCACTGATTGGTGTAGGAATCACTGGAACAATTTTCCGTGATGTACTACTTTCCAATTCGGGAGAAGGTACAATTACCTCATCAAGTTCTACTTTCCTCCCACTCACTTCTTTCGAGAGAAACTCCTTCTCTAGAAAGGATCCACTCTTAGCAACAAAGAACTTGCCTTCGGATCTGTGATAGAAGGTGTACCCAACAGTTTCTTTTGGGTATCCTATGAAGATTTACTTCTCCGATTTGGGTTCGAGCTTATCATGTTGAAACTTTTTCACATAAGCATCGCAGTCCCAAACTTAAAGAAATGACAGCTTAGGTTTCTCGTCAAACCACAGTTCATACGGTGTCATCTCCACGGATTTAGATGGTGCCCTATTTAACGTGAATGTAGCTATCTCTAATGCATAACCCAAAAGTGATAGTGGTAGATCGGTAAGAGACATCATCGATCGCACCTTATCTAATAAAGTACGGTTATGACGTTCGGACACACCATTACACTATGGTGTTCCAGGTGGCGTGAGTAGTGAAACTATTTCACATTGTTTTTACTGAAGGCCAAACTCGCTAACTCAAATATTTTACCTCTACGATCATATCGTAGAAACTCTTATTTTCTGTTACGATGATTCTCCACTTTACTCTGAAATTCTTTGAACTTTTCAAATGTTTCAGACTTGTGCTTCATTAAGTAGATATACCCATATCTGCTTAAATCATCAGTGAAGGTCAGAAAATAACGATACCCGCCGCGAGCTTCAACACTCATTGGTCTGCATACATCAGTATGTATGATTTCCAACAACTCTGTTGCTCGCTCCACAGTTCCGGAGAACGGACTTTTAGTCATCTTGCCCATGAGGCATGGTTCGCAAGCACCAAGTGATTCATAATCAAGTGATTCCAAAAGTCCATCACTATGGAGTTTCTTCATGCGCTTTACACCAATATGACCTAAATGGCAGTGCCACAAATAAGTTGCACTATCATTATTAACCTTGCATCTTTTGGCTTCAATATTATGAATATGTGTATCACACGATCGAGATCCAACAAACCATTTTCATTGGGTGTATGACCATAGAAGGTTTTATTCATGTAAACAGAACAACAATTATTCTCTAACTTACATGAATAACTGTATTGCAATAAACATGATCAAATCATATTCATGCTCAACACAAACACCAAATAACACTTATTTAGGTTCAACACTAATCCCGAAAGTATAGGGAGTGTGCGATGATGATCATATCAATCTTGGAACTACTTCCAATACACATCGTCACTTCATCCTTTAACTAGTTTCTGTTCATTATGCAACTCCCATTTCGAGTTACTACTCTTTAGCAACTGAACCAATATCAAATACCGAGGGGTTGCTATGAACACTAGTAAAATACAAATCAATAATCTATATATCAAATATACCTTTGTTCACTTTGCCATCCTTCTTATCCGCCAAATATCTAGGGCAGTTCCACTTCTAGTGACCATTTCCTTTGCAGTAGAAGCACTTAGTTTCAGGCTTGAGTTTAGCTTTGGGTTTCTTCACGGGAGTGACAACTTGCTTGTCATTCTTCTTGAAGTTCCCCTTCTATCCCTTTGCCCTTTACTTGAAACAAGTGGTCTGGTTAACCATCAACACTTGATGCTCTTTCTTGATTTCTACCTTCGCCGATTTCAGCATCGTGAAGAGCTCGGGAATTACTTTCGTCATCCCTTGCATATTATAGTTCATCACGAAGTTCTACTAACTTGGTGATAGTGTCTATAGAAATTTGTCAATTACTATCTTATTTGGAAGATTAACTCCCACTTGATTCAAGCAATTGTACTACCCAGACAATCTGAGCACATGCTCACTGGTTGAGCTATTCTCCTCCATCTTGTAGGCAAAGTACTGTCAGAGGTCTTATACCTCTCGACACGGGCATGAGTATGAAATACTAATTTCAACTCTTGGAACATCTCATATGCTCCGTGGCGTTTTTGAAGTCCCGGTTATAAGCCGTAAAGCATGGTGCACTAAACTATCAAGTAGTCATCATATCGAGCTTTTGTCAAAACGTTCATAACGTGTACATCTGCTCCTGCAATAGGTCTGTCACCTAGCGGTGCATCAAGGACATAATTCTTCTGTGCAGCAATGAGGATAATCCTCAGATCACGGAACAATTCCGCATCATTGCTACTAACATCTTTCAACTTGGTTTTCTCTAGGAACATATAAAAAATAAACGTGGAGCAACATCGCGAGCTATTGATCTACAACATAGATATGCTAATACTACCAGGACTAAGTTTATGATAAATTAAAGTTCAATTAATCATATTACTTAAGAACTCCCACTTAGATAGACATCCCTCCGGTCATCCAAATGATCACGTGATCCAAATCAACTAAACCATGTCCGATCATCACGTGAGATGGAGTAGTTTCAATGGTGAACATCTTATGTTGATCATATCTACTATATGATTCACGCTCGACCTTTCGGTCTCCAGTGTTCTGAGGCCATATCTACATATGCGAGGCTCGTCAAGTTTAACCCGAGTATTCTGCGTGTGCAAAACTGGCTTACACCCGTTGTATTTGAATGTAGAGCTTATCACACCCGATCATCACGTGGTGTCTCGGCACGACGAACTTTCACAACGGTGCATACTCAGGGAGAACACTTATACCTTGAAATTTAGTAAGGGATCATCTTATAATGCTACCGTCGTTCTAAGCAAAATAAGAAGCATAATAAGATAAACATCACATGCAATCAAAATATGTGACATGATATGGCCATCATCATCTTGTGCTTTTGATCTCCATCTCCAAAGCACCGTCATGATCACCTTCATCACCGGCGCGACACCTTGATCTCCATCGTAGCATCGTTGTCGTCTCGCCAACTATTGCTTCTACGACTATCGCTACCGCTTAGTGATAAAGTAAAGCAATTACAAGGCGATTGCATTTCATACAATAAAGCGACAACCATATGGCTCCTGCCAGTTGCTGATAACATTACAAAACATGATCATCTCATACAAAACCGTATAACTCATCATGTCTTGACCATATCACATCACAACATGCCCTGCAAAAACAAGTTAGACGTCCTCTACTTTGTTGTTGCAAGTTTTACGTGGCTGCTACGGGCTTAGCAAGAACCGTTCTTACCTACGCATACAAAACCACAACGATGTTTCGTCAAGTATGTGCTGTTTTAACCTTCACAAGGACCGGGCGTAGCCACACCTGATTCAGCTAAAGTGAGAGAGACAGACACCCGCCAGTCACCTTTAAGCAACGAGTGCTCGTAACGGTGAAACCAGTCTCGCGTAAGCGTACGCGTAATGTCGGTCCGGGCCGCTTCATCTCACAATACCGCCGAAGCAAAGTATGACATGCTGGTAAGCAGTATGACTAGTATCGCCCACAACTCATTGTGTTCTACTCGTGCATATCATCTACGCATAGACCTGGCTCATGATGCCACTGTCTTTGGGTGCCCCCCTGCCCCCGTATATAAAGGAGCAAGGGGGGAGGCCGGCCGGCCCTTGTTTGGTGCGGCTAGGGGTGCAATCCTACTAGGAATAGGATTGCAATCCTATTCCTAGTAGGAACCACCAAAGAAGGAAGAGAGGGAATAGGAAAAGAAGAAGAGGTGGCGCCCCCCAACTCCTAGTCCAACTAGGAACCCTAGGTGGGGCGCCGGCCAGCCCTATGGGCTGCCTCTCTCTTTTCCATAAGGCCCACTATGGACCATCCCCCTTCGTAGGGGGTTCCGGTAACCCCCTCCGGCAATCCCGTTAAATCCAAAACTTTTCCGGTATACTCCGGTGTCCGAATATAGTCGTCCAATATATCAATCTTTATGTCTCGGACAATCCGAGACTCCTCGTCATGTCCGTGATCTCATCCGGGACTCCGAACTACTTTTGGTACATCAATACTCATAAACTCATAAAACCGATCGTCATCAAACGTTAAGCGTGCGGACCCTACGGGTTTGAGAACTATGTAGACATGACCGAGACTCATCTCCGGTCAATAACCAATAGCGGAACCTGGATGTTCATATTGGCTCCTACATATTCTACGAAGATCTTTTATCGGTCAGAACCGCATAACAACATACGTTGTTCCTTTTGTCAACGGTATGTTACTTGCCCGAGATTCGATCGTCGGTATCTCTATACCTAGTTCAATCTCGTTACCGACAAGTCTCTTTACTCGTTCCATAACACATCATCTCGTGACTAACTCATTAGTCTTTTGCTTGCAAGGCTTATTGTGATGTGTGTTACCGAGAGGGCCCAGAGATACCTCTCCGACACTCGGAGTGACAAATTCTAATCTTGATCTATGCCAACACCACGAATACTTTCGGAGACACCTGTAGAGCATCTTTATGATCACCCAGTTACATTGTGACGTTTGATAGCACACAAGGTGTTCCTACGGTATTCGGGAGTTGCATAATCTCATAGTCATAGGAACATGTATAAGTCATGAAGAAAGCAATAGCAGTAAAACTAAACGATCATAGTGCTATGCTAACGGATGGGTCTTGTCCATCACATCATTTTCCTAATGATGTGATCCCGTTGATCAAATGACAACTCATGTCTATGGTTAGGAAACATAACCATCTTTGATCAATGAGCTAGTCTAGTATGGGCATACTAGGGACACTCTGTTTTGTCTATGTATTCACACATGTACTAAGTTTCCGGTTAATACAATTCTAGCATGAATAATAAACATTTATCATGATATAAGGAAATATAAATAACAACTTTATTATTGCCTCTAGGGCATATTTCCTTCAAAAATTACTCCTATAAGCATTGTTATTAAAATTGTTTCTAGAGATAAAGTTCACATCTACTTGTTCTTGAGCAATCAAAGAATTTAAAGGAACATCACGAGGATCAATAGAAGATTGCTTCGAAAGTAGAGACATAATCAAGTCAACTTTTTCGTTTAGGGAGGAAATCTCCTCGACAGAGTTTACCTTCCTACCTGTTGGAGCGCGTTCGGTGTGCCATTGGGAATAGTTGGTCATCATCTCATCGAGAAGCTTCGTGGTAGCACCAAGTGTAGTTGACATAAAGGTTCCTCCCGCGGCCGAATCTAACAAGTTCTGCGAGGTAAAGTTCAAGCCTGCATAAAAAGTTTGGATAACCATCCAAGTAGTCAAACCATGAGTAGGGCAGTTCTTGATAAGAGATTTCATACGTTCCCAAGCTTGGGCAACGTGTTCATTATCCAATTGTTTAAAATTCATCGTGTTACTTCTTAGTTGGATAATTTTAGCAGGTGGATAGTATTTTCCAATAAAAGCATCCTTGCACTTGTCCCATGAATCTATGCTATTTCTAGGCAAAGACTGAAACCAAATTTTAGCTCCTCCTCTCAAAGAGAAAGGAAAAAGCTTAAGCTTAACAATATTACCATCTATTTCTTGGTACTTTTGCATATCACAAAGTTCAACAAAGTTGTTCAAGTGTAAAGCAGCATCATCTCCAGCACCAGAGAATTGATCTTTCATGACTAAGTTCAGTAAAGCAGGTTTAATTTCATACGAAGGTGCTGAAGTGGCAGGTGTAGTGATAGGTGTGCAGATAAAGTCATCGTTGTTGTGACTAGTGAAGTCACACAACTTGGTGTTCTCGGTGGAACCCATAGTAGCAAGCAAGCAAGATAACTATTTTTGTGATTTTCGATAAAAAAATACTAAAGCAAAAACTGAAAGGTAAACTAACAAGACTAAAAAGCAAAGGTAAAAGATAGCGTGCAACTCCCCTATCCTGAAGAGTGGAGTCCCCGGCAACGGCGCCAGAAAACTTTGCTTGATGGCTTCTCGCCCCTCGTTGGTTACCCCAAGTGGAAGGTTTGAGATGCAGTGTAGCGGAAGTTTTCCCTTGGCAATACCAAGGATCGATTTCCCTGAGACTCCCAGTTTCAACAAGAAGGTGTCAACTGCTAACGGCGCCAGATATTAGCAATCAACGTGGACCTGCACACAGATACAAAAAACTTTTCTCCCAACGAGTACAGAGAGGTTGTCAATCCCTCCGGCCTTATAGTTTACAAAGGATCAAATGCAAGTGATAATAGTGATAGGTATTGCTGCAATAGTAAGTAAAAAGCGGAAAGTAAATAGCGGATGTGATCAATGATGGTAATATGGACCGGAGTCTCATGATGTTCACTAGTGATGTCTCTCTCCCAAAAGACGATAAAACAGCTATGTGAGGTAAACGAATTACAGCTGGGCAATTGACAGAATTATGTGCGCAAACCAATGCTAACTATGTTGCAAGAAAGGTAGAGGTTCAAAGCATGGGCGGTACGCCGAGGTAAGTAGACCGAACTCCATCTGCACCTACTACTAATCATCCACCTTGAGATATCTATCCAGAACATCTCGCTGGTATTAAGTTGCGAGTCCCAACCATAGTGTAAACTCAAAGCAACAGACAACTGTATTAAAAGAACTTTGCGTAAAGTAAACAATCCTTGCACCCGCGGGCACAAGCACCGTTGTTTTCCCCTTATGGCAACAACACATCCCCTAGACTCATGTTTCTGTCACTCAAGCTAGTCATCGAGGGGCATGAACCCACAATCAAGCATAACGTTCCCTCTTGGAGTCACTACCTACTACTTGGCCAAAGCAATAAATAACAACGGAGAACATGCAAGAATTACTTACGAACATAAATATAAAAGAGGTGAATCAAATATATTACTCAAACACAATCTGAACATAATCTCATAATCCATCGGATCCCAGCAAACTCATCATAGCAACAGCATAAGGATTACATATGTGCCTCGATCATGTAGGGCATCTCACGAGGACTAATTAGTGAAGCACAAGAACGGGAGGAGAACATCACATAGCTACTGGTCATGGACCCATGGTCCAAGGGAGACTACTCACAACTCATCCGGGAGGCGTCCATGGTGGTGGAGAAGCTCCCGGTGGTGATCCTCCCCTCCGGCAGGGTGCCGGGAAGAGTTCTCCTGGTGCTCCCGATCTTGGAAGCGGCGGCGGCGGCGGAACAGAGATGAGATCGTGAAAAAGGGTTTCCGTCTCGAGGGTTTTGGGAGACGGTCTAAATATATGCCAAAGGGGGGCACCAGACGAGGCTCGGGGGGCCCAGGCGCCCCCCGGCGCGGCCCGGGGGGGGGGGGCGCCACTAGGGCGCCTGGGGCCCTGGTGGCCCCCCCAGCTGTACTTTGGCTACCGGGAACCTTCTGAAACGCTGATTTTTATATAATTTTTCCGGGATTTTTCTGGCAGTTCTCGTAATGGGAAAACCTGAAATACAAAAACAGCCGCAAACAGAAACTGGCACTCGGGTGCACTGAGTTAATAGGTTAGTCCAAATATGATCAAAAGTGAATGGAAGTGTATAAATATCATAGCAATATCACCCAAAAGAGGCATGGAGCAAGCATAAATTATAGATACGTTTTGGACGTATCAGGACGGAACCATGCGGGATGGAGGGATCCGGGATGCGGGGCGGTGTGTTTGGATCGGGGGCTTGGTGGATCTGATCCACTCCCCGATCCGGATCGGATCTGGCCGCCGAGGTTGGAGGAGAAGGCCGACGGAGGTGGCGGCTCGCCGGAGTGACGAGGCGGCGACCGGCCGGGGCAGCGGGGCCGGCCGGGACGGCGGCCAGCGGGGCGAGGCCGGGGCGACGTCGGTGAGAGGCGCCCGGAGCGACGGCGACGGGATGCTGCCGGGGCGGCTGCCGGCGGCGGCGGTGACGGAGTTCGCGGCGACCGGCGGCCGGCGGAGGTGCCCGAGCGCGGGCGCGGTGCGCTCGAAGGCACGGGGAGGAGAAGCCCAACGCGGTCCGGGGCGGGCCGGCCTCGGGCTCGCGGGCCCGGTGGAGGCGCGGTGGGAATTGGCGGCGGCGGGGGTGACGTGTCGCCTCCTGGTTGGCCGAGGGGGCGGCGGCGGACGTGTTCAGTCCGTCCGGACATGTCCGGCGGCCGGAGGAGCTGCGGGGCGCGGGGAAAATGGAAAAAAGGGAAGGACTAGGGTTTCGCCCGAAAATGGAGGGAATGGGGCCTTTTTATAGGCATAGGGAGCTAGAAGACTCCAAATGGGTGTAATGCCCAGGATGGGACTATATCTCCTACGTGTCGAGGCACGACTTAAAGATATAAGCCCATTCTGGAGTGATCGCAAGTTCGGTATCTTTGCTCAATCTCATGTAAAAATGGGGATGGAAAACATAAAAGATAGTTGGCTTACACTCGCCACGTCACCCAAATACATTACATGTTCAAACATCATTCAAATAAACATCACAGCACATCTAAGGGTAAGATCCAAATGACAAGATACCAAACATAACTTAAACCACAGGTCTAGATCGAATCCTAGTAGAAGAACCACTACTGATCATCGGGATAACGGACATAGTAACGGCTACGCTCCTCATCGTACTCCCAGTCTAGCTCAGTGCCATCGCCTGTGTAGCTCACTATCGTACCTGCATCTGGTGTGTTGAAGTAACTGTGAGCCACAGAGGACTCAGCAATCCCGTTCCCGGGTAACACGACTATCCCAGCCTTGGGTGAGGAACAAGGCTGAAGAAAGAACAAGAGGTTGCAGCAGCACTAGCCTAGCTTACGTAAAAGAGAGCGAGAAGAGAAGGTGCCTCGGTCGAGAGATGATCACGAAGTGATCCTAACTAAAGCAAGTCAAACATAACCCCACTGTGTTCATCTCCCGAATCCCTTTCGGAAAATGACAGTCACGGTACTCACGCTGGTAGTGTATTGGAACATGGTGTCAAGTTTTCTACAACCGAATATTAACAAGCTCCCATCTGCCACATAACCGCGGGCACGGCTTTCGAAAGTTCATAACCCTGCAGGGGTGTTCCAACTTGGCCCATGACAAGCCCACGATCCGCGGAGTCGCAACTCCAAGGTGGGAAGACCCGAGTATTCTCGGAATCCCGTGCTCAAGATACTCCGAACTAAGGTAAGGCTAATCCAGGAAATCCTCCCGGCGTGCCGACACCCTGATAGTAGCCGCGCGTATCTCGTCTCAGGCCACGACCGGATGGGCGATGCTACAGGTTTTTACCAGACCTTGAGTTTCCTCGAGGTGGCCCTGCAGGACCCCCAGTTCGGACCAACACTCATGTGGAGCACTGGCCCGGGGTTGTTGATTAAGAAAGAGGGTTAATTACTCCCTATGCAAGTTGTTAGTTATTAGGCAAATAGTACCAATGTTGGGACTTGCTGGAAAAGACTTAGCACTTAGCGGTTTATCGAGGGGGTCCCATAACCCCAACCCTGTGAGGAACGCATAATCAAGGAACATAACACCGGTTTATACGGTTCCTAAGGCGGCATGAGTGGAACAAAACACCAAGCAAAAGGCTTAGCCTTCCACCCATTACCAATATATAGATGATTTCATTTAATAATTAATATAGTGTGATATAACCCAACAAGCTTCAACAAGAAGCAAGAATCTTCAATCTTCACCTGCAACTAACAATGCTATAAGAGGGGCTGAGCGAAGCCTACGTATAGCCAATCAAAGGTTTGCATAGGTAGGGTGGTTAAACAGGTTCATGGTTACAATAGGTGGCTGACAGGAAAAAATATGGGCATCGAGGCAAAACTATAGATCGAGACTTCTAGCAATAGGCAAAGATAGTAATGTTATCGGGGTTCGGTCATCTTGCCTGAAGAATTGTCGATGGGATCGTAAGAGGGGTCCTCATACTCAAGCTCGGTAGTAACCTCGTGCTCGTACTCGTACTCGGTCTCAGCTTCCGGCTCTACTCAACACAAACACACAAGACACGAAATCAACAAGATGCAATGCGCACACGAGAATGTTGAATGCATGGCTGATGCACTATGGAAGCAAAACAGATGCACTATGGAAGCACAGGAAGTCTACAAAGGAAGCACAGTGTAAACGCACAAGGAGCATGGAAAATATGCATTCAAGCAAAATACTTCAAAACATGATAACAATAGGATATTATGAATCTACATGAAAAATCACACAAGTTTCATATTGGACTTGCTCAAAACGGAGCAACAGGCTAAACGTTACATCCGAAACAATAAATACGCACAAGCTGAAAATAACAGCCACATAGCAACTTCGGAGCAATAGATAAATAAGCTACAACACTCAAACATCATAGCAAAGAGTATGGACATAAACTAGACATATCCTACAACAAATAAGTCCATTGGAGCATCCCCAAAGGAGCAATGGATCAATAGCAACAAGCTATGACATATTGAACTTGACAACAAAATCCTAACAGCAGTAATTTATTGCAACTTGGGAGCAAAAGTTAAATATGCTACAACCACTCAAATAAGCATTTGAGAGCATGAATGGATAGCCAACAATATATACTACAAGGAATCATCAAGAGTCACCCCAAAACTATCATGGATTGGCCTAGAACAACAAGCAAACATGGCATCTGGAAATTACAGATTCCAGACTTGGTGAAATTTCACTAAGTGTTAAAACAGCAGTTTCATCATGGCATCTTTTAGAGCAAGTTTAAGTCACCTCAAAGCTAAACATGGCAAGGGGTAAGCACCACAGCAAAGTACACATGATGGTGAATCCAAAACATCTAAGCATGCATCAAGGGGATAAACACATCAATAGCAATGAGCTCCTCAAGTTGGCATCTCATAACAAGTTAAACAACATCACATCCACATGCACTTTTGCAAAGTTGATAAACATGTCAAGATGAAATCTATCATGCAACCTATAGCATTCAACATGTAGAGCATCTCAAGACGAACACGTGGACATCTCATTTGCTTCATTTGGATAAGCATGCAAAAAGTTATCACATTGCAAACATGGCATGAAAACATCTACTAACAGCAGTTTATAACGAGTTGCACTCTTCCCACAGATATTTAAGCATCTAGATGAACTCAAACAAGCATGACATAATGGAACAAAATGAAGTACAAGTCTCCACGAACATTTTGACATATCATTTGCTCAAATCGGACCATCACACAAAAAGTTATCATCATTCTAAAATAGCATCAGACAGGTAAAATCTGGGGACATAGCAGAAAAAAAACAACCTCCTCGGGTCAAAGTCAACGCTGGGACGGATCTGGAGTCAAACGGGCTGATGGGCTTCGGATCCGCAGATCGGGTCGGCTGACGGAGCGGATCCGGGCGCGGGATCCAGCGGGCTAACGGGTCTCGGGCGGCCGACCCGTTGGTGGAGCGGATCGGGATCGGGATCGGGGGCTCCTCCCCCGATCGATCCAGGCGGCGGCGGCGGCCTTCGAGGGGCGACGGGGCGCGGCCCACCTGGCCCAGCAGAGCGGCGGGTCGGGGCGCTGGAGCGGCACGACGGGGAAGCGGGCCCGGCCCACCCGGCCGGGAAATGGATCGGGCGGCGGCGTTGACTCACGGGGATCCTCCCGATCCCCCGAGCGGGTGGCGGCGGCGACTCCTCGCGCGGCCAGGGGCCGGCGGGAGGGAGGCGGGCCGGCGACCTGAGCTTGGAGGCTCGGTGGCTGGAGGGGATCCGGCCCCGGGCGGTGGGGAGGCGAGGGACACTGGTGGGGCGCGGTTGGTGAGGTGGTGGCGCTCCGGCGAGGAGGAGGAGGCGGCGGCGAGCTACTCCGGCGAGGGTGGCGCGGATTCCGGCGAGAATTCCGGCGAGGTCCCGATCTGGAGGAAGAAGATGGCTGGAGGAAGGGGACACTAGGGTTTTTTAATTTAGGGCAAAAATTGGGGAAGTTGGACAAATATATAGGCACAAGGAGCTAGGGTTGTCCAAAAGAGGTGTGGTTTTCGGCCACGCGATCAGAATTGGATGGCCTAGATGAAGGGAGGGGTTTGGGTTGGTTTGGTGGGCTGTTGGAGGGGTGTCTTGGGCCTCAAAGAGGATGTACTTTCAGCCCACGAGAATAACTGTTGGTGTAGCAAACGAACTCCAAACACAACGAGATTTGACAGGCCGGTTACACACACCAAAACAACAACACATGACTAGTCTCACGCCAAACCGGAAACGTTACACGGCCAAACACCAAAGTAGGCCTCGGGGACGCCACAGACACGTGAGGGAGCTCTGGAACGCGAAACGGACAACGGGAAGGAACGCGTGGGACCGGATGCAAACGACAACACAAATGCAATGCGATGCACATGACTACATGATATGAATGAAATGCACACGCACACGACAAAAAGACGAAAACCCGAAAGACGAAGAACCCGGAATGGAATTGATGAAGCCAGAGATATATTATATTGCCCAAAAGGGAAAGTATTACATCCGGGGCCTTACAACTCTCCTCTACTACAAAAAGATCTCGTCCCGAGATCTAGGACTGGAAAAAGGAAGGGTACTCGGAATGAAGATGATCTTCTCGTTCCCACGTAGCTTCTCGGTCTGTATGGTGTGACCACTTGACTTTCAAGAATTTGATGGACTTGTTGCGGGTCTTGCGCTCGGTTTCTTCGAGAATAGCAACGGGATGCTCTCGGTAAGACAAGTCTTGTTGAAGATCAATCTCTTCAAACGGAATCATGCGTTCAGGAGTCTTGAAGCACTTGCGGAGTTGAGACACATGAAACACATCATGAACATTGGCGAAGTTGGAAGGGAGATCAAGTTGATAGGCTAGATCGCCTCTTTTGCCAAGGATCTTGAAAGGCCCGACGTATCTAGGAGCAAGCTTTCCTTTGATACCGAATCTTTGGGTGCCTTTCATAGGAGAAACACGGAGATAGACATGATCACCAATATTAAAGGCCAAATCACGATGCTTGCCGTCATAATAGCTCTTCTGACGCGACTGCGCGGCCTTAAGATTCTCACGTATGACTTTGCACATTTCTTCGGCTTCTGAGATCAAGTCATTGTCAAGAAGTTGACGTTCACCAGTCTCGGACCAGTTGAGAGGGGTACGGCACTTTCTGCCATAGAGGATTTCAAACGGAGCTTTGCCTGCACTTGCTTGAAAGCTGTTGTTGTAAGAGAACTCGGCAAATGGAAGGCAATCTTCCCATTTCATGCCAAAAGATATGACACAGGCTCTGAGCATGTCTTCTAGAATCGGATTCACTCTCTCGACTTGACCACTAGTCTGAGGGTGAAAAGCAGTGCTGAACCTGATCTTAGTGCCCATGGCAGACTGAAAGGAGTCCCAGAACTTGGAAGTGAACAAACTTCCACGGTCTGAGGAGATAACTTGAGGGATGCCATGTAAAGACACAATTCTGGAAGTGTACAACTCTGCCAATTGAGCTGCATTGATTGATTCTTTGACTGGAAGGAAGTGAGCGACTTTGGTAAGCTTGTCAATCACCACGAAGATAGAATAATTCCCTCTCTTGGACTTAGGAAAGCCAGTGACGAAATCCATTTCAATGTGGTCGAATTTCCACTCGGGAATAGGAAGAGGTTGGAGAAGACCGGCTGGACGTTGATGCTCTGCCTTCACTCTTCTGCAGACATCACATTCATTCACGAATTGGGCAATCTCCCTTTTCATGCGTGTCCACCAGTAAGATTGCTTGAGGTCTTGGTACATCTTGGAACTGCCAGGATGAATCGAAAGGAGGGAATCATGTGCTTCTTCCATTATGAGCTTCCTGAGATCACCTTTGGGAACCACGAGTCTGTCCTCAAAGAACAAGGTATCTCTCTCATCAATGCGATAGCACTTGTATTTGGGAGTACCCTTTGCAATACCAAGTTTCACTTTCTGCACCATGGCATCACTGAGTTGGGCCTCACGGACCTGACCTTCCAAGGTAGGAGCAACTTGAAGATTTGCAAGAAATCCTTGCGGAACAACTTGGAGGTTAAGCTTCCTGAATGCTTCACAAAGTTCAGGCTGGAACGGCTTGATAAGAAGGCTGTTGCAATATGCCTTTCTGCTCAAAGCATCTGCAATCACATTCGCCTTGCCAGGAGTGTATTCGATGCTGGGATCATACTCTTGGATCATTTCAACCCAACGAGTCTGGCGGAGGTTCAGATTCGGCTGTGTGAAGATGTACTTCAAGCTCTTGTGATCGGTGAAGATGTCGACTTTTCTGCCCAACAGAAGGTGTCTCCATGTAATCAAAGCATGTACCATAGCTGCTAGTTCAAGATCATGTGTGGGGTAGTTCTTCTCACTTGGCTTCAGCTGACGAGAAGTGTATGCCACAATTCTCTTGTCCTGCATAAGCACACCACCAAGTCCTTGAAGAGAAGCATCACAGAATACTTCGTAGGGCTTGGACTCATCTGGAGGAGTTAGAACTGGAGTAGAGACGAGCTTTTCTTTGAGAGTTTTGAATGCCACTTCACAATCTGGAGACCAGTAGTACTTGACATTCTTCTGCAGCAAATTGGAAAGAGGCTTGGCAATCTTGGAGAAGTTCTCAACGAACCTTCTGCAATAGCTGGCAAGACCAAGAAAGCTTCGGAGTTGCTTGACGTTCTGAGGAGCTTCCGAGTTGACAATTGCTTCAACTTTCTCGGGGTTTACCACAATACCGTCAGCAGAGATGATATGGCCCAGGTACAAAACCTTATCGAGCCAAAACTCGCATTTGGAGAACTTGGCATAGAACTTATGTTCACGGAGTCTATCGAGAACGAGACGGAGGTGCTTTTCGTGATCTTCTTCATTCTTGGAAAATACCAAAATGTCATCCAGATACACAAGCACAAACTCGCCGGTGTAGGGGTTGAAAATGTAGTGCATCATTCTCGAGAAGGTAGGTGGAGCATTGGCGAGACCAAAGGACATGACTGTATATTCATATGAGCCGTAGCTCATTCTGAAGGCAGTCTTGGGGATATCTTCTTCTCGAATGCGAATATGGCGATAGCCCATTCGGAGATCGAGCTTTGAGAACACTTTAGCTCCTTTGAGCTGCTCGAACAGTTCGTTGATGTTGGGGAGCGGATACTTGTTCTTTATTGTCTTTTTGTTCAATGGCCGGTAATCGACGCAAAGGCGCTCCATGCCATCCTTCTTCTTGACAAATAAGACACCACAGCCCCAAGGAGACGTACTAGGCCTGATCAGACCCATGCGCTCCTGTTCATCAAGCTGCTTCTTCAACTCCTTCACCTCTTTAGGAGAGAGCTTGTACGGACGCCGGCATGCTGGCTCAGTACCCGGCTCGAATTCAATGACGAATTCCACTTGACGGTGTGGTGGCATGCCTGGAAGTTCTTCAGGAAAGACGTCTTCGTATTCGTTAACCACCAGAATTTGAGAGATGGCATTAATCTCGCCCTTGTCATTGAGAGAGAAAAGCCTGATTGTGTTATCCCTGGAGGCAAAGATAATCACATCTTCATCGGAATGAGTAATCTTGACTTCCTTCTGTGCACAGTCAATTTGAGCATCATGCTGAGAAAGCCAGTCCATTCCGAGGATAAGGTCAATGTCGGAATTGCCGAGAACCACCGGATTAGCCAGAAATCGATAATCACCCATGCGAATAGATACATTCGGAGCATATACACTGGAATGCATTCGTCTTCCCGGAGAAATAACTGATAACTCCCTTGGCAGATTTTTGGTGACGACATCGTGCTTGGATGCAAATGGATATGACATGAAAGAACATGAAGCACCCGAATCAAACAACACTTTTGCAGGAAAAGAGTTCACTGGAAGGTTACCCAATATCACATCAGAAGAATTCTCCGCTTGTGCTGCATTCATCAGATTCACCCTTGCAGACTTCGGAATATGCTTGACAATAGCTGTGCTGACAGGTGGAGGAGGCGGAAGTCGCTTTGGGTTGGGGCACTTGTTAGCATAGTGACCTTTCTGAGTGCACTTGTTGCAGACCACTTCTGAGAGAGGACGGAAATGAGAACCACTTGACTTGGAACCTTGAGACTGAAACTGATTCTTCAACTGGTTTCTTGGGTTGGGTGGGTGGGAGAAACCACGTCCACTAGAGTTCTTGTTGCTGTTGTTGTTGTAGGGAGCTCGAATCACAGGAGGAGGAGGAAGCCAAAATTTATGTTGCTTCGTGACGACTTGAGAAGATGAGGAGGAGTGAACGGCATCTCGAATCCTCTTTTTAGAAGCCTCCATCTTGAGCTGGGCTGCCTCTTGCTTGAGCGCCATGTTATAGAATTTGTCGAACTCATCGGGCTCGAACAAGGTGAGAGCAAGTTGAAGTTCATCCTTGAGACCTCCGCGGAACTGATAGATCTTGCTCTTGGCATATGGTATGTCTTGCTTAGCATAGCGGGCGAGGTTTTGGAACTTGACATTATACTGGTAGACAGTCATAGAGCCCTGCTTCAGGTTGCGGAATTGCTCACGCATACCCTCGATGACACTTGTTGGAATGTGGTGAGAGCGAAAGTCCTTGCAGAAATCATCCCAAGAGATCACACGCCCTTCTCTGGAGTCTTTGTACTGCTGCCACCAGTCAGCTGCTTGGTCCTTGAGTTGGAAGGCTGCAAATTTCACATAGTCCTCTTCCCTTACGTTACTGCACTCAAAATGCTTCTTGATATCGGTTATCCAATCTTCAGCATCGAGAGGGTCGACACAGTAACTGAAAGCCTTTGGTTGATTGGCCAAGAACTGGTTGAGAGTAGCATGGTGCTGTTGGTTGAAGAAATTGCCTTGGTTCCCTGGAGCACCCTGATTAGCTTGATTAGCTTGCATCTGCTGCATCATCTGCATCAACATCTGGGTGTTCTGATTTGTAGTTTGCATAATCGCTCTCCAAGCCTCAGACTGAGGAGGAGGGGAAGGAGGACGATCTGGAACCTCTTCACCCTCTGGGTTAGCGTTGGGAACCCGTTTCGGAGCCATCCTGAAAGAGATGACCACGAATCGGCAATTTGAATGAAAGAAGGCATAAGCTGAAACAACGGATAGAAATGCAACATAGTCTTCACAAGAATCATTCGAACAAGAGGAACGAATGAAATTCTCAGTTTAATGATAACAACAATCTTCACGAGAAGCCACATAGGAGACAAAAGGTAAATAAGAAAAACAACAAGGTACGGATGGAACAAACACAAGATAGGAGCTTCGTTCTAACATCTTTGTGCTGAAAGCTTATGAACGCGTTACGAAAGGGTTTTGCAATCCCCGGATCAGCATAGCCAAGGACCCTTTAAGATGCAACTACCGATCGGAACATCGGTCATAAAACCACTTTACTCAATGTAGAACCCCGAACTCGCTGACCTGCATTCGTTGGAAGAATGCCTACGATCTACTGGATAAACCCACCTATTAATTTCCGAAAGTTTCCAGTTATGCAATCAGGTGTTGGGGATACAGGGGAAGCACCGCGCAATCAACTCTAACCTACATCCAGCTTTATCCATCCTTCAACACATAACCAGTCTTTCTCGGAAACTGTCTACCTCGGACCTTCGAAAAGCATCCACTATACAAAGTTATGGCAATACTCCCGAACTACCTCCCCAGTACTGGGTGATGTCGGGGTTATCTTGCCACTAACCGTATAGGAGAGATTTTCGATGTCGGCCGTCTTAAGTATTCTAGTACTGTCACGATATGCTTGTGACGACAATACCCCGAAGCTCAACTCCCCGGGACATTGCCACAACCCCCAAATGTCAGGAGGCATCGAGAACAATATTCTCGTCACAAGGACATCGAAACAATCCAACAATACTCGCGAGATTCCTAAAAAAAATTTGGTGCAATTTTTGAAAGTAGAAGAGGCAAGAGTAGTCGTCAGGAGTCCTCACCAGAGTGAAAGGGGACGAGAAGCAAAGAAATCCTACTCTCCGATATAAATATAGGACTCAAAACTTTTTCAGTGTGTGCCTAGACTCGACCGTCAATGATTCGATCAAACAGTGGGGGCTTCTAGGTCGGAGAAGGCTCTGAATACCAACTTGTAATGCCCAGGATGGGACTATATCTCCTACGTGTCGAGGCACGACTTAAAGATATAAGCCCATTCTAGAGTGATCGCAAGTTCGGTATCTTTGCTCAATCTCATGTAAAAATGGGGATGGAAAACATAAAAGATAGTTGGCTTACACTCGCCACGTCACCCAAATACATTACATGTTCAAACATCATTCAAATAAACATCACAGCCCATCTAAGGGTAAGATCCAAATGACAAGATACCAAACATAACTTAAACCACAGGTCTAGATCGAATCCTAGTAGAAGAACCACTACTGATCATCGGGATAACGGACATAGTAACGGCTACTGTCGTGGAAATAGCACGGCAGATGTCCGGTTTAGCGGACTTGATGATGGAACCATCGCACTGGTTAGCTTGAAGGGGTTCATAGCACACAAAAGACACAGAAGGTTTATACTAGTTCGGCCCCTTCGATGAAGGTAAAAGCCTACGTCTAGTTGGTTTGGTATTGCTTGGGCGTCGGATTACAGGGAGCGGATTCGCTTGCCTGCGTCTCGACGGGTTGATTCTTGCTTGTCCTTGAACCCTCGCCGGGTCGCCCCTTTATATAGAGGGTACGCCTGGTCCGGTTTACAGAGTCCCGAGGCCGGCTCATATCTGTGTCCGCCTCGGTCTCTGTCTTTTCTTCCTTATCTCTCAAGTTACATCACGGGGCGGTTTACAAACCTTAATTCTATACATGGGCTCTAAGATCTTTATGGGCCGTAGCCTTTACTAAATATTACAAACAAGTATAACATTAACAAAGCCGGTTTATACTAGCCGGTTTATACCTGCTAGTCATATCCCTGACATTAGACCCCAGAATGATTTGAACTTGTTCATATCAGTCTTCTCTTGTATAATCTTCTTCTGTCTTCGTATCCTTATAAACCGGCTCCGACGTCATCCTCAGGGATCATTAAATCTGACCGTGACATCATCTCCGCATTTAACGCCGCGAGCTGTACTGTAGCTTATTTTAAGGGTTATCCCGAGAATCGAGGCGCCAGAAGATCTTTATCCGATTTTTTGCCTCCTCGAATCCCGCACCTGTCGCTTCAGATCTGACTCTCCTTTATAAATACTGCTATCCCCATTCGTTATCTTCTTCCTGCTCCATCTTCTTCCTCCGTCGCCCAACTCCATCGTTGCCCGAGCTCGAACCGCCGCCGTCAACTGCTGGATCCAAGTCCTCGTCGGCCGCTGCATCACCCTGAGCTTGACCAGAGAACCTCCGCCGCCGATTCTTGCCGCTCCAGGTATGTCCTTCTTTCTTCATTATCAGTCTGTAATTTCTAGGGTTTCTTCCTATGCCTCCGCCATTAGAGCTTAAATAGAAGCTTCACCTTGTTCAACCTTAAGCCAATGATTTCTAGTAACCTTCACCTTCAGATCTTGCCCTTTAAACTGTACTTTTACCCTGCTGTAAATGCTTCAGATCTCCGTCGTTCCTGTCTAGCCTGTAGATTTATCCGCTTGGTATAAAGCCCTTGTAGTTCTTTCTCGTATACTTTTACATTTGTTTCTCTTTTCCTAGTATGCTCAGATCTGTTCTTCCTTAGATGTCTTTTAAAACCT
Organism: Secale cereale; assembly: GCA_902687465.1. Taxonomy (NCBI): domain Eukaryota; kingdom Viridiplantae; phylum Streptophyta; class Magnoliopsida; order Poales; family Poaceae; genus Secale; species Secale cereale. The sequence continues at coordinate 108,995,900 of LR738715.1, read as the reverse complement.
GTTTTTCACCTTGGTAGATCTGCTAATTATGTTCCAGTTTAAACTGTTCTGCCCAGTCCTTGCGAAACTCTGTAATTTAAACGCGACGGTTTAGCCGTTCCCCTTCAACTGCCATTAACCGGAAATGATGTAGCTTTGTTATAATTGCCGGTTTAACCATGCCAATAGTCCTCAGTTAAACCGTTGCGTAACTTTCATAGATAGTTTCCGGTTTATACTGCTGTATCTTCATAATCCGTTTTCTGCGCTTTATCATTTCCAGTACTTTGCCTTTTCGTTGCAATGGCCAAGCAGTATGTCTCCTGCGATTGGGTTCCTTCTATCATTACTGAGGACGATTTGATCAAGATTTCTGAAGTTGGCACGTTAGGACCTCAGTCTGTTTTAAAGTGGCGGGCCCCGGGTAATGAATGTCCCCCCACCCCTAGGTCCGGGGAGGTCATTGTGTTCTTTGATCATATATCTCGAGGCTTCTCTCCCCCCGGTTCAAAGTTTTTCCGGGATGTTCTTGCTGCTTTCCAACTGCACCCTCAGGATATTGGACCCAATTCTGTCTCAAATATCTGCGACTTCCAAGTGTTTTCGGAGGTATATCTGCAGGAAGAACCGTCCGTCGATCTGTTCCGGGACTTCTTTCATTTAAACCGGCGCACTGAGTTTACCAGCGGACCACATCAGGAGCTTGGCGGCGTTAGTATTCAGAAGAGGAGAGACGTTGTTTTTCCTCACGCCGCTTTACACACTCATCCGAAAGATTGGAACAAGTCATGGTTTTACTGCATTGACACTTCTCCTGAAGGGGAGAACCCTCTGCCGGGTTACCGTGAAACCCGTATTCCGGAGAATCATCCTTTACCGCAGCGGCTTGGCTCTGTTGAACGGACCCGGTTTTCATCACAGCTTTCCAAGCTAAGAGCCTTCATAGCAAATGGTTTGATTGGAACTGATTTTCTACGCTGCTGGCTGTCTTGGAGCATCCTTCCCTTGAGCCGGCGATCACAGCTAATGTGCAAATATTCTGGCAAAACGGATGATCCTCAAAGGTTTACCAAGGAAAAGTTCTCTGAATCGGAAGTTATAGAATCAGCCAAGAAAATTCTCAATGTTTCTTTGGCAGATTGTAGCAAGGTCGGGTTAGCTCCATATTATAAGAAGAACAAACCGCCCGCAGTAAGTTTCACTTTACCCTGTATTTGTAATCCGTTCTTTTAAACCGTCTTTCAATTGTCTTTCTTTCTTTTGTTTAGGCTGATGACCCCTTCTGGAAGAGAAAACCTCAGGAGAAAACCGGCAAACAGGTTCGTCGAAAAACCTTCGCCAATAAGAAAAGAAAAGCAGCCGTTGACGCCGGTTCTCCCACTGAAGATGACGACCCTGATTCTGAGGTATGCTTTAATCCGGTTCAGATTTCACTTTCTTGAACTTGCAATTGTATCTAACGATAACTTTCCCACAGGAGTTGCCTGAAGGTGATAATCCGGCCGAAGTTGAGGTAACCATTCTTTCTTCTGATTCAGAACCTCTTCCACAAAAAAGTCGTCGGACCGTCCGGAAATACCAATTTTCTCATCCTTATGCTCAGTTGGACCCTAACTTTATTTTGAAGAAACAACAGCACAAAGCTCTTCGCCGGACCACTCGCCATAGCGGCCTGGCGGTGGAATCATCCGGGATTTCTTTAACTCCGGTTCGAAAACGCCGTGCTGAGGTGATACTTTCTCCGACTCCCCTTCATCCCAAGGCCGGGCTTATCCGAAAACCTCTTAAACCGTCTGACCCTGATTATCAGGAAACTCCACTGTCTTCCTCTGGTGAATCGACCGCCACGCAGCTTCCTCCACTGAAAACCGTCCCAGGGTAACTTTTCTCACCTTTTCCGGTTTATGATCCCTTTGCTTTATGATGTCAACTCATTTTGCATACTTTTCCAGCAAACCAAAACCCAGCAAGAAGCCCAAGGCAAATAAGCCTCCTGCTGAACCTACTGCAGATGATCCGGTTGCTGATCCGTCAACAACTGTTCCTTCAGAGGGCGAGCCCGTAGCCCCTCTTGAAGACCCTGTGCCTACAGAGCACATCTCTGCTCCTGAAAATCCTACAGCTGAAGATGCTCATAATCCACCAAGTCCGGCCCGGGTTAACTCTCCTCAGATTAATCCGGCGTCTCCTAATCCGGCTCATACTGCCACTCCCCCTAACGTACCTGCCTCTCCTGATGTTGTGGTAACTGGGGCTGCCTTTGTTGCTCCGGCTGAGCCCACCGTTTTAGCCAAACATACGGCTAAAACGGAAAAGCTATCTCAAGAAAAGGGGAAATGGAGTACTGAGATATCCAGCCTTTCCAGTATGAGCGCCCAAGAAATTTACTCCGGGTATCTAAACCGGCTCCACAGCAGCCGGGATTATGAAGCCAGCCTGGTTAACTTAATGAGGGAAAAATATGAGGTAAACCTCTTCTTCTGACTTTGTTCTTTTGATGTATTTCTTATCTCATAACAGCCCCCAAGTTCCGATTTAGCTGCGTGCTGAAGGTGAACCGGAACTTCGTAGATTGAACCATTGATCTTTACATTAGCCCCCAAGTATCAAGTATATAACTTGCTTATGTATTTGATACTTTGTAAAAGTTGCTGTCGATATTTCAACTATGCATTAGCCCCCAAGTGTCAAGCAGACAACTTGTTTGTGTGCTTGAGACTTGTAACTTTGAATTGCCCTTTCTTTACTGCTTCAACTGCCATTAGCCCCCAAGTGTCAAGTAGACAACTTGGTTGTGTGCTTGAGACTTGTCTAATTTTCACCTCTTGTTTTTTAACTGTGTTTGCAGGCTGAGTTGAACCGGAATGCTCTTGAAATCAATGAACTTCGTAGCCGTCTTACTGAAACAGAATCTGCCGCTTCAAAGGCTAAAAAAGAACTTCAGGTGAGCTTAAAGACTGCTGAAGACCTGAAGAAATACTTTGAGGAAGAGCGGACTACTTTTGAGGTCCAGAAGAAAGATCTGGAGAAACGGGTTCAGGATGCTGAAGGAGCGCTTAATCCGGTGACAGAAGAATTGTCCGGATTAAGACGGCAAATTGACTTGATGACCTCTGCTGTCTTTGGTAAGTATAATCTGAACTCCTGCTTTTATCTTTGTAATCTGTGTTTTGTACCGGTTTAACTATGATAGTTGTGTGCAGGGCGCCGTGTCTCCCATCTTGGGGATGACTTACGGAAAAAACTTAAAGCTTGCTACACCTTGGTCGAACAGCTGTACTCCGGGACTCAAAGGATCATCAGTGCCACTTCTTTTGGTAAACCGGCCCCTACGACGATCCAAGATACTTTGAACAAGTTGTCTGTTTTGCCAGTTCGTCTCGAAGAAGTCAAGAAATCTGCTGCGCGGGGTGGTGCTCTTCTGGCCCTTACGAGGGCTAAGGCTTGGGTCCCGGATCTTGATCCGGAGGAGGTTTTAACCGGATTTCCAGATACAAAGGATGACGGCTCCCCCTTTACCGACAAGGATCTCTATGCCCTGACAAAAGAGATGCGTCCCCTCGCCAGCAAGCTTGCCGCTGAATCGGACTTGTCCAGATATCATCCAGGATATAATTTGCAGAACGAGCGGGTGGAGCGACCGGTCTATGATACTGTCAACTTAATTCCGCCGGTTCGTCCTCACACTTTTGCTCCTGATATTGACCCTTCTGAACTTATCAACGACGAGATGTATTTCCGGGCTTTAATGAAGATTGACTGGCGTGCGCCGCACTTCCAACTGCTTCACGAAGATGAAGATGTTCCGGATCAAGGCGATGGCCAGCCGTCTCAACAAGGAGAAGCATAACTTCGAATTTTATTGCTGTAATCATAATCTGTATTCCGCCAAACAATGTTTCCAAACTGTTGGGCTTGCCATGCCTTGTAATAGGTTAGCCGAAACTTAATGTGCTTCGATCCGAATATTTTGTCTTTTATGAAATACTCGCCGGTTGACCTGTTGTCTGATATTGGTTGGCTTCCTCTGCACATACAGAAAAAATATCGAAAATATGTCCTAGTGGCTTACCACTGGACGGATTAACTTGTTCTCTTAAAACGTCAAATAAGCATATCTTTATACTAAAAATAACTTTTATACCTGAGATTATACGTGGTCAATACTCTTTAAGCCGGTAGGACTTTAAAGTCGCTTTATGAAGATCGTCATGGATCTAATTAGAGACCCGGGTTGAGATGATAGACTCCGGTTTATCTCGTTCTGAAACTTTGTTCAGAAACTTGTGGCTTATTGCCTGATAGATGATCCGGGTTATAATGAACGCCGGTTTTACTGATGCTGGTATTCCTGATCCAGACTTTCCATTTCATAGATATGTGGTCAGCTTCTGTAGCTATTCCAATCCGGTTTAAAAGGGCCATAAAACACAAACACAAAAAGATGCAAATTTTGCAAATAAGACCATGTAGTCGAGGCTTTTTAAGAGCTGCCAGGCTCAAAGCAAGGTTCAGCCAATCAATGGGACGTGGATTAGCCAACACTCCCAGGGGGCCTAGCCAATCACTGAACGTGGATTTATCCAACTTTTCAGAGGGCCGGAAGAACCGCAAATAAAAACTGAGCCAATCAATGGGACGTGGATTAGCCAACACTCCCAGAGGGCCTAGCCAATCACTGAACGTGGCATTATCCAACTTTTCAGAGGGCCGATAGAACTATGAAACTCATCCGATCACTGGGAGTAGGTGATACTACTCCCAGAGGGCCTCCAGGGTTCCTCCTGAACCGGTGGGTCAATGTAAACCAATCACTGAACGTGGATTTATCCAACTTTTCAGAGGGTCGGTAGAACTAGGAAACTGATCCGATCACTGGGAGTGGGCGATACCACTCCCAGAGGGCCTCCAGGGTTCCTCCTGAACCGGTGGGTACTTTGTGAAGCCTTCTCTCCTTGAACCGGATATGATCTTATGTTTTGGAGAGAGTTTTACTGCTCCTTTGCATATTCTGCAAAAAATTAATTTCTAAACCGGACAATATATTAAAATATCTGACAATAAACTTGTATGGTTGCTTTCACAAGATTTTTGCATATGGAAAAAGGGCTAAGCCCCCGGTTTACCGAGGGTGCCAGTTTATTCATTACTCATAATATATACATAGGATACATTGGAGCACGTAGCTCAAGTATAGTATGGCCGCAAATGGGCGATGTTCCACGGCCTCTTCGTCTCTTCTTCTGATGTCCGTGAATCCTTGTGTTCCCGAACGTCCACCAAGTAATATGAGCCGTTGTGTAGATTCTTGCTGACCACAAAGGGCCCTTCCCAAGGTGGGGATAGCTTGTGCATATCTGTTTGATCTTGGATGAGCCGGAGTACCAAGTCACCCTCCCGGAACGTCCTTGTTCTAATCCGGCGGCTATGATATCTGCGCAAGTCTTGCTGATAAATCGCCGATCGTGCTGCAACTATATCACGCTCTTCATCCAGCCGGTCTAAACCGTCTTGTCTTGACTCCTCATTGATCGCTTCCACATAGGTCGTCACCCTTGGTGAATCATGACGTATATCGCTCGGAAGAACTGCTTCAGCACCATAAACCATGAAGAAAGGCGTGTAACCTGTAGACCGGTTTGGTGTAGTATTAATACTCCAAAGAACAGATGGCAACTCCTCAACCCAACATCCTGGGGTTCTCTGCAAAGGCGTCATAAGCCGGGGTTTGATCCCTCGCAAAATCTCCTGATTCGCCCTTTCAGCCTGACCGTTGGATTGGGGGTGGGCCACAGAAGATACGTCCAAACGAATATGCTCTCGTTGACAGAACTCTTCCATCTCACCCTGAGATAAATTGGTGCCATTGTCTGTGATGATGCTGTGTGGAAAGCCAAACCGGAATATTACCTTTTTGATGAATTTAACTGCCGTTGCCGCATCACACTTGCTTATAGGTTCCGCTTCAACCCACTTTGTAAACTTGTCTACTGCCACTAGTAGATGAGTTTTATGATCTTGGGATCGCTTGAAAGGCCCAACCATATCAAGCCCCCAAGTTGCGAAAGGCCAAGTTATTGGTATCATCCGGAGTTCCTGTGCCGGAACCAGAGCACGCCTTGAGAATTTCTGACAAGCATCACACTTCCGGACCAGATCTGCCGCATCTGCATGAGCAGTTAACCAATAGAAACCATGTCGGAATGCCTTAGCCACCAATGATTTTGAACCGGCATGATGACCACAATCCCCTTCATGAATCTCACGAAGAATCTCACAACCTTCCTCAGCTGACACACATCGCTGAAATACTCCAGAAGTACTGCGATGGTGAAGTTCTCCGTTTGCAATTGTCATGGACTTAGAGCGCCGGATTATCTGTCGTGCTTCCTCTTCGTCATCTGGCAACTCTCCTCGGCTCAGGTATGCCAAATAGGGCAGCGTCCAATCCGGAATAATATGGAGTGCTGCAACTAACTGTGCCTCTGGGTCCGGAACAGCTAGGTCTTCTTCCGTTGGTATCTGAACCGACGGACTGTGCAACTCATCCAAAAAGGTGTTTGGTGGCACCGGTTTACGTTGCGACCCTAGCCGACTTAAAGCGTCAGCCGCTTCGTTCCTCCGCCGGTCTATATGATCCACCTGATATCCTTTAAAATATCCTGCGACTGCTTCAACCTCTCGTCTATAAGCCGCCATGAGGGGATCTCTTGAATCCCACTTGCCAGAAACTTGCTGTGCCACCAGATCCGAGTCGCCCAGGCACTTAACCCGGCTCAAGTTCATTTCCTTTGCTAGCCGCAAACCATGAAGTAATGCTTCATATTCCGCTGCATTATTAGTACAAGGAAATAATAAGCGGAGGACATAACAAAATTTATCACCTCTGGGGGAAGTTAAAACAACTCCAGCCCCCGAGCCTTCCAACTGTTTTGAACCGTCAAAGTGAATCATCCAGTAAGTTAGATCCGGCTTCTCCTCCGGAGTCTGCAACTCTGTCCAGTCATTGATGAAGTCTACCAATGCCTGAGATTTTATAGCAGTGCGTGGTACATATTTCAACTCATGCGGGCTGAGCTCGATGGCCCACTTTGCTACCCTGCCCGTAGCTTCCCTGTTCTGGATTATATCCCCCAACGGTGCTGAACTAACCACAGTTATTGGATGTCCTTGGAAATAGTGCTTCAGTTTCCGATTTGCCATGAACACACCATAGACCAACTTCTGCCAATGAGGGTACCTCTGCTTGGACTCAATGAGTACTTCACTCACATAATAAACCGGGCGCTGAACCGGGTACTCCTTCCCTGCTTCCTTGCGCTCTACCACAATTGCAACGCTGACAGCCCGTGTGTTAGCAGCAACGTATAACAGCAAAGGCTCCTTGTCAATAGGAGCAGCTAAAACCGGTGGTTTTGCTAGTTTCCGTTTCAGATCCTCAAATGCCGCGTTCGCCTCATTACTCCAAATAAACCGGTCTGTTTTTCTTAACATCTGGTAAAGTGGGATCGCCTTCTCTCCCAAGCGACTGATGAACCGGCTTAACGCTGTGATCCGGCCAGCTATGCGCTGAACATCGTTGATGCAAACCGGTTTAGTTAAAGACGTGATGGCCTTGATCTTCTCTGGGTTAGCTTCTATTCCTCTGTTTGAGACCAAGAATTCCAGTAACTTACCAGCCGGAACACCAAAAGCACATTTTTCCGGATTAAGCATCATCCTATAAGCCCGAAGATTATCAAAGGTTTCCTTGAGATCCTCTATCATTGTTCCTTCTTTCTTCGATTTGACCACAATGTCATCCACATAGGCATGAACGTTCCTCCCTATCTGCCCTTTCAAACAATTCTGAACGCAACGTTGATAAGTTGCCTGCGCACACTTAAGCCCAAAAGGCATAGACACATAGCAAAAAGCACCAAACGGAGTTATGAAAGCTGTCTTCTCTTGGTCCTCCACCGCCATCTTGATCTGGTGATACCCTGAATATGCATCCAAAAAACTTAGCCGCTCACACCCCGCCGTGGCATCGATGATCTGATCGATGCGAGGTAGAGCGAAAGGATCAGTTGGGCAAGCTTTATTGAGGTCCGTGTAGTCCACACACATCCTCCACTTCCCATTCTTCTTTAACACCAGCACCGGATTAGCCAACCACTCCGGATGAAAAACTTCCACTATGAACCCTGCGGCCAAAAGTCTGGCCACTTCTTCTCCTATAGCCTTGCGTCTCTCTTCGTTGAAGCGGCGCAGATACTGTTTAACCGGTTTGAACTTCGGATCAATGTTTAACTTGTGCTCAGCGAGTTCCCTCGGTATACCTGGCATGTCAGAAGGTTTCCATGCAAAGATATCCCGGTTCTCACGGATGAACTCGATGAGCGCGCTTTCCTATTTGGGATCAAGGTTAGCACTAATAGTGAATTGCTTGGACGAATCCCCAGGCACAAAATCAACTTGCTTGGTCTCTTCAGCTGATTTAAACTTCAACGCCGGATCATGCTCGGTAGTTGGCTTCTTCAGCGGAGTCATATCTGCCGGATCAATATTATCTTTATAAAATTTCAACTCTTCTGTGGCACATACTGCTTCTGCATAAGCTGCATCACCTTCCTCACATTCCACTGCTATCTTGCGGCTTCCATGAACCGTAATCGTGCCTTGATGACCCGGCATTTTAAGCTGCAGATAAACATAACACGGCCTAGCCATAAACTTAGCATAAACCGTCCTTCCAAACAGAGCATGATATGGACTTTTAATCTTGACGATTTCGAAAGTGATCATCTCTGACCTGGAATCATACTCGGTTCCAAAGGTAACTTCTAAGTCAATCTTTCCAACCGGATAAGCTGACTTACCTGGGACCACTCCGTGAAACACTGTGTTTGATTGTCTTAGCTTTTTATCTGTCAGACCCATACGACGGAAAGTCTCATAATATAAGATATTGATACTGCTACCACCATCCATGAGGACCTTAGTAAACTTGTAACCTCCCACTTGAGGTGCTACCACCAAGGCTAAATGTCCCGGATTATCCACCCGCATTGGGTGGTCTTATCTGCTCCATACAATGGGCTGCTCCGACCATCGAAGAAATTGCGGTGTCGCCGGTTCCACTGCATTAACAGCCCGCTTCAAAACCTTCTGGTCTCTCTTACACAAACTTGTGGTGAAGACATGATATTGCCCACTGCTCAACTCCTTCGGATTACTCTGATATCCAGATTGCGGCTGCTGTTGCTGACGCTGTTGCTGCTGATTTCCCTGATTATTATAATTCTCTTGGCCCTGCTGCTGATTACTCTGATTATTGTAACCACCTTGATGATGTGATTGATTGCCCTGACCATTATAGCTTCCGTGATTATTTTGGCCGCCTGCCCGGTGTTGATAACCACCGTTATTGCCCCTATATCCTGATCCGGAGCTGTTCCCCTGATGACCCGGACCATAAAACCCAGGCCCTGAGCCGCTATTCGGGGGTCGATTATGAGGATTGAAACGGCCCGCTATTGCCTTCATAAGGGGTATGCACTCTCTCATGGTATGCTTCGCCACCTTCCCTTTTCCGCTATGCTTTGGACAAGGCTGATCTAACTCCTGTTCCCAGCCAAAAGCTCCTCCGCCGGTTTGTGAAGATGGATCTCCCGGGTTACGCTGAAAACCCCCTTGAACTTGAGTGTTGGCCACAAAATCTGAACCACCCTCTGCTTTCCGTTTGCCCAAAAAACTTAAAGTAGCCGGATTGTTTAGCACCGGTTTACCAGACTTGCCAACCTTCCCAGCCTTGTCTCCTTCTGCTTCTGGATACTTTGTGTTATCAGAGTCTCCATACTTCACCAGGGCACTCATTAAAGTTCCCATATCATTGCAGTCCCTTTTAAGCCGTCCGAGTTTTAACTTTAAAGATTCAAACCGGCAATTGTTCTCCAACGTCACTATTGCCGTACTAGGATTAATACCATTCGAAGAGTGTAAAATCTCTTCTACTCTCTGTACCCAAGCTGCTGTAGATTCCTGCTCTCCTTGCACACAAGCTGCTAGATCTACCACTGACATCGGCTGCTTGCATGTATCTTTGAAGTTTTTGATAAACTGACTGCGCAGTTCCCCCCATGACCCAATAGAGTTCGGTGGTAGAGCCTTCAGCCAGGTCCGGGCCGTGCCTTCGAGCATCATAGTAAAATATTTCGCACAACCCGATTCATCCATGTCCAGCATCTCCATGGCCATCTCATAACTTTCAACCCAAGCTTCCGGAGCCAAATCAGCTGTGTAATTAGGTACCTTGCGGGGCCCCTTGAAATCTTTTGGCAGCTTGACACTCTGTAAAGCGGGGACAAGACACTGCACCCCGAAGGAACTCGTCGTGACTCCTGTTTCTGCAGTGGCGGTGTGAACCGGCGTCGTTTGACGAATCTCCTCCCTGGCACCTGACCTAACCCGGTTTATGTCTGGAGCTGGTACCGCCGTCCCTGCCGGATTATCCTGCCTGCGCTGATGCCTCCTGCGTTCACTGCTAGATACTTCTGGCTCCTCCCAATGTCTAGTATAACTTCGGCTGGGACGCGGTGTTGAATGTAGCCTTTCCCTGCTATGAGAATATGCTTGCTGCTGTATTAACGCCGTATTAAGTAACTCCTTGACCCTGCGCGCCTCCAGTGCCACTGGAGACGTCTCTTCCACGGGTAAAGCGGCCAAACGTGCAGCAACTACGGCGATATTATCCAAAGGGTTTGAATAGTGACCTGGAGGCGTGGGAACGTAAGGTGCCGATGTGATCCGATGATCCCGCTCTGTGGTGTGTTGCTGAACCGGCTCCTCCCTAGCGGGGGGTGCCCTCCGGTTTAAAACCGGATTATTACTAGTCCCAGCCCCAGGTGTCCTGAACAGAATCGTCGCTTCATAAACCGGCGGTAAACGAGACTGGTACTTCCGTCCCCTTACTCCTTCCATAGAGGCTTGCTCCAACCTTAGGTGAAAAGCTCGATCATCCAGCTCCGCTTGTCTCACCGCTATCATCTCACCCTCTGCCTTCAGGTCTTCTTTTAACTGGTCAATCCGGCCTTTCAACTGAAGGAGCTCTGCATCATGATGCGCCTTGTCTGCTGGAGTTACCGTTTCCACCGCTTTGGCTGTGAACTCCTCAATCAAGGTGGATAGAACTTCAGTAAGTGAGGGGGTTGGGCCGCCTCCCCCTGCACCAGCTTCCGCTGTCGTCCCGTTCGCCGGGGGCTGTGAACCGGCCATAAAGACCGCCACCCGGTTCGGCGGGCCAAAGGGGCCCGGAATACTGTTTCCACCGGACTCGCCCTCAGACCGGCCGTCCTGCAACTGATACAGAGATTCAGTTTCTCCGAATGAAGATTCGTCGTCTGAGTAGACAACTGTTGCACCATCAGACTCCGATCCGCCCTCGGCTCGACCTCTGTGGATTGCTCCAACAAACACATGCTTCACGACGGGCTGAATCCGGGCCGATCTCGTACGCTGAGCCGGCTCGACGATGTTGGGGAAGACGTCCGGCTCAGGTCCCGGTTCGCCGATTTTGCCAATGAAGACTTGGATGCTGCCGAAGGGAACCCGGTACCCGTGTTCGATCGAATCGGCTTCCGGTCCCCAACCTGCGTCGTCGATGTAGATCCGGCCGCGGCGACTCCTGGTCATCCGGCCGACCGCGTAACCCTTGAGCCCTTCGAAGCTGCCCTTCAAGAACTCGAAACCATCGTGCGCAGGCCCCACGGTGGGCGCCAACTGTCGTGGAAATAGCACGGCAGATGTCCGGTTTAGCGGACTTGATGATGGAACCATCGCACGGGTTAGCTTGAAGGGGTTCATAGCACACAAAAGACACAGAAGGTTTATACTAGTTCGGCCCCTTCGATGAAGGTAAAAGCCTACGTCTAGTTGGTTTGGTATTGCTTGGGCGCCGGATTACAGGGAGCGGATTCGCTTGCCTGCGTCTCGACGGGTTGATTGTTGCTTGTCCTTGAACCCTCGCCGGGTCGCCCCTTTATATAGAGGGTACGCCTGGTCCGGTTTACAGAGTCCCGAGGCCGGCTCATATCTGTGTCCGCCTCGGTCTCTGTCTTTTCTTCCTTATCTCTCAAGTTACATCACGGGGCGGTTTACAAACCTTAATTCTATACATAGGCTCTAAGATCTTTATGGGCCGTAGCCTTTACTAAATATTACAAACAAGTATAACATTAACAAAGCCGGTTTATACTAGCCGGTTTATACCTGCTAGTCATATCCCTGACAGCTACGCTCCTCGTCGTACTCCCAGTCTAGCTCAGTGCCATCGCCTGTGTAGCTCACCATCGTACCAGCATCTGGTGTGTTGAAGTAACTGTGAGCCACAGAGGACTCAGCAATCCCGTTCCCGGGTAACACGACTATCCCAGCCTTGGGTGAGGAACAAGGCTGAAGAAAGAACAAGAGGTTGCAGCAGCACTAGCCTAGCTTACGTAAAAGAGAGCGAGAAGAGAAGGTGCCTCGGTCGAGAGATGATCACGAAGTGATCCTAACTAAAGCAAGTCCAACATAACCCCACCGTGTTCATCTCCCGAATCCCTTTCGGAAAATGACAGTCACAGTACTCACGCTGGTAGTGTATTGGAACATGGTGTCAAGTTTTCTACAACCGGATATTATCAAGCCCCCATCTGCCACATAACCGCGGGCACGGCTTTCGAAAGTTCATAACCCTGCAGGGGTGTTCCAACTTGGCCCATGACAAGCCCACGATCCGCGGAGTCGCAACTCCAAGGTGGGAAGACCCGAGTATTCTCGGAATCCCGTGCTCAAGATACTCCGAACTAAGGTAAGGCTAATCCAGCAAATCCTCCCGGCGTGCCGACACCCTGATAGTAGCCGTGCGTATCTCGTCTCAGGCCACGACCGGATGGGCGATGCTACAGGTTTTTACCAGACCTTGAGTTTCCTCGAGGTGGCCCTGCAGGACCCCCAGTTCGGACCAACACTCATGTGGAGCACTGGCCCGGGATTGTTGATTAAGAAAGAGGGTTAATTACTCCCTATGCAAGTTGTTAGTTATTAGGCAAATAGTACCAATGTTGGGACTTGCTGGAAAAGACTTAGCACTTAGCGGTTTATCGAGGGGGTCCCATAACCCCAACCGTGTGAGGAACGCATAATCAAGGAACATAACACCGGTTTATACGGTTCCTAAGGCGGCATGAGTGGAACAAAACACCAAGCAAAAGGCTTAGCCTTCCACCCATTACCAATATATAGATGATTTCATTTAATAATTAATATAGTGTGATATAACCCAACAAGCTTCAACAAGAAGCAAGAATCTTCAATCTTCACCTGCAACTAACAATGCTATAAGAGGGGCTGAGCGAAGCCTACGTATAGCCAATCAAAGGTTTGCATAGGTAGGGTGGTTAAACAGGTTCATGGTTACAATAGGTGGCTGACAGGAAAAAACATGGGCATCGAGGCAAAACTATAGATCGAGACTTCTAGCAATAGGCAAAGATAGTAATGTTATCGTGGTTCGGTCATCTTGCCTGAAGAGTTGTCGATGGGATCGTAAGAGGGGTCCTCGTACTCAAGCTCGGTAGTAACCTCGTGCTCGTACTCGTCCTCGGTCTCAGCTTCCGGCTCTACTCAACACAAACACACAAGACACGAAGTCAACAAGATGCAATGCGCACACGAGAATGCTGGATGCATGCCTAATGCACTATGGAAGCAAAACAGATGCACTATTGAAGCACAGGAAGTCTACAAAGGAAGCACAGTGTAAACGCACAAGGAGCATGGAAAATATGCATTTAAGCAAAATACTTCAAAACATGATAACAATAGGATATTATGAATCTACATGAAAAATCACACAAGTTTCATATAGGACTTGCTCAAAACGGAGCAACGGGCTAAAAGTTACATCCGAAACAATAAATACGCACAAGCTGAAAATAACAGCCACATAGCAACTTCGGAGCAATAGATAAATAAGCTACAGCACTCAAACATCATGGCAAAGAGTATGGACATAAACTAGACATATCCTACAGCAAATAAGTCCATTGGAGCATCCCCAAAGGAGCCATGGATCAATAGCAACAAGCTATGACATATTGAACTTGACAACAAAATCCTGACAGCAGTAATTTGTTGCAACTTGGGAGCAAAAGTTAAATATGCTACAGCCACTCAAATAAGCATGTGAGAGCATGAATGGATAGCCAACAATATATACTACAAGGAATCATCAAGAGTCACCCCAAAACTATCATGGATTGGCCTAGAACAACAAGCAAACATGGCATCTGGAAATTACAGATTCCAGACTTAGTGAAATTTCACTAAGTGTTAAAACAGCAGTTTCATCATGGCATCTTTTAGAGCAAGTTTAAGTCACCTCAAAGCTAAACATGGCAAGGGGTAAGCACCACAGCAAAGTACACATGATGGTGAATCCAAAACATCTAAGAATGCATCAAGGGGATAAACACATCAATAGCAATGAGCTCCTCAAGTTGGCATCTCATAACAAGTTAAACAACATCATATCCACATGCACTTTTGCAAAGGAGATAAACATGTCAAGATGAAATCTATCATGCAACCTATAGCATTCAACATGTAGAGCATCTCAAGACGAACACGTGGACATCTCATTTGCTTCATTTGGATAAGCATGCAAAAAGTTATCACATTGCAAACATGGCATGAAAACATCTACTAACAGCAGTTTATAACGAGTTGCACTCTTCCCACAGATATTTAAGCATCTAGATGAACTCAAACAAGCATGGCATAATGGAACAAAATGTAGTACAAGTCTCCACGAATATTTTGACATATCATTTGCTCAAATCGGACCATCACACAAAAAGTTATCATCATTCTAAAATAGCATCAGACAGGTAAAATCTAGGGACATAGCAGAAAAAAAACCCTCCTTGGGTCAAAGTCAACGCGGGGACGGATCTGGAGTCAAACGGGCTGATGGGCTTCAGATCCGCGGATCGGGTCGGCTGACGGAGCGGATCCGGGCACAGGATCCAGCGGGCTAACGGGTCTCGGGCGGCCGGCCCGTTAGTGGAGCGGATCGGGATCGGGATCGGGGGCTCCTCCCCCGATCGATCCAGGCGGCGGCGGCGGCCTTCGAGGGGCGACGGGGCGCGGCCCACCTGGCCTAGCAGAGCGGCGGGTCGGGGCGCTGGAGCGGCACGACGGGGAAACGGGCCCGGCCCACCCGACCGGGAACTGGATCGGGCGGCGGCGTTGACTTGGGGGGATCCTCCCGATCCCCCGAGCGGGTGGCGGCGGCGACTCCTCGCACGGCCAGGGGCCGGCGGGAGGGAGGCGGACCGGCAGCCTGAGCTTGGAGGCTCGGTGGCCGGAGGGGATCCGGCCCCGGGCGGTGGGGAGGCGAGGGACGCCGGCGGGGCGCGGTTGGTGAGGTGGTGGCGCTCCGGTGAGGAGGAGGAGTGATGTCTACACACGCTTCTACTCTTGTAGACTATGTTGGGCCTCCAAGCGCAGAGGTTTGTAGGACAGCGGCAATTTCCCTCAAGTGGATGACCTAAGGTTTATCGAACTCAGAGAAGTAGAAGTTGAAGATGGTCTCTCTCAAGCAACCCTGCAACTAAAATACAAAAAGTCTCTTGTGTCCCCAACACACCTAATACACTTGTCAGATGTATAGGTGCACTAGTTCAGCGAAGAGATGTTAAATGGCAAGTGATATGGATGGCAAAACAAAGTAATATAAATCTGTAATAAAAAGTGCAGCAAGCAAACAAGTGGTAAACGTGAGCACAAATGGTATTGCAATGGTGGAAACAAGGCCTAGGCTTCATACTTTCACTAGTGGCAACTCCCAACAACATTAACATAATCGAATCACATGATATTTCCCATAAAACATGCAAAGGGGACACACTCGGAGGTCATTCCTTCGTGGTCAAGAGAGGACGAGAATTATGTAGGGCTACAAAAGCACACCTCAAAGTTCGTAGTTCCCAATCTAAGGATTTCCCAATGTCACCGCGGCCATCCAAAGAGAGTCCCACAATCACCACAACATATCTAAAGGATAATCAAAGACAAGCACCAAGAGACTCTCAATCTTCAATCAACACACAAGAGAGGAAATCACTCATGAAAATATTGTTCTAATCCATGTCCAATAGACCGCTGTCACCTTGGTCTCGGGGATTATACTAGATAAAGACAAGTGAGTACATCAATCCAATACATAGAGGAAGGGGAAACATCATGGGATCACCCTAGATTAACATAGCCTATGATCACAACGAAGATCACATCATGGGAGAGAGAATTGACCACATAGCTACTGGTAAGAACCTCAGCCCCGAGGAGGAACTACTCCCGCATCATGGAGGGAGGAAGCAACGTCGATGGAGATGAATCCGGGGGCACTTCCCCGTCCCGGCAGGGTGCCGGCACAGGAATTCTGGTCCCCCGAAGCTTGATGGCGATGGCGGCGGAGATCAGAATCGCGTCTGGAGAAAAGGGGTCTAGAATCAGGGTTTCTGCGAGACGCTTTAAATATATGCCAAAGGGGGGCATCGGAGGAGCCTCGGGGGGCCCAGGCGCCCCCCGGCGCGGCCCAGGGGGGGCGCCCTGCCTGGAGCCCCTGTGGGTCCCCCCCGGCTGCACTTTGGCCGCACGGTAGCTCCTGGAACGCTGATTTTTTATATATTTTTTCTGGATTTTTCCTGGCAGTTCTCGTAATGTGAAAACCTGAAATACAAAAACAGCCGAAAACAGAAACTGGCAGTGGGGTGCACTGAGTTATTAGGTTAGTCCAAATATGATCAAAAGTGTATGGAAGTGTATAAATATCATAACAATATCACCCAAAAGAGGCATGGAGCAGGCAGAAATTATAGATACGTTTTGGACGTATCAACATCCCCAAGCTTAATTCCTGCTCGTCCTCGAGTAGGTAAATGATAACAAGAATAATTTCTGTGGTGACATGCTATTAACCATATAGGAATTTTTCATAGTCACATGACAAAAGCTTACTGAGACAATGAATCTGTAGTAATTAAGTTGCCTCATGAGAAATTCACAAAGAACTGAAAGTTTTACAATATGATACTGAAACATCAAATAGATTTGTAATGAGCATGGTGTGCAAATATGATAAAGTGATATCTCGCTTGCCCCCCTTTAGTGAAGCAAAACATAAATGCAGGGGCACCTCCAAGGTTTAAGTGATGACTAGATACAATGATTTCAAAATAAACGATACCATAATCATGCAAAAGACAATGCTACTTTGGGACAATGCACATTACACTCAGAATGACAATCATGCTCTCAGTAGTTGGTGCTTTTTAAAAGAAGATGGAGACTCTCGAACTGTGGCTTTTGTTGGCAAGGTTGAAAACCCGTGGTCGGAAACAAAGACAAAACATGTACCAGAGCTCTTGGTTTTAAAAACAGAGGTAATTATTATTATTATTATTATTTTGAATATGCATGTTTCGTCAACGAATGCTAGCAGATAACTCAATTACTTTTTGAGATGGACAAGTTTCGAGGAACGGCTCCCGAATGAGGACGATCACATCCTCTTAGTCTCCTTTGTTTATCACTACCAAAGTTTTCTGATTTCTCATGAACAAAGCGTGAAGGAGGGTTTGTTTGTTCTATTAATTTTGAGTCGGGCGCACTCATTGCCAGTTCCTTCTCGTATTATGGGTTTGCACATTATACATGCAATCCCGGGGTGAAGCTTGTCCAACTTAAAAAGATCATGAATTAACTACTACTTCCTCATGAGCTAAAACAGAGGCACAAAATAGAAATGCATTTTTTTGAATAAGTTCGAGATGGCACATGAAAGTCTTCGTTAGGAATGGCAGGTAAATACCATGTATAGGAAGGTATGGTGGACTCATATGGCATAACTGGTTTAAAGATTTTGGATGCACAAGCAGTCAGTCCGCTTAGTACAGGCGAAGGTTAGCAAAAGACTGAGAGCGACCAACTAAGAGAGCAATGACAGTCATAATCATGCAGAGCGACAAAGCAACATTGAATCAGGCATGGAAGTTATATCGCTACTCAAAAATAAAAGATCATCAAGGCTTGATAGACTTTCTTTACAGTCTTAAATATGCGTGAGCATACGCCAAGTCAATCAAAATAAATTCTCGAAGGAAGATATTACTAAACCATACCACATCATAGGCAAACAAATCATGTTGGTACTCCAATAACACATTGGGAACCCCCCAGCTATTTGAGACTAACCATAAGAAAACATGAACTACTAAGCGCCATTATGCACGTAGCATCTTTATCATAGACATACCAACCAATGCAACGGAAGCAAACTCTCTTAATAAGGTGAGCATGGTAATTAAATAGAGTTCAAGCAACCAACTAAACAAAAGCTCTTTGAAAAGATAAGCATGAAAGCTAAGAGCTGAACATGATAGTAGCTATTAAAAGACAAAGAACACACACAGCAAGGATAGACATGAAAATTCTATGTTATGTTCTAGGTAGAAGTGGAGCGTGTTTCTCTCCCATATAAAGAAAGCTGAGTTCTGACTCGTTATGAAAAGCTAAAGAAAACTAAAAAGGAAACTGAAAGCAAGACGCTCCAAGCATAGCACATAACACATGAAGTGATAAAAATATAGTGGAACGAAAGACGAACTGATAATGTTGATGGAGAAGGGGATGCACGGGGGCATCCCCAAGCTTAGACGCTTGAGTCTCCTTGAATATTTCTTGGGGGTGCATGGGGGCATCCCCAAGCTTGAGCGCTTGACACTCCTGAATCTTTTTATCATCTTCCCTCGCACACTTGAAAACTCCCTTCATACATAACTCATCATAATCTGATTAGCGAGGTTAGTACCCTTAATAAAATAATTGTACCTTGCTGGAAATAAGGATATTCTTGAAGGTCTACTGTTTCTCAAGATTGCCAAAAGGTTTTTGCAAAGAAAAAGCAAGCTCTTGGTTTGCAAAATGAAGGAAAGGCAAAACAGGACAGAATCTGTGAAAAACAGAACAGCAGGTAGTAATTGATCTGTTCGGGGTACTTCTGCAACTCAAATCAAAAAACTCAGAATAGACGCACGAAAGACAATTATATAGAGAACGCTGTAGAAACAATTCAGACCAAAAAGATGATCTGGTGATTTTATACGAATTTTTCTATCCAAGGACAGAATCTGTTTCCTGGACAGCACCTCACAACTTTTGAACTTTCTAGCAATCAGAGGCTATACTTGGCACAAATATGAAAAATAAAGATACAATGATGTTGCTACAGTAGTAACAAACATCAAGACCACTAAAACTGAAAGCAAAGATAACAAGGGTTGTCTCCCTAGAGCTCTTTCTTTATAGCCATAAAGATAGGCTTAAGACTTTAATGATGCCTCGTAGGAATAAGAGCTGAAGAACAAAAGAGAGCATCAAGAAGTAAATACCAAACACATTTAAGCCTAACATGCTTCCTATGCATAGGAATATTGCAATAGAATAATTCATTGAAGCACAAAGCAACTAGCATAGGAAGGCAAAACAAGCATAACTTCAAAATATTCATCATAAAGAGAGGAAACTTCTTATTATTAAGATATTTAGAACCAAGCCTCCCTCTCTCATTATAAATTTCAGTGGCATCATGGATGAACTCAACAATATAAGCATCACATAAAGCATTGTTACCATGATCCACATGCAAAAAGGTACTCTCACTCCCCACATAAGCATAATTTTTCTCATTGGTAATAGTGGGAGTAGGACTATCATAAACAACTTGAAAACTATAGATTAGTTGTATATTAGGAGGGTGGTGTTCAACAAGGGAGTAATTCCCTTCATGATTATGACAAGTTTCATAAGGATAATTTCTCCTTATGTCATAGGTACCTTTATATTCACTATAGATTGGAGTTATAACATCATCATGGTAGAGAAGAGCATTATCATTGCTAGCAACTATATTTGTAAACATGTTGCCTTTATTCTTACTAGCAAGAGAATTATCAATTATCACATCACTAGTGGGGATAGGATTTGCAATCCTATCATCCCCAAGCTTAGAGCTTCCCATATCTTCACTTTCAGAGTTGGTACCAAAAAGATTTTCAAGATCATAAGCAGCATTATCATCATTTTCCCAATCACAATAAGTAACATGCATATCATAATCAAAATCATCTTCAATAGTACCTACGGACGTATCATCAAGATGATAATTAAGGCAATAAACTTCACCTTCTTCTTTAAACTTACAACCGTTAGGATAAAAGTTGATGGGAGGAATATGCTTAGGCCAGGTTGATACCCATTCTTCTTCCTTCTTGCTCCTCCTCCTCCTCCTCCTCTTCTTTTTCTTCTTCTTCACCTTAGGAGGGGGTGGTTGGAGATGAAGCTTCTCCACATATCTTGGTTTATCATTAGAAACAATAGGGCAAACTTGGGAGAAACTCTCCTTTTTATTAGCAGAAATATAAAAGACATTTTTATACTTTGGTAAAGTTCCCTCCTTTCTAATCTTACTTATGTAATCATTTTCATGGCAATTAACAACACAATAGAGATGGCAATTTTATAAAGTGTTTTTTATTCCTATGGCATTATCATCCAGCCAAGAAGTCTTTTCTGATAACTCTTCACACATCAAAAATAACATAAGCTCATCATAAAGATCAGAGGTGATCATGTTATCACACAACCGGTTAACAGTTATGTTTTGAAAGTTCATGCATTGAAAATTAAAGTGACCCTCTATACGGCAAAGTTCACAAGTAAAAGGATAAAGGTCACACAATTCTCTAGCAATTTCATTTAAATCTCTGACCCAAGTGATTGTTCTTTCATGCTTATGTTGCTTACAATACTTCTCTTCTTCAATCATAGGCCTTTCACAAGGTCTATCCACTCCACAAAAATTAACATGCTTATATAAAACTTCATTTTTAGGAATTGGATCATGCATGTTGCAATCATCATGAACAATTTCATTTTCTTTGCAAATCTCTTTAAAAGGTTTATGATGCTCGATCCAATCCTCCTTAGGCATATTAAGATGTGAAGCAAAAGATTTGAGGAAATCAACAAGGAGTTGAGAATCAAGCCCAAACTTCGCACTAAACTTATTAAAACTTGTAGTTTCAACAAAGGACTTAATGCAATCATACTCATAAATTATACCTGACTCTTTACCTTTGTCGATCTCCCAATCTTCAGTGTTGCGTTGAATTCTTTCAAGGAGTTCCCATTTAGCATCAATCCTTTTGTTTGTGAAAGAACCCATAGAGGAAGCGTCGAGCAAATCTTTATCCTGTCGAGAAAGCCTCGCATAGAAATTAGTAATAATCATATCTTTGGGGAGCCCATGGTTAGGACTTTTTAGCATTAACGTTTTCAGTCTCCCCCAAGCTTGAGCTATGCTCTCTCCGTCATGAGGGTAGAAATTATAAACATAATTCCTATTCTTATGGACTTCATGAAGAGGATAAAACTTGGAGTAAAAGAGAGACCGGATCTCTTCCCAATCAAGCAAGTGAGAGTTATCGAGAAGCTTATACCAATCTGAAGCTTTATCTATAAGTGATACGGCGAACAATTTCCTCATGACAAACTCCCTTGATACACCTGCAAGCTTAAATAATGAAGATAGTTGTGACAGATATAGCAAGTGTTCATCGGGATGTCTGTCTCCTGCATAAAGATTAGCCAAAACATAATCGATAATACCAGCTGGTATTTTATAGGGCACAATTTCAGTAGGGGGAAGAGCAACCACCACAGGTGTGGGGCGTCTTCCCGCAAGCAACGATCCAATAGCACGGTTTTCCATAAACATAACTAGTGAAATAAAAACAAGAAACAAAAAGATTTAATTGCAAGATCTAAAGATATACCTTCAAGCGCTCACCTCCCCGGCAACGGCGCCAGAAATAGCTTGATGTCTACACACGCTTCTACTCTTGTAGACTATGTTGGGCCTCCAAGCCCAGAGGTTTGTAGGACAGCGGCAATTTCCCTCAAGTGGATGACCTAAGGTTTATCGAACTCAGGGAAGTAGAGGTTGAAGATGGTCTCTCTCAAGCAACCCTGCAACTAAAATACAAGAAGTATCTTGTGTCCCCAACACACCTAATACACTTGTCAGATGTATAGGTGCACTAGTTCGGCGAAGAGATGTTAAATGGCAAGTGATATGGATGGCAAAACAAAGTAATATAAATCTGTAATAAAAAGTGCAGCAAGCAAACAAGTGGTAAACGTGAGCACAAATGGTATTGCAATGGTGGAAACAAGGCCTAGGCTTCATACTTTCACTAGTGGCAACTCCCAACAACATTAACATAATCGAATCACATGATATTTCCCATAAAACATGCAAAGGGGACACACTCGGAGGTCATTCCTTCGTGGTCAAGAGAGGACGAGAATTATGTAGGGCTACAAAAGCACACCTCAAAGTTCGTAGTTCCCAATCTAAGGATTTCCCAATGTCATCCAAAGAGAGTCCCACAATCACGACAACATATCTAAAGGATAGTCAAAGACAAGCACCAAGAGACTCTCAATCTTCAATCAACACACAAGAGAGGAAATCACTCATGAAAATATTGTTCTAATCCATGTCCAATAGACCGCTGTCACGTTGGTCTCGGGGATTATACTAGATAAGGACAAGTGAGTACATCAATCCAATACATAGAGGAAGGGGAAACATCATGGGATCACCCTAGATTAACATAGCCTATGATCACAACGAAGATCACATCATGGGAGAGAGAATTGACCACATAGCTACTGGTAAGAACCTCAGCCCCGAGGAGGAACTACTCCCGCATCATGGAGGGAGGAAGCAATGTCGATGGAGATGAATCCGGGGGCACTTCCCCGTCCCGGCAGGGTGCCGGCACAGGAATTCTGGTCCCCCGAAGCTTGATGGCGATGGCGGCGGAGATCGGAATCGCATCTGGAGAAAAGGGGTCTGGAATCAGGGTTTCTGCGAGACGCTTTAAATATATGCCAAAGGGGGGCATCGGAGGAGCCTCGGGGGGCCCAGGCGCCCCCCCGGCGCGGCCCGGGGGGGGGCGCCCACAGGGCGCCTGGAGCCCCTGTGGGTCCCCCCCCGGCTGCACTTTGGCCGCACGGTAGCTCTTGGAACGCTGATTTTTTATATATTTTTTCTGGTTTTTTCCTGGCAGTTCTCGTAATGTGAAAACCTGAAATACAAAAACAGCCGAAAACAGAAACTGACACTGGGGTGCACTGAGTTAATAGGTTAGTCCAAATATGATCAAAAGTGTATGGAAGTGTATAAATATCATAGCAATATCACCCAAAAGAGGCATGGAGCAAGCAGAAATTATAGATACGTTTTGGACGTATCAAGGAGGCGGCGGCGAGCTACTCCGGCGAGGGTGGCGCGGATTCCGGCGAGGTCCCGATCTGGAGGAAGAAGATGGCTGGAGGAAGGGGACACTATGGTTTTTTAATTTAGGGCAAAAATTGGGGAAGTTGGACAAATATATAGGCACAAGGAGCTAGGGTTGTCCAAAAGAGGTGTGGTTTTCGGCCACGCGATCAGAATTGGATGGCCTAGATGAAGGGAGGGGTTTGGGTTGGTTTGGTGGGCTGTTGGAGGGGTGTCTTGGGCCTCAAAGAGGAGGTACTTTCAGCCCACGAGAATAACTGTTGGTGTAGCAAACGAACTCCAAACGCGACGAGATTTGACAGGCAGGTTACACACACCAAAACAACAACACACGACAAGTCTCACGCCAAACCGGAAACGTTACACGGCCAAACACCAAAGTAGACCTCGGGGACGCCACGGACACGTGAGGGAGCTCCGAAACGCGAAACGGACAACGGGAAGGAACGCGTGGGACCGGATGCAAACGACAACACAAATGCAATGCGATGCACATGACTACATGATATGAATGAAATGCACACGCACACGACAAAAAGACGAAAACCCGAAAGACGAAGAACCCGGAATGGAATTGATGAAGCCACAGATATATTATATTGCCCAAAAGGGAAAGTATTACATCCGGGGCATTACAATGGGGAGCGGTTTTCGGCCACGCGATCACGATCCAACGACCGAGAGGATGGGAGTGGTTGTGCTGGGTTAGTGGGCTGTTGTGGAGGGGGTCTTGGGCCTTACAGAAGAGGTTCTTTTAGCCCACTAGGTTAACCGTTGGAGTACCAAACGAACTTCAAACGCGATGAAACTTGACAGGAGGCCTACACATACCAAAACAACAACACACGACAAGTCTCACCTCATTCCGGAAACGTTACACGGCCACACACGAAAGAAGGACTCGGGGATGCCACGGGCACGTGTGTGAGTGTCGGAACTCGAAATGGACAACGGGAAGAGACGAGTGGGACTGGGTGCAAGTGACAACACGAATGCAATGCAATGCACATAACAGCATGACATGGATGAAATGCACACACGCACACGACAAAACGAAGAAACCCAAAATGAAAGAAGAGCTCGGAATGGAATTGATGAAGTCAAAGTTTCATATATTGCCATAATTGGAAAGTATTACATCTGGGGCATTACAAATCTGTTCAATCAACCTCACTTTGCGACACAGAACCAATTCCTGGCAAACCAACAGAAGTCTTTCAGTTACTGTGTGGACCCGCTAGATGCTGAAGACTGGATCACAGACATCAAAAAGCACTTTGAATGCAGTAACGTTAGGCCTGAGGATTATGTCAATTTTGCCACTTTCCAACTCAAAGATCAAGCTGCTGATTGGTGGCAACAGTACAAACATTCCAGAGGTGAACGTGAGATCTCGTGGACTGACTTCTGCAAAGATTTCCGCTCTCACCACATTCAAACCAGTGTCATTGAAGGCATGCGTGAGCAATTCCGCAACCTGAAGCAAGGCACCATGTCCGTCTATCAATACAATGTCAAGTTCCAGAATCTTGCCCGTTATGCGAAGCAAGACATCCCCGATGCCAAGATAAAGATTTATCAGTTCTGTGGTGGTCTGAAAGATGAACTCCAACTTTCTCTCACCTAGTTCGAGCCGGATGAATTTGACCAATTCTACAATATGGCTCTCAAGCAAGAGGCAGCTCAGCTCAAGAGTGAAGCTTCCAAAAAGAGGATAAGAGATGTTGTTCACTCCTCCTCTTCCTCTTAAGTGGTTGCCAGGCAGCAGAAGTTTCGGCTACCGCCTCCTCCAATGCTCCGTCCTCCAAACAACAACAAGCACTCAGGTGGCCGTGGTTTCTCCCACCCACCCAACCCAAGCAATCAGTCCAAGCCTCAGTTTCAAGCTTCAAGATCAAGTGATCCTTATCACCGGCCTCTCTCAGAAGTTACTTGCAACAAGTGTTCTCCGAAGGGTCACTATGCCAACAAGTGTCCCAACCCAAGGCGCCTTCCGCCTCCTCCACCTGTCAGCAATGCTATTGTCAAGCACAATCCCAAGGTTGCAAGAGTGAATCTGATGAATGCAGCTCAAGCAGACAATTCTTCAGATGTGATACTTTGTAATCTTCCAATTAACCTTAAACCTGCTAAAGTCTTGTTTGATCCGGGTGCATCATGTTCTTTCATGTCTCAACCTTTTGAATCGAAGCACAATGTTGACATCAAAAGTTTACCATGGGAGTTATCAATTATTTCTCCGGGAAAATGAATGCATTCTAGTGTGTTTGCTCCGGATATATCTATTCATATGGGTGATTACAGCTTCTTGGTTTCTCCGGTTATTCTTGGCAACTCCGACATTGATCTTATTCTTGGGATGGATTGGCTCTCCAAGCATGATGCAAACATTGATTGTGCAAATAAGGAAGTCAAGCTTACTCATCCTGACGAAGACGTGATTATCTTCGCCTCTCGAGATAACACAATCAGGCTTTTCTCTCTCAATGACAAGGGCGATATTAATGCCATCTCTCAGATTCCGGTGGTTAATGAATATGAAGATGTTTTCTCTGAAGAGCTTCCAGGCATGCCTCCCCATCGTCAAGTTGAATTCGTCATTGAACTTGAGCCCGGTACCGAGCCAGCATGTCGGCATCCGTACAAGCTTTCTCCGGATGAGTTGAAGGAGCTGAAGAAACAACTCGATGAGCAAGAACGTATGGGTCTAATCAGGCCTTGTACTTCTCCTTGGGGTTGTGGTGTTCTATTTGTCAAGAAGAAGGATGGCACGGAACGCCTTTCCGTTGATTACCGGCCATTGAACAAGAAGACAATAAAGAATAATTATCCGCTCCCCAATATCAATGAATTGTTCGAGCAGCTCAAAGGAGCAAAGGTGTTCTCGAAGCTCGATCTCCGGATGGGTTACCATCAGATTCGTATCCGTGAAGAGGATATTTCTAAGACCGCATCCAGAACGAGTTTTGGCTCTTATGAATACACGGTCATGTCTTTAGGCCTTGCAAATGCTCCACCAACTTTCTCTCGGATGATGCACTTCATATACAACCCCTACACCAATGAATTTGCTCTCGTCTATCTGGATGATATCTTGGTATTCTCCAAGAATGAAGAAGACCATGCCAAGCATCTCCGTTTGGTCCTGGACATGCTCCGTGAACACAAGTTCTATGTGAAGTTCTCCAAATGTGAATTCTGGCTGGATAAAGTCCTATATCTTGGCCATATTATCTCTGCCGAGGGCATTTCTATGAACACCGAGAAGGTTGAAGCTATTGTCAACTGGGAACCTCCGCAGAATGTCAAGCAACTCCGAAGCTTCCTTGGTCTCGCTAGCTATTGCAGAAGGTTCGTTGAGAACTTCTCCAAGATTGCCAAGCCTCTCTCAACCTGTTGCAGAAGAATGTTAAGTACTCCCGGACTCCTGATTATGACGTGGCATTCAAAACACTCAAAGAGAAGCTCATTTCTGCTCTGGTTCTTACTCCTCCGGGCGAGTCCAAGCCTTATGAAGTCTTTTATGATGCTTCATTGCAAGGTCTTGGTGGTGTTCTCATGCAAGACAAGAAGATTGTGGCATACACTTCTCGTCAGCTAAAACTAAATGAGAAGAATTACCCCACACATGATCTTGAGCTAGCAACAGTTGTACATGCCTTGATCACGTGGAGACACCTTCTGTTGGGCAGAAAAGTGGACATCTTCACCGATCACAAGAGCTTGAAGTACATCTTCACACAGCCAAACCTTAACCTTCGCCAGACTTGTTGGGTTGAGATGATTCAAGAGTATGATCCAAGCATTGAGTATATGATACGTCTCAAACGTATCTACTTTTCCAAACACTTTTGATATTGTTTTGACCTCATTCTTGCATGATTTGAACTAAACTAACCCGGACTGACGCTGTTTTCAGCAGAGCTACCTGTATGGTTTTATTGTGTGCAGGAAAACGGATTTTTAGGTATCTCAGAAAATTCCACGAAAAATCACAGAAAATCCACGCACCCGAAGGAACCTGGTGCCAGAAGAGGGGCCAGAGGGGGGCCAGGGGGGCTCCAGGCGCCCTGGTGGCGCGGCCCACCCCCTGGCCGCGCCGGGAGGCCGCCTGGGTGGGCCCACCTCCCCTGGTGCCCTACTTTGACCCGTATTTTAGCTCGTGATGGAGAAATCCCAGATCAGAAGTTATTTTCCCAGTTTTCGTCGCGGAGCCGCCGCCACCCTCTGTTCTTCTTCGGGAGGGCTAATCTGGAGGCTGAATTGGCCTCCGGAGAGGGGAGATCGTCGCCATCGTCATCATCATCACCACTCCATCCTCCCTCCATGACTTCTCCTTCCATGTGTGAGTAATCCCCTGCTATGGTGTTTATCATCTTTGCTTCAACTTGTTGCCTATCATCTACTATGGTGTTTATCATCTTTGCTTCAACTTGTTATTCTTAATGCTTGTCACTTAGGGCCCGAGTGCCATGATTTCAGATCTGAACCTTATGTGTTTGTATGAATATATTTGTGTTCTTGATCCTATCTATGAGTTGTTTGCACCTATTACGGTTCGGAACCGGCGATCCCAAAAGTGACAGCTTGGGACACCAAAGGGGATGGTCCGTAGTTTGAGGATTACATGTATCCATTGAGTTTATTGCTTTGTTCCGGTGCTCTTTGACAGGAGCACCTTAATCTCCATAAGTTCCTTTTGGCCCCGTTCGTAGCGGGATGGTAGGACAAAAGATGTTGTGCAAGTTCTTATTGCAAGCACGTACAACTACCTACGGGATACATGCCTAATGTTTGATATTTGCCTAGATGATCATTACTTTTCCGTGTGCCTTGCCCCAAGTTAGAATCATGATATATCTCATCCATGCAGCGCCCAACCATCCGTCTCCCTAGCCTACAGTGTTTTAAATCCTGCTGGTTACTAGTTGCTACTTTTGCTATTTACTTTTGTTATTTACTTTTGCTGTTTACTTTTACTATCACTATCATCACTATCATATCACTGTTACCACTTATCTTTTGTTGCAAGTAAGTATATTTCAGGTGCGGTCGAATTGACAACTCAACTGTCAAAGCTTATAAATACTCTTTGGCTCCCCGTGTGTCGAATCAATAAATTGGGTTATTCTTACCCGCGAAGACTATCTCGATCCCTTACGGTTGAGGGTTATCAAGTACCGTTTTCTGGCGCCGTTGCCGGGGAGCATAGCAATATTTACAAGTCTATTTGAAGTATCCCACCTGCTGCACTTCATCCGCTATGGGTAAGAAAGGAGACCCCAAGGTTCCGATCTTACTATCCACTACAAGAAGAGGTACTGTTCTGAGCACTAGTGCTACACTTGATTCACCCTCTGTTATGAGTAAGTTTGCCTCACCGCCACCACATGATGCTCCTACTGAATCTGTTACTATGTCCGATACTCTTGATGATGCTTCTACTACTCTCGATGATATTACTTCACTTGGTTATGCTCTTGAGAAACAGATCGCTGCTGCTGCAAAAAAGTCTGGAATTGAAATTCCTGTTACTCGCTACCCTATTGGTGAAACTTACGATTATCTTGATTTGAGTAAACTCAAGAAGAGAATCCTTGATGATGATTACTATATGCTTGATGAAGATTTATGCAGGGAACTGACAGAGTTTGCCGGCTCTGACCCTGAAGTTATTAAGAAGCTGTTTGAAAAACACTCTTTGAAGAACAAAACCGTTCCTGATCCCGAATTTGCTACATCTCCTATATGCATTGATGATCCTGATTATGATTTCTCTGTTGATCTTTCACTTATACCTATGGTTGAAGCTGACCCCTTTTATGGCAGAGAAAATGATGATGCTATTGCACACCTGACTAAACTCGGTGAGTTGGGTGACTTGTTTACCACGGATGAGAAGATACGATACTTTTATGTGACCAAGCTTCTTCCTTTCTCCTTGAAGGAAGGTGCTAAAACATGGTATGATTCACTCCCATGCGGTTCCATTAAGAGTCCTCAAGACTTAGCTTACTCTTTTGTTGATAAGTACTTTCCTGCTCACATGCAACATGCTGCTTTACAAAGAATTTATAACTTCAAACAGTTGCAGGATGAGCACCTCCCTAAAGCTTGGGGGAGGTACTGCGGTCTGATTCAGGCTAGACCAGGACATGAAGTCCCTAAGAACGAATTAATCGATATATTTTATGTTGGTCTAACTGATGAATCCAGGTCCTATTTGGACAGTTGTGCTGGTTGTGTTTTCAGGAAAAGAACACCGGACGATGCAGAGGATTTGATGGGCAGGATTGCCAAAAACCATGAAGATTGGTCCGTCCCTGAACCACCTCCACCACCAAAGAAGAGGGGCATGTTTGTTCTAAGCCCCGAAGATATGCGAGAAGCAAAGAAGTCTATTAAAGAGAAAGGTATTAAAGCTGAAGACGTGAAGAATCTACCCCCTATTGAGAAGCTGTGTGAGCCTACCACTCACCCTCCTATGGTAGAGGTACACTCTTTTAGATTTCAACGCAAGTGACATCCCTCATGGTAAGCCTCCTGATCAATGTTTAGATGAGTTTGATAATTTTGTTATGAAACAAAATCATTTTAATGAGAGGATACAAAGTCAATTGCAAATAATTCCCTTGCTATCAAAAGTTTGCTTGATGTTTTAGGTAGAACAGTTAATGATGTTCAATGTCTTGTGAAGCATTTTCATATGGTTCAAACTCAGCTTGAACAAATTTCTAATGTGCAAAAAGATTTGCTTGCTAACAATGCCAAACAAGATGATTTGCAGGCCTTCGGGATTAAGACCCGAGGAGGAACTAGCACTCAAGATCCTCTCTATCCAGAGGGGCATCCGAGGAGAATCGAGCAAGATTCTCAAATGCAGGAAGAAGAAATTGTTGGCTCTCCAAAAAAGAAGAAGAAGAAACATAAGGAGACTGACAATTCCAATGATCCTATTACAGATGAAGAGCCAGCTGTTGATCCCAACAGTGTATCTATCTCCGATGCTGAGACTGAAGACGGTGCTGAACCTGAAGGTAAGGATAATGAGAAGAATGATCCGCCTGAAGTTCGAGAAGAAGAAGCACCTGACAAACGTAAGAGGTACACTAGAGAAGACTTCGTCGCAAGAAGACATGGGAAGGAAAGAGAACCATGGGTACAGAAACCCATGCCCTTTCCAGGTAAGTCTCTCAAATCTAAAGAAGAAGAGCATTACAATAAGTTGTGTGAGTGGATTAAACCTCTTTTTCTTCAAATCCCTTTGACTGATGCTATTAAGTTACCTCCCTACTAAAAATATATGAAAGATATTGTCACTAATAAAAGAAAAGTTCCTAATGAAGCAATATCTACTATGCTTGCTAACTACTCTTTCAGTGGCAAGATTCTTGAGAAGCTCGGTGATCCAGGTATACCCACCATTCCTTGCTCCATAAAGAATAATTATGTCAAAACTGCTTTATGTGATCTTGGAGCAGGAGTGAGTGTTATGCCTCTCTCTCTTTACAAGAGGCTTTGTTTAGAGAAACTAATTCCTACAGATATCTCTCTTCAGATGGCTGACAAGTCAACCGCCGTTCCGATAGGTATTTGTGAGGATGTTCCCGTAGAAGTTGCTAATTGTTTGATTCTTACTGATTTTGTTGTGCTTGACATGCCCGAGGATGGGAGCATGTCCATTATTCTTGGTAGACCTTTTCTTAGCACGCAGGTGCTATCATTGATTGCAATAAAGGGAAGGTTACCTTCAATGTGAATGATAAAGAACACACGGTGTATTTTCCAAAGAAGACCGACAGGAGACATGGCCTCAACTCTATAGAAAATATCGAGACCGTACAGATTGGAGAATGGGACTGTCCACTACATGTGCATCACAAATACAAAACTATTATGGTGGGGACAATGTCTATCAAAGTAAAGGTTCAGTGATTACTTCGTAAGAGGTGAGACTTTTTGCTCTATATATCACCTGTTTGTTGGTAAGACTTGATCAACCTTACTAGTAAACATGTTTTATATAGATAAAAAGTTGAGCTTGTTATGTTTTCATTTGCTTTAGTTTTTGTTATCTTTGATGTACCAAGTGTTTATGTTTTGAAGCTTCACAATACTAATCACTGCTTCAAGTTTTCAGAAAGTTATGCAGCTTTTTGAACTTCGAAAAAATTTCAACAGTGAAGTTTTCAGAAAAATTCCAGAAAAATAAAAATAAAAATTTCCACACCAGGAGTGAACCAGAGGTACCTGGGGCCAGCCAAGGGGACCCACCAGTGGCCCAGGCGACCAGCTGGCGCGGCCTGCCCCCTGGCCGCGCCCACAGGGCTCCTGGGGCCCACAAGGTTCCCCTCCAGGTAAGTCTTCTTCCTCCCTCTCTCTTTCTCTCCAAAAACGCGAGTTCTGCACTTGTTCTTGCGTTCTTGCTGCTCTTGGAGGCGATTCTTCGATCTCTCTCTACAGCCTATCATTTGAGCTGAGATTTTGAACAAATACTCCCTGGTATGTGACTCCTCCACCCCTCCAATTAGATTTCTGATTGGTGGCTTCATTTGTGAGTATTTAGTAGTTCTTGGTGCTGTATAGATGAGCTTGCATGCATGTGTAGAAAGTTATTTTCCAAGTTTTGATGCAAGTTTATGCCTTGGGCAAGTGAGTTGAGTAGTTTGCCTTAACCCACCTTGTTTTAATCCTTGTTTTTTTAATTTGTCAAAAATTTCAAAAATGAGTTTGTTAGGAAGGGCAAAGGGGTGGCTTGAGAAGAGGAGGCCCACACACTCCGATCGAGTTACTAGAGCCGCAGCTTCACCCTCGACTGCTAGGGTGAGCTACAATGAAGATCATGTGCCCCTAGAGTTGTTGGAAGACACAAGTCCAGCACGTGCTATGACGTTTCCATGTGATGAATTCCTTGAAGCTGCGGGAATCAAGGATGAGTTTTATAATCTTTGTGCTAATGCAGGTCTGACACGGCTCGTCACGTGTCGTGTTACTCAGTATCAAAAACTCACCTCCAGTTTCATTAACAGTTTTAGATATAATCCTGATTCAGGTGCTATTGAGTTTAAAATTTACAATGATCTTATCACCATGCCTTTGGGAAAGTTTTGTGAAATGATAGGTGTGCCAAACGTTGGGAGGACGGCTAGGATGACCTCTCAGCCCTCCGAGCTGAAAGCCGTCTTCAACTCTCTCTGCAGCATGGGTACGAGGGATATTCATCGGTCAAAGATCTCCAGCATCTTATTCCCTCACCTCAGGTATTTTGCATATTATGTTGCTAGAGGGGTGTTAGCTCGTGACAACACGAGCAACACTTCTGCGCCGGATATTGCTATCCTGGCAGCCGCCCTCTGAGGGAGGTCTGATTATAATCTGGGTGCCTTAATTGCTCGACGCCTTGCTATGAACGGTAACAAGGGAGACTTATATGGTGGCGTTTATGCCACACTTATCTTAGAACATCTTGGAGGCACCCCACACCCTGATGATAATCCTTTTACTTATTTAAGCTTTGATCTTGCTGCTATGAAAAGGCATAAGTTTGTTACCATGACTTCTGAGCTTGATAATCTTGTTTATATCTTGCGTTTCGGAACTACCGCGGAACGCGAGATCCGTCTACCTGCACCTCTTTTGTTTGATTTTTCTCGCAGGAATGGATGGTCCTTTGATGTTATCCAGTTCGATGAGTTCATGGCCCAGCATCAGTTTCATAACCCCATGGAGGGGGTTGTGCCCAACGAGGAGGAGCGCGGTGAGTTACCACCTTTTCAGGAAGAAACCGCCACCGAGTTTGGTGAAGGGTCTTCCTCTGCTTGGCGTATGGACCCTTCCTCGTGGGAGACTCCGAGGAGTTCGGTGTACGCGCCAGCATCCTTCTACGATCCTTGGACTCACGACCATACCCCCGGAGCAGGAGGCTCCTGGGGGCAGTAGCTGCTGCCAACTTAGGCCAAAAGCCTAAGCTTGGGGGAGTACGTGCCCCTCTCACTTTCCCATTGTATTATCCGTTTTATTCGCTTTGATCTTTTCGAGGTTTTTGCCCGTTCTTCTTTATTATTTCTTTCTTTGCAAAAACAACAAAAAGATTTTCTCTTTCTTTTGCTTTCGTTCAACCTTTGAAATAATCCAAAAAGATTCCCTTTTTTTAGTTTTCTTTGTTTTCAGAGTTCAGCTCGAGTCCGTGATGGCATTTAATTATATTTCCTACGTTCGATCGTGCAAGTGACAAGGCAGTAATGACGAAGATCGACTGAAGGGAAGCAACAAGGAAGACCGGTATGAACTCTTCTTGTTTCTACTTTTGTACATATGCTTGTACTTATGATCTAAAGACCAGCTTGTAGCGACATAGTGCTATGTTTACAATGCTCTTCCAGTGGTTCATGCTTTCCTTGTGGCTAGTCTCGAATAGCTAGAGTATATAATGTGTTATTGAAATGATTTACATGCATTGCACTGTTCATAGTTCGGTATACTAAGGTGGTATTTCCCTTTGGAGAATTCTTGGATTGACTTGGCACATGTTTACACATGTTTAAGGCTAAAAAGTCTGCTCTGCCTTGATGATCTTTGAGTTTCAGAATAGTTATATCACTTTCATGCCTGATTCAATGTTGCTTTGTCGCTCTGCATGATTATGGCCGTTATTGCTCTCTAGTTGGTCGCTTTCCAGTCTTTTGCTAATCTCCACCTGTACTAAGCGGACTGACTGCTTGTGCATCCAAAATCCTTAAAAGCAGTTATGCCATATGAGTCCACCATACCTTCCTATACATGGTATTTACCTGCCATTCCTAACGAAGACTTTCGTGTACCATCTCGAAGTTAATCAAAAGCATTTCTCTTTTTGTGCCTCTGTTTTAGCTCATGAGGAAGTAGTAGTTAATTCATGATCTTTTTAAGTTGGACAAGTTTCACTCCGGGATTGCATGTCTAATGTGCAAACCCACAATACGAGAAGGAACTGGCACTGAGCGCGCCCGGCTCATTAAAAAATTATACAACAAACAAACCCTCCTTCACGCTTTGTTCATGAGAAATCAGAAAACTTTGGCAGTGATAAACAAAGGAGATTAAGAGGATGTGATCGTCCTCATGCGGGAGCCGTTCCTCGAAACTTGTCCAGCTCAAGAAGTGATTGAGTTATCTGCTAGCATTCGTTGATGAAATATGCACCTCTCAAAAACATTCTTTCCTCTATTTTTTTTTTTAAACCAAGAGCTCTGGTACATGTTTAGTTTTTGTTTCCGACCACGGGTTTTCAACCTCGCCATCAAATTCCACGGTTCGAGAGTCTCCATCTTCTTTCTTCAAAGCATCAACTAGGAGAGCATAATTGTCATTCTGAGTGTAATGTGCATTGTCCCAAAGTATTACATTGTCTTCTGCATGCTTGTGATATTATTCATTCTGAAATTCTTAGTTCTAGTCTCCTTTAAAACTCTGGAGGAGTTTCTGCATTTATGTTTTGCTTCACTCATGGAGGCTAGCGAGATACCACCCTAATATGCTCAAGCTATGTGCAATGTAATCTTGTCTTGATTTTCAGTAATATATTATTTACTTTTAGGTATT
The DNA here is from genome assembly GCA_902687465.1 of Secale cereale. Classification (NCBI taxonomy): domain Eukaryota; kingdom Viridiplantae; phylum Streptophyta; class Magnoliopsida; order Poales; family Poaceae; genus Secale; species Secale cereale. The sequence goes on along the minus strand of LR738715.1, from coordinate 108,960,886 downwards.
TGTGATTGGTCACTTGAAAGAAGGATTGCTCCGTGCATTGTCCTCATAGCACTGTTTCAATACTTGCTAGACTCTTTTCGTAGTACATGCTTATATACATCTAATGAAACAAAAGTGTTTGTCAAAGTTTTCTTTGTCGCGTCCAGTTCGTTGAACTGAATTGCTTGAGGACAAGCAATATGCTAAGCTTGGGGGAGTTGATACGTCTCAAACGTATCTACTTTTCCAAACACTTTTGATATTGTTTTGACCTCATTCTTGCATGATTTGAACTAAACTAACCAGGACTGACGCTGTTTTCAGCAGAGCTGCCTGTATGGTTTTATTGTGTGCAGGAAAACGGATTTTTAGGTATCTCAGAAAATTCCACGAAAAATCACAGAAAATCCACGCACCCGAAGGAACCTGGTGCCAGAAGAGGGGCCAGAGGGGGGCCAGGGGGGCTCCAGGCGCCCTGGTGGCGCGGCCCACCCCCTGGCCGCGCCGGGAGGCCGCCTGGGTGGGCCCCACCTCCCCTGGTGCCCTACTTTGACCCGTATTTTAGCTCGTGATGGAGAAATCCCAGATCAGAAGTTATTTTCACAGTTTTCATCGCGGAGCCGCCGCCACCCTTTGTTCTTCTTCGGGAGGGCTAATCTGGAGGCTGAATTGGCCTCCGGAGAGGGGAGATCGTCGCCATCGTCATCATCATCACCACTCCATCCTCCCTCCATGACTTCTCCATCCATATGTGAGTAATCCCCTGCTGTAGGCGAAGGGGGTGGTAGGGATTGGATGAGTTAGATCATGTAATAGTTTATCAGATCGTTGGGGGCATGTTGCCTATCATCTACTATGGTGCTTATCATCTTTGCTTCAACTTGTTATTCTTAATGCTTGTCACTTAGGGCCCGAGTGCCATGATTTCAGATCTGAACCTTATGTGTTTGTATGAATATATTTGTGTTCTTGATCCTATCTATGAGTTGTTTGCACCTATTACGGTTCGGAACTGGCGATCCCAAAAGTGACAGCTTGGGACACCAAAGGGGATGGTCCGTAGTTTGAGGATTACATGTATCCATTGAGTTTATTGCTTTGTTCCGGTGCTCTTTGACAGGAGCACCTTAATCTCCATAAGTTCCTTTTGGCCCCGTTCGTAGCGGGATGGTAGGACAAAAGATGTTGTGCAAGTTCTTATTGCAAGCACGTACAACTACCTACGGGATACATGCCTAATGTTTGATATTTGCCTAGATGATCATTACTTTTCCGTGTGCCTTGCCCCAAGTTAGAATCATGATATATCTCATCCATGCAGCGCCCAACCATCCGTCTCCCTAGCCTACAGTGTTTTAAATCCTGCTGGTTACTAGTTGCTACTTTTGCTATTTACTTTTGCTATTTACTTTTGCTGTTTACTTTTACTATCACTATCATCACTATCATATCACTGTTACCACTTATCTTTTGTTGCAAGTAAGTATATTTCAGGTGCGGTTGAATTGACAACTCAACTGTCAAAGCTTATAAATACTCTTTGGCTCCCCGTGTGTCGAATCAATAAATTGGGTTATTCTTACCCGCGAAGACTATCTCGATCCCTTATGGTTGAGGGTTATCAGTATACCCCTGGCAAGGCCAATGTCATTGCAGATGCCTTGAGCAGAAAGGCGTATTGCAACAGTCTCCTTCTCAAACCGTTCCAGCCTGAACTTTGTGAATCTTTCAGGAAGCTCAATCTCCAAGTTGTTCCGCAATGCTTTGTTGCAAACCTTCAAGTTGCTCCTACCTTGGAAGATCAAATCCGTGAGGCCCAACTCAGTGATGCTATGGTGCAGAAAGTGAAACATGGTATTGCTAAGGGTACTCCCAAGTACAAGTGCTATCGCGTTGATGAGAAAGACACCTTGTTCTTTGAGGACAGAATTGTGGTTCCCAAGGGTGATCTCAGGAAGCTCATAATGAACGAAGCACATGACTCCTTCCTCTCGATACTTCTCGGAAGTTCCAAGATGTACCATGACCTCAAGCAATCATATTGGTGGACTCGCATGAAAAGGGAGATTGCCCAATTCGTGAATGAATGTGATGTATGTAGAAGAGTGAAGGCATAGCATCAACGTCCAGCCGGACTCCTTCAACCTCTACCTATTCCCGAGTGGAAATTCGATCACATTGAGATGGATTTCGTCACTGGGTTTCCCAAGTCCAAGAAGGGAAATGATGCTATCTTTGTGGTGATTGACAAGCTAACTAAAGTAGCTCATTTTCTTCCCGTCAAAGAATCCATCAATGCAGCTCAGCTGGCAGAGCTGTACACCTCCAGAATTGTTTCTTTGCATGGCATTCCTCAAGTGATCTCCTCACACCGTGGAAGCTTGTTCACTTCCAAATTTTGGGATTCTTTTCAGTCAGCCATGGGCACAAAGATTTGCTTCAGCACTGCGTTTCACCCTCAGACTAGTGGTCAAGTCGAAGGAGTGAACCAGATCCTCGAAGATATGCTAAGAGCTTGTGTCATCTCCTTCGGTATGAAATGGGAAGATTGCCTTCCGTTTGCCGAATTCTCCTACAACAACAACTTCCAAGAAAGTGCCGGCAAAGCTCCTTTTGAAATTCTCTATGGCAGAAAGTGTCGTACCCCCATCAACTGGTCCAAGACTGGTGAACGTCAACTTCTTGGAAATGATTTGATCTCAGAAGCCGAAGAAATGTGCAAAGTCATACGTGAGAATCTGAAAGCCGCTCAATCGCGTCAAAAGAGCTACTATGACGGCAAGCATCGTGACTTGGATTTTGACATTGGAGACCATGTCTATCTCCGTGTTTCTCCCATGAAGGGCACTCAGAGTTTCGGTATCAAGGGAAAGCTTGCTCCAAGATACATGGGCCCTTTCAAGATTTTTGGCAAGAGAGGCGATCTAGCCTACCAACTCGAGCTTCCCTCCAACTTTGCAAATGTTCATGATGTGTTTCACGTGTCTAAACTCCGCAAGTGCTTCAAGACGTCTGAATGCACCATTCCGTTCGAAGAGATTGATCTTCAACAAGACTTGTCTTATTGTGAGCACCCCGTTGCTATTCTTGAAGAAACTGAGCGCAAGACCCGCAACAAGTCCATCAAATTCTTGAAAGTGAAGTGGTCACACCATACCGACCGAGAAGCTATGTGGGAACGAGAAGATCACCTTCGTTCTGAGTACCCCTCCTTCTTTGAGTCCTAGATCTCGGGACTAGATCTTTTTGTAGTGGAGGAGAGTTTGTAACACCCCATATGTGATACTTTCCAATTATGTCAATAAAGCAATTCTCATTTTGATCCTTGTCCTTATCCTTGGGGGTTCTTGTCATTTGAGCTTTATTTTTGTTTTGCATTGTGATACGTCTCCAACGTATCTACTTTTTCAAACACTTTTGCCCTTGTTTTGGACTCTAACTTGCATGATTTGAATGGAACTAACCCAGACTGACGCTGTTTTCAGCAGAACTGCCATGGTGTTGTTTTTGTGCAGAAATAAAAAGTTCTCGGAATCGCCTGAAAATCAACGGAGATTTATTTCAGAAAATATAAAAAATACCTGCAAGAAGATCCACACCGGGGGGCCCACGGGCTGTCCTCGAGGGTGGGGGGCGCGCCCCCCTTCCCAGGGCACGCCCCCTGCCTCGAGGGCACCCCGATGCCCCACCGACGTATCCCCAGGTCCTATATATTCCGTTTCGTGGAGAGAAAAAATCAAGGAGAAAGAATTATCGCGTTTTACGAGATGGAGCCGCCGCCAAGCCCTAATCTCTCTCGAGAGGGCTGATCTCGAGTCCGTTCTGGGCTCCGGAGAGTGGAGATCGTCACCATCGTCATCATCAACCTTCCTCCATCACCAATTCCATGATGCTCACCACCGTGTGTGAGTAATTCCATCGTAGACTTGCTGGACGGTGATGGGTTGGATGGGATCTATCATGTAATCGAGTTAGTTTTGTTAGGGTTTGATCCCTAGTATCCACTATGTTCTGAGATTGATGTTGCTATGACTTTGCTATGCTTAATGCTTGTCACTAGGGCCCAAGTGCCATGATTTCAGATCTGAACCTACTATGTTTCCATGAATATATGTGTGTTCTTGATCCTATCTTGCAAGTCTATAGTCACCTACTATGTGTTATGATCCGGCAACCCCGAAGTGACAATAATCGGGACCACTCCCGGTGATGACCATAGTTTGAGGAGTCCATGTATTCACTATGTGTTAATGCTTTGGTCCGGTACTCTATTAAAAGGAGGCCTTAATATCCCTTAGTTTCCAATAGGACCCCGCTGCCACGGGAGGGTAGGACAAAAGATGTCATGCAAGTTCTTTTCCATAAGCACGTATGACTATATTCGGAATACATGCCTACATTGCATTGATGAACTGGAGCTAGTTCTGTGTCACCCTAGGTTATAACTTCTACATGATGAATTACATCCGACGTAATTTCCCATCACCGATCCAATGCCTACGAGCTTTACCTATATTGCTTGCCGCTTATTTACTTTTCCGTTGCTATTATCACAAAAACTACAAAAACACTATCGTTACTTTTATTGCTGCTACCACCACTATCATATTACTGTGCTACTAAACTATCTTGCTGCAGATACTAAGTTTCCAGGTGTGGCTGAATTGACAACTCAGTTGCTAATACTTAAGAGTATTCTTTGGCTCCCCTTGTTTTGAATCAACAAATTTGGGTTTAATACTTTACCCTCGAAAACTGTTGCGATCCCCTACACTTGTGGGTTATCAAGACTATTTTCTGGCGCCACTGCTGGGGAGCATAGCTCTATTCTTTAAGTCACTTGGGATTTATATCTGCTTATCACTATGAAGAATTTGAAGGACTCAAAAACCAAGATCTTACCCTCAACTATGAGGGGAGGTAAGGAACTGCCATCTAGCTCTACACTAGATTCTCCTTCTGTTATGAGTAAACTTGCGACACCTACTCCTGCTATTGAATCTGATATGTCGTATGTTCTTGATGATGCTACTTCTGCTACGTATGATGAAACTACCTCTATGCCTGATACTATGCCACTAGGTGAATTTCTAGATGAACAAATTGCTAAGGTTAGGGAGAGTGCAAATGTTGATGATATTTATGAAAGTGATGATGAAACTACTCCCAATAGATATGAATTGCATGTTGTGCCTAAGGGTTATGTTATGGATGAAGAAACTGCTAGAGACTTTCTTGCTTGCAATGATAGATATGATAATAAGAAATTATTAGCTAAGTTGAAAGAAAAGTCCTTGAATGCTAGAATGAAACATGACCCTACTTTTGCTACTTCACCTATATGTGTCACTGATAAGGATTATGAATTCTCTGTTGATCCTGAGTTAATTACTTTGGTTGAATCTGATCCTTTCCATGGCTATGAGTCTGAAACTGTTGTGGCACATCTTACCAAGTTGAATGATATAGCCACCCTGTTTACCAATGACGAAAAGATTCGCTACTACTATATCCTTAAGTTATTTTCGTTCTCGTTAAAGGGTGATGCTAAGACTTGGTTTAATTCTCTTGATCCTGGTTGTGTGCGTAGTCCCCAGGATATGAGGTATTACTTCTCTGCTAAATATTTTCCCGCTCATAAGAAACAAGCTGCCTTACGGGAAATATATAACTTTGCTCAAACTGAAGAAGAGAGTCTCCCACAAGCTTGGGGGAGGCTTCTCCAGTTACTTAATGCTTTGCCTGATCATCCTCTTGAGATGCATGATATACTTGATGTCTTTTATAATGGACTAACCGATGCTTCCAGAGACCACCTGGATAGTTGTGCTGGTTGTGTTTTCAGGGAAAGAACAGTTGAACAAGCTGAATTACTATTGAATAATATGCTAGCCAATGAAAATAATTGGACACTTCCTGAACCACCCCCTAAGCCAACTCCGAAGAAAAGAGGTGTTCTATTTCTCAGTCCTGAAGATATGCAAGAGGCAAAGAAATCTATGAAAGAAAAAGGTATTAAAGCTGAAGATGTTAAGAATTTACCGCCTATTGAAGAAATACATGGTCTTGATAACCCGACATAGGTAGTAAAGGTAAATTCTCTTTATAGATTTGATGAAGGTGATATTCCTCGTTATAAGTCTGCTAGCCAATGCTTAGATGAGTTTGACAATTTTATTGTGAAACAAGAAAACTTCAATGCTTATGTTGGTAGACAACTACAACACAATGCTCATATGATTGAACGCTTAAGTGATTATCTGTCTAGTGCTAAAGATGAACTAAAACTCATTAGTATACATGCTTCCATGGTCACCACTCAAGTTGAACAAGTACTTAAGGCTCAGAATAATTTGCTCAATGAATTAAATAGAAGAATAATGATAATGCCATTAGAGTTGTGACTAGAGGTGGTAGAATGACTCAGGAACCTCTGTATCCTGAAGGCCACCCTAAAAGAATTGAGCAAGATTCTCAGAGAGCTAATATAGATGCACCTAGTTCTTCTAAGAAGAAGAAAAAGAAAAATGATAGAACTTTGCATGCTTCTAGTGAACCTGTAGCTCAACTACCTGAGAATCCCAATGATATATCTGTTTCCGATGCTGAGACACTATCTGGTAATGAACATGAACCTAGTGATAAGGTTAATGATGATGTTCATGATGATGCTCAACCTAGTAATGATAATGATGTAGAGATTGAACTTGTTGTTGATCTTGATAACCCACAATCAAAGAACCAACGCTATGATAAGAGAGACTTTGTTGCTAGGAAGCACGGTAGGGAAAGAGAACCATGGGTTCAGAAACCCATGACTTTTCCTCCGAAACCATCCAAGAAAAAGGATGATGAAGATTTTGAGCGCTTCGCTGAAATGATTAGACCTATCTTCTTACGTATGCGTTTGACTAATGTACTTAAAACAAATCCTTATGCCAAGTATATGAAAGATATTATTACCAACAAAAGGAAGATACCTGATGTAGAAATCTCCACCATGCTTACCAATTACACTTTTTAGGGTGGAATGCCTAAGAAATTAGGAGATCCAGGAGTACATACTATACCTTGCTCCATTAAGAGAAACTATGTTAAAACTGCTTTATGTGATCTTGGAGCAGGTGTTAGTGTTATGCCTCTCTCTTTATATCGTAGACTTGACTTGAGTAAGTTGACACCTACGAAATATCTTTGCAAATGGCCGATAAATCAACTGCTATACCTGTCGGAATTTGTGAGGATGTGCCTGTTGTGGTTGCAAATGTTACTACCTAACAGACTTTGTTATACTTGATATTCCCGAGGATGATAGTATGTCTACTATTCTTGGAAGACCTTTTCTGAATACTGTAGGGGCTGTTATTGATTGCAACAAAGGCAATGTCACTTTTCATGTCAATGGTAATGAGCATATGGTACACTTTTCGAGGAAACAACCTCAGGTTCATAGTATCAATTATATTGGAAAAACTTCAACTATCACTATTGGAGGTTTTGAGTTTCCTATTCCAACTATCAAGAAGGCATATGACATACTTATTGTTGGGGACATACATATCCCCATTAAGGTAACATAGTGTTATTCGAAAATTCTCCGGTTTCATGTTACTCGGAAAGAGTTTATTAACAAGACCTGATCAACCTTGTTAATGGATTCCTTTTGATGAACATGGGATAGGTGAATCTAGATAGCACAAACCTTCTGTACCCTCCTTTTACTTTCTGTTAATTAGGTTAAATAAAAGAAAAATAGCATTATCTGTCTGTTTCTAGACTTATCCATGCAATAAAAAAAATATCCCGAAAATGAAAGTTCTCCAAATGCCATGAAAATGAAATATGATTTTTTTCTAGAATATTTAAAAAAATATGGCACTGAACACACAGCGAGGGGAGCCAACACGTGGCCTCGAGGGCACAGGGCACGCCCCCTTCACAGGGCGCGTCCCCCTGCCTTGAGGGCCCCACGTGGCCCCCCTCCACTTATCCTTTCACCCATGCTCTCCTTCTTCCTCCCAAAAAAATCCCCAACCAGCTCAAACCCGAGTTCTAGCTCATTTTGCTGCCATTTTTGATCTCCTTGATCAAAGCACCATTCACCAAACTGTTTGGGGAGATTGTTCCTTGGTATGTGACTCCTCCATTGGTCCAATTAGTTTTTGTTCTAGTGCTTTATTTGTTGCAAATTTGTGCTGCTGTGGTGACCTTGTTCTTGAGCTTGCATGTCAAATTTTCTTGGTCCCAAGTAGTTCCAATGCATGATATAGCCTCTAGGCACTTATAGGAGTTGTTGCTATCATTCTTGTTGAGTTTGGTTAACTTTTATTTGTGAGTTACTAAAAATTTCAGAAAAATATCTAGGAAAAACTTCCAAGGTGGTCCTTCAAGGAAGCAAGGAACGAGGCTTGCGTTCTGTGAGCCCGACGATGAACCACCGAGGGATGCTGATGTACGGCCTTGTGAATGGCCGTCGGATGAATTTATGAGCCAAGCGGGCATCAAAGATGAATTTTACGCATATGTGCGTAACGCTGACCTCGAAGACTTCATGCAAGATAAGTGCCTACAATACCGTGGCTTGACTGATAGCTTTGTGAGAAGGTTTAAATTTTCATCTTCACGTAATTCTCACACTGTCTTGTTTGATCTATATGATAAATCTTATACCATGGACTTAGAGGATTTTAATGAAGCCTACAAGCTCCCACAGTGGGGCAGTATGAGTGATCCTCGTAAATCTGGATTTAGAGAATTCCTAGCTAGTATTACAGTGGGGCAATCCAGGGACATCACACAAGCCACCACTGGGAGCATACATTTTCCTGCTATTCATTACTTTGCTCTCTTTATCGGTAGATGCATAAATGGTAAAGATGAAGCCTGTCACATGTGTGTCCCTGATCTCAGCATTCTCAGGAGTACTGTACTAGGTGATAGGCAATATAATTTAGGAGCAATTGTTGCACGTAGACTACACCATAATGGTTCGAATGGAGATTTATTTGGTGGGATCTTTGCTACCCGCATAGCCCGCTATCTTGGTGTGTCTGTGCATCCGTATGATGAACCTTTACCTGCTGCTTATTTAGACTGTAATGCTATGGCTAGTCACCGGTTTATAGAGTGGAATAATCAAACTCTCAAATATCGACTAATCTTTAACCGGCAACATGCCATCCCTATTGTTCTTCCTACCCCTACTTTGTTTAACTTTCAGGAAAAAGGAAGATACACTATAACTATGGAGGAGGCAAATGCCTATTATAACATGACGGAGGCAACCCGCCTTCGAGCTGCAGCTCAGCATGCAGCATCTGATGCGTCTCAGTACGACCCCAACTACAACTTTGGATATCCGTCAGGCCAATACTGGCCATAGACCAACTTAGGCCAAAAGCCTAAGCTTGGGGGAGTACGTGTTTCTCACCGACTTACATTCATGTTCACACTTATTATAGCTGTCGGTGCTCACACTCTTTCACTGTACGATCCATGCTTAGTTTAAATTTCTTTTTCTTAGTCTTTTTCTTGTGTGCTAGAAAAAACCCAGAAAAACAAAAAAAAATATTAGTTGAAGCTTCTAGCTAGTTTACTTTCCTTGCTTGTAGTAGTAACTAAAAATGAAAACCCAAAAAGATTTCCCGTTCTTCTTTTGCTTGTTGGGAGCTTTCCCGTGTAAATAGTTTCTTTTCTTTTCTTTAGGGGTTAAGAGTAGAAGACCATGATTAAAATACTTAGTGGCTCATATGCTTTGTTATAGAATTAACCTTGAGCCATATTACCTTGTCTTCTCTCTTGTATTAAATGCCTGCAGATTCCAGCTTAGTCCAATGCACGTGCACTATTATTATTTTCCACACCGTTCAGTCGTGCGAGTGAAAGGCAATAAGGATGATATATGATGAACTAATTGAGATGAGAAAAGCTGGTACGAACTCGACCTCTCTTGTTTTTGTAAATATGATTGCTCGTTGTTCTTGATTCAGCTTGTTATGAATGAAACATGTTTGCAATGACAATTAGAGATCATAGCTGCTTATGCCATGCTTAATTAGCTGAGAGTTTATAATGGTCTATCTTGCATGCCAACATGATATTAAAATGGTTGTGATGTGGTATGATGGGTGATATCCTCCTCTGAACGATTTAAGTGACTTGACTTGGCACATGTTCACGCATGTAGTTGAAACAAATCAACATAGCCTTCACGATATTTATGTTCATGGTGATTTATATACTACTCATGCTTGCATTCATTATTGATTAATTTTAATGCATGTTCATGACCGTTGTTGCTCTCTAGTTGGTCGCTTTCCAATCTCTTTCTAGCCTTCACCTGTACTAAGTGGGAATACTGCTTGTGCATCCACTTCCATAGACCCCAAAGTTGTTCCATATGATTCCACTATACCTTCCTATATGTGGTATTTACCTGTCGTTCCAAGTAAATTTGTATGTGCCAAACTCTGAACCTTCAAATGAAATTTTGTTTTGTATGCTCGAACAGCTCATGTATCAACTAGGGCTGTCTATATATTCCATGCTAGGTGGGTTATTCTCACGATGAGTTGACTCCGCTCATCATTCACGAGAAAATGGCTGGTAACCGGGATGCCCAGTCCCATGCTCAAAATCATAATAATTAAACAAAACTCCCCCAGGGTTGTTGCTTGTTTGGACGGTAACCCGTGGATTCGGTTGGCCGTGGAGTGTGCTTGTTGGTGGTTGGGGGAGTATAAACTTTACCATTATGTTTGGGAACCGCCTATAATGTGCGTAGCATGGGAGATATCGAGATTCTTGGTTGTTATGTTGACAATGAAAGTATACCGCTCAAAATGTTATTCAATCTCTATTTAAAAATCAAGCTCTGGCACCTCTACAAATCCCTTCTTCCCTCTGCGAAGGGCCTATCTATTTACTTTTTATGCAGAGTCACCACCCTCTTATCAAAAAGCACCAGTAGGAGAGCACCTCTGTCGTTGCATGTATTACTATTAATTTGCATTGAGTATGATCATGACTGGATCTCTTTTACCATGAATTACAATGTCTAGTCAGTCCTTGATCTTTAAAGGTGCTCTGCATTTATGTTTTGCGGTCTCAGAAAGGGCTAGCGAGATACCATCCTGTTATATCATATCATGATTGTTTTGAGAAGTGTTGTCATCCGAGGTTTATTATTATTGCTCGCTAGTTGATTATGCCATTGATGTGAGTAGTCTTGAGACCTGAAAGTTATTGTGAATGTGGTTAGTTCATGATCTTGTTGAAAACCTGAATGCTAGCATACATATTTACAACAACAAGAGCAAACAAATTTTGTCAAAGTTTTTCTTTATCACTTTCAGTTTATCAACTGAATTGCTTGAGGACAAGCAAATGTTTAAGCTTGGGGGAGTTAATACGTCTCCAACGTATCTACTTTTCCAAACACTTTTGCCCTTGTTTTGGACTCTAACTTGCATGATTTGAATGGAACTATCCCGGACTGACGCTGTTTTCAGGAGAACTGCCATGGTGTTGTTTTTGTGCAGAAATAAAAAGTTCTCAGAATCGCCTGAAAATCAACGGAGATTTATTTCAGAAAATATAAAAAATACCTGCAAGAAGATCCACACCGGGGGGCCCACGGGCTGTCCTCGAGGGTGGGGGGCGCGCCCCCCTTCCCAGGGCGCGCCCCCCCTGCCTCGAGGGCACCCCGATGCCCCACCGACGTATCCCGAGGTCCTATATATTCCGTTTCGTGGAGAGAAAAATCAAGGAGAAAGAATTATCACGTTTTACGAGACGGAGCCGCCGCCAAGCCCTAATCTCTATCGGGAGGGCTGACCTGGAGTCCGTTCGGGGCTCCGGAGAGTGGAGATCGTCGCCGTCGTCATCATCAACCTTCCTCCATCACCAATTCCATGATGCTCACCGCCGTGTGTGAGTAATTACATCGTAGGCTTGCTGGACGGTGATGGGTTGGATGGGATCTATCATGTAATCGAGCTAGTTCTGTTAGGGTTTGATCCCTAGTATCCACTATGTTCTGAGATTGATGTTGCTATGACTTTGCTATGCTTAATGCTTGTCACTAGGGCCCGAGTGCCATGATTTCAGATCTGAACCTATTATGTTTCCATGAATATATGTGTGTTCTTGATCCTATCTTGCAAGTCTATAGTCACCTACTATGTGTTATGATCCGGCAACCCCGAAGTGACAATAATCGGGACCACTCCCGATGATGACCATAGTTTGAGGAGTCCATGTATTCACTATGTGTTAATGCTTTGGTCCGGTACTCTATTAAAAGGGGGCCTTAATATCCCTTAGTTTTCAATAGGAGCCCGCTGCCACGGGAGGGTAGGACAAAAGATGTCATGCAAGTTTTTGCGTCTGCTTTCTTTTTCTATTTCTGTTTTTCTTTTCTTTTTCTGCATATACTTTGCTTAATTAATATATGTTTAATAATGCATCTGATGAAGTGAGTTATATATGAAACTTGCTTAGATTTTCATGTAGATTATTAATATGCTGTTTGTTGCCATGTTTAAAACATTTAAAATGCTGTTTGAATTATTTTGTGTTTTAAATGTGCTTAAACTTGTAAAAATCATAACTAATTGTCTACAACTCCAAATCCAACAAACTTTATATGCATTTGGGGTGGAAAAATGTGTAGAATAATGTGGTGCTGTTGTTTTGCATGTTTAACAACTTTAAAACATGAGTTTCTCAGATCTGTCCCAAATGCATTTAAATAATTATGGGAGTTTCTGGAAATTGTTCTTGTTCCTTTCCAGCCCATTTAAATATGCTAGCATGTTGCTGTAGTCCTAGTTGCACCCTTGCCATGTTAATCTACTCTTTTAAACTTGTTGGTTGCTTGCTTGAAATAATCTACATAACCTTGTGAACATGTTAGTTTTGTTCCTTGCTTGCTTTCATGCATGTGTTGTGATCTTGTTTGCTATGATGCTTGTGCATTCCTTGTGCCCCTAGGAGATGCATCATGACCTGCCATGTCCATATGCATCATATTTATGCATCATGTGTTCGAGCATTGCATGATGATTGATTGTGTTCCGGTGTTGCATTGTTGTGTTTGGTTAGAGCCCGGTGACGATTCGGAGTACGAGGTTCCCATCGAGGCTGAGTTTGAGGAGCAAGGTTACGATCTCTCCGTGGAATCAACATGCAAGATGACCATTCCTAGATATCACTACTATCTTTGCCTATGCTAGATATCTCGCTCTTTAGATATTGCCTCGATGCCTATTCCTGTTTGTCAGCCCTCCTATTGTTGCCATGAAACTCTCTAACCACCTTCCTAGCAAACCGTTGTTTGGCTAAGTACGCATCGCTCAGCCCCTCTTATAGCATTGTTAGTTGTAGGTGAAGATTTGAAGATTCTTGCCCCGTGATGAAGTTATTGTTGGGATATCACAATATATAATCTGTTAAAATAAATCACCTATACATTGGTAATGGGTGGAAGGCTAAGCCTCTTGCTTGGTGTTTTGTTCCACTCATGCCACCCTAGGAACCGATAAACCGGTGTTATGTTCCTTGATTTTGCGTCCCTAACACGGTTGGGGTTTATGGGCCCCCCTTGATAATTCGCTCAGTGCTAAAGCTTTTCCGGTTGTAGATAACTTGACACCATGTTCATGAATACACTACTTGCGTGAGTAACCGTGATGGTCTCTTTCCGAAGGGCTTCGGGAAGTGAACACGGTGGGGTTATGTTTGATCGTGAGTAGCTAGGATCACTTCTTGATCAACTTGGCGATCGTTGGCACTTGTTCTCTTCTCGCTCTAAACTCGTAAGCTAGTGCTTAGTGCTTGCTGCAACCTTTGATTACAGCCTGTCCACACCTAGGCTTTGATGGTCTTGTTACCCGGGAACAGGATTGTTGAGTCCTCTGTGGCTCACAGATTCAACACACACCAGATGCAGGTACCTTTGAGAACTATACAGGAGGTGGTTCAGAGCTGTACTGGGAGTTTGATGAAGAGCGTGGACGTTACTATGTGTCTTATCCTGACGATCAGTAGTAGTTCTTACTAGGAGGATCCGGGCTTGTGTTATTTATGGTATCTTTCATTTGGATTTCGTCCGTAGTCGGACTCTGATGTTATTTGGATGATGTATGTTATTGTATTTCATTGTGTAATGCGGCGAGTGTAAGCCAACTATCATTTTACACTTTCATCCCTGATTTTACATGAGTTGTGCAAAGATACCATACTTGAGATCATTCTAGTAAGTGTTTATGTCCTTAAGTCGTGCCTCGACATGTGGGGGACATAGCCGCATACTGGGCATTACACTTAGACACCGTGTTGAGGGTTTAGGCATCTTGTGATCACACTATGCGTAAGAAAACAACAACACCAATAGGAAGTAGGGTATTACCTCCACAGCTGAGGGCCTGAACATGCGTACGTCCTCGCGTGCACACCTTTCAGCATCTTGATAGCTACTACGCTCCTCCATACACACCCCTATACTCACTGCCAAGATTTTATCCACAAAAATACTGTGAATCCTAAAGTGTGACCCAACATACACATGCACTCATAAATCATGCACCAAAGGACAACAACATATCATATCATGCAACTCAAATCAATCATAATAGATTACCAAATCACCATAGAACAGAAAAGATCCACTCATACATAATAGCGCCGCAACAATTCATTGAATAATAATTTATAACATCAAATATCATGTTTAAGTAGGGGATTGCAGAGGTCTGTGGGAGAATAGACCACTGTATAGGGAGGGAGGAAGGCGATGAAGATGACGGATCTCATGATGGTACTCCGGCACCTCCGGAAGAGAGGAGGGAGAGACACCCCTCCTTCTTCTTCTTCCTTGCCCCCTCCCTAGGTGTTTCCCCTTTGGTCCATGGTGTTCGTGTCCCCCAAAGGGCGAGAGCCCCTCTGAGATTGGATCTCTTATCTGGCAGTGTGTTCTGGCTTTTTCTCCATGCGCCGAAATCCGAGTCCCATTACCGTTTTATCGATTACTGTAGATACATTAGTCCAAAAAACTAGGGGGGGGGGGATTAGGGCGGTTTGATTTTTTTCGGAGGGTTCTTGCATCGACAGGACACCTCCAATAGCTTACCATGCAAGCGGCCACACGACTAGGACAGTGCCCATGGGGCGCCCCTATGCCTCACCTTGCTGAAGGGGGGAGGGGGGACCTAGATTGGACAACCCACCAGCATGGGAGGCCACAACCTCCTTTTTTTGTTTTTTTAACGTTATCTGTTTAGTTTTTTGCTTTTTTACTTTTGTTTATACTTTAAAATATCCGAAATGTATATATTATAAAACAACACTCTATTGAAACATTTTGAAAAAATGTTGAACAATTATTTGAAAATTGTTGAATAGGTATTTGAAAAATGTTGAAGAAATATTTTAGAAAATATTGATCATGTATATAAAAATGTTAATCGAGCATTTGAAATTAAATGTTGAACAAGTATTTGGAAACTGTTGAATAGGTATTTGAAAAATGTTGAAGAAGTATTGAAAAAACGTTGATCATGTATATAAAAATGTTAATCAAGCATTTGAAAAAAATGGTGCACAATTATTTGAAAATGGTGAACAATTATTTGAAAAATGTTGAATAATTATTTGAAAAATGTTGAACATTTATATAAAAATGTTGAACAAGTATTTGAAAAATGTTGAACAAGTGTTTGAAAAAATATTGAACAAGTATTTTAAAAATGTTGATCATGTATAAAAATTAATTGAACAAGTATTTGAATAAATATTGAACATCTATATAGGAATGTTGAACAAGTATTTGAAAAATGTTGAACGTGCATCTGAAAAATGTTTACCAAAAACATGTTGATCATCTATATAAGAATATAGAATGAAAAACAAAAGGAAAAAAATAAAAAAACCAAAAAAGTAAAACAAAAAGCGAGGTAAACCAAACAAAAATTGGAGAAGAAAATGGAAATAACAAATGAAGAAACAATATGCAAAAATGAAAAAAAAGAATGAAAGAAAAGAGGAGGAGAAGAAAGAAAAGAAATAGAAGAAAACAAAAAAGGAAAAAAAAAATCCGAAGAAATCCACTTGTGTAGCTTTAAGTACAGCGCGCCCCCTATTAATTTCCGAGAAATGAATTTGGGCGTTGTGGCTAGCTCAGCGCGCGATCCCGCTGAAGACCTTGGTTCGATTCCGCTTTCTTGCATTTCCCACTTTCTTTCAAGAATATACACGCGTGAACGAACTCGAGGTGGGGAAAAGCTTGAGCGAGCGCTGCCACTTGGATTGCTTAAGGCGATAAATAGTTGCCGCAGTGCCCGTGTGGAGTGGCCGCGTGGAGTCCCTAGAGACCCCCTCCAGGTTGGTCCAGGTCCCCCTGGTCCCTTATGGTCCAAACATAGTCGTCGTATTTTGCCCTGATTTTTTCCGGCTTCGTAAAATTCTATTTTCTTCAAATTACAAAAGCAAAAAACAGGAACTAGCCTTGACACTACATTCATATGCTAATCCAATAAAAATGATACAAAATCATGCCAAAAGTATATATAAATTATGTAAATATAACATGAAGATAACAAACATTGTAGATGCATCAGAGGCGTATAAATCAATCAACCCCAGCGACAGCAATGCCCGCAGACATTGTCATCTTTCAGAAGGTGTCATTGGGAGCAATTCCGCATTCCCTCTCGAATGCTTGGGGGAAACCCTTGATCTGGATGCCACTGGATCAAACGATGGCGTCACTATGTGTCGTGGACCTCTTGATGTCCTCACAATGGAGCAAGATCGGGGTATGGAGACTAGTGGCTTCAGCGATGGCATGGCCCGTGGCTACTATTCTTCTTCTCTATTAGTGTCGTCTTTGATGTGGTCTCGAGGTGTCAGAGCTTTCGTTATGCGAACACAATGGTGGATGTGCATGGTGAAACCATTGAAATGTGGACCTGACTCCTTGATTTTGGTCAATTTCGTTGGCAGCGCAACTATTGTGTTCTGGCCCCAACCGTGTCTGGCTCTTCATCTGGGTGTGGACCTGGTCACTTGTTGTCCTTCGTTTGCGCCGACCGCTTTTAGGCATAATGGTTTGGTCCGAGTAGATTAGAACTCTTCGTCTACAGTGGTGGTGGTGTTCACGTGTAGCATCTCGTTGGTGTGGACTATGGAGGAGGATGGCCCTCTGTTGTCCATCTTCTTTTGGACACTTGCCCGGTTGCATCTCAATGCATGCCTTATCTTTTCGTTGTGATTCCTAATGAAATTCCTTGTACATGTTCTCTCTACACCTCTTAATCTCTACCTAATAATAAAGCATGGAGGGTTTCTGCCCGTCCGTCGTGTTGTTTTGCAAAAAAGTCCCTGTGTTTTCTTAAAATCAACCCGCCGTCCCGACTTAAATCATACCGAACCGTTATTTTTCTTTTTTACGCAAAAGTCCATGTATTTACTAAAAATCAACCCGTCGTCCCGACTTAAGTCGTCCTGAACCGTTATTTTACGTTTATTCTAAAACCCCCTGATATTTTAGGTAATTCATCCGCGGATCAATTTAAGACAAACAAATGTTTTTTTCTAAATTATCCATATCTTTTAAATTGTAATTCCAATTTTAACATATTATATATGCAATTTGATTAGAAAAATATTTAGATTATGAATATGGTGTTATTTTTACCTGTTAAATATTTCAAAATATTATTTTGGAAGATATTTAAGTCAAACAAATGCTTTTCTAAATTATCTGTATCTTTTAAACCGTAACTCCGATTTTAACATGTCATCTATGAAATTTGATTAGAAAAATGTGTAGAATCTGAATATGATGTTATTTTTACCTGCTAAATATTTTTTAAATATTATCCTAAAAGCACGATCCGTTTTGTTTTGTACCGGTGGCGATCCGTATGGACCGTATTGCAAATAAATAAACACCCACTAAAACTATATAGGAAAATAAAAAATCACTAACTACACTTGCATACCTCTGAAAAACCCTGCAAGGAAAAACAAAAAAAAATCATCATGAGAGTGAGAGAGAGAGAGAGAGAGAGAGAGAGAGAGAGAGAGAGAGAGAGATGCGCCTTAGGATTAACCACATTCAAACACATTTTGATTTGTGTGAATATTGAGGCCACCGCCGGTGAGGTTGAGAAGGAGGATAAGCAGTAAAACAAATGTGATATCTCGCTAAAATAAAGAAGATATACCTACTGTGGACTTGAGTGATGGTTGTTGGGCTAAGAGTGTGTGTTATTTTTTCTCCCATTGCAACGCACGGGCTCTTTTGCTAGTAAATGGAAAACAATATTGATGTCTTTCATAAAAACACACGAACTGTGCCCAATAAACTTAGTTGTACCCAAGGCCGGGCCGGTTTTCGGGCCAGGATTGCCCGAAGCATGTGAACAATGCATATTTTTTCATTTAAAACAATTGGTTTTTACCTTAATTATTTTTAGATGATTATTTCAGAGGTATTTAAATACATTGTTCTTCATTGTTTTCAACACCAAATACATTATCTTTCCTTTCTAAACAATTATTTAAACCTTCTTTGGGCTTTTGATCCAGGCCTCGACCAGAAAAGCTGAGCCCAAGCCTAGCCCAGATGTTGGGCTTTCGGGCCCGAGCCATCGGGCGGGCTTCCCATGGGGAGGTCTCGCCTGTGTACTTTTCCTTTCAGCCCTAAAAAAATTGTACTTTTCCTTTCAATCATTGTGCTTGTCGATGGAGACCAGCTGGGCAGGGACGGCTGCCTGAGACTCTGTGTAGCTGCAGCAACTAGTAGTTGGCGAGCTTTGCAGACAAGAGAGATGCCACTCGTGCATAGCCCTGCGGATGGAGTCTCTGTCCAGGAAGTCGTCGCGGAAGGTCTCGAGGTTCTCAATCATGTCCTCCACGGACGACCCCAGCAGCTCGTACTTCCACCCCTCCACGCGAGGGAAGTCGCAGTACTTCTCCCCGAAATCGTCCATGTACTGCAGCACGCCGCCAATCAAAGCAACGATGATCAGCCAATCGACGAGCAGCTTGGTGGCGTGGTTACGTGGTAGAGTACGTACCGTGCGCTCCCGCCCGCCGATCTCGTGGGTGTACTTGCGGGGCACGCCGGCGGCCTCCCTGGCGCGGTAGAACTCCTCCACGGACCGAAGCATCTCCTCCTCCGCCGGCAGCGCCCGCCTGCCGGACAGCACCTGGGCCACCCATCGGGCCTGGGCCTCGAAGAAGCGGGGCACGAAGATCTTTCTCGGCACGCCGACGAAGGAGAGCCACGGAGCCAGCGACGGCGGGAACACGTGCTCGAACAGCGGGCCCACGCGGTTGTCGTCCACGGCCACCGCCCCGCCCGTCTCCAGGAACGGGAACGAGTAGCTGTACCCCGTGCAGTAGATGACGGTGTCGGCGGCGACGCTGGAGCTGGACCCGCCGACGTCCTTGAACGCCACCCGCCCGTCCTCGCACAGACGCTCCACCTGCCGGCCGCCCAGGATGAACGATGCATTGCATTATATTGGTTGATGGATCGAATGGGTGTGCCCTGCGTGCGTGTACGTACCTCAAGTCGGAGATGGAGGTTGGCGCTGTGCTTGGCCAGCACCTTGGACAAGCCTGGGGTGACCGCCTCCATGGACCCGGCGACGAGGTAGACCTCCTTGGCCACGCCGCGGATCTCCATGGCGATGTCTTTGCCGCTCTCCCCGCACCCGACCACCACCACCACCTCGCCCCGGAACGGCTCCGGCACCCTGTACGAGTGGCTGTGCATCTGCCTCCCCATCCACGTCTCCATGCCTGTAGATGTTTTCTGTTATAACTTTGTACTCGTCGTGATGCCCTCACTTACTCAGAATGAACTATCCGAGTCCGGCCGTGACGACTGTGGGTGGAGCTTGGTTTACTTACCTTTGATGCTCGGCAATCTTGGCTGCGAGTAGTGGCCTGTGGCGACGACGAGGGCGTCGAACACCTCGTCCACGTACGCGTCCAACTTCTTCTCGTCGGTATCATCGCTCTCCCCGAGGCCGAGGTCCATGGATCTCACCGCCCACCGACGCGCCGGCATCATGGCGGCGCGCAGAACCCTGGTGTTGAGCCTCACGACCTCCATGAGGCCGAACGCATCGCAGAAGTCCTTGAGGTACAGGTGCACCTCGCGGTGGCCCGGGAAACGGCGGTTGTCGCGGCCGCTCTTGGGGCAGAAGGGGAAGTCGGTGAAGCCCGTGTTCTGCCGGGGGCTGATGAGCCGGAGCGAGGCGTATATGCTGCTGTGCACCTTCACCGGCGCCGCCACGCCGAGCGGGTCGGCGGCGTCGGTCCTCGGGTCGTACAGCCACTGCCCGCCGACGTCGTTGCTCTGCTCCAGCACCGTCACCTCGTGGCCCTCCCGGCGCAGCTCGCGCGCCGCGGCCAGCCCGGCCATGCCCGCTCCGATGACGCATACCTTCTTCGACTGCGGCGGCTTGGTGTCGCAGGCCGTATCCATGTCGACCGGCAAGAAGTCACGGGAAGGTGTGGAGCAGCTGTCTGATTTGGCGCTGCCACGAATTTTGTGTCGCGTATTCACGTCCTTTAACCAGGGACGAGCAGTACTCCACCCACCACCACTGTGATGAATAATCGCACGTCATTCAGATAGTGGTTGCAACAGATGGCACATACAGTGGTACTCCTACCATTATGGGAATTATATTTATGCCTTTTGCATAAAGGGTGTGTCTTTTGCGGAAATCCGTTGGTGCTTCTGGAGTGCGCGCTCCTATCATCGTTTTTTTTCCAAAGTGTGAAGTAATTCGGTGCATATATCTCGACAATATATGTGTGCACGTCAAGTTTCGGAGAAAACCGACATTTTTATGGCTTGTAGAAAAAGACAACTTTTTAACACTGAATTGTGTTATTTTCACACGCGACATATAGCTTGTCTGTTTTTAACAAAACGACTTTATGAGCATATACAATATCCAAAATATACACATCAAATTATCGTTTGATTTTTTTAATATTTTAAAATATATTTAAAACATATTTAAAAATCAAAAGTGCGCGCTCTCATATGCCAAAACACCACTCTCGTGTCTTTTTTCTACAACTGTATAATGTTCCTCCAATGGTTGGTTGTAGCTATACACATGCGGTGCGTGCACCAAACTATGGCTAGCTATTGCGCACCGAATTAGTTTGCCTACAGAGTGCTCCCTTTCCTGAAATAGAAATAAAATATCAGGTTATTCCTTGACCCACTGTATAAAACGGGCAAAAGCTGGCCCCACATAGGCCACCCTCCATCCGCGTCCATCCAGCGATCCAATGTGACGCAACAAAAAATGACATGGTGGGCTTTTTTTTGGGGAACATGGTGGGCTTCTGATGGATGCTACTTGCTCCTGAAAACATCATGCGTGTTTTTTTGCTTGTGTTCGGGTAGCGTGTAAGAGCATCTCCAATTCAATAGATGATATAAAATATATTAATGAAAATAATAAATGTCAAATCTATATCATAAAGAAATGGATTTTACATCATCAATAAAACACCTAACTTTAACAGATGATGTAAAATACATCAGCCACACATCAACGGCCAACGGCCACGCGCACTCCAATTGCCGCACTGCAACAAAGTTCACAAACTAATACTACATCCACACAAAATCATCCCAAATTAATACATAAAATAATACAACAGTTTCGTCAGATCACAAACATCAAATTATTACAGAATTCATCAAATCCACAACTTGAAATGCAACACAAATACAACAAAGTTCCTACACCATGCAACAAACAAGGAAATGAAACTAGGAGACTTGATACCCATGCCATTTTCACCACTCCTCCATGACATCTTTATGAAGATCATTGTGTGTATCGGCCTCTCTAATGTCATGGTACACCTCCATGAAACGTCGGATTCGGTCCTTTCTTCTAATTGGTTGAACACATACACCCATCAGATTACATAAGGTGTAATTCAAATCCCGCTCACGTTCATTCTTAATGATCATATTGTGCATGATCACGCAATCAGTCATGATGTGCCAAAGGTTTTTCTGATCCCAGAATCTAGCTGGTCCTCGAACAATAGCAAATTGGTATTCATGGTCAAGAAAATAGCAAATTGGGATTGCAAAATCCGAAATGCTCTGTCATCATTAATTTCATTCTCTCCCAAGATTGTGTAACATGTTCATGCTCATGTTGCTTAAAGTACATAATTTGATTTCTAAGAGAAATAATCTTAGCGGGAGGAAAAATACTTGGCAATAAAAGCATTCGTACACTTATCCCATGTATCAATACTATTGCGAGGCAAGGATGAAACCCAAATGTTAGCATGATCTTTTAGTGAGAATGGAAATAATTTCAACTTAATAATATCAGTATCCACATTTTTCCTTCTGCATATCACATAATTCAATGAAGTATTAAGATGGGATACAACATCTTCATTAGGATTCCAGAAAATTGTTCTTTCATAACAAGGTTTAGCAATGCAACATTAATATCATACGACTCCGCATTAGTGGCGGGAGGAGCCATTAGAGTACTAATAAAATCATCATTATTAGTATTTGAAAAGTCACACAACTTAGTTTTCTCTTGAGACATAGTGACCAAGCAAGCAAACTAACGAAAAAACTAACAGAGTAGAGTATTTTTGTGTTTTTGTATAGAACTAGAGGGAGATGAAAAAGAGAGGCAAATAAAAAGACAAATAAAAGTAGAGCAAGTAGATGATACTTTGTATGTAGGAACCTGACAAGAATTTGATGATGTCTCCGCGACAACGGCGGCAGAAATTCTTTCTGCTACTTGGAAGATGCGTTGGGACTTTCACCGAAAAGGAAGGGTGAAGCAATATTGTACAGAGAAGTATTTCCCTCAGTGACAACCAAGGTTACTGAACCAATAGGAGAACCATGCAAATTCCCTTCTTCAACTCCTACATACACAAAATAAAATACTTGCACCAACGCAGGCAAGAGGGTTGTCAATCCCCTTGATCTCATTACTTGTAAAGATTAATTCTGATAGTGATAGATACATAAAAAGTAAAAGTAAAATAAAAGGTATGAAATTGCAGCAATGTATTTTTAGTTTTATTAATATGATAAAAGTAGACCCATGGGCCATAGTTTTCACTAGAGACTTCTCTCTCGAAACAATAACATATGGTGGGTAAACAAATTACTGTTGGACAATTGATAGAAAAGCGCATAGTTATGATGATAGTCATGGCAATGATCACACATATAGGCATCATGTTCATGGCAGGTAGACCGACTCCTGCCAGCATCTACTACTATTACTCCACCGCTCGACCGATATTCAGCATGCATCTATGGTATTAAGTTCATGGCAATGTCTTAAGCAAGATGACATGATGTAGAAAAAGTAACTCAAGCAATATGAATAAACCTCATTGTTTTACCCTCAATGGCAACAATACAAATGCGTGCCTCCCTGCCCCTTATGTCACGATGCGAGGACACCGTAAGATTGTACCCATTGCAAAGCACCTCTCCCATTGAAGATAAATTAATCTAGTTGGCCAAACCAGACGGATAGATCGGAGAGAAGTACAAAGCTATCATAATCATACATAATAAAGTTCAGAAAAAGAATCAATTACTTTCAATGAATAATCTGATCATAAACGCACAATTCATCGGATCCCAACAAACACACCGCAAAAGAAGATTACATTGGATGGAACTCCAAGAAGATCGAAGAGAACATTGTATTAAAGATCATAGAGAGAGAAGAAGTCATCTAGCTACTAGCTATGGATCCATATGTATGTGGTGAACTACTCACGCATCATCGGAAGGCAACTATGATGATATATGCTACTTCTTGAGCTTGCGTTGGTTTCTCCCTTGAAGAGGAAAGGGTGATGCAGCAAAGCATAGGTAAGTATTTCCCTCAGTTAAGAAACAAGGTATCAATCCAATAGGAGGAACACGCAAGCCCCCAATAATTGCACCTACACGTATAAACAAATACTTGCACCCAAGGCGATAAAGGGGTTGTCAATCCCTTCACGGCTACTTGCAAAGGTGAGATCTGATAGAGATATATATATAAATGATAAATAAAATAACAAAATAAACTAAAGGTAAATAAATTGCAGAAAGGTATTTTTGTGTTTTGATTTTATAGATCTGAAACTAATATGATAAAAGATAGATCCGGGGGCCATAGTTTTCACTAGAGGCTTCTCTCTTGAAAGAGCGCATATGGTGGGTAAACAAATTACTGTTAAGCAATTGATAGAAAATCAAATAATTATGACGATATCCAAGGCAATGATCATGAATATAGGCATCACGTCCGTGACAAGTAGACCGACTCTTGCCTGCATCTACTACTATTACTCCACACATCGACCGCTATCCAGCATGCATCTAGTGTATTAAGTTAAGAAGAACAGAGTAACACCTTAAGCAAGATGACATGATGTAGAGGGATAGATCCAATTAATATAAACAAACCCCATCTTTTTATCCTTAATGGCAACAGTACAAATACGTGTCTCGTTACCCTTTCTATCACTTGGTGAGGACACCGCAAGATTGAACTCATCACAAAGCACCTCTCCTATTGCAAGAAAAATCAATCTAGTTGGCCAAACCAAATCAATAGATCGGAGAGAAATGCAAAGCTATCTTAATCATGCATAAAAGAGTTCAGAGAAGACTCAAATAATATTCATAGATAATCTGGTCATAAACCCACAATTCATCGGATCTCAACAAACGCACCGCAAAAGAAGATTACATCAAATAGATCTCTAAGAACATAGAGGAGAACATTGTATTGAAGATAAAAGAGAGAGAAGAAGCCATCTAGCTACTAGCTATGGACCGGTAGGTCTGTGGTAAACTACTTACACGTCATCGGAATGACATCAAGGTTGATGTAGATGCCCTCCGTTGTCGAACCCCCCTCGGGTGGAGCACCAGCAAGGGTCTCCAGATGGGATCTCACGAGGACAGAAACTTGCGGCGGCAGAAAAGTATTTTTGGTGTGCCCTCTAGTATATGGGGAATATTTGGGTATTTATAGAGCTAAGATGAGGGTTGGGGGACCTGCGGGGTCCCTACAAGCTCATAAGGCGCCCCCTAGGGCGCCCCTGGTGAGCTTGTGGCTCACCCGTGGCTCTTCTCGCCTCCTCCTGAACCTTCCTGGGTGTCTTCTGTTCCAAGAAAAACCCTCCAAATGTTTCGTTCTATTTGGACTTCATTTGGTATTGATTTTCTATAAAAGACAAAAAAAAGGAAAAACACAGCAACTGACATTGGGCACTATGTTAATATGTTAGTCCCAAAAATGATATAAAATAGTATAATATTGCATATAAAACATCAAAGATTGATAATGTAATAGCATGGAACAATCATAACTATAGATATGTTGGAGACGTATCAATGTAGAAGCCCTCCGTGATCGATTGCCCCTCTGGCACAGTACCGAAAATTCCTCCAGATGGGATCACCGAAGAGCAGAAGCTTAATGCGGTGGAAAAAGTGTTTTGGGTGGCTCTCTGTTGGTTTCTCAATATTTGAACGTTTATAGAAGCAAAATTAGCCCAGGCGGAGCCACGTGGGGCCCACAAGGTAGTAGGGCCCGCCCTGTTGCCTTGCCGTCTGGTCTCCCCCGAAGCTTCTAGGGTCTCTTTGGTCCAGGAAAAAAATCTTCAAAAAATTCCGTAGCGTTTGGGCTTCGTTTTGTAAAGGTTTAGTGGAAAAACCAAAAACAAGCAGAAAAAGAGCAGCTGGCACTAGGCACTGGGTTAATATGTTAGTTCCCCAAAATGATATAAAATAGCACTAAAATGCGTATGAAGTATCCAATATATGATAATATAATAGCATGAAACAATAAAAAAAGATACGTTGGAGACGTATCAACATCCCCAAGCTTAATTCATGCTCGTCCTCGAGTAGGTAAATGAAAAAAAAATGTGAAATGCTACCTAACATGTGTATCATGTAATATCTTTACGGTATAATTCATGAGAAACGATGAAGTAACAATATCACCATAATAATATCCATGAATATAAGAAGCATAGCCAATTTTTTTCTAACTATACGATCCTTAACGAATGTTATCCGCAATTTTATCGTGTTAGCATGGCATGACTCCGCCTTCACCACATAATATAAATCATGGGCCCCCCAGTGTCAAACTAGGCAACTGGATCGTACTTCTAACGCGCAGTAGCATTTTCAACTTCACGCAATACATGAGCGTGAGGCATGGACATAGCACTATAGCTGGAATAGAATGCGGTGATAGGGATCAATAAGGGAAGCCAAAAACGAAGAAAGGCTCGCATCAACTAGGGGGTTCAATGGTCTATGAAGATGCCCATCAATCATATCAATGCGAGGAGTAGGGATTGCCATGCAACAGACGCACTGAGCAATATAAGTGTACGAAAGCTCAACGAAAACTAAGTGGGTGTGCATACAACTCACTTGCTCATGAGACCTCGAGAATTTTAGGAAGCCCATCAACGGAATATGCAAGCCAAGTTCCATAACAAAAAAATTCCACTAGTATATGAAAGTGATAGATCGGGAGGCTCTCTATATGAAGAACATGGTGCTACTTTGAAGCACAAGTGTGGCAAAGGATAGTAGCATTGCCCCTTCTCTCTTTATATCTCTTTTTCCCTCCTTTTTCATTCAGAGTCTCATCCCGACTTGTGGGAGAATCATAGTCTCCATCATCCTTTCCTCGTTGGGACAATGCTCTAATGATGATCATCGCACTTTTATCTACTTACAACTCGATAACTAGAACAATCTGACTCTATATGAATGCATCTGGCAGTGTACCAAGATGTGCAATGATCTAGCATAATATTTGTAATAATGATGAATGGTGGCTGAGCCACAAATATCATGACAGCTATAATGATCACACAAACAAATATAATGATGAACACACAAGTCATGTGACAGAACGATGGAAGTTGCATGACAATATATCTCGGAATGTCTATGGAACTGCCATAATAGGTATGTATGGTGGATTTTTTGAGGAAGATATAAGGAGGCTTATGTGTGATAGAGTGTACCAAACCATGGGGTTTCGATGCACCCATGAAGTTTACACCAACTATCCAGGTGAGAAATGGCATTGCACGGTATCGAAGAGGCTGGCAAATTGCAAAAAGTTAGGAGTGCGTATAATCCATGGACTCACATTATTCATAAGGAACTCACATGTCAAATTGCAAAAAGTTAGGAGTGCGTATAATCCATGGACTCGCATTATTCATAAAGAACTCACATACTTATTGTGAAAGCCTAGTAGCCCTCGAAGCAAAGTACTACTCACATGCCCCTAGGGAGGAGGTTGATAAGAGTACCATATTTCTACTTGATGGAAATATGCCCTAGAGGCAATAATAAAGTTGTTATTATTTTATATTTCCTTATTCATGATAAAGGTTTATAATTCATGCTAGAATTGTATTGACCGGAAACCTAAATACATGTGTGAATACATAAACAAATATTGTGTCCCTAGTAAGCCTCTACTTGACTAGCTCGTTAATCAAAGATGGTTAAAGTTTCATAACCATGGACATGAGTTGTCATTTGATAATGGGATCACATCATTATAAGAATGATGTGATGGACAAGACTCATCCATTAGCTTAGCATTTGATCTTACAGTTTATTGCTATTGCTTCCATGTATGTCAAATACATATTCCTCTAACTATGAGGTCATGTGTGACGCCCCCGATTTGACCGTACACTAATCATGCACGCAAATGTGTACGATCAAGATTAGGGACTCACTGGAAGATATCACAACACAACTCTAGACACAAATTAAAATAATACAAGCTTTATATTACAAGCCAGGGGCCTCGAGGGCTCGAATACATAAGCTCGAATACACAAGAGTCAGCGGAAGCAATAATATCTGAGTACAGACATAAGTTAAACAAGTTTGCCTTAAGAAGGCTAGCACAAATATAGCAACGATCGGCAAGGCAAGGCCTCCTGCCTGGGACCTCCTAACAACTCCTCGAAGCCGAACTCCACATAGAAACATCCTTGGGATCTTCTGGCTCCTGGACTCCATCAATCTGGTTGCATCATCCGAGAAGAAGGAACAAGAGGGGGAAACGGGGGAGCAAAGCAACCGTGAGTACTCATCCAAAGTACTCGCAAGCAAGGATCTACACTACATATGCAATGATATATGTGTAAAGGTGTAATATATGTGGGCTAAACTGCGAAATTCCAGAATAAGAGGGGGATAGCTAATCCAGTCGAAGACTACGCTTCTGGCAGCCTCCATCTTGCAGCAGTAGAAGAGAGTAGATGTAATAGTAACAAGTATCCAACTTTTGGCAGCCTCAGTCTTGCAGCAGTAGAATAGAATAGATGGTAAGTTCACCAAGTAACAACGTATAGCATAATCCTACTCGGCGATCCTCCCGGACATCACCCTGTGAGAGAGCAACCACCGAGTTGTATCTGGCACTGGTAAGGGTGTGTTTTAATAAGTATCCGGTTCTAGTTGTCATGAGGTCGGAGTACAACTCCGGGTCGTTCTTTTACCGAGGGACGCGGCTATTCGAATAGATTAACTTCCCTGCAAGGGTGCACCACATAACCCAGCACGCTCGATCCCATTTGGCCGGACACACTTTCCATGGTCATGCCCGACCTCGGAAGATCAACACGTCGCGGCCCTACCTAAGCACAACAGAGAGGCCAGCACGCCGGTCTAAGTCCTAAGCGCGCAGGGGTCCGGGCCCATCGCCCAACGCACACCTGCACGTTGCGTACGCGGCCGGTGAGCAGACCTAGTAACCTCCATTACTAAGGAAGTTATGTTACGCGGTACAACCCGGCGCGCGCCGCTCAGTCGCTGACGTCAAGAAGGCTTCGGCTGATACCACGACGTCGAGAGCCCATAACTATTCCCACGTAGCTGGTTAGTGCGTATAGGCGGGCATCCAGACTCAGATCAAATATCCAAACTCGTTAAGTGTGTTATTATGAAATATCCACGGACAACGACCAGGGCCAGGCCACCTCTCGACTCGGTGTCTCAACCTGCCCTGTCGCTCCGCCACAAAGATCCACTCGGGGGCCGTCGGGAACTCAGGCCCACCACTACCTGGATGGAGCCACCTGTCCTTTCAGCCCCCACATCGGAATCACTTGCGGGTACTCAACGAGCCGACCCGACTTTAGTCACATCATGTGTCATGAAAAGATGGTTAAAGTTTCATAACCATGGACATGAGTTGTCATTTGATAATGGGATCACATCATTATAAGAATGATGTGATGGACACGACTCATCCATTAGCTTAGCATTTGATCTTATAGTTTATTGCTATTGCTTTCATGTATGTCAAATACATATTCCTCTAACTATGAGGTCATGCAACTCCCGGATACTGGAGGAATACCTTGTGTGCTATCAAATGTCACACCGTAACTAGGTGACTATAAAGATGCTCTACAGGTATCTCTGAAGGTGTTTTGTTGGGTTGGCATGAATCGAGATTAGGATTTGCCACTCTGAATATCGGAGAGGTATCTCTGGGCCCTCTCAGTAATGCACATCATAATAAGCCTTTCAAGCAAATGACTAATGAGTGCTACTTCTCGAGCTTGCGTTGTATTCCCTCGAAGAGGAAAGGGTGATGCAGCACAGTAGCGTAAGTATTTCCCTCGGTTTTTGAGAACCAAGGTATCAATCCAGTAGGAGACCACGCGCGAGTCCCTCGCACCTGCACAAACAAATAATAACTTCGCAGCCAACGCGATAAGGGGTTGTCAATCTCTTTACAGTCACTTATGAAAGTGAGATCTGATAGATAGGATAGTTTGATATTTTTGGTATTTTTGGATATAAGAACAGAAAGTAAATAAGGCAAAGTAAAGTAGATTGTAGATTAATATGTTGAGAATAGACTCGGGGGCCATAGGTTTCACTAGTGGCTTCTCTCATGATAGCAGAATTCTACGGTGGGTGAACAAATTACTATCGAGCAATTGATAGAAAAGTGCATAGTTATGAGAATATCTAGGCATGATCATTATATATAGGCATCACGTCCGTGACAAGTAGACCGAAACGATTCTGCATCTACTATTATTACTCCACACATCGACCGCTATCCAGCATGCATCTAGAGTATTAAGTCCATAAGAACAGAGTAATGCTTTAAGCAAGATGACATGATGTAGAGGGATAAACTCAAGCAATATGATATAAACCCCATCTTTTTATCCTTTATGGCAAAAATACAATACGTGCCTTACTGCCCCTGCTATCACTGGGAAAGGACACCGCAAGATTGAACCCAAAAGCCAAGCACTTCTCCCATTGCAAGAACTATAGATCTAGTAGGCCAAACCAAACCGATAATTCAAAGAGACTTGCAAGGATATTATAATCATACATAAAAGAATTAAGAAAAGAACCAAATCTTCTCATAGATAATCTTGATCATAAACCCACAATTCATCGGATCTCGACAAACACACCGCAAAAAGATTACATCGAATAGATCTCCTCGAAGACCGAGGAGAACTTGGTATTGAGATCCAAAAATAGAGAAGAAGCCATCTAGCTAATAACTATGGACCCTGAAGGTCTGTGGTAAACTAATCACAACTCATGGTGAGGCAATGGTGTTGATGTAGAAGCACTCCATGGAAGATCCCCCCTCCGGCGGAGCTCTGGAACAGGCCCCAAGATGGGATCTCACGGGAACAGAAGGTTGCGGCGGTGGAATTAGGGTTTTCTCTGTTGCCTCGATGTTTTCAGGGTACATGGGTATATATATGAGGAAGGAGGGCATCGGGGAAGCCAGAGGGGGCCCACGAGGGTGGGTGGCGTGCCCTGTAGGAGGGGACGCACCCTGGACCCTCGTGGCTGCCTCCTTCGTTACCTCGCGTGTACTCCAAGTCTTGTGTGTTGATATTGTTCCAAAAATAACTCCCACGAAGGTTTCATTCCGTTTGGACTCTGTTTGATATTCCTTTTCTACGAAACCCTGAAATAGGCAAGAAAAACAGCAATCTGCACTGGGCCTTTGGGTTAATAGGTTAGTCCCAAAAATAATATAAAAGTGTATAATAAATCCCATTAAGCATCCAAAACATAATATATAATAGCATGTAATAATCAAAAATTATATATACGTTGGAGACGTATCAAGCATCCCCAAGCTTAATTCCTGCTCGTCCTCGAGTAGGTAAATGATAAAAACAATTTTTTTGATGTGGAATGTGATGGGCCTCTAACCCCTCGTTGGTTACCCCAAGTGGAAGGTGTGAGATGCAGTGTTGTGGAAGTTTTTCCCTTAGCAAAGATGCCAAGGATCGAATCCCCAGAGACTCCTAGGTTCAACAAGTAGGTGTCAACTGCGAACGGCGCCAGATATTAGCAATCAACGTGGACCTGCACACAGATACAAATAACTTTGCTCCCAACGAGTACAAAGAGGTTGTCAATCCCTCCGGCCTTGTAGTTCACAAAGGATTAAATGCAAATGATAGTAGTGATAGATAATGTTTGCAATAGTAAATAATAGCGAAAAGTAAATAGCGGATGTGATCAATGATGGTAATATGGACCGGAGTCTCATGATGTTCACTAGTGATGTCTCTCTCCCAAAAGACGATAAAACAGCTATGTGAGGTAAACGAATTACAGCTAGGCAATTGACAGGACCACGAACGCAAACCAATGCTGACTATATTGCAAGAAAGGTTGAGGTTCAAAGCATGGGCGGTACGCCAAAGTAAGTAGACCGAAATCCATCAATATCTACTACTAATCGTCCACCTTGAGATATCTATCCAGAACATCTCGCTGGTATTAAGTTGCGAGCCCCACCCATAGTGTAAACTCAATGCAACAGACAACTGCATTAAAAGAACTTTGCGTAAAGTAAACAATCCTTGCACCCGCGGGCACAAGCACCGTTGTTTTCCCCCTTGTGGCAACAGCACATCCCCTAGACTCATGTTTCTGTCACTCAAGCTAGTCATCGAGGGGCATGAACCCACAATCGAGCATAACGTTCCCTCTTGGAGTCACTACGTATTACTTGGCCAAAGCAATAAATAACAATGGAGAACATGCAAGAATTACTTATGAACATAAATATAAAAGAGGTAGATCAAATATATTACTCAAGAACAATCTGAACATAATCTCATAATCCATCGGATCCCAGCAAACTCATCATAGCAACAGCATAAGGATTACATATGTGCCTCGATCATGTAGGGCAGCTCACGAGGACTAATTAGTGAAGCACAAGAACGGGAGGAGAACATCACATAGCTACTCGTCATGGACTCATGGTCCAAGGGAGACTACTCACAACTCATCCGGGAGGCGTCCATGGTGGTGGAGAGGCTCCCGATGATGATCCTCCCCTCCGGCAGGGTGCCGGGAAGAGTTCTCCTGGTGCTCCCGATCTTGGAAGCGGTGGCGGCGGCGGAACAGAGATGAGATCGCGAAAAAGAGTTCCCGTCCCGAGGGTTTTGAAGGACGCTCTAAATATATGCCAAAGGGGGGCACCAGACGGGGCTCGGGGGGCCTAGGCGCCCCCCGGCGCGGCCCAGGGGGGGCGCGCCGCCAGGGCGCCTGGAGCCCTGGTGCCCCCCCCCCCCGGCTGTCCTTCGGGCGCACGGTAGGTTCTGGAACGCTGATTTTTTATATAATTTTTCTGGATTTTTCTTGGCAGTTCTCGTAACGTGAAAACCTGAAATACAAAAACAGCCGAAAACAGAAACTGGCACTGGGGTGCACTGGATTAGTAGGTTAGTCCAAATATGATCAAAAGTGTATGGAAGTGTATAAATATCATAGCAATATCACCCAAAAGTGGCATGGAGTAAGCAGAAATTATAGATACGTTTTGGACGTATCAACATCCCCAAGCTTAATTCCTGCTCGTCCTCGAGTAGGTAAATGATAACAAGAATAATTTCTGTGGTGACATGCTATTAACCATATAGGACTTATTCATAGTCATATGACAAAAGCTTACTGAGACAATGATTCTATAGTAATTAAGTTGCCTCATGAGAAAATCACAAATGACTGAAAGTTTTACAACATGAAACTGAAACATCAAAAAGATTTGCAATGAACATGATGTGCAAATATGATAAGGTGATATCTAGCTTGCCCCCTTTAGTGAAGCAAAACATAAATGCAGGGGCACCTTCAAGGTTTAAGTGATGACTAGATACAATGATTTCAGAAATAACGATATCACAATCATGCAAAAGACAATGCTACTTTGGGACAATGCACATTACACTCAGAATGACAATCATGCTCTCAGTAGTTGGTGCTTGAAGAAAGAAGGTGGAGACTCAACATAAAAGTAAAAGAATGGTTATGTGCTAGAGCTTTTTATTTTGAAAACATAGAAGCAATTTTGTCAACGGTAGTAGTACTTCATATGTGTCATGCATAAGACATCCTATAAGTTGCAAGCCTCATGCATCGAATACCAATAGTGCTCGCACCTTGTCCTAATTAGCTCGGATTTCCATGGGTTATCATTGCATTACATATGTTTCAACCAAGTGTCACAAAGGGGTACCTCTATGCCACCTGTACAAAGGTCCAAGGAGATAAATCGCATTTGATTTCTCGTTTTTGATAGATCTCAACTTGAGGACATCCATACCGGGACAACATAGAAAATAGATAATGGACTCCTCTTTAATGCATAAGCATATTCTCATAAGAGATTGAGGATTAATGTCCAAGCTAAAACTTCCACCATGATACATGGCTTTGGTTGGCGGCCCAATGTTCTTCTCTAACAATATGCATACTCAACCATTCAACCCATGGCAAATCGCCCTTACTTCAGACAAGACGAACATGCATAGCAACTCACATGATATTCAACAATAGTGTAACAGTTGATGGCGTCCCCAGAAACATGGTTACCGCTCAGCAAGCAACTTATAAGAAATAAGATACATAAGCAACATATTCTTTACCACAATAGTTTTTAAGCTACTTTCCCATGAGCTATGTATTGCATAGTTAGTCTGCTTAGTACAGGTGGAGGTTAGCAAAAGACTGGGAGCAACCAACTAAGAGAGCAATGACGGTCATAATCATGTAGAGCGACAAAGCAATATTGAATCAGGCATGGTAGTTATATCGCTACTCAGAAATAAAAGATCATCAAGGCTTGACAGACTTTCTTTACAGTCTTAAATATGCGTGAGCATACACCAAGTCAATCAAATAAATTCTCGAAGGAAGATATTACTAAACCATACCACATCATAGGCAAACAAATCACGTTGGTACTCCAATAACACATTGGGAACCCCCCCAGCTATTTGAGATTAACCATAAGAAAACCTGAACTACTAAGCGCCATCATGCAAGTAGCATCTTTATCATAGACATATTAACCAATGCAACGGAAGCAAACTCTCGTAATAAGGTGAGAATGGTAATTAAAGAGAGTTCAAGCAACCAACTAAACAAAAGCTCTTTGAAAAGATAAGCATGAATACTAAGAGCAGAGCATGATAGTAGCTATTAAAAGACAAAGAACACACACATCATAGCTAGACATGAAAACTCTATGTTATGTTCTAGGTAGAAGTGGAGCGTGTTTCTCTCCCACATAAAGAACGCTGAGTTCCGACTCGTTATGAAAAACTAACAAGAAAACTAAAAGCAAGACGCTCCAAGCATAGCACATAACACATGAAGTGATAAAAATATAGCGGAACGAAAGACGAACTGATAATGTTGATGGAGAAGGGGATGCACGGGGGCATCCCCAAGCTTAGACGCTTGAGTCTCCTTGAATATTTCTTGGGGGTGCACGGGGGCATCCCCAAGCTTGAGCGCTTGACACTCCTGAATCTTTTTATCATCTTCCCTCGCACACTTGAAAACTCCCTTCATACATAACTCATCATAATCTGATTAGCGAGGTTAGTACCCTTAATAAAATAATTGTTCCTTGCTGGAAATAAAGATATTCTTGAAGGTCTACTGTTTCTCAAGATTGCCAAAATGTTTTTGCAAAGAAAAAGCAAGCTCTTGATTTGCAAAATGAAGGAAAGGCAAAACATGATAGAATCTATGAAAAACAGAACAGCAGGTAGTAAATGAAGGAAATATGCCCTAGAGGCAATAATAAAGATGTTATTTGTATTTCCTTATATCATGATAAATGTCTTTTATTCATGCTAGAATTGTATTAACCGGAAACTTAGTACATGTGTGGATACATAGACAAAACAGTATGTCCCTAGTATGCCTCTACTAGACTAGCTCATTGATCAAAGATGGTTATGTTTCCTAGCCATAGACATGAGTTGTCATTTGATCAACGGGATCACATCATTAGGAGAATGATGTGATGGACAAGACCCATCCGTTAGCATAGCACTATGATCGTTTAGTTTTACTGCTATTGCTTTCTTCATGACTTATACATGTTCCTATGACTATGAGATTATGCAACTCCCGAATACCGTAGGAACATCTTGTGTGCTATCAAACGTCACAACGTAACTGGGTGATCATAAAGATGCTCTACAGGTGTCTCCGAAAGTATTCGTGGTGTTGGCATAGATCAAGATTAGGATTTGTCACTCCGAGTGTCGGAGAGGTATCTCTGGGCCCTCTCGGTAACACACATCACAATAAGCCTTGCAAGCAAAAGACTAATGAGTTAGTCACGAGATGATGTGTTACGGAACGAGTAAAGAGACTTGTCGGTAAACGAGATTGAACTAGGTATAAAGATACCGACGATCGAATCTCGGGCAAGTAACATACCGTTTGACAAAAGGAACAACGTATGTTGTTATGCGGTTCTGACCGATAAAAGATCTTCGTAGAATATGTAGGAGCCAATATGAACATCCAGGTTCCGCTATTGGTTATTGACCAGAGATGAGTCTCGGTCATGTCTACATAGTTCTCGAACCCGTAGGGTCCGCACGCTTAACGTTTGATGACGATCGGTATTATGAGTTTTTGAGTATTGATGTACCGAAGGTAGTTCGGAGTCCCGGATGAGATCACGGACATGACGAGGAGTCTCGGAATGTCCGAGACATAAAGATTGATATATTGGACGGCTATATTCGGACACCGGAAGTATACCGGAAAGGTTTCGGATTTATCGGGAATGCCGGAGGGGGTTACCGGAACCCCCTACGAGAGGGGATGGTCCATAGTGGGCCTAAAGGGTGAGAGAGAGGCAGCCCATAGGGCTGGCCGGCGCCCCCACCTAGGAATCCTAGTTGGACTAGGATTGGGGGGGGCGCCACCTCTCCTATTCCTTTCCCCCTTCTTCCTTTCGGTGAATCCTACTAGGAATAGGATTGCAATCCTATTCCTAGTAGGAATCCCTTCCCTAGCCGCACCAGGAGAGTTGGCCGGCCCCTCCTCCCTTGCTCCTTTATATACGGGGGCAGGGGGGCACCCAAAGACACACAAGTTGAATTGTTTTAGCCGTGTGCGGTGCCCCCCTCCACAGAATCACACCTCGGTCGTACCGTCGCGGAGCTTAGGCGAAGCCCTGCGCCGGTGAACACATCATATCTGTCACCACGCCGTCGTGCTGACGAAACTCTCCCGTGAAGCTCAACTGGATCAAGAGCTCGTGGGACGTCATCAAGCTGAACGTGTGCTGAACGCGGAGGTGCCGTACGTTCGGTGCTTGATCGGTTGGATCGCGAAGAAGTTCGACAACATCAACCGCGTCACTTGACGCTTCCGCTCCCGGTCTACGAGGGTACGTAGACACACTCTCCCCTCTCGTTGCTATGCATCTGGTAGATAGATCTTGCGTGATCGTAGGAAAATTTTAAAATACTACGTTCCCCAACACGACCACTGCAGAAGATAGAGAGAAAATGAAAGTCATTCCCTATGCCTCAGCCATAGGATCTATCATGTATGCAATGCTGTGTACCAGACCTGATGTGTGCCTTGCTATAAGTCTAGCAGGGAGGTACCAAAGTAATCCAGGAGTGGATCACTGGACATCGGTCAAAAACATCCTAAAGTATCTGAAAAGAACAAAGGATATGTTTCTCGTATATGGAGGTGACAAAGAGCTCGTCGTAAACGGTTACGTCGATTCTAGCTTTGACACTGATCCGGATGACTCAAAGTCACAAACCGGATATGTATTTTTATTGAACGGTGGAGCTGTCAGTTGGTGCAGTTCCAAGCAGAGCGTCGTGGCGGGATCTACGTGTGAAGCGGAATACATAGCTGCTTCGGAAGCAGCAAATGAAGGAGTCTGGATGAAGGAGTTCATATCCGATCTAGGTGTAGTACCTAGTGCATCGGGCCCAATGAAAATCTTTTGTGACAACACTGGAGCCATAGCCTTGGCGAAGGAATCCAGGTTTCACAAGAGAACAAAGCACATCAAAAGACGCTTCAATTCCATCCGCGATCTAGTCAAGGAGGGAGACATAGAGATTTGCAAAATACATACGGATCTAAATGTTGCAGACCCGTTGACTAAGCCTCTTCCACGGGCAAAACATGATCAGCACCAAGACTCCATGGGTGTGAGGATCATCACTTTGTAATCTAGATTATTGACTCTAGTTCAAGTGGGAGACTGAAGGAAATATGCCCTAGAGGCAATAATAAAGATGTTATTTGTATTTCCTTATATCATGATAAATGTCTTTTATTCATGCTAGAATTGTATTAACCGGAAACTTAGTACATGTGTGGATACATAGACAAAACAATATGTCCCTAGTATGCCTCTACTAGACTAGCTCATTGATCAAAGATGGTTATGTTTCCTAGACATAGACATGAGTTGTCATTTGATCAACGGGATCACATCATTAGGAGAATGATGTGATGGACAAGACCCATCCGTTAGCATAGCACTATGATCGTTTAGTTTAACTGCTATTGCTTTCTTCATGACTTATACATGTTCCTATGACTATGAGATTATGCAACTCCCGAATACCGTAGGAACACCTTGTGTGCTATCAAACGTCACAACGTAACTGGGTGATCATAAAGATGCTCTACAGGTGTCTCCGAAAGTATTTGTGGTGTTGGCATAGATCAAGATTAGGATTTGTCACTCCGAGTGTCGGAGAGGTATCTCTGGGCCCTCTCGGTAACACACATCACAATAAGCCTTGCAAGCAAAAGACTAATGAGTTAGTCACAAGATGATGTGTTACGGAACGAGTAAAGAGACTTGCCGGTAACGAGATTGAACTAGGTATAGAGATACCGACGATCGAATCTCGGGCAAGTAACATACCGATGACAAAAGGAACAACGTATGTTGTTATGCGGTTTTGACCGATAAAAGATCTTCGTAGAATATGTAGGAGCCAATATGAACATCCAGGTTCCGCTATTGGTTATTGACCGGAGATGAGTCTCGGTCATGTCTACATAGTTCTCGAACCCGTAGGGTCCGCACGCTTAACGTTTGATGACGATCGGTATTATGAGTTTATGAGTTTTGATGTACCGAAGGTAGTTCGGAGTCCCGGATGAGATCACAGACATGACGAGGAGTCTCGGAATGTCCAAGACATAAAGATTGATATATTGGACGACTATATTCGGACACCGGAAGTGTTCCGGAAAAGTTTCGGATTTAACGGGACTGCCGGAGGGGGTTACCGGAACCCCCTACGAGGGGGGATGGTCCATAGTGGGCCTTATGGAAAAGAGAGAGGCAGCCCATAGGGGCTGGCCGGCGCCCCACCTAGGGTTCCTAGTTGGACTAGGATTGGGGGGCGCCACCTCTCCTTCTTTTCCTTTCCCTCTTTTCCTTCTTTGGTAGTTCCTACTAGGAATAGGATTGCAATCCTATTCCTAGTAGGATTGCACTCCTAGCCGCACCATAGAAGGGCCGGCCGGCCTCCCCCCTTGCTCCTTTATATACGGGGGCAGGGGGGCACCCAAAGACACACAAGTTGAATTGTTCCAGCCGTGTGCGGTGCCCCCCTCCACAGAAACACACCTCGGTCATACCGTCGCGGTGCTTAGGCGAAGCCCTGCGCCCGTGAATACATCATATCCATCACCACGCCGTCGTGCTGACGAAACTCTCCCATGAAGCTCAACTGGATCAAGAGCTCGTGGGACGTCATCAAGCTGAACGTGTGCTGAACGCGGAGGTGCCGTACGTTCGGTGCTTGACCGGTTGAATCGCAAAGAAGTTCGACTACATCAACCGCGTCACTTGACGCTTCCGCTTCCGGTCTACGAGGGTACGTAGACACACTCTTCCCTCTTGTTGCTATGCATCTGGTAGATAGATCTTGCGTGATCGTAGGAAAATTTTAAAATACTACGTTCCCCTACAGTGGCATCATGAGCCAGGTCTATGCGTAGATGATATGCATGAGTAGAACACAATGAGTTGTGGGCGATACTAGTCATACTGCTTACCAGCATGTCATACTTTGCTTCGGCGGTATTGTGAGATGAAGCGGCCCGGACCGACATTACGCGTACGCTTACGCGAGACTGGTTTCACCGTTACGAGCACTCGATGCTTAAAGGTGACTGGCGGGTGTCTGTCTCTCTCACTTTAGCTGAATCAAGTGTGGCTACGCCCGGTCCTTGTGAAGGTTAAAACAGCACATACTTGACGAAACATTGTTGTGGTTTTGTATGCGTAGGTAAGAACGGTTCTTGCTAAGCCCGTAGCAGCCACGTAAAACTTGCAACAACAAAGTAGAGAACGTCTAACTTGTTTTTGCAGGGCATGTTGTGATGTGATATGGTCAAGACATGATGAGTTATACGGTTTTGTATGTGATGATCATGTTTTGTAATGTTATCGGCAACTGGCAGGAGCCATATGGTTGTCGCTTTATTGTATGAAATGCAATCGCCATGTAATTGCTTTACTTTATCACTAAGCGGTAGCGATAGTCGTAGAAGCAATAGTTGGCGAGACGACAACGATGCTAGGATGGAGATCAAGGTGTCGCGCCGGTGACGAAGGTGATCATGAACGTGCTTTGGAGATGGAGATCAAAAGCACAAGATGATGATGGCCATATCATGTCACGTATTTCGATTGCATGTGATGTTTATCTTATTATGCTTCTTATTTTTCTTAGAACGACGGTAGCATTATAAGATGATCCCTTACTAAATTTCAAGGTATAAGTGTTCTCCCTGAGTATGCACTGTTGCGAAAGTTCATCGTGCCGAGACACCACGTGATGATCGGGTGTGATAAGCTCTACGTTCAAATACAACGGGTGTAAGCCAGTTTTGCACACGCAGAATACTCGGGTTAAACTTGACGAGCCTAGCATATGCAGATATGGCCTCGGAACACTGGAGACCGAAAGGTCGAGTGTGAATCGTATAGTAGATATGATCAACATAAAGATGTTCACCATTGAAACTACTCCATCTCACGTGATGATCGGACATGGTTTAGTTGATTTGGATCACGTGATCATTTAGATGACCGGAGGGATGTCTATCTAAGTGGGAGTTCTTTAATTAATATGATTAAATTGAACTATAATTTATCATGAACTTAGTCCTGGTAGTATTAGCATATCTATGTTGTAGATCAATAGCTCGCGATGTTGCTCCCCGTTTATTTTTTGATATGTTCCTAGAGAAAACTAAGTTGAAAGATGTTAGTAGCAATGATGCGGAATTGTTCCGTGATCTGAGGATTATCCTCATTGCTGCACAGAAGTATTATGTCCTTGATGCACCGCTAGGTGACAGGCCTATTGCAGGAGCAGATGTAGACGTTATGAACGTTTTGACAAAAGCTCGGTATGATGACTACTTGATAGTTTAAGTGCACCATGCTTTACGGCTTAGAACCGGGACTTCAAAAACGTTTTGAACGCCACGGAGCATATAAGATGTTCCAAGAGTTGAAATTAGTATTTCATACTCATGCCCGTGTCGAGAGGTATGAGACCTCTGACAGTACTTTGCCTACAAGATGGAGGAGAATAGCTCAATCAGTGAGCATGTGCTCAGATTGTCTGGGTACTGCAATTGCTTGAATCAAGTGGGAGTTAATCTTCCAGATAAGATAGTAATTGACAAAGTTCTCTAGTCACTATCACCAAGTTAGTAGAACTTCGTGATGAACTATAATATGCAAGGGATGACGAAAGTAATTCCCGAGCTCTTCGCAATGCTGAAATCGGCGAAGGTAGAAATCAAGAAAGAGCATCAAGTGTTGATGGTTAATAAGACCACTTGTTTCAAGTAAAGGGCAAAGGGATAGAAGGGGAACTTCAAAAAGAATGACAAGCAAGTTGTCACTCCCATGAATAAACCCAAAGCTAAACTCAAGCCTGAAACTAAGTGCTTCTACTGCAAAGGAAATGGTCACCGGAAGTGGAACTGCCCTAGATACTTGGCGGATAAGAAGGATGGCAAAGTGAACAAAGGTATATTTGATATACAGATTATTGATGTGTATTTTACTAGTGTTCATAGCAACCCCTCGGTATTTGATACTGGTTCAGTTGCTAAAGAGTAGTAACTCGAAATGGGAGTTGCATGGTGAACAGAAACTAGTTAAAGGATGAAGTGACGATGTGTATTGGAAGCAGTTCCAAGATTGATATGATCATCATCGCACACTCCCTATACTTTCGGGATTAGTGTTGAACCTAAATAAGTGTTATTTGGTGTTTGTGTTGAGCATGAATATGATTTGATCATGTTTATTGCAATACGGTTGTTCATGTAAGTTAGAGAATAATTGTTGTTCTGTTTACATGAATAAAACCTTCTATGGTCATACACCCAATGAAAATAGTTTGTTGGATCTCGATCGTGTGATACACATATTCATAATATTGAAGCCAAAAGATGCAAGGTTAATAATGATAGTGCAACTTATTTGTGGCACTGCCGTTTAGGTCATATTGGTGTAAAGCGCATGAAGAAACTCCATAGTGATGGACTTTTGGAATCACTTGATTATGAATCACTTGGTGCTTGCGAACCATGCCTCATGGGCAAGATGACTAAAACTCCGTTCTCCGGAACTATGGAGCAAGCAACAGATTTGTTGGAAATCATACATACTGATGTATGTGGGCCAATGAGTGTTGAAGCTCGCGGCGGGTATCGTTATTTTCTGACCTTCACTGATGATTTGAGCAGATATGGGTATATCTACTTAATGAAGCACAAGTCTGAAACATTTGAAAAGTTCAAAGAATTTCAGAGTGAAGTAGAGAATCATCGTAACAAGAAAATAAAGTTTCTACGATCTAATCGTGGAGGAGAATATTTGAGTTACGAGTTTGGTCTTCATTTGAAACAATGTGGAATAGTTTCACAACTCACGCCACCCGGAACACCACAGCGTAATGGTGTGTCTGAACGTCGTAACCGTACTTTATTGGATATGGTACGATCTATGATGTCTCTTACCGATTTACCACTATCGTTTTGGGGTTATGCTTTAGAGACAGCTGCATTCACGTTAAATAGGGCACCATCTAAATCCGTTGATACGACACCTTATGAACTATGGTTTGGCAAGAAACCAAAGTTGTCGTTTCTTAAAGTTTGGGGCTGCGATGCTTATGTGAAAAAGCTTCAACTTGATAAGCTCGAACCCAAGTCGGAGAAATGTGTCTTCATAGGATACCCAAAAGAGACTGTTGGGTACACCTTCTATCACAGATCCGAAGGCAAGATATTCGTTGCTAAGAATGGATCCTTTCTAGAGAAGGAGTTTCTCTCGAAAGAAGTGAGTGGGAGGAAAGTAGAACTTGATGAGGTAATTGTACCTTCTCCCGGATTGGAAAGTAGTACATCACAGAAAATTGTTCCAGTGATTCCTACACCAATCAGTGAGGAAGTTAATGATGATGATCATGAAACTTCGGATCAAGTTTCTGCTAAACGTCGTAGATCAACCAGAGTACGTTCCGCACCAGAGTGGTACGGCAACCCAGTTCTGGAAATCATGTTACTAGACCATGATGAACCTGCGAACTATGAGGAAGCGATGATGAGCCCAGATTCCGCAAAATGGCTTGAAGCCATGAAATCTGAGATGGGATCCATGTATGAGAACAAAGTATGGACTTTGGTTGACTTGCCCGATGATCGGCAGGCCATCGAAAATAAATGGATCTTCAAGAGGAAGACCGACGCAGACGGTAATGTTACTGTTTACAAAGCTCGACTTGTTGCGAAAGGGTTTCGACGAGTTCAAGGAGTTGACTAGGATGAGACTTTCTCACCCGTAGCGATGCTTAAGTCTGTCCGAATCATGTTAGCAATTGCCGCATTTTATGAAATCTGGCAAATGGATAACAAAACTGCATTCTTTAATGGATTTATTAAAGAAAAATTGTATATGATGAAACCCGAAGGTTTTGTCAATCCTAAAGGTGCTAACAAAATGTGCAAGCTCCAGCGATCCATCTATGGACTGGTGCAAGCATCTCGGAGTTGGAATATACGCTTTGATAAGTTGATCAAAGCATATAGATTTATACAGACTTACGGTGAAGCCTGTATTTACAAGAAGTGAGTGGGAGCACTACAACCTTTCTGATAAGTATATGTGAATGACATATTATCGATCGGAAATGATGTAGAATTTTCTGGAAAGCATAAATGAGTGTTTGAAAGGAGTTTTTCAAAGAAAGACCTTGGTGAAGCTGCTTACATATTGGGCATCAAGATCTATAGAGATAGATCAAGACGCTTGATAAGACTTTCGATAAGTACATACCTTGATAAGATTTTTGAAGTAGTTCAAAATGGATCAATCAAAGAAGGAGTTCTTGCCTGACTTGTAAGGTGTGAAGTTGAGTAAGACTCAAAGCCAGACCACGACAGAAAGATATAGAAAGAATGAAAGTCATTCCCTATGCCTCAGCCATACGTTCTATAAAGTATGCCATGCTGTGTACCAAACATGTTGTGTACCTTGCCATGAGTTTGTCAAGGGGGTACAATAGTGATCCAGGAGTAGATCACTGTACAGCGGTCAAAATTATCCTTAGTAACTGGATGACTAAGGAAATGTTTCTCGATTATGGAGGTGATAAAGAGTTCGTCGTAAAGGGTTACGCCGATGCAAGCTTTGACACTAAATCCAGATGACTCTAAGTATCAATCTGGATGCGTATTGAAAGTGGGAGCAATTAGCTAGAGTAGCTCTATGCAGAGCATTGTAGACATAGAAATTTGCGAAATACATACGGATCTGAATGTGACAGACCCGTTGACTAAACTTCTCTCACAAGCAAAACATGATCACACCTTATTACTCTTCGGTATTAATCACATAGCGATGTGAACTAGATTATTGACTCTAGTAAACCCTTTGGGTATTGGTCACATGGCGATGTGAACTATGGGTGTTATTCACATAACGATGTGAACTATCGGTATTAAATCACATGGCGATGTGAGCTAGATTATTGACTCTAGTGCAAGTGGGAGATTGAAGGAAATATGCCCTAGAGGCAATAATAAAGATGTTATTTGTATTTCCTTATATCATGATAAATGTCTTTTATTCATGCTAGAATTGTATTAACCGGAAACTTAGTACATGTGTGGATACATAGACAAAACAGTATGTCCCTAGTATGCCTCTACTAGACTAGCTCATTGATCAAAGATGGTTATGTTTCCTAGCCATAGAAATGAGTTGTCATTTGATCAACGGGATCACATCATTAGGAGAATGATGTGATGGACAAGACCCATCCGTTAGCATAGCACTATGATCGTTTAGTTTTACTGCTATTGCTTTCTTCATGACTTATACATGTTCCTATGACTATGAGATTATGCAACTCCCGAATACCGTAGGAACACCTTGTGTGCTATCAAACGTCACAACGTAACTGGGTGATCATAAAGATGCTCTACAGGTGTCTCCGAAAGTATTCGTGGTGTTGGCATAGATCAAGATTAGGATTTGT
The DNA here is from genome assembly GCA_902687465.1 of Secale cereale. Classification (NCBI taxonomy): domain Eukaryota; kingdom Viridiplantae; phylum Streptophyta; class Magnoliopsida; order Poales; family Poaceae; genus Secale; species Secale cereale. The sequence goes on along the minus strand of LR738715.1, from coordinate 108,915,898 downwards.
CACTCCGAGTGTCGGAGAGGTATCTCTGGGCCCTCTCGGTAACACACATCACAATAAGCCTTGCAAGCAAAATACTAATGAGTTAGTCACAAGATGATGTGTTACGGAACGAGTAAAGAGACTTGCCGGTAACGAGATTGAACTAGGTATAGAGATACCGACGATCGAATCTCGGGCAAGTAACATACCGATGACAAAAGGAACAACGTATGTTGTTATGCGGTTTTGACTGATAAAAGATCTTCGTAGAATATGTAGGAGCCAATATGAACATCCAGGTTCCGCTATTGGTTATTGATCGGAGATGAGTCTCGGTCATGTCTACATAGTTCTCGAACCCGTAGGGTCCGCACGCTTAACGTTTGATGACGATCGGTATTATGAGTTTATGAGTTTTGATGTACCGAAGGTAGTTCGGAGTCCCGGATGAGATCACGGACATGACGAGGAGTCTCGGAATGTCCAAGACATAAAGATTGATATATTGGACGACTATATTCGGACACCGGAAGTGTTCCGGAAAAGTTTCGGATTTAACGGGATTGCCGGAGGGGGTTACCGGAACCCCCTACGAGGGGGGATGGTCCATAGTGGGCCTTATGGAAAAGAGAGAGGCAGCCCATAGGGGCTGGCCGGCGCCCCACCTAGGGTTCCTAGTTGGACTAGGATTGGGGGGCGCCACCTCTCCTTCTTTTCCTTTCCCTCTTTTCCTTCTTTGGTAGTTCCTACTAGGAATAGGATTGCAATCCTATTCCTAGTAGGATTGCACTCCTAGCCGCACCATAGAAGGGCCGGCCGGCCTCCCCCCTTGCTCCTTTATATACGGGGGCAGGGGGCACCCAAAGACACACAAGTTGAATTGTTCCAGCCGTGTGCGGTGCCCCCCTCCACAGAAACACACCTCGGTCATACCGTCGCGGTGCTTAGGCGAAGCCCTGCGCCGGTGAATACATCATATCCGTCACCACGCCGTCGTGCTGACGAAACTCTCCCGTGAAGCTCAACTGGATCAAGAGCTCGTGGGACGTCATCAAGCTGAACGTGTGCTGAACGCGGAGGTGCCGTACGTTCGGTGCTTGATCGGTTGAATTGCGAAGAAGTTCGACTACATCAACCGCGTCACTTGACGCTTCCGCTTCCGGTCTACGAGGGTACGTAGACACACTCTTCCCTCTCGTTGCTATGCATCTGGTAGATAGATCTTGCGTGATCGTAGGAAAATTTTAAAATACTACGTTCCCCTATAGTAAATGATTTGTTCGGGGTACTTCTGCAACTCAAATCAAAAAACTCAGAACAGACGCACGAAAGACAATTATATAGAGAACGCTGTCGAAAAAATTCAGACCAAAAAGATGATCTGGTGATTTTATACGAATTTTCTATCCAAGGACAGAATATGTTTCCTGGACAGCACCTCACAACTTTTGAACTTTCTAGCAATCAGAGGCTATACTTGGCACAAATATGAAAAGCAAAGATACAATGATGATGCTACTGTAGTAAACAACATCAAGACACAACAAAAGCAAAAAAATTATTCATGTGGGCTGCCTCCCAAAAGCGCTTTCTTTTATGCCTTTAAGCTAGGCATAATGCATATAGATCAAGTTGTATCAATTGAACCATCATCAAGATCATCAAAAAGCTCTTCAATAATACAACTAGTCTTAAGAGGACTTTCAAATAAAGGCCTCATAGAGATACTTCTAGGTAGAAGACCAAAAGGATAAAAGTCAAGGGAAGATTCATTTATAAATTCATCAAAGACAGGTGTTTCTTCCAAAGTCTTTACAGTTTAAACCCCTTTGGCAATAGGTGGATTACTTTTAGAGCGGGGAGCCTTTGGAACGTGAACGAACTTAGGCTCCTTCTTTGCCGGAGTTTCTACGTTTTTGGTTTTCATTGAGGAGAAGGTGGTTCCTAGAGTATCAAAGATATCCTCAATCTTGTCTATCCTAGAAGAGTCCGAGTCATGGAATTTGACGGTCTCCAAAATTTTGAAAATTTTATGCATGGAGCTATCAAGTCTATTCAAATTCCCTTGGATCTTATGATCCAACTCATTCATCTTATTAATGCTTGGCATCTCTAGCTCTATCTTTTCAAGTTTTTTCATAATGTGAGCTAGGGTGATGTCCTCTCGAATGCTAACAACAGGGAGATTCCCAACAAGATTTTCAATAATACTAAGAGACTCCCAAACTAGGGCCTCTAGGAAATTCCCATTGATAGCAGTATCTAGAATAAACCTATTCCAAGAAGTAATTCCAACATAAAAATTTCTAAGCAAGATAGCAGTAGGTTGCTTCTTGGTGGCTCTTTTTTGTGAATCATTAATTCTATACCAAGCATCTTTCAAACTTTCCCCACCTCTTTGTTTAAAGGTGAGAACTTCTGCCTCGTCAAAGACAAAAGGACCCGACATAATGACAACTTAAAGAACAAGATAACTATTTTTGTGATTTTCGATAAAGGATACTAAAGCAAAAACTGAAAGGTAAACTAACAAGACTAAAAAGCAAAGGTAAAAGATAGCGTGCAACTCCCCTATCCTGAAGAGTGGAGTCCCCGGCAACGGCGCCAGAAAAACTCCTTGATGGGCCTCTAACCCCTCGTTGGTTACCCCAAGTGGAAGGTGTGAGATGCAGTGTTGTGGAAGTTTTTCCCTTAGCAAAGATGCCAAGGATCGAATCCCCAGAGACTCCTAGGTTCAACAAGTAGGTGTCAACTGCTAACGGCGCCAGATATTAGTAATCAACGTAGACTTGCACACAGATACAAATAACTTTGCTCCCAACGAGTACAGAGAGGTTGTCAATCCCTCCGGCCTTGTAGTTCACAAAGGATTAAACGCAAATGATAGTAGTGATAGATAATGTTTGCAATAGTAAATAATAGCGAAAAGTAAATAGCGGATGTGATCAATGATGGTAATATGGACCGGAGTCTCATGATGTTCACTAGTGATGTCTCTCTCCCAAAAGACGATAAAACAGCTATGTGAGGTAAACGAATTACAGCTGGGCAATTGACAGGACCACGAACGCAAACCAATGCTGACTATATTGCAAGAAAGGTTGAGGTTCAAAGCATGGGCGGTACGCCAAAGTAAGTAGACCGAAATCCATCAATATCTACTACTAATCATCCACCTTGAGATATCTATCTAGTACATCTCGCTGGTATTAAGTTGCGAGCCCCACCCATAGTGTAAACTCAATGCAACAGACAACTGCATTAAAGGAACTTTGCGTAAAGTAAACACTCCTTGCACCCGCGGGAACAAGCACCGTTGTTTTCCCCCTTGTGGCAACAGCACATCCCCTAGACTCATGATTCTGTCACTCAAGCTAGTCATCGAGGGGCATGAACCCACAATCGAGCATAACGTTCCCTCTTGGAGTCACTACGTATTACTTGGCCAAAGCAATAAATAACAACGGAGAACATGCAAGAATTACTTATGAACATAAATATAAAAGAGGTAGATCAAATATATTACTCAAGAACAATCTGAACATAATTTCATAATCCATCGGATCCCAGCAAACTCATCATAGCAACAGCATAAGGATTACATATGTGCCTCGATCATGTAGGGCAGCTCACGAGGACTAATTAGTGAAGCACAAGAACGGGAGGAGAACATCACATAGCTACTGGTCATGGACTCATGGTCCAAGGGAGACTACTCACAACTCATCCGGGAGGCGTCCATGGTGGTGGAGAGGCTCCCGATGATGATCCTCCCCTCCGGCAGGGTGCCGGGAAGAGTTCTCCTGGTGCTCCCGATCTTGGAAGTGGTGGCGGCGGCGGAACAGAGATGAGATCGCGAAAAAGAGTTCCCGTCCCGAGGGTTTTGAAGGACGCTCTAAATATATGCCAAAGGGGGGCACCAGACGGGGCTCGGGGGGCCCAGGCGCCCCCCCGGCGCGGCCCAGGGGGGGCGCGCCGCCAGGGCGCCTAGAGCCCTGGTGCCCCCCCCCCCCCGGCTGTCCTTCGGGCGCAAGGTAGGTTCTGCAACGTTGATTTTTTATATAATTTTTCTGGATTTTTCCTGGCAGTTCTCGTAACGTGAAAACCTGAAATACAAAAACAGCCGAAAACAGAAACTGGCACTAGGGTGCACTGGATTAGTATGTTAGTCCAAATATGATCAAAAGTGTATGGAAGTGTATAAATATCATAGCAATATCACCCAAAAGTGGCATGGAGCAAGCAGAAATTATAGATACGTTTTGGACGTATCAGAATGCTAACCAACATAATTCTCAATGTAATTTCTTTATTGTGGCATGAATGTTCATATCCGAAAGATTCAAGACAAAAGTATATGTTGACATAAGAAATAATAATACTTCAAGCATACTATCAAAGCAATCATGTCTTCTCAAAATAACACGGCCAAAGAAAGTTATCCCTACAAAATCATATAGTCTAGCTATGCTCCCTCTTCATCACACTAAATATTCATATCATGCACAACCCCGGTTTCATCCAAGCACTTGTTTTCATACTCAATTTTTTAAACCTTTCAACTTTCACGCAATACATGAGTGTGAGCCATGGACATAACACTATAGGTGGAATAGAGTGGTGGTTGTGGAGAAGACAAAAAGGAGGAAGGTAGTCTCGCATCGACTAGGCATATCAACGGGCTATGGAGATGCCCATCAATAGATATCAATGTGAGTGAGTAGGGATTGCCATGCAACGGATGCACTAGAGCTATAAGTGTATGAAAGCTCATCAAAAGAAACTAAGTGGGTGTGCATCCAACTTGCTTGCTCATGAAGACCTAGGGCATTTGAGGAATCCCATCGTTGGAATATACAAGCCAAGTTCTATAATGAAAATTCCACTAGTATATGAAAGTGACAAAACAAGAGATTCTCTATTATGAAGATCATGGTGCTACTTTGAAGCACAAGTGTGGAAAAGGATAGTAGCATTGTCCCTTCTCTCTTTTCTCTCAATTTTTTTTGGAGGGGCTTTCTCTTTTTTTGGCCTTTCCTCACATGGGACAATGCTCTAATAATGAAGATCATCACACTTTTATTGAATTACAACTCAAAGATTACAACTCGAAGCTAGAGCAAAATATGACTCTATATGAATGCCTCCGGCGGTGTACCGGGATGTGCAATGAATCAGGAGTGACATGCATGAATGAAATTTGAATGGTAGCTTTGCCACAAATACGATGTCAACTACATGATCATGCATGGCAATATGACAATATGAAGCGTGTCATATGAACGGAATGGTGGAAAGTTGCATGGCAATATATCTCGGAATGGCTATGGAAATGCCATGATAGGTAGGTATGGTGGCTGTTTTGAGGAAGGTATATGGTGGGTGTATGGTACCGACGAGAGTTTCACGGTACAAGAGAGGTTAGCAATGGTGGAAGGGTGAGAGTGCGTATAATCCATGGACTCAACATTAGTCATAAAGAACTCATATACTTATTGCAAAAATTTATGAGTCATCAAAACAAAGCAATTAACGCATGCTCCTAGGGGGGAGGTTGGTAGGAGTTAACCATCGCGCGCGCCCGACCTCCACACAAAGGATGACACTTAATAAATACCTCATGCTCTAACTTCGTCACATAGCGGTTCACCATACGTGCATGCTATGGGAATCACAAACTTTAACACAAGTATTTCTCAAATTCATAATTACTCCACTAGCATGATTCTAATATCACCATCCTCATATCTCAAAACAGTCATCAAGTATCAAACTTCTCATCATATTCAATGCACTTTATATGAAAGTTTTTACTATATTCATCTTGGATGCCTATCATATTAGGACTAGTTTTATAACCAAAGCACATTACCATGCTGCTCTAAAAGACTCTCAAAAGGATATAAGTGAAGCACGAGAGATCAACAATTTCTACAAAATAAAATCACCACCGTGCTCTAAAAGATATAAGTGAAGCACTAGAGCGAAACTATCTAGCTCAAAAGATATAAGTGAAGCACATAGAGTATTCTAACAAATTCTAGACCATATTTATCTCTCTCAAAAAGGTGTGTACAACAAGGATGATTGTGGCAAACTAACAAGCAAAGACTCAAATCATACATGACGCTCCAAGCAAAACACATATCATGTGGTGAATAAAAATATAGTCCCAAGTATAGCTACCGATAGATGAAGACGAAAGAGGGGATGCCTTCCCGGGGCATCCCCAAGCTTAGGCTTTTGGTTGTCCTTGAATTTTACCTTGGGGTGCCTTGGGCATCCCCAAGCTTAGGCTCTTGCCACTCTTTGTTCCATAGTCCATCAAAGTCATACTCAAAACTTGAAAACTTTACAACACAAAACTTAGCCAAAAATCTCGTGAGCTCCGTTAGTATAAGAAAACAAACCACCACTCAAAGGTATTGTAATGAACTCATTCTTTGTTTATATTGGTGTTAAACCTACTGTATTCCAACTTCTCTATGATTCATATCCTCCAATACTACGCGTAGATTCATCAAAATAAGCAAACAACACACAAAAAACGGAATCTGTCAAAAACAGAACAGTGTGTAGTAATCTGTAACTTTCGAATACTTCTGTAACTCAAAAAAATTGAAATAAATTGGTAAACGTGAGTAATTTGTCTATTAATCATCTGCAAAAAGAATCAACTAAATAGCACTCTCCAGTAAAATCTGGTGACTATTCTCATGAGCGCTAACGTTTCTGTTTTTCACAGCATGATCATATTAACTTCACACAAGTCTTCCCAAAGGTTCTACTTGGCACAAACACTAATTAAAACACAAAACCACATCTAAACATAAGCTAGATGCAATATTTATTCCTAAACAGAAGCAAAAACAAAGAAAATAAAATTGGGTTACCTCCCAACAAGCGCTATCGTTTAACGCCCCTAGCTAGGAACGATACAAGGATAGATCTAGGTATTGCCATCTTTGGACGGCAATTTTTCAGTCAAGCACTTATAATTCTTAGGAACTTCTTTATTCCTATTGATGATCAAACTTCTAGGCAAGAAATCAATAAATTCATTTGTATCAAAAGGTTCTCTTGCGAAAGTGAGAAAGTTGGGATGAACACTTATAGATTTAAGATCCGCAATTTCCTTACTAGATGGTTCACCCTTACTTTTAGGAACATACAAGAACTTAGACAATTTACTGGTAGAAGGATTTGAAGTAGTTTTCATAGCAGAAAGAGTAGACCCTACATTAATAATAATATCCTAAAGTTTATCGATTCTAGTGGAATCTTGATCTATTTTCTCTTTAACTATGGGTTCCTTTTCTTTAAAAAAATCAGAATAACTCCTACCTTGGATCCATATTGGGTAATTTGGTTGTGGATCTTCCTATCCAAATTTTCAACCAACTCTACAGTAGCAACTTTGTTTTCAATGATTTCAAGCCTTTGCAAAACATGTTCCAGAGTTAAAATAGTCCCATTAAGCATAAGAGGTGGTGATCCAAATAATTGAGTCATAGCGTTATAAGAATCAAAAGTATGGCTACCTAAGAAATTCCCTCCGGTAATGGTATCAAGAATATATCTATTCCAAGGAGTTATGCCAACATAAAAATTGCGAAGAAGCACGCAAGTGGAAAGCTTCCTAGTAGATCTATTTTGAGCATTGCAAATTCTATACCAGGCATCTTTTAGATTTTCCTCCTCCCTTTGTTTAAAATTAAGAACCTCACTCTCGGGAGTACTGATAATGATAGGTGTGCTAGCCATAGTGACAAGCAAGCAATCCAACACAAAAGCAAACAAGAAGCAAGCGAACGATAAACACACGACAAAAAGAAGGGCAAATAAAACAGCAAGGGTGAAGTGGGGGAGAGGAAAACGAGAGGCAAATAAATGTAATGTGAAGGATAAGGGTTTGTAATAGGTACTTGGTATATAACTTTTGCGTAAGCCTCCCCGGCAACGGCGCCAGAAATTCTTCTTGCTACTTCTCGAGCATGCGTTGTATTCACTCGAAGAGGAAAGGGTGATACAACAAAGTAGCGTAAGTATTTCCCTCAGTTTCTAAGAACCAAGATATCAATCCAGTAGGAGACCACGCGCGAGTCCCTCGCACCTGCATAAACAAATAAGAACTTCGCAGCCAACGCGATAAGGGGTTGTCAATCCCTTTATGGTCACTAACGAAAGTGAGATCTGATAGATAGGATAGTTTGATATTTTTGGTATTTTTGGATATAAGAACATAAAGTAATTAAAGCAAACTAAAGTAGATTGTAGATTAATATGTTGAGAATAGACCCGGGGGCCATAGGTTTCACTAGTGGCTTCTCTCATGATAGCAGAATTCTATGGTGGGTGAACAAATTACAGTCGAGCAATTGATAGAAAAGCGCATAGTTATGAGAATATTTAGGCATGATCATTATATATAGGCATCACGTCCGTGACAAGTAGACCAAAACGATTCTGCATCTACTACTATTACCCCACACATCGACCGCTATCCAGCATGCATCTAGAGTATTAAGTTCATAAGAACAGAGTAATCCTTTAAGCAAGATGACATGATGTAGAGGGATAAACTCAAGCAATATGATATAAACCCCATTGATACGTCCAAAACGTATCTATAATTTCTGCTTGCTCCATGCCTCTTTTGGGTGATATTGCTATGTTATTTATACACTTCCATACACTTTTGATCATATTTGGACTAACCTATTAACTCAGTGCACCCCAGTGCCAGTTTCTATTTTCGGCTGTTTTTGTATTTCAGGTTTTCCCATTACGAGAACTGCCAGAAAAATCCCTGAAAAATTATATAAAAAATCAGCGTTCCAGAAGCTTCCGGGTAGCCAAAGTACAGCCGGGGGGGCCACCAGGGCTCCAGGCGCCCTGGTGGCGCGCCCCCTGGGCCGCGCCGGGGGGGCGCCTGGGCCCCCCGAGCCTCGTCTGATGCCCCCCTTTGGCATATATTTATATCGTTCCCCGAAACCCTCGAAACAGGAACTCTTTTTCGCGATCTCATCTCTGTTCCGCCGCCGCCGCCGCTTCCAAGATCGGGAGCACCAGGAGAACTCTTCCCGGCACCCTGCCGGAGGGGAGGATCACCACCGGGAGCCTCTCCACCACCATGGACGCCTCCCGGAGTTGTGAGTAGTCTCCCTTGGACCATGAGTCCATGACTAGTAGCTATGTGATGTTCTCCTCCCGTTCTTGTGCTTCACTAATTAGTCCTCGTGAGCTGCCCTACATGATCGAGGCACATATGTAATCCTTATGCTGTTGCTATGATGAGTTTGCTGGGATCCGATGGATTGTGAGATTATGTTCAGATTGTGTTTCAGTAATATATTTGATCTACCTCTTTTATATTTATGTTCGTAAGTAATTCTTGCATGTTCTCCGTTGTTATTTATTGCTTTGGCCAAGTAGTAGGTAGTGACTCCAAGAGGGAACGTTATGCTTGATTGTGGGTTCATGCCCCTCGATGACTAGTTTGAGTGACAGAAACATGAGTCTAGGGGATGTGCTGTTGCCACAAGGGGGAAAACAACGGTGCTTGTGCCCGCGGGTGCAAGGATTGTTTACTTTACGCAAAGTTCTTTTAATGCAGTTGTCTGTTGCTTTGAGTTTACACTATGGGTGGGACTCGCAACTTAATACCAGCGAGATGTTCTGGATAGATATCTCAAGGTGGATGATTAGTAGTAGATACAGATGGATTTCGGTCTACTTGCCTTGGCGTACCGCCCATGCTTTGAACCTCTACCTTTCTCGCAACATAGTTAGCATTGGTTTGCGCACATAATTCTGTCAATTGCCCAGCTGTAATTCGTTTACCTCACATAGCTGTTTTATCGTCTTTTGGGAGAGAGACATCACTAGTGAACATCATGAGACTCCGGTCCATATTACCATCATTGATCACATCCGCTATTTACTTTCCGCTTTTGCATACTATTGCAGCAATATCTATCACTATTATCACTTGCGTTTGATCCTTTGTAAACGACAAGGCCGGAGGGATTAACAACCTCTCTGTACTCGTTGGGAGCAAAGTTATTTGTATCTGTGTGCAGGTCCACGTTGATTGCTAATATCTGGCGCCGTTAGCAGTTGACACCTTCTTGTTGAAACTGGGAGTCTCAGGGAAATCGATCCTTGGTATCTTTGCCAAGGGAAAACTTCCGCTACACTGCATCTCAAACCTTCCACTTGGGGTAACCAACGAGGGGCGAGAAGCCATCACCCATCTTTTTATCCTCGATGGCAACAATACAATACGTGCCTTGCTGCCCCTGCTGTCACTGGGAAAGGACACCGCAAGATTGAGCCCAAAGCCAAGCACTTCTCCCATTGCAAGAACTATAGATCTAGTAGGCCAAACCAAATCGATAATTCGAAGAGACTTACAAGGATATTATAATCATACATAAAAGAATTCAGAAAAGAACCAAATATTTCTCATAGATAATCTCGATCATAAACCCACAATTCATCGGATATCGACAAACACACCGCAAAAAGATTACATCGAATAGATCTCCTCGAAGACCGAGGAGAACTTGGTATTGAGATCCAAAAAGAGAGAAGAAGCCATCTATCTAATAACTATGGACCCGAAGGTCTGTGGTAAAGTACTCACAACTCATGGTGAGGCAATGGTGTTGATGTAGAAGCACTACGTGGAAGATCCCCCCCCCCCCTTCGACGGAGCTCCGGAACAGGCCCCAAGATGGGATCTCACGGGAACAGAAGGTTGCGGCAGTGGAATTAGGGTTTTCTCTGTTGCCTCGATGTTTTCAGGGTACATGGGTATATATAGGAGGAAGGAGGGCATCGGGGGAGCTAGAGGGGGCCCACGAGGGTGGGGGCGTGCACTATAGGAGGGGGGCGCCCTGGACCCTCGTGGCCGCCTCCTTCGTTCCCTCGCGTGTACTCCAAGTCTTGTGTGTTGATATTGTTCCAAAAATAACTCGCGCGAAGGTTTCATTTCGTTTGGACTCCGTTTGATATTCCTTTTTTGCGAAACCCTGAAATAGGCAAAAAGACAACAATCTAAACTGGGCCTTTGGGTTAATAGGTTAGTCCCAAAAGTAATATAAAAGTGTATAATAAAGCCCATTAAACATCCAAAACATAATATATAATAGCATGGAACAATAAAAAATTATAGATACGTTGGAGACGTATCAATGAGTTAGTCATGGGATGATGTATTATGGAACGAGTAAAGAGACTTGCCGGTAACGAGATTGAACTAGGTATAAAGATACCAACGATCGAATCTCGGGCAAGTAACATACCAAAGGACAAAGGGAATTGTATATGTTGTCGTAACGGTTCGACCGATAAAGATCTTCGTAGAATATGTAGGAGCCAATATGGGCATCCAGGTTCCGCTGTTGGTTATTGATCAGAGAGGTGTCTCGGTCATGTCTACATAGTTCTTGAACCCGTAGGGTCCGCACGCTTAACATTTATTGACGATATAGTATTATATGAGTTATGTGATTTGGTGACCAAATGTTGTTCGGAGTCCCGGATGAGATCACGTACATGACGGGGAGTCTCAAAATGGTCGAGAGGTAAAGATTGATATATAGAGATTGACTATTCGTCACCCTGGGTGAGGAATAGTTATTCTTCACCCACCTCTATATTATCATCTATGCACCGTAATTTTATGTTTCGTAAATTTTGTCTTATTTTAGACATAAAAAGAGAACGTAAGAAAACCTATAATCATCGTAAAAAATATTTTATGTTACGTAAAATTACAAATGTAAAAATATAGTGTATTATGTACATAAAATACAATTTTTGACCTATATTTTGTTTGTTATGCCAAATTTTATGCAGTAAATCAATATAAATGTAATTATTTGTATTTCAAATGTAATTTATAAAATGAAATGATAGTAAGATTACCTCGGGTGAAGAATAATTTATTCTGCACCCTGGGTGATGAATAGGACACCTCTTTTATACTCTCTGATCAACATAGTGCCCATACACAGTGTTTACTTGATTATAAACATAGTGCCCATACATCTCCCACAAAAGCGTATAGTGACTCTTTTTAGGATGATATACTGCTTATGTTTTGATGGAGTATATGGTGTATTTTTTAACGAGTATATTCTGCACTTTTTACGAGTACATACCTGATTTTGGGATTATATACTGCCCATCTCTTGAAGATATATAGGGTAAATAGTACATGTTGAAGTATATACTGCCTAAATGTAGTATGTCTTCGTGACTCTCTGAAGAAGAAATAGTGTGTTCCTACATGTAGTAAAAATGGTTGTGAAAATGAGTATTTATGTGAAGTAGTCTATAATTCTTTGAGCTTGCATGTATTAATTTTTTTAGGATGATATATACTAATTTTTCATGATGTAGCATATGTTAGTTTTCATGACGAAGTATATACCATTTTTTATAGTGCGTATATACACCTTTTTCTTGAGGAAGTGACCAATTTTTTTTTGGCGAAAGAAGTATATCCCAATTGTTCTGCAATATATATACTTGCTCTTAAAACCAGTATGTATATACACCTTTTTGTGTGGAAGTATATACCAATTTTTTTGCCGAAAGAAGTACATACCAAATTTTGTGAAAATGAGTACATGTTCAAGGAGTATATACTGCATTTCTTTGAATGGCATATATATATAT
>LR738715.1:108853382-108903119 GCA_902687465.1 Secale cereale | reverse complement strand
ATATATAGTACTATAAAGGAGTATGAAGGGAGTATATACAACATTTTATTTGATGGAATATATACTATCGCTTTGTATATGCAGACGCACTAATGTGGAGTGATCGTGCATGTACACGTACGGAAAAGTACGTTGTTGGACGCCTCCAGGTAGTCATGTGTCTCGCCGGAGTACAACCGACGTAATGTCCTCGTCCCAATATTCGTCAGACGAGAACCAGCGGCTGCTACCGGAGACCATCACAATCTGGCGGCATTTTTACAAATAAGGCGAGAAGCACCCGTGACAACGCACCTTTTCTGGATGAATGTAGTTGATAATGCACATCCTGTTCACCAAAAGAATGAGAAAAATCAATTCTTAGTTACCTCGGTCTGCTAGCTATTGTGCATCAACCTAGCAAATATTGTCCAATCTTTGAAACAACACTACAGCTACATGCAGATGTAGATGTAATTAGTATTCGTAGCGCTTCATCATACCCTTGCCTCTGACCGACTGGACGTATGCATGGGAATATGAATGGACTAAATGGATCTACACAGGTTGAGTGTAAGTGGCTGGGGAGTAGCCGGGATGAGTGGCTCGCCATCTTGCTGACGGGCCGATTGAGGGATGATAGCCGGCGTCATGCGGAGATCAAACGCAGCCAACGTCGTTGATCATGTCGATGGATATTAATTAACGCACATGTGGCAGGTAGAAATATCGTCCGTCGTCACCGGCTGTCGTCGTGGTCGCCATCGCCGGCGGCGGCGGCGGCTCTTATACGAGAACCTAACAGAACTATCTATCGGGGAGGGCTCCCATATTTTTTGAATAGATTGGACGCTGGATTTGTAAGCTGCCAGAATCCCTATTAACATGGACGAGCTAACACATCCCTGTTCGGTTGTTATCTCTTGATTTAATTGCTAACTAGTTTTTTTTTCTTCCCACGTTGTATGGGAGTACATACTCATAGGAGTACTAACCCATTTTCCTATATATATATATAGTATTCGACCTATTGGGCCACAAGAGGGGAGCACACCATCCTACATGGGGCTCGCGCGCCCCCATGGCAGCGGACCAAGTGGGAAAGGAAAGGGGGAAGGATTAGGCACCCCCTTCCTTCTCTCTTCCCCCCTTTACTTTCTTCTCCGATAAATAGGGAAATGTGGGGCACCACTTGGGGAAGGACCCCAAGTAGGATTCGGCCTACTTGGGGCGCTCTCCTGTCTGCTCCCTCCCCCTCCCACCTACATATGAGGGAGAGGGGGCGCTTAGAACACACAACATCAATTGTTAACCGCGTGCGGCGTCCCCCTCCACAGTTTACAACCCCGGTCATATTTTTGTAGTACTTAGGTGAAGCTCTGCGGAGATCACATCACCATCACCGTCACCACGCCGTCGTGCTGACGGAACTCATCTACTACCTCGATGTCTTGCTGGATCAAGAAGACGAGGGACGTCACCGAGCTGAACGTGTGCAGAACGCGGAGGTGCCGTGTGTTCGGTACTTGATCGGTTGAAGCGTGAAGAAGTTCGACAACATCAACCGAGTTGTGAAACGCTTCCCCTTACGTTCTACGAGGGTCTGTAGAGACACTCTTCCCCTCGTTGCTATGTATCTCCATGGATATATCATTGTGTGTGCGTGGAATTTTTTTGTTTTCCATGCAATATTTCCCAACAGTGGCATGATGAGCCAGGTCTATGCGTAGATGATATGCACGAGTAGAACACAAAGAGTTGTGGGCAGTGATCGTCATATTACTTACCACCAACGTCTTATTTTGATTCGGCGACAAGCAGAGGAGGGGGAAAGTGAGCAAAGTTAGATGGGCGGGGTAAAACTAAGCACAACTAAGAAAGAAGGGGCACCAAAATATAAATCCCTTGATAATAAATAGTCAACATTTTTTCTATACACATTCTTAACATTTTAAATGTCGAACTAACATTTTTTCAAATACAAGATTAACATTTTTTTTATACATGGTCAACATTTTCTCCTATACACACTTTAAACCTTTTCAAATGCTTATTCAAATAAAAGATTAACATTTTTCTAATACATGGTCAACCTTTTTTCTATTTGCATTTAACATTTTTCAAATGCTGATTAAATATTTTTAGATACAATATTAACATTTTTTAAACACATGGTGAACATTTTTTACAAGGACATGTTAAGTATTCAAATGCTTGATTTAAATTTTTGATATACTTATTCAACAATTTTGAAATGCTTGATTAATATTTTTATATACAATAAACAATTATTTCCCATCATTTTGTAATACATAGTCAACATTTTTTCTTTGCACATTTAACATTTTTCAAATGCTTAATTAACTTGTTTCAAATACTTGTTCAATATATTTTTCAAATGATTGATTAACATTTTGATATACATGATAAAAAAATCAGCATTTTTGTAATACATGGACAACATTTTCTTATACACATTTAACATTTTCCAAATGCTTGATTAGCATTTTTCAAACACTTTTTGAATATATTTTTCAAACACTTGATTACTATTTATAAAGTACATGATCAAATTGTTTCATACACCATATACATTTTTCGTATGCCTGATAAATATATTTTCTATACATGTTAACATTTTTCAAATGTGCATTAAACATTTTTCAGTTCTGTATATGAAGTGATTTTTGTTATAGATTTAACTAGAATATTACAAAATATAAGCAAAATTACAAAAGAAAGCAAAATCCAAGGTAAAAAGTGGGAAAAAACGAAAATAAGAGAAAACACTGTATGTCTGAAGTCCCTGTTGGGCATGGCCATTATGGGCGCTGCTTGAGGCGAGCGCTCTCTTCATCCCGACGCGAGAGCATTCCTCTGTCTCGCTTGCAGTGAGAGATAAGGGCGCCCGCATAGGTGCTCGCAGTATTTTGATGTTCGTATTTAGAGGCATCAGTTTTCGTTTCGTCCCGGGACCCCGAAATCTCAAGACCGGTCCTGGGTAAGTTGTGCATACAAGAGAGATGCCACTCCTGCACAACATTGCAGATGGAGTCATCATGTCGTCCCAGAAGGTCTCGAACTTCGCCATCATGTCGTCCCGGAAGGTCTCGAACTTCGCCATCATGTCGTCCACGGACGACCTCAGCAACTTGTACTGCCACCTCTCCAGACGAGGGAAGTCGCAGTAGTTCTGCCCAAAATCATCCACATACTGCATGCGAAACAAAGCAGCAATGATTAGCGAATCCACCCAGCACCGGAGTAGTTTAGACAAATGACCCAGCCGTCCACTAACCGGTCTGTAATGCCCAGGATGGGACTATACCTCCTACGTGTCGAGGCACGACTTAAAGGTATAAGCCCATTCTGGAATGATCTCAAGTTTGGTATCTTTGCACGACTCATGTAAAAATAGGGATGAAATTGCAAAAGGAGATAGTTGGCTTACACTCGCCACTTCACACAATACATTACTTAAGCAAAACATCATTCAAAACATCACAACCCGACTACGGGTGAAGATCCAAAAGAAAGATACCAAAAGATAAAGCCACAGGTCCGAATCGCCCCTAGTAGAAACCACTACTGATCGTCGAAACGTCACAAACATACGGCCACTCCCTTCATCGAGCTCCCAGTGAAGTACTTGAACCAGCTCCTGCATCATTCTCGGCTGAACCTGCATCTGGTGTTGTAGTATCTGTGAGCCACGAGGACTCAGCAATCCCACAACCATGGGTACCAAGACTAGCAAAGCTTTATGGGTAGGAAGAGGTAAAGTTGTGAGGTTGCAGCAGCGGCTAAGCATAATATGGTGGCTAACTTACGAGTACAAGAATAAGATGAGCATCTACGCAAACGGTCGCAAACTAGTAGTGATCGCTAAAGATCCTGAACTACCTACGAGTCAAACATAACCCCATCGTGTTCTCTTCTCAAAGTGAAAAGAGACAGTCACGGTTACTCACACAGTTGTGTGTTTTACTTCGGATCCTCTGTCAAGTTTTCTACAACCGGACATTAACAAATTCCAATCTGCCACATAACCGCGGGCACGGCTTTCGAAAGATTATAACCCTGCAGGGGTGTCCCAACTTAGCCCATCACAAGCTCTCACGATTAGCTGAAGTGATAAATATAATATCATCACCCCTTATCTTAGGAAAATCCGATCAGGCTCGGCATCCCGGTGCACAAGACATTTCGACAATGGTAAAACAAGTCCAGCAAGACCTCCCGGCGTGCCGACACCCTGATAGTAGCCGCGCGTATCTCGTCTCAGGCCACGACCGGATGGGCGATCCTACAGGTAAAACCAATCCTCGAGTTTCCCCGTGGTGGCCCCGCATAACCCCCGTTTGGGACCAACACCATCAGCACTGGCCCCCCTGCTATGTAGAAAAGAGTACCCGAGGGTGCGACCCCCTATGCAAATTTAATTAATTAATTAAATTGTTATTATGAGGCAAATTAAAACCAATATTGGGCCTTGCTGGAGGAGTTCTATTCAAAGTCGAAGTGTCAAGGGGTCCCCATATACCCATCGTGTAAGGAACGCAAAATCAAGGAACATAATGCCGGTTTATCGGCGCCTAAGGTGGCATGAGTGGAACAAAACACCGAGCAAAAGGCCAAGCCTTCCACCCATGCCCAGTATATAGGTGTGTTAATAATAATAATAGATATTGTGATATTCCAACAACAAGTTCCCTCCTGGAACGCTCTTCATCTTCACCTGCAACTAACAATGCTATAAGAGGGGCTGAGCAAGCAGGTAACATAGTCAAACAATGGTTTTGCTAGGAAGGTGTCAAAGGTTAGAGGTTTCATGGCAACAAGGAGAGGCTGACATAAAAGATGGGTAGCGCGACATGTAGCGATAGCATCGAGACAACTAAGCATGGCAATGGTAGTAAAGGTATTCAAGGGTATGATCATCTTGCCTGGGATTCCGCAAGGAAGAAGAATGGATCCAAGAAGTAGTCGAACGGATCCTCACAACTCCGGAACGGAACCGAAGCTAACAAGAGAAGCAACCGGAAAGAAGCAAACAACACGGTAAACACACCACACGAGACATGACAATGTGCTCAACAAGTATGATGCAACACAAGTCTACATAGGAAGCACAACAAGTCTATACAGGAAGCACAACATGGCAAGGTAGGAAGCACAGAAAAACAACACAAGTTTATATGAAGCAATACATGGCAAGGTATGATGCATGACAAGTCTATACAGGAAGCATTACATGGCAAGGTAGGAAGCGCAGAAAAATAACACAAGCAACATGACAATATGCAAAACATGGCAAGGTAGGAAGCATAATAAAACTACACTATTTAGGCATTTTAAATGAGGCCGGAAATAACAACAACAATTCCGGGAAAATCCCCATATGCATGTTTAGCAATTTTAAGCAACAACAATTCACACATTTTAATATTGTTAACATGATGCGGATGACATGATCAAGTTTTATGCAATTTATTAATTAAAGGTTAACATGAAGAGATAAGAAGATGATAAGGAGTATTAGTCACCGTGGTGGAAAGAAAGGGTGCCACGGCGACGAATCCGAAAATGATGCCACGCAACATCTCGGTTCCGGTAACTCGTTGAGAGTCTGGTGCAAAAGAAAGGTGGCGTGAGCGAGTCGAACAAGATGAAAGTTGGGGTGATCCCGGTTACCCGGTTCCCACGGGTTGGCGACGAGGCAACCGAGGAGCACAACGGACACGAGTAAACATTCGATACATCTCATACAACACAACAAGCATTCATCCACGGGTCATCGTCTCGGGGTTATACCTTCGGAACATTCGTTTCGGGGCGGATCAAGATCGTAGGGGAAGTAGTGGAAGTAGACGTTCTCGAGGCGGTCGTTGTCGAAGTTGTCGTTCACGTTGCTAAAAGGAAGTAGTCGTTCACGTTCGTCGAGGAAGTAGTGGTACACGGCGACGGTAGTCGAACTTGACGCTTGCATTACACGGGTCCTCGGCGACGGTAGTGGTACACATTGATGTAGTGGTACTCGCGGTTCTCGTGTGTAGTCGTACTCGAGGGTCGTAGAGGAAGAAGTCGTCGCGACGGTAGTGGAAGTAGTCGTTCACGGTTCTCGGTAGGGGTACTTGTCGCATCGCCGAGCGTAGTGGTACTCGGGGTCGTCGTGGAACTTGTTCATGTAGTAGTCGTTCACGGGTCTTATCGCTGGTGTACTAGCCGCATGGGTACTGGCGATCTCGATCCGTAGATGAACTTGCCGGTCTTGAGGGTCCAAACGCAGCAACAAGGGAAAACAAAGGGCGGCAGCACGGGGTGACGTAGAGGCCATGGCGAGAGGTGCGCGCGAGGAGGCGGGGCTGATGCGCTGGAGGCTGCTCGGAGCGGCGCTGGAGACGAGGCAGGGGCGGCTGGACGAGGCCTTGACGGCGACGACGGCGGCTCCTGGCCGGCCGGGCTGCTCGAGGGGCTCCTCCCCTCGGCGAGCCAGGCGACGCGGCTGGCGGCGTGCGAGGCGACGGAGGGGCGCGGGCGCTGCGGCGCTGGGGCTCCAGGCGGCGATAGGAGGAAGGGCCTGCGCGGCGGCCTGGCGGAGGTCGCGGGCAGCACGACTCCAGCAACGCATCCCCGGCCGGCGCGGGCGTCATGGCGGGGCGGCGCTCGGGCCGGGCGAGGCTGAGGCACGCGAGGGCGAAGAGATGAGGCGGGGTCGCGGCAGGAGCGGCGTGGCAGGAGGCGAGGCGCTTGTCCCGCTGCTCGGGCGCGCGAGGGGATACGAAGGAGGAGAGGGGAGCGACGAGAGAATGGAGAGGTGCGGCGCACGGGAGGAAGAGGAGGACGAGCGAGGGGACACAGCGCTAGGGGATCGGGCTAGGGTTCGATGCAGCTGGGCCAATGGGCCAGTCCGGCCAAGGGGGGCAGCAGGCCTTAGGAGGCTGGTTGGGTCAGATGGGCCAGCTAGACTTCTCTTCTCCCTCTCTCTAATACTCCTTAGAAGAAAGAAAAGAAAGAGAAAAGAAAATAAACGAAAAAAGATAGATAGAAGAAAAGATGGAGAGGTTTAGTGAAAGAATTCGAGCAAGAGGATAAATATCTTGGACTCACACAAAAATGTGTTGATGCAAGAAATTAGGAATGGCCAAGATTGAAAGATTAAATTCAAATTCCTTTGAATTTAATTCGAAAGGTTTGAACTAGGACATGTTTTTAAAGTGCCCAAAAATGTTCGGATTTTGGAGGAACCTCGATAAAAATGGATAAGAATTGTTGGCAAGGTTTGGGAGTAGAAATTTGGAGTGAAATGGGCATGGGGAATATTTGCAAGTGTGTTTGGGTTAATTCCAAATAAATGGAATATTTAATATAGCTCCCTAATAATATTGAGAGGATATATGTTATAAAGAGAAGTCATCCTTCCATCGATTTAAATGGACCGAAGGTCCACACGATTTAATTAGTTGAGATGCAAAATTAAAGTCATGATGGCATGATGACATGATGCAATGCAAAATAAATAACACAAGCACAAATGAAACACACGGGAGAACCCGAAACATCTGGAATCTTCTGGGACGTCGGTCTTCGGGCGTCACACGGTCCCACGTGTCAGCATTTCAATTCGGTCCCACGCGTCAGCACTGGGCGAAGTAAGGAGATGCATGCGAGTAGAGGAGGGGGGAAAGTGTGCAAAGTTTGATGGGCGGTGTAAAACTGAGCATAACTAAGAAAGACGGGGCACATAAATATAAATCCCTTTATAATAAATAGTCAACATTTTTTCTATACACATTTAAAAAAATGCCTGATTAATATTTTTTCAAATATAAGATTAACATTTTTATACATGGTCAATATTTTCCCTATACACACTTTAAACAGTTTCAAAAACTTGTTCAAATACAAGATTAATATTTTTCTAATACATGGTCAATATTTTTTCTATTAGCATTTAACATTTTTCAGACGCTGAATAAATTTTTTAGATACAATATCAATATTTTTTATAAGCACATTTTAAGTTTTCAAATGCTTAATTTACATTTTTTATATACTTTTTGAACGTTTCTTGAAGTGCTTGATTATCATTTTTATATGCAATAATCAAATTTTCCCATCATTTTATAATACATAGTCAACATTTTTCCTATGCACATTTAACCTTTTTAAAATGCTTAATTAACATTTTTCAAATATTTTTTCAGTACTTTTTCAAATGCTTGATTAACATCTTTCAAACACTTGTTGAACATTTTTTTCAAACGCTTAATTACCATTTTGTAAGTACATGATCAAATTGTTTCATACACATTTTAGTTTTTTGCATAAATGTTTCCTATACGTGATAAATATTTTCTCTATACATGATTAACATTTTTCAAATTTGCATTAAACATTTCTCAATTCTGTATGTAATAGATATAACTAGGATATTGCAAAATAAGAAAAATCCAAATACAAGGTAAAAAGTGGGGAAAACTGAAGAAAAGAAAAATGCTGAATGCGGTCCTTGCTGGGCCGGCCCATTATGGGCGCTACTTGAGGCGAGCGTTCTGTTCATCCCGACGCGAGAGCTGTCCTCTGTCTAAACTCGCTTGCAGCGAGAGATAAGGTCGCGTTATTTTGATGTTTATATTTAGAGGCATCCGTTTGTCGTTTCGTCCCTGGGTGAGCTGTGCAAACAAGAGAGATGCCACTCGTGCACAGCCTTGCGGATGGAGTCGCTGTCCTGGTAGTCGTCCCGGAAGGTCTCGAACTTGTCCATCATGTCGTCCACGGACGACCTCAGCAGCTCGTGCTGCCACCTCTCCAGACGAGGGAAGTCGCAGTACTTCTCCCCGAAATCATCCACGTACTGCATGCGAATCAAAGCAGCGATGGTTATTAGCGAATCCATCCAGCACCAGCACAGCAGTTTGGCGGCGTGGTCATGGTTACAACCGCACGTACCGAGCTCTTCAGCGACCGGACCTCGTGGGTGTACTTGCTGGGCACGCCGGCGATCTCCCTGGCGCGGTAGAACTCCTCCACGGACCGAAGCATCTCCTCCTCCGTCGGCAGCTTCCTCCTGCCGGACAGCACCTGGGCCACCCATCTAGCCTGAGCCTCAAAGGACCGAGGCGCGAACACCTTCTTGAGTAGGCCGACGAAGGAGAGCGACGGAGCCAGCGACGGCGGGAACACGTGCTCGAACAGCGGGCCCACGCGGTTGTCGTCCACGGCGACCTCTCCGTCCGTGTCCAGGAACGGGAACGAGTAGTTGTACCCTGTGCAGTAGATGACGGTATCGGCGGCGACGCTGGAGCTGGAGCCGCCGCCGTCCTTGAACGCCACCCGCCCACCCTCGCACAGACGCTCCACCTGCCGGCCGGCCGGGATGGACGGTGCATTGCATTATATTGGTTGCTCGACATCGATCGGTTCCCTTTGTTGTATGAATGGGTCTGCCGTGCGTGTGCTACGTACCTCAAGTCGGAGATGGAGGTTGGCGCTGTACTTGGCCAGCACCTTAGACAAGCCTGGGGTGACCGCCTCCATGGACCCGGCGACAATGTACACCTCCTTGGCCACGCCGCGGATCTCCATGGCGATGTCTCTGCCGCTATCCCCGCACCCGACGACCACCACAACCTCGCCGCGGAACGGCTCCGGCACCCTATACGAGTGGCTGTGCATCTGCCTCCCCTTCCACGTCTCCATGCCTGCACATGTTCGTCTTTATAGTTTTGTACTCCCTACCCCTATGAAAACTAATACTACTCATATTAGTTTAAAAGAGTGAGTACTTTACATACTCGTCGTGTTGGCCTGACTGACTATGAAGTCTGAATCAACCCGATCGAGTCCGGCCGTGAAGACTATGAGGGAGCTTGGTTTGTGTTGGAGTATAATGTCCGGCCCTCTCTCTCAGATCGGTCTTTTGGTTGCATTGGCTAGAGCATGCACTTCTACATGGTATCAGAGTCAAGAGGTCTTGAGTTCAAGACCCGGCTGGCGCAATTAAACTGCAGCCCACTTTCGGTCCACGTTTAGGCCTGAGGGAGCCACACGTGAGGGGGAGTGTTGACGTATAATGTGCTGCCTAGTCTCTTCCATAAGATCGGTCTTTTGGTTGCATTGGCTAGAGCATGCACTTCAACATGGTATCGGAGCCAAGAGGTCTCAAGTTCAAGACCCGGCTGGCGCAATTAAATTTGCAGCCCACTTTCGGTCCACGTTTAGGCCTGAGGGAGCCACACGTGAGGGGGAGTGTTGACGTATAATGTGCTGCCTAATCTCTTCCATCAGATCGGTCTGATGGATGAACTGGTTAGGTGCATAAACTTACAACCAAGAGGTCCAGGGTTCAAAACCCGGTAAACGCAATAAATAATTGCGGCCCGCCCCCGCTTCCGCTGCCCACGTCATATAGCTCCAAAGGAGCATAGACGTGAGGGGGAGTGTTGGAGTATAATGTCCGGCCCTCTCTCTCAGATCGGTCTTTTGGTTGCATTGGCTAGAGCATGCAACTTCTACATGGTTTGGTTTACTTACCTTTGATGCTCGGCAATCTTGGCTGCGAGTAGTGGCCGGTGGCGACGACGACGGCGTCGAACACCTCGTCCACATACGCGTCAAACGCCTTCTCGTCGGCATCATCGCACTCCCCGAGGCCGACGTACATGGATCTCACCGCCCACTGACGCGCCGGCGTCATGGCGGCGCGCAGGACCCTGGTGTTAAGCCTCACGGCCTCCATGAGCCCGAACGCGTCGCAGAAGTCCTTGAGGTACAGATGCACCTCGCGGTGGCCCGGGAAGCGGCGGTTGTCGCGGTCGCTCTTGGGGAAGAAGGGGAAGTCGGTGAAGCCCGTGGTCTGCCTGGGGCTGATCAGCCGCAACGAGGCGTACATGCTGCTGTGCACCTTCACCGGCGCCGCCACGCCGAGCGCGTCGGCGGTGTCGGTCCTCGGGTCGTACAGCCACTGCCCGCCAACGTCGCCGCTCTGCTCCAGCACCGTCACCTCGTGGCCCTCCCGGCGCAGCTCGCGCGCCGCGGCCAGCCCGGCCATGCCAGCCCCGATGACGCATACCTTCTTCGACTGCTTGCTGCCGCAGACCGTATCCATGTGGATCGGCAAGAAGTCACTGGGAGGTATGGAGCAGCTGTCTGAGTTGTTCCTGGCACCTAATTTTGTGTCACATATTCACATCCTCTACCTCCTTTAACCCTGCCGGAGTGTGGCCGGAATGGGCAGTGCTCCACCAACCTCCACCATGATGAATAATTGTACATCATTCAGATAGTGGTTGCAGCAGATATATGCCTTTTGCATAAAGGGAGTGTCTTTTACCTACAACTTATAATGTTCCTACAATGGTTTGCTGTAGCGACACGCACGCGGTGCTCGTGCAACAAAAAATAAGGGATGTGTTTTGGACTCATCTAGTATATCACATCTAAGTTGATGTCATTATTTTTTTCTTTGTATCTTTGTTGTTTTACTTCGTTCTTACGCTTGTCCAGGGGCTAAAAGCATCTCTAGCGGATCATGTATATTCCATCCCGCACGTTTTATTTTCGCATTTTTACGGTATAACTTTTGTTCCGGCGGAAGAGTTCATGTAAAATATTTCATTGTTCGGGTAAAATTGCATACCTCCCCTAAAAACGTCTGTTAAATTATAATTGGATCCGTCTCGACTACGACGGTGGCGGCGTGCGGCAGCGATGTGCGGCGGATTGTATGCGGCGACAGCGGCGTGCGGCGGCAATGGCGGCTACCTAGCTCGTTGGCTCGCAGCGGCTGCTAGCTAGCTAGCTAGCGGGCGACGGTGGCGGTGTGCGGCAACTCGGGGGTGGCGGCGACGTGCGGCAGCTCACGTGCAACGACGCTGGCATGTGCAGCTCGCGTGCGGCGGCGACGGCGATATTTGGCCGGAATCGAGCTCAGGTTGGCATGGCGACGGCTGCGGGGAAAGTGGTTGGGGCTGAAATTGCCCTCTTGCCAAAGGAAAGGGGATCCTCCAAAACCGAGCGGAATCCCATACATATAGAGAACTAGATGATTTCCTCGCGCGTTGCTGCGGGATTTTTAAGAATAATTTTGGATAAATTTTCTGTGAATGAAATACATAAATGAAAATCCATTATTTTCAGCGGTAATCGTGTGTGAACAAAAAGTATGTATGTACGCCGGACCATTGAAGATGGAACAGTTATAAATTGGGGTATGCATGTGCTCCAAAATATTTTTGGTGGCTGACAATGTGGTACAATTGGTTATGTGGATGGCTGATGGTGCAATGTGCGTTGCTGCTGGATATTATAGTTCATTGGACGTGTCAATTTTGGCCGTGAGTGTTGATCCACTTTAGTTTGTGGTTCTGCAACTGTGCAGGAAGCGAATCAGATGGCCAACCTAATCAGCCAATTCTGCTATCGATCTGGTCAGACTCCGAACTGGGACAAATCTTCTATTTTTGTCAGTGCAAATGTGCCTCGGCCTTTAGTCCAACAAATTTTGCATATATTCCGTGTTCCTCTTATTGATTCCCGATCTACGCATCTTGGGCACCCTCTAATTCTCCCAGCCAAAAATCGTGCATCTGCCTACAGTTTTGTTTATGACAGGTTCAAGAATAAGCTCCCTACTTATAAAGCCGACAAGTTGTCTCATGCAGCTAGACTTGAGCTCATCAACTCTGTTTTTGCTTCCATTCCTGTCTACTATATGTCCAACATTCTTTTCTCAAAAAAATTCCTTGCTAAAATCACGGCTGTCATTCGTAATTTCTGGTGGGTGGATGTTAGAGAGGAATCTAGTGCTAAAGCTTTATGCCTTAGAGCTTGGAAAGATATCTGCACATCCAAAGAGGAAGGAGGGCTGGGAATCAAAAACATGTTAGCCATGAATAAGGGTCTTCTTCTTGCTGCTGCTTGGAGGCTTGCGGACAATCCGGATAGTCACATTTACCGTGTTCTCCAAGCTAAATATTTTCCAGATTCGTCCATTTGGAGAGCTACTTCGAATTACCCAAAATCTGCTTTCTGGGCCTCCATTCTCAAGGTTTTACCTTTGCTCAAAACTCACTCTCTTTATCAGATCACTCAAGGTAACATTTCTGTTTGGAGTACCCCTTGGTGTGTGAATTGGGAGAACATTTACGATCATCTCATTATTCAACAAAGTAATTTTTTCTATCTAGCTAAAGTCTCTGACCTTTGGCTCCCCGGACAAAAGATGTGGAATACTCAACTCATCTCCAGCCTTTTTTAGGAACCCACTGCTTCAGCTATCATTGCAACCCCCATAATTTTTTTATGAATGCAGGGACATTCTCTGTTGGACCCTCACGACTTCTGGGAAATGCAACTCCAAGAGTACTTATAAGCTGTGCTTGCAACAAATCCACTCGGTGCCAGGTAATCAACCAAGACAGGTAACACCTACTATTAAAAACATTATGTCGCAAGTGTGGAAACAAAAAACTATGGCTCCAAGAGTCAAAACATTTGCTTGTGGCGACTTCTTAGACATGCTATTACTACAGGTGTTAGAGCTAGCAGATTTTCCTCTCACATTTCTTCATCTTGTGCTAAATGTGATGCAGAGGAAGATGATCTTCATCTTTTCTTTCTTTGCAATTTTGCCAGAGCAGCTTGGTTTGGGCAACCTTGGTATATTAAATCTGATATCCTTGTACAAAATCATGATTCTGTTGCTAATATCATTATGGTGCTTATTAACATGAATCACCCGCATGCCTCTATTTCCAACATTTTCACTTTTCTTTGGTGTCTTTGGAAAGCCAGAAATGATATGTTTTTTTGCAGGAAAGACTCTTGCTCTCATCAAATACATCAGGCAGCGCACGCTATAGTTTCGGCTCAAGTCATGTATCATCACGAGCAAGACCAACTAGATAGTCCAGCTGATCCTTCCCCGCAGGATTCTTTGGTTGTTCTCTCTCAAGGTCAACAACATATTCAACAAGGCTCCACTCTAAAATCTGATTTAGCAATTGCAGGTACCAAGATATTCTCTGATGCTTCTTGGCAGAAGGAAAATATCCCAGGAAGGCGAAATTGTCGGGCAACTGGTATCGGAGTACACATCCAAATTCCTGAAGGCAAGTCAACTTGGGAAATCATGATTCAGGCATCTACTGAATCGGTCCAATCGCCGCTCATTGCTGAAGCTGTTGCTCTTCAGTTTGCCGCTAAGATTGCTTGCAGGCTTCAACTCAATCAGGTTTTCTTCTTGACGGACAACCTCTCCTTGGCAAAGATGACTGCTTCAAGAGACACCAGTGGTTACAAGATCACCTGGAGATGCAGACAACCAATTAGCACTTTCCTACAGGCCACTTCTCATATTCTTACTACTGTCTTCCATATCTCTAGGAACAACAATGAAATTGCTCACAACTGTGCTCATCAGGTTCTCAACTCGAGAGTAGAACCTGTTTTTAGTTGTACTCATTTGGCTCATACTGAAACTTCTTGCCCTGTTATGCAATCCTTCCTTCATTTTTATGAGCAGGGTTATGAAATTCATGTTGTACACTGTCTATGAGCTGAATAAAAAATTGGTGCTTGATGGCGCCTTATCTGTGTTAAAAAAAAACAGAAAAAGAGCTCCAAGTAACATAAAATTCGCTTCAATGCAACATCATCAAACAAAACTAACAAATTTCAGTTGGCCATTCCATCATATCAATGCTACATTGCAACGGGAACAAATAAGGAACTATAATTATAAATGGGACCAAAAGGAAAATAAATCTAAATGTCCCCAATGAATTTGTTGTATTAAGGACCTCGTGGATGATGTAGGGGCCCTCCCATGGGGTGGACATCTTGTTCTTGCGTGGTTTCTACTTAAGGCGGAGGACGAGATCGCCGATATTGAACTTGTGTGCCCTCATGCATCGACCTTGGTACCGGCGCAGCTTCTGCTGATAGATGCTTGTGCATTCGAGGGCAAGGAGGTGTGCCTCTTCCTTTGCGGTGACGCCATCCTTCCTGCTCTGTTCGGTGGCGTCCTCGTCATATGCTCGGACTTGTGGCGAATCATATTCGATGTCTGATGGGAGAATTGACTGTGCTCCGTACACAATGAAGGGCGTGCAGCAGATGGACTTGTTTGGCGTTATTTCCAAGCTCTGGAGGACAGAGAGGAGCTCCTCCACCCAATTTCCCTTCGCTTGTATGAGTGGTGCAATGAGCCGTGGTTTTAGACCTTGCATCATTAATCCATTGGCCCGTTCGACCTGTCCACTGGACCAACGATGGGCCATTGTTGCATACTCTATGTGGATCCGTCATTTGTGATAGAAATCTATTGGAAATATATCCTAGAGGCAACAATATTTCTATTATTATATTTTCATATTCATAATTACCGAGTTTATATTCTATGCTATAACTGCTATAATCCTGAAATATGTGATTCGGTGAAAATTCATATGCACGTGTGGAATGATAAATGGTAAATAAAAGGTTCGTAGTCTTGCCTCTAGGACTATCTCAAGTGTTGTTGGATATCACGTTTAGTTACGCTCTCCTCTAACTACACAGTCAAACCAAAATAAACCAAAGCTGGGAATAAAAAGACACCTTCCCATGAAATGTAGACCGGGGCTTCCTCTCTTTGTCCGTCAGGGTCCACTACTTGACCAAGGGGCACAGTCAACCAGAGCTCCAAAAAACTACAACCCACAAAATAAATCCAATGCACAAAATATAAAAACGGACAACTAAAAAAATAGTCATATCAGGCCTCACTACTTCTCGAAGAATGAACAAAACACTACACAATGACAACGACCGCAACTCCACCTATATCTAACAGTATGTGAGTTAGGCGAGACAATGTTAACTCCTATCTAGATGAGAATTAGTAAAACCAATCCGAAATGAGACCCTCAGATCGCGCCGTGAGAACGACAAAACAAAAGATCCATGTGCGAGTAGGCTGACAAGTAGACACCAGACACATGGCGCAACATGGGACGCTCACGACAAAACAGGCCGATTAAGATTTTTCATGACATTTAAAGCGAACATATAACAAAGTGAAAAAAATACATGAATTTAAAACAAAATAAATAAAGAAGGAAAAAAAGAAAAAGAAAAAATGGAAAGGAGGAAATAGAGAAGATAAATTGAAACAAAAAAATCATGAATTTAAAATAGTTCATAATTTAAACGAATGAGGAAATAAAAAAGAAAAGAAAATGAATCATACATGCAACTTAATCTGAAAAAATGGAAGTCAGCCCACTTAAATTTAAAACACAAGCCCGCACCTGGCAAACAAAGGTAGGAAACGGCCAGAGACTTGTCTAAAAAAAAGAAAATGAAAAAAAGGAAACGGCTAGAGACGCGACACCAGAAAACAGCGTGACAAGGAGACACCGGTGGAAGTGGAGCACACGCAAACGAATCTTGCAGCTTTAGTGTGTAACTAGCAGGTAGTGCGCGGCGGCACGCCGCGCCACATGGATTAGTTAGCTGTTTAGTTTTTTGTAATGTGTGGTAAGCTTGTTCGAAAAATTTGTTTAGAACAAATTAGTTCATACATGAAACGATACATTCAGAGACGTGCTTCCGGTCGTCGGTGGGGCGAGAGGGAACGGATAGCCATATATACCGACTCTGACTCTGTGCATGCCACGTTGACGTACTGGCAACGTATTGCACAACATGCAAAAGATGACTGTAGGCTACACATGCGTGGCTGAGGTCTGCGCAAAGCAGTGTACGCATGTCTAGTTCAGAAAGATATTTTTAATTACAATGCATAGTCATATGCATCTTCTATTTGTCTTGTTGATACGCTCACGGGTGGGCAGAAGTAAGAGGAGGCGGGCCTTGCTGTGATTTATGGAGAAAGGTACACGGCTTCGTGTGTGCTACAGTGGACTAATTGGTCAGGCACAGCTACAGTGCGCTATAGTGGACTAACTGGTCAGACAGCTACAGACGTGGGTAGGCACAAGTACATCAGTGTTTAACCTCGACGCGGCAAGGTAGGCAGGTTTGGCATGGGTTGAGCGAGAGCGTGCTGGCGCGTGGGCTGGACATGACCAGGTACGTCCGTACGTACAGCTGTAGCGACATGTGGGTTGGTTATGTATAATGCTTGAGTAGTCGCCGCCGTGAGGAAATAAAAAGTTATATATATATGTTTTTGAATTGTAACCTTGTGTGTGTGCTATGAATAAATGCAAGTTTGCTATATGTTGGCAAGTGTAAACAGTTGCTAAGATAAACTGTGTAAGCTAGTGTAATCATATTAATTGCTAGGGGGGCAAAAAAATCACCACATACACATAGTCTTTTTTTTTTTAGACAAAACCACCACATAGTATACCATTCGAATGCATGCACGGTGTATATGGGTCAACAAAAGTTGACCTTATGGGCTGTATCAGAACGTTAAATATTGACCGGACGGAAGCTTGAAGTAAAGTGGGCTGGTGGTAGCCAGATGGGCCGATTGAAGCTAGATGGGCTGGTTGAATCCGTAAAATATTAGTAAAAAATGATTTTAAAAAGGAAAAACTCAACCATATGGTCTCGAGGCAAAAACAAAACAGGTTGCAAACACGAACATATTATTTTTTGTTCCAGACTAACTACAGCTAATTACTGTTGACAGAAAATTACATAGTAAATCAAGTCTAAAATTTAATACATAGAAGGGAGTTAAAACAGAGCGAACATTTTTAAATTTGCATACGAAAGTACAAACAACGAACAACTCCTTGATACATTGCATTCCTTGTAATGACCATATATACTCCATGCTAATCCTAAGTTAGAAACTTTAACCAAAAATAAATAAACCAACATAGACAATGAAATAATACAATATCAAGCATGCCATTTTATTTAGCAGGTCGCACTGGTGTACCTACCACAAAAACATAAAATGGACCATAAAATTTTGATTAGTAAATCATCCGAAGCAATTTTACATTTTAAGGGACAACCTACTGATTATTTAAATAAAAAGTCCCCTTCTTTGGAAGAAAAAAATTAATTAGTATCCACGCCTATGGGCTAAGGCAACTGAATAATTGCTACATAGGTCCTCGAAAAATGTAAAAAGAGCGATTTTTTCCAGATTCTAAATCATTGCTTGCTACACTCCACTGAATAGCTCTCCCTTAGGCTGACACGGTGGACCCAAGACGTACTGTCAGTCGCTTCTTCTTTCTCGTGTCTGATCTCTCCTCTCTGTAGCATGCTTTCGGCAGATCCCACACTCGCGGCGTCTAACGCGTAGAGCATCTAAGGTACTACCACGGTAGTGTGAGGCGGCTTCGCTGCATTTCACATTTGTTCGCCTCCTGAACACCGATAATTGAGCACAAGAAAACCTATTACTATGCACCGCCCCCTCCGATGATCAACTCATAAAGCAGAAAGATACATACCTATAACAATTACACATGTCAAAATTTAGAAAAGAATTGGGTCAAGCACAAATTTTCATCAGTCCTCATCTGCTTCTCTCTCGCACACTTTCCCACAAGTCCCTCACTCGTCGCGTCTACCACGCAGAGCATCTACAGCAGTACCGCGATAGTGCAAGGCGTGCTAGGTGCAATGAGCACTCACCTCATGGACCAACACCTTTTCGGCAATGCTTGCAGATTCACCTCTGGGCACCGACGATCGAGCACCGAAAAACCTACTACTATACACCGTTCTAACCGATCTGTCTTGTTTTGCTAAGAGCCGCTCAGACGGTCAAATGATCTAAAAATTGGAACGGATCTCACACGCCAAATTATCCACCACACAAAAAAATTATTTCTTCTTAAATGGTTCTAGCATTGTTTTTTTTTTCCTGATCAGGTGCAGATGTGCCTCAACATCAAAACACCGCACTCATCAACTGTTAGATAGCATCATAGAAAGTTCCTCGTAAATATCTTGTACACTCTACATCTTTCTAGTTATGTATATATAATTATAAAGACACCATCATCAAGATACTTTGTATGCCATACACCATATAGATCTATACCAAGATATTTAAGGATACACATATACTAATACACCATTAAAGCACTGTCACCATACAATCCAAGTAGGAATGGATTTTCTCGTTTCTTATTTTCTCGCGTTTAAGTGAGTTCGGTTTAAATATGTTGTAAGATGTTTGTTTTGAAAAAGCAACTTTTATCACAAAAAAATAGTTTGAATTGCCACAATATGGTACCTATGATCGTGAATTGGCAGAACACTTACAAATAAGTATTAAAGTTTGGTATAAATAGGTGTAAAAATCTCACATAATAAAGCTCAGAAAAGAATCGAGTCAGCCACAAGTCTTTTTAATCTTGACTGTAAATAAATTTCATATTTCAAGGGGCAATGAACTTCTTCACCAGGTCTGATCTACTTCTTCTCTGCGCGCTTTCCGGCACGTCCCCCACTTGTGCCGTCTAGTGCGTAGAGCATCTAGGGCAGTATCGTGCTAGGGTGGGGCGTGCACGGCACTGGTGCAGCGACCAGTCACCTCACGGACCAGCACCTTTTCGGCACGGCTCGCAGATTCGCCTCCCGAACACCGGCGACCGAGCGGCCGAGCGGCGAGCGGTGCTGGTGAACTTCGCCCATCGTACACCGAGTTCGAGCTATAAGAATAACCACAGAC
Organism: Secale cereale; assembly: GCA_902687465.1. NCBI lineage: Eukaryota > Viridiplantae > Streptophyta > Magnoliopsida > Poales > Poaceae > Secale > Secale cereale. The sequence continues at coordinate 108,883,480 of LR738715.1, read as the reverse complement.
TCTCTTCTTTTTCTCCATCCCCTCATTCATTCTCCCTAGTTTTCACCTTTCTTTCTTCCTCCGGTGACAAAGGACCGAGAGGAGGCCCCCAATGGAGGACGTGATCCCAGAGTTGATCCTAATTCTCATGTCTGGGCTGCTAGCAGCACTACTTGGCTTATCTATGCTTCTGTGTGCGATGATCCTAGATGATCGCCATGACGCTGTTGCCCGAGCGGTGGCTCTCCGAGGCACTGGTGGCCCTGGCACTGGAGGGAGATATGCTTGGTAGTGCTCTACCTGAGCTACGTATGAGATATCATATTGCTCTCCTTCATTTTCTTTTACTTGTCACCACTGGAGACAGATATGCTTCGTAGTGTTCTACATGAGACACCAAGGAGATATCATATTGCTCTCCTTAATTTCTTTTTCTTTTTATTCCTTCTTGGGGTGGCCTCATCTTGCCGGTTTAATGGCTTTTCTTCTTTGTGCTTGTTGACCTTGCCACATGTTGAAGGTATTATGCAATATAGATATGCTGTTATTTTCCTTGGCGATTGTATACTTTTTGGAGAGCATGGCCGATAGATAGCACAACAAGGTGAACCAATAATTATTTAATAGGCAGTAAATAACGATATACATGAAACCCTATCTCATCCACCATCGTCTCACTGTTAAAAGACTTTGGAAATCGCTTTGAGCAAGTGCCATCTTTCATACAAGGACACTTGTCATCCAACATACCACATGGGCCGTGAACCATGAATTCATCCACAAGTGTATATCCCAAAGGGTCAACCATTGGATCTGGTAACTCAGCACACACCAGATTACCAATAAAAGCAGGGGAAGGGTCCTTCGTACTCTCTTTAAGCCAGATAAGAGTATGAGTATGAGGAAGCCCTCTCTTCTGAAATTCCACTACATACAAATCTGAAAATTATGTAACCAAAATAATAATCGTTGGATTTCAAAAAAAAATTACCACAATGGTACAGCAAGAAAAATACGTAATAACTCACAAGCCTGAATAGCCCCAAATGCTGATCCATCCTTTACATCTTCTAAAAATTCTTCAAATTTTATATTGAAAACACGCGTGACAATGTCAGGACGATCAACGTGACTCTGACCACCTTCGTATGCGAGAGCATCAATAACTTCTTGCCACTTCGGATTGCATGTAAAAGTGATAAAAAGATCGGGAGCACCATATTCGCGACAAATAGCCATACCATCATGGTAATTAAGCACCATATACCGAGGACCACCCGTAAAACTCGAATGTAATATAAACTGAATCCCCAAATTCTCACCAGTCGATCCACCCTGTCCGACAGCATCAGTAATACCTTGGTACGTCTCAGAACGTAAATCATTTTGCTGCTGAAAGTGAAAGTCCAAACGATTAGCTTCTACACAAGAATAAGAATTGACACCTATCTGCTGGCTCAAACGACCACAACAGGTATAAGGATTTGGCTCCCCCCGTCTATAATGGAAATAATAGTTATAGTATTCCATCATAGATACTCCCTCCGTAAACTAATATAAGAGCGTTTAGATCACTACTTTAGTTATGTAAACACTCTTATATTAGTTTACAGAGGAAGTACTTGCCCTCGTGAAGAACGACCACGCAAACGTCCACCAATATTACGAGATACCAAGATGAAATCCTTTGTCACCAAAGGGAAATAACAGAGGATACTGTAGGGGCATCAGACTCGAATTCAAGGAAGAGATATGCTGAAGAGAACCAGAGCGAGTCTCAGCAATAACATCAAATCTTTTACATTCAGGCGTGTAATCGCCGACAATAAGAGCAGCCACCTCACATGAAGCAGGGCCAGAAAAACGGTTACCATGACCACCGCCTTCATCACCCATAAAATGTATAGCCACCCTAGGAGCAGAAGGAGAACACAGATTCGCCCTAGCCATTCTAAACGTATGCACCAATTTATGATGCCTATTTAACATAGCAATAAGAGAGGCCACAATGTCTGGATCAGGATCGAGCGCTTCAGCTCCTTGACGATCGAAGGCACCAATTCTGCACTGCACTTCATCAGCAGAGTCCACCATATAAAGCTGAGCATACTTCGGCGTACTATTCCCCGAAGGAAGAAGAGGACCAATACGATGATAAACTACCCCATTCATCTTGAAAACATAGGGACCCCCGCCAACATTAACACTCTGATCAACTCAAGCGCCAAGAGATGTGAAGCAAAACATAGAATTGAATGCCTAATCAGACGCATAAAACGGCTAGAAACAGGACCTCCATCAAACTTAATCAAATCCTTAAGAGGAGATGGCCAATCGGGAAATGAAGGCAAGGACACCTTGCCTCCCTTGCAGCAGCCAGTATACACTGGAAGACAACCACCACCAGTAGCATAATTCTTACAGCCCTCCAACAACCAAAATGAAGCATTGCACGCCGGGCAAACATACTCAGGACCACCATAATAAGAGCGAACACGTGAAACGCCTGACAGAAATAACAAAAACAGCAAGGAGTAAGGGAAAACGAACAAACAAAGAACCTAAAGAATAGAATTTAAAACTTAACTACCTTTAAGAAGTAATATTTATCCTTAGCAAATGGCGGTCCCATAGCAGGAACTACAACACAAGAGAGACTTGCATCCTTAAACCGATCGGGAGCAAAATAGTTAAAAGCTGTAAACATAACAAAGAAAATCAAGAAACACACACCTCTAGTTTTACCAGTGTAATAATCTCGAAGAATCCTTCACTTCCGACGATTCCAAGCAGCACCAACACGACCAACAACAGGTGTAGGGAGAACTACACAAAATAAATAGGAAAAAAAATAAACCAACAAACCACATCGAAGCACGTAAACAATTATAAGAAGTAGAAAATAAGTAAACATACCAGAAGGGGTCGGCCCACGCGAGGAACCAGACAGCCAACCAGCAGTAAAATAGGGACGATACAAAACTTCCACATCAGATGCAGCTCAAACAGCAGCAAGACAAGGATCAACAAGTTCTTCAAGTACAGGCCGAACTTTCCTCCCAACTGCAGAAGTCAACCAATCAGCAAAAAATTACTAAAAACAATACAATAGGAGTTAAAAAAAGAAAGCACCCACCAGACGATGAATCTACAGGACGCTTCCCACGACGGATATCTTGCCGTGCCTGGCGTCGCCGCCGAGCCTCATCAGCACCCAAATCTGAAAACACACATCCACGTAAAAACAGCCAAAAATAATACCAAAATCACACATATCTAATAAAAACCTAAAAAAAGAATACTCACAAGAAACAGAACCACCTTGGGCAAGAAACCTCCCATCAACAGCACCAACCGAGGAAGAGGAATCCAACGACGTGGAGAGAACACACCGGGAAGCACGCGCACCAGAACGAACCATAACAAAGATGGAACGAACAGGAAGGACTCAGCAAGATATATATATAAACAAAGACTCCCCTCCCTCCTAACCGCGCACAAAATCTCAGGCGTGGCAAGGAGGCTTCGATTCTGATCTACATGACGAAGAGAGGTGCGGCCAGGGTGGAAGGAAATGCAGCAGCTGTGTGCGGGAATTCCCTGTATACGCTAGCACCTCGTCCTCGCTGTTTGATGTGCTGGGGCAGCACCGAATTTGATGGGCACCCTCGAGGGCGGCAGGGTGGCGTAGCGCCGAAGCAGAGGTGGCGGCTCCCTGGGATGCCGACGCGGAGCGGAAGGCCCCGACGGCGTGAGCTTGGGGCATCGGCGGGCTGGTCGGATCGCCCCGCGCAGCCGAGATGGAAGACGCAGACGGAGCGCGGGGTGTTTTATAGAGCCAAACAGCGGCCAAGCGGTGGAACCGGATTTCACGTGATCCTTCGAGAGACAAGGAGAAATATCTGGTCCATCACCAAGGAGCTATCCACGGGAGTCTTCCATAGAGAGTCAAAGAGGACAGGTGGAGGGAACTGAAAGAAGAGAGGTACACGTGTCGTACAGACGCTTGCTGCTGCTGAGATTTTTTTATTCCAGACAAGTCTGACTGGTAGATGGTCAAAGCGGTGGGGGTAGAACGTGGCAAATGAAGGGACGCTCACATGTGTCATTTTAACAGCAGCAGTAAAAAAAAGTCCAAAAAAACCAGGTAAATGAATCCCTTACGGGCCTAGTATTCTTAGTATGGATAACTTTGTGACATAACTAAAAAAACATCTAGATGTGATTTAGCTTTTTTTTTTAGAAAAGGAGGATGGCCCTCGGCCTCTGCATCTGGGCGATGCATACGGCCACTTTATTAATTATTCTCACAAGACCTTACAAAGTGATACAACAGTAAGACTAAAGCCGCCGTCTAAGCAACAGACTGTCGCTACACCTATCCAGTTGATGAAGGGACGCAGATAGCCTGAGCCTAATACCAAACAGACATCGCAGCCAAGCCTAACATCTAAGACCTGAGACCCCAACCTAGCCACTTGCCGGGTCTGTGTCACACACTGGTCCGGCGTGCTCTCAGAGGCCGCCGCCGCCAAGTGCCACCGCTCCATCTTCAGAACTGTACTGATGCATCAACCTTGCTCGGTCTAGCTATCGTCGACGCCACCACGGCGCCCAACGACACCTCCTCCCTGCGCGCAAACAGCTGAGCACGTCGCGGACGCCACTGATACACCTCAGCGCCATGCTGCCAAGTACCACCAGTCGACACAGCTTGAAGTCCTTGGAAGATCTGTCCTGCGTAGCACCTGCCGACCAGGCATGACAAAGCGTAGCACCTGTCGGTCAGGCATGACTTGACATCTCCACCGAAGCTCCGTGCAAGACGAAGCCGCTCCACCTCCTACCTCTGACTTCCAGCGCTGCTCCACAAACGATGCTCCCAAGAGAGAAACGACACCGCAGTGCCGCCATCGTCCGATCAGGAAAACCAGATCATAGGGTTTCCCCCGGAGCAGCACGAGTGGGTCGACAGTAGTTACAGAACGATGCCTTCATCAAGGTAACAGCGTAGAACGCCGTCATCGTCCTCCATCGGCTCGGTTTTCACCGGCAACTATGTTTCCCCGACTCGCAGCCGGGACTAGATTACAGATCTCGAGATCCGATCATCCAGTCTCAGGTCGACCACCTCTGACGTAGGAGATGACCACCACCGCCATAATCCTCGTGATGCGATGCAGACCCGGAGTGCTTCAGCGAGTCGTCGCCGAATCCGATGAGATGCAGCAGTTTGAGGACGTAACGGCAGCCCGGGACGCGCCCCGGCCGCCGCTGCCGCCATCTCGTACTACTCCCGCCGTCACGCCCCGGCCGCCGCTGCCCGCCATCCTCGTCGGAAGAGAGATCCAAATCAGGCCGCCGCCACATCAGATCTCGGGACGCTAGAGGAGGTCCGCCGCCGCCGCGCCACGGGGCCTTCGCCCAGCGACGTTGCCGGCGGCGGCGGAGGGAGGGGGTGCACGGGGAGTCGAGGGGAGGTCGGGATGTGGCCGCCCGGTGCGGCCCGGCGGCGGCCGCACGGGGTCGGGAGGAGGAGTGTGATTTAGCTAAACTAAAATCTAATAATACTATAAGGACGTGCCTATGTCGTGCGTACGGCCATCTATGGGACCATCATGGGCCCCTTTGTGGTTCGACTGGGGAGATCATCAAGCACAAAGAGCAGATCAAGCAATCAGCGCAAGAATTTACCCAAATTCGGGCCGCTGTGAAGCGTTAAACCCTACTCATGCTTTGTTAAATTGGATGTGTATATGCTCAGTTACAAGGAGTGCACTAGCTGGCAAGGTGCTCGAGAAGTGTAGCTACGCATGCAAATCGGTAGGGTTTCGACCTTTGTAAAGGTAGTCATGGGCAAATAGGTCACCACGGTGGTAAAATGGTCTTTACATAAGGTAAATAGTGGCTACGATGCCAAATACCTAACTCTAACTGGTTAGGATAAATGCATTAGATGCGTCGTGAGGTGTCACGCTGGTAAAGTTCCCTGGCAAGTATCGTCCTTCCTTCTGTGTCGTTCGCCCAGCTACCCCATATTTTTCTTGACACGTTCCTTGAACGGGTGTCATTAAAGTTGTGTCTTCTGGCATTAAGCTGACACATGCCCAGACAGAGCTCATCTAACTACCTGCCCGCTCGACACCTGTACGACAAGTGACAAGCTGGTCACTGAGGTGGAGTTGTGGCCAAGTAGTGGGATCTTACCGGTCACGGAGCTTGTCGGGCCTTCCTTTGTTCGCCGGCAACTCCAGCCCCGATCTTCTGTACTTCCTATCACTGGCTTGGATGTCTTCTCTACATCTTCGTCAACTAGTCATGAGTCTGTTCTCAACTACCCTCTGACAAACCCTGCCATCGGGAAGGCTACTACTGCATGTGCACAAGTCTAGGGTGCTAAAGGACCCAAACTTTAGTACATTGGCAGGCTAGCTAGTGCACGCCGCACTATTTAGCCCGCAAAAGTGCTCCCATTCCTGAAATAGAAATAAAGTATCAAGTTATTCCCCGTCCCACCTGTCTAAAATGGGCAAAAGTTGGCCCCACACATGTCGCCCCTCCATCTGCATCCACCCAATGTGATGCAGAAAAACATAACATGGTGAGCTCATGAACAAATCTTCTCCTCCACCACCCCTCCCAGCAACATGTTTTTCTAGCGTAAGAGCATCTACAACCGAATTTGGTAAATCTGGCACCTGGTAGCATGCATGAACATTGATTGGTCATCTCTCAAATGTCCGCTTCCACAACCGGATACGTCATTAGCAAATTCTCAAATTCATACAAGCATGTGTCGTAAAGTGGACTTTATTTTTAGACTGCTCAGACAGCACACAGATCAAAAGGAAACTATCTAGCTAGACCTCATATATAACACAAATGTCCAGGCTGTCTAACACCTACAACTATACAATCGTTGGTTCTAGTAACAATATACATGTTGTGCAAGGGGCAGATTGTAATGCCCAGGATGGGACTATACCTCCTACGTGTCGAGGCACGACTTAAAGGTATAAGCCCATCCTAGAATGATCTCAAGTTTGGTATCTTTGCACGATTCATGTAAAAGAGGGATTAAAAAGCAAAAGGAGATAGTTGGCTTACACTCGCCACTTCACACAATACATTACATAAGCAAAACATCATTCAGAACATCACAACCCGACTACGGGTGAAGAACCAAAAGAAAGATACCAAACAACATAAAGCCACAGGTCAGGATCGAATCTTAGTAGAAACCACTACTACTGATCGTCGAAACGTCACAAGCAAACGGCCAAGCTCTTCATCGAGCTCCTGATGAAGTACTTGAACCAGCTCCTGCATCAAACTCGGCTGAACCTGCATCTGGTGTGGTGAAGTAACTGTGAGCCACAGAGGACTCAGCAATCCCGTTCCCGGGTAACAAGACTATTTAAGCCTTGGGTGAGGAACAAGGCTGGAGAAAGAATAAGAGGTGAAGGAATAACAAGAGTCTGCAGCAGCAACTAGCTCTAACTTACGTAAAAGAGAGCGAGAAGAGAAGTGCCTCGGTCGAGAGGTGATCACGAAGTGATCCTAACTAAAGCCGGTCAAACATAAGCCCACCGTGTTCAACTCCCGAATCCCTATTCGGAAATTGACAGTCACGGTACACACGCTGGTAGTGTATTGAATCATTGTGTCAAGTTTTCTACAACCGGATATTAACAAGCTCCCATCTGCCACATAACCGTGGGCACGGCTTTCGAAAGTTCAAACCCTGCAGGGGTGTTCCAACTTGACCCATTACAAGCCCACGATCCGTGGAGTCGCAACTCCAAGGTGGGAAGACCCGAGTATTCTCGGAATCCCGTGCTCAAGTTAAACCGAACTAAGGTAAGGCTAATCCAGCAAATCCTCCCGGCGTGTCGACACCCTGATAGGTAGCCACGCGTATCTAGTCTCAGGACACGACCGGATGGGCGATTCTACAGGTTTTTACCAAACCTCGAGTTTCCTCGTGGTGGCCCCGCAGACTCCCCGTTTCGGACCAACACTCATGTGGAGCACTGGCCCGGGGTTGTTGAATTAAAATAAAAGGGATAGCTAGTCCACATGCAAGTTTTATTAGTTATTAGGCGAATAGTACCAAATGTTGGGATTTGCTGGAAAAGACTGAGCACTTAGTGGTTTATCAAGGGGATCCCATACACCACAACCGTGTTAGGAACGCATAATCAAGGAACATAACACCGGTTTATACGGTTCCTAACGGCATGAGTGGAACAAAACACCAAGCAAAAGGCTTAGCCTTCCACCCTTGCCAATATATAGCTGATTTCACTTTGAGCATTTATATAGTGTGATATAACCCAACCAAACTTCAACATGAAGCAAGCATCTTCAATCTTCACCTGCAACTAGCAATGCTATAAGAGGAGCTGAGCGAAGCGTACTTAGCCAAGCAACGGTTTGCATAGGTAGGGTGGTTAAACATGGTAGTGGTTACAAATAGGAGGCTGACAAGAAGAACATGGGCATCGAGGCGAAACTAAAGAACGATACTCTAGCAATAGGCAAAGATAGTAATGGTATCCGGGTTCGGTCATCTTGCCTGGAAATCCACAGAGGAGAAGAACAGATCCATGAAGTAGACGGAGCAACAGACGAGCGAAACCTCACAACTCCGGAACGAAACCGAAGCTAACAAGAGAAGCAACCGGAAAGAAAGAAACAACACGGTAAACACACAAGCATAAACATGGCATACGATGCACATCCAAGTATGATGCATGTCCGGTTTAATATGCATGGCATGTCAAAGTGCACCAACAAAACTACAAGTTAAGTGGAGCTCAATATGCAACGAGTTGCATATTGACGAAACACCACATTATAATTATTTAATTGACTCTCGTTATATACAAGACAAGGTTAAATGTTTTTAACATGGCAAGAGGTGAAGCATAAGTAAACTAACTATTAAGACATTTTAAATGAGGCCGGAAATAACAACAACAAATCCGGAAAATCCCCATGAGCATGTTTAGTAATTATAAAGCAACAACAATTAAACATTTTAGTGTTGTTAACATGATGCGGATGACATGATCAAGTTTATGCAATTTTAAAAGGTTGACTTAAAAGAGATATGAAGTATTTGTCACCGTGGTGGAAGAAAAAGGGTGCCACGGCAACGATCCGAAAATGATGCCACGGCAACATATCGGTTCCGGTAACTCGTTGAGAGTCCGGTGCAAAAGGAAAGATGGCGTGAGCGTGCGGAACAAGATGAAAGGTGGGGTGATCCCGTCACCGGGTTCCCACGAGTCGGTGACGAGGCAACCGAGGAACATGACAACGGACGAAACGGCACGGAGCACACACGGGAAACATTTCATACAACACAACAAGCATTCCACGAGTCACGTCTCGGGGTTATACCTTCGAAGCGTGCGTTATCGGGGCGGTTCGAGATCGTAGTGGAAGTAGTGGTACACGTTTGTAGAGGAAGAAGTCGTTCTCGTTTCCGAAGAGGAAGTAGCCGTTCTCGTTCGTAGAGGGAAGTAGTTGTTCCGGCGTCGAGTTCGTAGATGTACCCGTCATCATAGCCGTTCGGTCGTCGTGGTACTTGGTCGTTCTCGGTCTTGTCGATGGTAGACGTTCTCGTTACGTAGTTGTTCAAGCCATCGGAGGGGTACTTGGTGTTTCCGGGCGTCGGTAGTGGTACTTGTACATGTAGTAGTCGGACATGATGGAACCGAGGCTCCGAGCATGCGTCGTGGTACTTTTCAAAATCGCATCGGATGTAGTCGTACAAGCGTCGGGCGGTCTTGTCGGTCTCGTTCTCACGTCGATCTTGCCAAAAGCCTGCTGGACCAAAACAACAACACGAGCAGACGGGAAAACACAGCAGCAGTACAGCGAGGAGGAGCAGGGAACTCCTTTTCCCGCAGCGAGGAAGAGAGGCACGGGCATGACGCGGCCTTGCTGTTGGAGTCGGCCACGGCCGGAGGAAGGCGCAGCCGCTGCGGCTCTGGTGGAGGCCGACGGGGGCGCGCCGAAGATGGCGAGGTGAGGGCCTGGCGAGGCGCGGGCCTTGCTGCTGGAGAAGCCTAGCGCGCAGCTTGAGGGCGGGCCATGGCGCACGGGGCTGGAGGAAGCGGCCTTGGTGCGCGGTGACCTCGATGGCTGGAGGGCGAGGCGAAGGGCCTCGGGCGCTGCGGCGCTGGTGGCTTGGAGGGCGCGGCAACCGAGCCTGGCGAGGGCGCGCTTGGGGCTTCTGGCCGGCCTGAGAGGAAGGGCGAAAGGCTTGGTGCAGGGCGATGGCCTCCCTGGCCCGGCGGCTGGGTGGCGGCTCGCCCTCGAGGCGCCAGGGGGCGAGGCAGAGGTCTCGCGGGATCGAGGGCGAAGGAGCGATGGGACTCGGGGAAGATGAGGGCTGCACGACGGGAGAGTGAACGAGGGAGAGAGGGAGATCGATGGGATGGGGTTCGGGCGAGAGGGTTCGAGGGGGTTCGGGACTCCTGGAGAGGGGGGGACGAGGAGAGTGCGGCGGCGGCGCTGGGAAGAAACGGGAGGGAGATGCGAGAGCGATGGGATCGCTAGGGTTCGATGCTCCGGTTGGGCCTCAGGAGGCATGGGCCTTGAGGCCTGGAGGGAGAAGGAGATGGGCCGGCTGGCCTCTGCTTATTAAAAAAACAAAGAAGAGGAAGAAAGTAAAAAGAGGTTAGGGAAGGAATTAGGACGTGAGGTCAATTTTCTCGGGCTCGTAAAAATGAGCACGACCGGAGAAAAATATAGAAGGCCAGATCAGAAAATAATTCAAACATATTTGAATTTAATTCAAATGGGTTTGAACTAAGACTTGAATATTGAAGTGTCCAAAAATGTTCCAGTTTTTGGAGGAACCTCGAAACAACGGAAAAGAATTATTGGCAAGGTTTTTGAAGGAGAAACTTGAATTAAGAGGCATGGGGAAATAAATGCAAGTGTGTTGGGTAATTCCAAACAATGGAATATTTATCATATAGCTCCCTAAATATTAGGAGGCTTTTATATGTTATAAAGAGAAGTCACCTTCCCTCGATTTAAATGGACCAAAGGTCCACACGATTTATTAAGGTTGAGATGCAAAGAAAAAAAAAGACATGATGGCATGATGACATGATGCAATGCGAAAATAAATAACACAAACAAAATAAAACACACGGGAGAACCCGGAACATCTGGAATCTTCGGGAATCTTCTGGAATCTTCTGGGACGTCGGTCTTCGGGCGTCACAACTCTCCCACACTAACAGAGGATCTCGACCCGAGATCCTAGAGATATCACCGGGTAAAAAAATGGAAGAGGAAGAGGTAAAACAAAGTTGCTTCTTCGACAGACGAGTGAAACCAAGAACCTGAGAGGTTGAACAAGTTGAAAGAAGAATACAACGGAGATGAACGAAGTTAAGAGCACTCCGGTAAAAGGAGGAACAAGGAGCATTATGAGAACCTTGAAGGTTGAAAGACATGAAACAAGAGCTCACGGATGACGGAAGACTTTCCAAACCACTCCGGTTAAAACAAGACGGAGAAGGAATAAGAACGAAATAATTTGGGCAGCACTCCGTCTGAAAATGGAAGGAATTAACAAGAACATGAGGAGATGGAGTGATACTTGATGAAATCAACAACACATAGCCTCTGAAACAATTAAAAGAATGGCACAAGGGTAAGAAAGATTCAAATAGCACTCCGGTTAAAAAGATAGGCAAACTTGATAAGATGAGAGAACTAGAATGAAGAATACAACACTCCGGTTAAATAGACAAGCAAGTGAGAATATGATCTTGATAAAAAACGAGGTGATGGTTTGGAGAGAGCAACATCACAACGCCTCCGGAATGAGAGAATAGATGCTAGATCGTTGGGAAGAAAGAACGGAGAAGAAAAGACAACTTCTCCCACGAATGAATATGAAAAACATCCTTACGAAGAAGGGTTGAACGGAGTTGTTGGAAATTCAACAACGAAAGAATAAGCTCGTTGTGGGCTTATGGAAAACATCTCAAAATTATGAGGTGACAACCAGCCACTAACGGAAACAATTGATTGTATTGAGATCAACAAGGAGATGAAAAATTATTTCACCAGAAGATAAATGAAGAACTTGGGTCATTATCAGCACCATAATAGCAACAATTCTCAAGGAAAGCTTTTAGGTGAAATACAACCCAAGATTACTCCAACGAATAATAAAGGGTTGAAAAGATATCATGAACAAGGAAAATGATGGTTTTAAATATCTCATTCTTGAAAACTCGTGAATCATAAAACATGAAGGAATTGTCAAGAATGACATAACACCATCTGAAAAGATAAGGTAGAAAGAATTGCAATTGGAAAGCATGATGAAGCATGCTTGAGCTCCAACAAGAATCTTGATGAAGACTTCGAGGATGAAATAAATCTTGATGAACCACCATGAAGAACTCCGGTAATGAAAGTATGAGAAGTGAAAGATGAAAGGAATAAGATTCAAGGCCTGCGATGAATTAGATGAAGTTTGAAATGATGTAATCGAAATAACTTGGAGCTCCGGAAAACAAGATGAAGAATTTAGAACCAAGGATATGATATGATGAAAAAGCTCCGGAAAAAGAGATTAAATCACCTTGAAGGAATAAGAATAAGAATTATGTCATGCATCTCCTTCACCAATATAAATTGATGACAACCAAAGGATTTGGCATACAACTTATTCTCGTTGGAAAGGATTAAGAGAGATCTCGCACAAGCTCGGATAATTATTCAACGAACCTCCGGTAGAATTGTGAAAAGAACGAGTGAATTAATATGATAACAACGGAAGAGTAATCTTGACAGAACCACCGTAAAAATAGGGAGACGAACGAGAGGCATCAGTGAAGAATATTTGGAGGATGAAGTTGAAAACTGAGAACGAAGAAATATTCTGAAATGATGGCCTTCGGAGGAACACAAAGAAAAGAATTCATGAAATGCTTCGGATGGGTAAAAAGAATTCCTCACAATCTGAACAATAATGAGGATGGCAAGAAGCTAGAACCACAAATTTGAGAAAATGGGCCAAGATTTAATAGAAACACTTCTCCGGTCTCCAAATGTTGAGAATGAAGACGAGAAAAACCATAAGAATTGATGAGCACTCCGGAATGAAGAATTAAAAGGTTGAACCAATGATGAAAAGAATTTGAAAGCGATCTTGGGGAAGGCATGTGACTGATGGAAATCATTCTTACGTCACACTTTGAAAAGAATTTAAGTATAACTCCAGAAAAAAAATAGAAGAGTCAGGTAAGATCCTGGGAAAAGACCTGTGGGTTAGGGCCCACTCAAAAGAAATCACCGTTGAAAAGATTGCTTAAGAGATATTGCACCGGTTGAATTAAATGGCTTGGATGAGATATCAATCTCAAAATAGTTTGAACGGATTAAGAATGGAATTATGAATCTTCAGCACTCCGGATATGAATAGCAAGAGGAGAATGATTAATTGGTGCACCGGAATAAGAAAGCATTGTGAAATGAGGAAAAGGATAAGATCAACACCGAAATCTTGAATTACATCCACCGATATAATTAGAGAACAAAAGAATGATGAACTTGAAGCTCTTGAGCATTTCCAAGATAATCACCGGATAAGGGCATTGAAGGAAATGAATGAAGAAATATCACATGAATAAAATGGATACTTCATCTGAGAATTTCTGGCTCCAAGAAGAAGAAGGGTGGGAGGGTGGGGAAAAACAAAGACAACTTGGGATGAACAAAATGGACACCGGTTGAAAAAGAATTTAACATGACCATCTTGATGATCAAGAAGAAATAGCACTCCCATAGAAGTATGAGAACACCGATTAGGAAAGGTATGGAATCAACATTTGACATCGAAGCAACTCGAATACCGGAATCAGAACAAAAACAAAGGATAGATGTGTAGCAGCCTAATCTTCACAATATCATCCGAGCAAAGAATTGAACGAATGAATTCCGCAGGTACATCAACTAGACGAGAAGCCACTTAGAGAACAAAAGGTAAATAAAAAGGAACAAGGAACAGATAGAACAAATACAGGATAGAAGCTTCGTTCGACATCTTCGTGCTGAAAGCTCATGGAACGTGTTACAAAAGGGTTTTGCAATCCCCGGATCAGCATAGCCAAGGACCCTTTAAGATGCAACTCCCGATCAGAACAAGTCCATAAACCACTTCACTCAATGTAGAACCCCGAACTCACTAACCTGCATCCGTTGGAAGAATGCCTAGAACTACTAGATGAACCCACCTATAGATTTCCGAAAGTTTCCAGTTATGCAATCAGGTGTTGGGGATACACGGGAAGCACCGCACAATGAACTCTAAACCTACATCCAGGTGTATCCATCCTTCAACACATAACCAGTCTTTCTCGGAAACTGTTTACCTCGGACCTTCGAAACGCATCCACTATACAAGCTATGGCAATACTCTCGAACTACCTCCCCAGTACTGGGTGATGTCGGGGTTATCTTGCCACTAACCGTATAGGAGAGATTTTCGATGTCGGCCGTCTTAAGTATTTAGTACTGCCGCGATATGCTTGTGACGACAATACCCCGAAGCTCAACTCCCCGGGAACAGGAGGCATCGAGAACAATATCCTCGTCACAAGAACATCGAAACAATCCCAGAATACTTGCGGGATCCTAAAAAAAATTTGGTGCAATTTTGAAAGTAGAAGAGGCAAGAGTAGACGTCAGGAGTCCTCACAAGAATGAAAGGGGATGAGAAGCAAACAGAAATCCTACTCTCCGATATATATAGGACTCAAAATGTTTTCAGTGTGTGCCTAGACTCAATCGTCAATGATTCGATCAATCAGTGGGGGCTTCTAGGTCGGAGAAGGCTCTGAATACCAACTTGTAATGCCCAGGATGGGACTATACCTCCTACGTGTCGAGGCACGACTTAAAGGTATAAGCCCATCCTAGAATGATCTCAAGTTTGGTATCTTTGCACGACTCATGTAAAAGAGGGATTAAAAAGCAAAAGGAGATAGTTGGCTTACACTCGCCACTTCACACAATACATTACATAAGCAAAACATCATTCAGAACATCACAACCCGACTACGGGTGAAGAACCAAAAGAAAGATACCAAAACAACATAAAGCCACAGGTCAGGATCGAATCCTAGTAGAAACCACTAATACTGATCGTCGAAACGTCACAAGCAAACGACCAAGCTCTTCATCGAGCTCCTGATGAAGTACTTGAACCAGCTCCTGCATCAAACTCGGCTGAACCTGCATCTGGTGTGGTGAAGTAACTATGAGCCACAGAGGACTCAGCAATCCCGTTCCCGGGTAACAAGACTATTTAAGCCTTGGGTGAGGAACAAGGCTGGAGAAAGAATAAGAGGTGAAGGAATAACAAGAGTCTGCAGCAGCAACTAGCACTAACTTACGTAAAAGAGAGCGAGAAGAGAAGTGCCTCGGTCGAGAGGTGATCACGAAGTGATCCTAACTAAAGTCGGTCAAACATAACCCCACCGTGTTCAACTCCCGAATCCCTATTCGGAAATTGACAGTCACGGTACACACGCTGGTAGTGTATTGAATCATTGTGTCAAGTTTTCTACAACCGGATATTAACAAGCTCCCATCTGCCACATAACCGCGGGCACGGCTTTCGAAAGTTCAAACCCTGCAGGGGTGTTCCAACTTGACCCATTACAAGCCCACGATCCGCGGAGTCGCAACTCCAAGGTGGGAAGACCCGAGTATTCTCGGAATCCCGTGCTCAAGTTAAACCGAACTAAGGTAAGGCTAATCCAGCAAATCCTCCTGGCGTGTCGACACCCTGATAGGTAGCCGCGCGTATCTAGTCTCAGGACACGACCGGATGGGCGATTCTACAGGTTTTTACCAAACCTCGAGTTTCCTCGTGGTGGCCCCGCAGACTCCCCGTTTCGGACCAACACTCATGTGGAGCACTGGCCCGGGGTTGTTGAATTAAAATAAAAGGGATAGCTAGTCCACATGCAAGTTTTATTAGTTATTAGGCAAATAGTACCAAATGTTGGGATTTGCTGGAAAAGACTTAGCACTTAGCGGTTTATCAAGGGGGTCCCATACACCCCAACCGTGTTAGGAACGCATAATCAAGGAACATAACACCGGTTTATACGGTTCCTAACGGCATGAGTGGAACAAAACACCAAGCAAAAGGCTTAGCCTTCCACCCTTGCCAATATATAGCTGATTTCATTTTGAGCATTTATATAGTGTGATATAACCCAACCAAACTTCAACATGAAGCAAGCATCTTCAATCTTCACCTGCAACTAGCAATGCTATAAGAGGGGCTGAGCGAAGCGTACTTAGCCAAGCAACGGTTTGCATAGGTAGGGTGGTTAAACATGGTAGTGGTTACAAATAGGAGGCTGACAAGAAGAACATGGGCATCGAGGCAAAACTAAAGAACGATACTCTAGCAATAGGCAAAGATAGTAATGGTATCCGGGTTCGGTCATCTTGCCTGGAAATCCACAGAGGAGAAGAACTGATCCATGAAGTAGACGGAGCAACAGACGAGCGAAACCTCACAACTCCGGAACGAAACCGAAGCTAACAAGAGAAGCAACCGGAAAGAAAGAAACAACACGGTAAACACACAAGCATAAACATGGCATACGATGCACATCCAAGTATGATGCATGTCCGGTTTAATATGCATGGCATGGCAAAGTGCACCAACAAAACTACAAGTTAAGTGGAGCTCAATATGCAACGAGTTGCATATTGACGAAACACCACATTATAATTATTTAATTGACTCTCGTTATATACAAGACAAGGTTAAATGTTTTTAACATGGCAAGAGGTGAAGCATAAGTAAACTAACTATTAAGACATTTTAAATGAGGCCGGAAATAACAACAACAAATCCGGAAAATCCCATGAGCATGTTTAGTAATTATAAAGCAACAACAATTAAACATTTTAGTGTTGTTAACATGATGCGGATGACATGATCAAGTTTATGCAATTTTAAAAGGTTGACTTAAAAGAGATATGAAGTATTTGTCACCGTGGTGGAAGAAAAAGGGTGCCACGGCAACGATCCGAAAATGATGCCACGGCAACATATCGGTTCCGGTAACTCGTTGAGAGTCCGGTGCAAAAGGAAAGATGGCGTGAGCGTGCGGAACAAGATGAAAGGTGGGGTGATCCCGTCACCGGGTTCCCACGAGTCGGTGACGAGGCAACCGAGGAACATGACAACGGACGAAACGGCACGGAGCACACACGGGAAACATTTCATACAACACAACAAGCATTCCACGAGTCACGTCTCGGGGTTATACCTTCGAAGCGTGCGTTATCGGGGCGGTTCGAGATCGTAGTGGAAGTAGTGGTACACGTTTGTAGAGGAAGAAGTCGTTCTCGTTTCCGAAGAGGAAGTAGCCGTTCTCGTTCGTAGAGGGAAGTAGTTGTTCCGGCGTCGAGTTCGTAGATGTACCCGTCATCGTAGCCGTTCGGTCGTCGTGGTACTTGGTCGTTCTCGGTCTTGTCGACGGTAGACGTTCTCGTTACGTAGTTGTTCAAGCCATCGGAGGGGTACTTGGTGTTTCCGGGCGTCGGTAGTGGTACTTGTACATGTAGTAGTCGGACTTGATGGAATCGAGGCTCCGAGCATGCGTCGTGGTACTTTTCAAAATCGCATCGGATGTAGTCGTACAAGCGTCGGGCGGTCTTGCCGGTCTCGTTCTCACGTCGATCTTGCCAAAAGCCTGCTGGACCAAAACAACAACACGAGCAGACGGAAAAACACAGCAGCAGTACAGCGAG
The DNA here is from genome assembly GCA_902687465.1 of Secale cereale. Lineage (NCBI taxonomy): Eukaryota > Viridiplantae > Streptophyta > Magnoliopsida > Poales > Poaceae > Secale > Secale cereale. Next base: position 108,865,675 of record LR738715.1, on the reverse strand, counting down.
GAGGAGCAGGGAACTCCTTTTCCCGCAGCGAGGAAGAGAGGCACGGGCACGACGCGGCCTTGCTGCTGGAGTCGGCCACGGCCGGAGGAAGGCGCAGCCGCTGCGGCTCTGGTGGAGGCCGACGGGGGCGCGCAGAAGATGGCGAGGCGAGGGCCTGGCGAGGCGCGGGCCTTGCTGCTGGAGAAGCCTGGCGCGCAGCTTGAGGGCGGGCCATGGTGCACGGGGCTGGAGGAAGCGGCCTTGGTGCGCGGCGACCTCGATGGCTGGAGGGCGAGGCGAAGGGCCTAGGGCGCTGCGGCGCTGGCGGCTTGGAGGGCGCGGCAACCGAGCCTGGCGAGGGCGCACTTGGGGCTTCTGGCCGGCCTGAGAGGAAGGCCGAAAGGCTTGGTGCGGGGCGATGGCCTCCCTGGCCCGGCGGCTGGGTGGCGGCTCGCCCTCGAGGCGCCAGGGGGCGAGACAGAGGTCTCGCGGGATCGAGGGCGAAGGAGCGATGGGACTCGGGGAAGATGAGGGCTGCGCGACGGGAGAGTGAACGAGGGAGAGAGGGAGATCGATGGGATGGGGTTCGGGCGAGAGGGTTCGAGGGGGTTCGGGACTCCTGGAGAGGGGGGGACGAGGAGAGTGCGGCGGCGGCGCTAGGAAGAAACGGGAGGGAGATGCGAGAGCGATGGGATCGCTAGGGTTCGATGCTCCGGTTGGGCCTCAGGAGGCATGGGCCTTGAGGCCTGGAGGGAGAAGGAGATGGGCCGGCTGGCCTCTGCTTATTAAAAAAAACAAAGAAGAGGAAGAAAGTAAAAAGAGGTTAGGGAAGGAATTAGGACGTGAGGTCAATTTTCTCGGGCTCGTAAAAATGAGCACGACCGGAGAAAAATATAGAAGGCCAGATCGGAAAATAATTCAAACATATTTGAATTTAATTCAAATGGGTTTGAACTAAGACTTGAATATTGAAGTGTCCAAAAATGTTCCAATTTTTGGAGGAACCTCGAAACAACGGAAAAGAATTATTGGCAAGGTTTTTGAAGGAGAAACTTGAATTAAGAGGCATGGGGAAATAAATGCAAGTGTGTTGGATAATTCCAAACAATGGAATATTTATCATATAGCTCCCTAAATATTAGGAGGCTTTTATATGTTATAAAGAGAAGTCACCTTCCCTCGATTTAAATGGACCGAAGGTCCACACGATTTATTAAGGTTGAGATGCAAAGAAAAAAAAAGACATGATGGCATGATGACATGATGCAATGCGAAAATAAATAACACAAACAAAATAAAACACACGGGAGAACCCGGAACATCTCGAATCTTCGGGAATCTTATGAAATCTTCTGGGACGTCGGTCTTCGGGCGTCACACAGATACAGTGGGGCTGCCATGGTAGCCATGGCACCCCCTCTATCAATGGAAAATATTATTACGATGTAGTTGCTAGGCTAATCTGTGTGTCTATAAGTGGTTAAATACATGAGTATTAAGCTTGGCACCCCTTGTTGTCTTATTCCAGATCCGCCATTTTGCTGTGTTCGTGCAACAAAAAACCAATACTAGAGTGCACGCTCCTCTCAGCTAATTGAGCCCTATTTTTTATCCTCCTTGATTTGTTCACGCCTTGCGGGTTGTTTAGACCGAGCCACCTTCAATTCTATTGCTTGGTGATAAAGCTCGATAATGATTATCGTCGATGCCTACCAAGTGTTTTTCCTATTTGTTGAGACAACAAAGAGAACGTTGCATATGAAGATTCTTAGATCTTCATATATCCAGATACAAGCTCCATCATGCATTTTGTGTCGCAAGAAAAAAAGGGTACATGAAAATGAGTATGACGCATGCTTTTTTCGTGCAAAAATTATATTATTCACGTAAACATGAACATCGTTAGTGCGTTTGCGAGGGTGCTAATAGATGGTAGAACAATATCTCATTCCACGTATCCGGCACTCCAGGAAGGCACCAGTGGCTGCAATCCTGGATGCTTGACCCAACTCCTCCCATCTTCTTCCCCTTCCTCCCGTATACAGACGGATGGCCATCTACCCTAAGCCCAGAGAGAAACACGATGTCCATGATCGTCACGGGGGTCTTCATCTGTTTCACCACTTGCTCCAAGATGGCACTCTTCTCGGGCACCGTGGGCTGCCGCCTCGCATGAGCAACGCCATCGGCCGGCATCGTGCTCTCCCTACAGTGCCCCCCTGAATTCCACTCTCCGCCTCTAGAACCAGTGACATATTGCGTTAGTTTTGCTCTCACGCATGCCATGGTAGATAGATTGTGATCTGAGGTGGCGAGCTCGCTAACCTGTAATGCGTTGGGGCCGATGTCCGGAAGAAAACTTGTGTTCGTAGCGGATTGATGTGGTGGTCAATCCACGACGCCCATGTGGTTAGAGCCCTATGATAAGCCGTGTTCTCTTCCAGGTACGGATGGACGACATCCCCTTCTTGGTAATAATTCACCCTGCAAGCAAAGCAAATGCAGCTGTAAATAAGTGGGCGGGGCGAAAGAAAATCTAACTAAAATGTGAGATTGGGAACATCCAACCATTCCATCACTAAATCCCCATGTGCAACCTTTATATTTTATCCACTCAACATCGTAGCAACACTTGCTCATACGGTCTGTATTAAACCATGTAATGTTGTTGCAACATTTTGAACATGTCCATGAAGCAACAAAATCAAGACATGCAAAAAAATCACTCATTGCAGCAACTGGTTAAAAAAGGTTCTTGCATAGTAAGCGAGGTTTGGAAAAAACATACGCAACAACACAAAAACACATTTGTAACATGAAAAAAACATCCCCTTCAAATACACATAGAAAGCTAGGATCATCGCAAGATAACATCAATGTGTACACAATTTACGCATTTGCAGCGTACTAAAACACCCTTCACGACATGAAAAATAATCAAATTCTCTAATTTTGGTAGTTTTGAAACATATACTTGAAAGTTGTTTAGTTTCTTTATTAAACTCTTTGTGTTCAGGCAAACCCCCGGTGCATAAAGTTCGTCCCCGCTAGTGTATATATACAACTAGGCTATATCAATATCTTAACGAACAATTGTTAAAAACATTATCTCACCCAGCTTTGGTTTTGCGATGAGACCACCAATGACCAGTGTTGAACACAAGCACATCCGCACCTATCCATTTCGTTGAGCTCCGAGCAATGGTGTCAATCTGCAACGTCTCCGTGCTGCCACCTCTCTTGTTTCCTTCGCTCACCAGGAAATGAGCCGTATGGTACTCGACACTACAGTTGTAGTCCTACATGCATGAATCAAATAAACTTTATTTTACATTGAAATGAATGAATAATATTGTTTTAAAAGGAGTGAGTTGAGGAAGCCCGCGTAAAAACTAGACTATAATACCCTTCACAATAAAATAATATACATCTTAATCTCAACCACTAATCTGCATCGGAAGTCCTAATGACTTTTATAAAAGGGGATGTACCGAAGCACACCCCGTATAAGAAATAGATGGATAGATGATACGAACCAAAAACTTGAAATTGTAATGTCCTCTTTTCTTTGTAAACCTATGGCCACCTGCTTGACGAATCCTCGTTGGATCCGGAACTGCCCGTCTCAGCAAGCACATGATGGATTCCCACTGGTTCCTTCCAATAGAGTCCCCCACCAACGCCAGGCGCTTCCCACGCAGCATCTCCAGTGCTTTTCTAGCATTGAACCTGAACAAGACTTCCAAGCCAGAGTTTGTTAGCACAAGGTTCTCTCGAAAAGTGTTTGCAGCTACCGAGCTCCACTGCTCTTGGTATTTGAAATATTTCAAAAACACACTTTTGTTACTCAAAAAAATCTTAAAACAAATGCATGGATACATACACATATTCCTAAGGCCTGGTAAAAATCTGGGAAAGGAATACTTTGTATTTTGGGAAATACAAAAAAGAGAAATTTCTGACATAAATGGCACCCTTTTTATCCTATATACTGTCAGGAATTTATTTATTTTCCTATGACCCAAAACAAAACGAGATTTCTACCAAAACTTGACGCGTGGAATCCGAATGTGTATATGTATCCCCGTAAAAAATTCACATTTTTTTGAAACTCAAAAGCCCGAAGTTTATATTGTTCAAATATAGAGAGCAGTGGAGCTCGGTGGCTGCAATGCCTCTCTCAAGGTTCTCTCTCTATATATATCTTTCTCACACACACACACACGCACACACTTGAGCTAAAGACCAATGGAGAGAGGTAGAAAACAATATTTTTGCGCATTGCTCTTCTCCTTTTATTCGTCGATGAAAGGGAAATCATGTCGTGGAGCTTGCCCAACGACTGATCGTGCCATCTCATGATCTGAGTGTGCACCAGGCTGCCTACAGCCTATCCAGGGACCGCACATACCTCATCCTCTCCCTCTAACCGAAGCGCAAAACCAACTAACGGAAAATAGACAGAAAGTGCTGCCATGTCAATCATTTTCACCCCATTTCTACTGCCATGGTAGAAAAAAAAACACATAAATACACTATCTAAGTCTATTCACGGCTAGATTATTCCAAAATGCTCCCCCAAGAAAGTTGTGACCTTCTACTCGACCTCAACCATGTCGATGCAGCCGCGTATAGCTCCTGGAACTTGGTGCAGCCAAGAGGCTTGGTGAGAATTTTCACGGGCTGCTTGTCGGTGTTGACATGCTCGACGTTGATCTTACCAGCACCATTGCATTCGCGGATGAAGTGGAAACACACCTCAAGGTGCTTGCTTCGGTCGTGGAAATCGGGTTCTTGCAAAGCTAAATTGCAGCCTTGTTGTCCGCAAGAATGGTGGCATTGTCATCTCTACTCTCAAGAAGGTTGAGTAGCAGGAGATTCAGCCACATCTTTGGAATATCATGGACATCGCAGTGATGTGTACTCCGCCTCGCATGATGACAAGTCCACCACCTGCTGATTCTGAGATTGCCAGGTGATCGTGTTGCTGCTGAGAGTGAACAAAATGTAGGTGGTTCCTTTCCACCGTCGATGTCACTAGACATGTCTGATTCACTTTACCCGAGCAGGTGCAAATCTTCTCCCATAGTGTATGAACGTGGATTTAGAAAGCTCAGGTTTCTGGACACCTTTTATCCTTATCCTCCAATGTTGCTTTAAGATCTGTGCTACACAACTAACTTACAACACAAAAATTTCTCTTTTTTGTTCCTTCAAAACTAAACAACATATGAACTTCAAACTTCACAGAACAACAAAACATTCTTGCTACAACGAGGGAAAAAACTTTCAGATTTTTTGGTCCAACATAAATATACAAAATGAGATTTTTTTTTAAGTAAAAAATATTACTTTTTTGTATATATGATTCACGAAAAAATCTGAAGGTTTTATCCCACATTCTAGTTAGAATCATTCTAGTTAGAATGTTTTGTTGTCCTCGAAAGTTTCAAGTTCATATGATGTTTTATTTAGAACAAACAAAAAAGACAAGATGTGCTCACACGAATCGCGATGCAGAAATGAATGGCTAGATAAGGGGGTGTATGAAAGCATATGCTTTCTCTCCTCGTAGTGGAGGAGATGCTTAACAGAGGCGAGGTGATCAGTCCTTCGCACCTCCATGAAGCGATTGGCATACCCTGCAATGAATGTTATGTTTGATTGGGTGTGGACGAGCTAGCGGATATTTTCGACGATGCGGTCGTAGATTGTGGCCTCCGTAGGCGGGTTCGAGCTCGCCTTGCTCAATTTCATGGGAAGTTCCATTCAGGTGTGCACTTTATTAATTGCACCCCTCCATGTTGGCCTTGGTGAGAAGCCTGCCGGTGTACGAGATCTGGAACTGGATGATGCCAGATGATGTGTATTTCACCTCGATGCCGAGGTAGTAGCTGAAAAGGCCCGGGTCACTCATGTAGAACTTTTCCTCCTTCTCCTACTTAAAGCGCTCCACCTCACTGATGTCTACATCGTTGAATATCAAATCATCGACATAGACCCCAAGTAGGAGTCGCTTGTCGCACCGCACATGTATACAAAATGCTCTAACGAGTTACAAGAGAAACCAAGTGGCGCGAGTGTGGTGTCGAGGTTTAGGTTCCATGCAACGAGCTTGCCAGAGCCCATACAACTTCTTCTTTAGGCGCAACACCTTGTGTTCCATCCCCTTCACATGTGAACCCATGAGGCTATGCAATCTACACCTCCTTTGTGAGCTCGCTATTAACGAAAGTGAATTTGATGTAGAGGTGATGCACCATCCACTCGAGTTTTAAAGCAATGCTGACAAGAAGATGCGATGAGTCAAGCTTCACCATGGGAGCAAAGACCTCTTTGAAGTTGGTGCCCTCGTGTTGGGTGTAGCCCTCTTGCGACAAGTCATGCCTATGCTTCACCACAATGCCAACAACATCCTTTTTTTCCTTGAATACCAAGTTGAGTCTTATCAAATAGTGCCCCTGCAGGGAGATCGGTTAGGGACCATGTGTTGTTCTCCTCAATGCATGCCATATCCTTGAGTATGGTGTGATACCAGTGCTCATGAGGCTCGACCTCGACCAATGAGATTAGTTCGTCATAGAGAACCAGCCGCTCGGGGCGGCCATGGTGCCCATCTGCATCCTCAAGAAGATCGGTGATGCGGCAACATTGGTGAGCATTGGTGGGGTTGTTGGCAGCGTCCCAGGTGTCGGTGTACTTCCACAATGGTGTCACAAACTAGACATTCATAGGTGCAGTTGTGGTTGCTGCCATGGCAACAGATTCTTCTACCACGGCAAACAATTTTTGTGCCATAGTAGCAAAAATTGCATGGCATATTGTCATCTCATTTATAATTGTTGCCATGGTAGTGTTTTCGTTTGCCATGGTAGAGCTTCCGCTTGAAACTGTTGTCCTAGCAGCGTTTTTCACCTGCCATAGCAGCGATTTCGCTGCTTGCTCCCATTCGTAACATGTACTCCACGTGAAGTCATGGATTTTCATCGATCACATTGTCGTCTCAGGTCCATTTGTGGCCTTCCTCGAATACCACATCAACATGAGCACGCGCTTTTCTACCGAGTCATAGAGGTCGTAAGCATTCCCGCTGGGCTCGTCCCCGAGCATGACCACCGACATGATACGGTCCTCGAGCTTCTTTAGGTTTGGCCTTGTGACCATCGCCTGAGCCCTGCAATCATACACTCACAAAAAGTGTACATCCAGTTTGTAGTTATACCGCACCTTGAAGGGAGTTATTCCTTACATGCCCTGGGCGTACAACCTGATGAGGATGAATACCACCATCGAGACAACCTTCCCCCAAAATTCAATCAGCATGCTCTCCACACTGATAAGGCTTAATGCCATGCCGACCATGTTCTGTTGTAGGGAGTAGGGAGGGTCACTGAGGTGGTGTTGAACATTGTTGCCCGCACGGTATGTGGCGTAATCCAAGGAGGTGAACCCGTTTTGCCGTGATCCATTTAGAAGGTGAGGAGAAGGTGTCCTAACTCCACCTCAACGCACGCCTTGAAGCGCTTGATTGCGGTCACTGTCTTACCATTGGTGAGGAGAAGGTTGATCCACGTGAAGCGGTTGTGGTCATCAACGGCGAGGAGGTAGTAGCGCTTTCCTCCCAGCGCTGGTACCAAGATCGAGCCGCGGAGATAATCGTGCATGAGATCGAGCAGATCAGGCGCATGATAGCTAGTGGCTTGTGGGAATGATGATTGTTTATTCTTTTAGGCAAGGCATGTGCCACCGAGTTGCTCAGGGTGCTCGATCTATGGCAGGCAGACACACCATTGCCTGTCGGGCGAGGCGTTCAAGCCCCTAGAAATGTTCATGCCCGAATCCCATGTGCCAAAGCCAGACGTTGTCGACGACGCGCCAGAAGGCACATCGGTTTCACAATTAGCAAGCGGACAATGTGTCGATTGCGGGCTCTAGATGGCAAAGATCCTCTTTTGATGGTCACGCACGATCATGAAGATGTCCTCAACATGTGTGGAGCTTCTGATATCGTCAAGTCGCCCAATTAATGCTCACCATGTTGACCCAGAGCCGAGGGGGTCCAATACACGTCAGTGAGTGCATGTGTTGGCCTCCAGAGACAACAAAGAAGATTGTGCTCCTAGTCTCCTACTGTGGATGTCGACGAGGGAGTTGACCCCGAATTTGACGATGTCTAAGACCTTCACATCAAGGTCCATTAAAACCAAGGTATCCCTATCATATGGTATGATGCACTGATGTCCAGGAACCATACCTTGTCGGTGTCGACACTAGAATGACGGAACTCCACGAGTGCTTGCTCCTTGTTGAGGTACACACGCATCCCGACCGTCGGCGTCGTGTCGGGAAATCCTGCCACGACAGACATAATCGTTGTCGTGGATGCATTCTCTGCAGGCCTTCTCGAAACGATGCCATGGCAGCGGATTCACCTGTCGTGGCAGAGTTTGGCACCACCACCGCCATGAGCAGTGCCAGATCCTCGATCGTCGCCATCATCTTGAACGAGGTGAGCCTCCTCTCTCACAGTCTTGTGACATTCACGGGTCCAATGGCCCAGCTTGTCTAAGTAGCAGCACTCATCAATGCACACTGGCTATTGTCGTTGCGGTTCTTGCGGCCAGGGTTCCTTCTGCGTCCGCATCATCCATCGTAACGGCGATCGCTCTTCCCGGAGTTGCTGTCACCTGATCCATCCGAATTGTAGTCCTTCTGGAGCGCTCACCACTCCTCCTCCGTGAGTAGGAACTTTCTACCGTTAGTGTCGTGAGACTCAAGGTTATAATGTTCCTCCGATGCCTTCAGTTTACCGGTGAGCTCCTCCATGGAGACTGTGTCCAGGCCGGCCAAGTCTCAATGGACATGACAACCTGAGAATAGGAACTTGCAGACGACCTTCTACTCCAGTATCTGCTCACATGAAGGCTGAGCTGATTCACCATACCTATCATGTGCATGGCAAAATCACCGATTGTCTCGCCGTTGTTGAACCGAACGGCGGTGTACTACTTACCGAGGGTTATTGCCATGGCCTCCCGGACCCGGTTCACCCCGAGCCGCATGGTTTTGAGCGCATCCCACGCGTCCTTGGCCACCTCCTTTGCAGCGAGGGTGGCCATCATCTATGGTGGCATGCCCTAGAGGAATGTTTCACACACACCAGTTGGTTGGCGTTGCAGATAGTGGTTACCTTCTCGGAGGCTTCCTAGATGTTAGAGTAGTCTTTATCGTATACGACTCCTAGTCCAAGTCATCTTTGTAACCTTACCCCAAGTCGGTTTGTACCCTTTTATATACACTTGTATGCCGCACCAAATCAATCAATAAGAATCAGTTTTATTCATCTATCATGGTATCAGATACCGGTCCTAGGGTTTAGGTTATGGCTCCGCCAAGGCCGCCGTCGCCGCCGCCGCCCGGCTACTTCGAGCGCCGGGCCGCGCTCATCGCCAAGGCTGCCAACGCCGCAGCCGCCTCTCTCTCGGCCCTCTCCCTAGCTCCACAAAACTCCCCTACACCCATCCTCGCCGCACCAATGTCTCTTGCTGACACAATCTCCGACGTCAGCCCATACATCCTCATAGTTCTTGATCTCGCCGCCCATAACTACTAACATTGGAGACATCTCTTCGATCTCCACCTCGGCCGCTGCAACCTGCGCTCGCATGTCGCCGCCAACTGTCTTCCCCGCCCCGACGATCCGCAATGGTTGAAAGACGATCTCGCAATCGTCCAGTGGTTCTACACCCGCTTCACCACCGAGATCTTCAACATGCTCGATCACGACGGCGCCACCGCTGCCAACATCTGGCACTCCCTCCGTCAGCTCTTCCAAAGCAACACCGACGCTCGGAAAAACGCTCTCCACACCGAGCTTCGCAATATGGTGCAAGGAGACGCCCCGGTGAACCTGTTCTGCCAGCGCGTCAAGACCATTGATGATGAGCTCCGCGAACTCTACGATACCGTCAGTGACTCACAGCTCATCAACATCGTCGTCGGCCTCAGCGAGGATTTTGACAAGCAAGCCTCGTTCATACCAATGATACGGCCTCCTCCCACCTTTGCTGAAGTTCGTTCTCTGCTCCAACTCGCGGCGGAAACACAAGCTCGCAAGGACTCTCGCCCCAAGGTCTTTCATGCTGCGGCTCGCCCTCCTCCGCCGCCTACAGCAGCACCGCCTCCCATGCCGGCTCCTGTCGCCGGGCCATCCGCGTCATCATCCGCTCAACCGCCCCCAGGCTGGCGCCCTAGTCCGAACTACCGCGGCAAAAATCCTATCTACAGGCCGTCGTCGACTCGTTCAGTTCCACCTACGACAGCACCGAGTCCTGCACCACCCACCAGTGCTCCATCGGCGGCTGCATGGCGGCCTCCTCATGATCCTTGGACGGGGCTCGTTCAGGCGTGGCCCATGCCCTAGTCCGCTCCGTCCCCGCTCGGTGCTCCGCCGGCATACTCAGGTGCCTGGCAACCCGGCCTTCGGCCGCCTACTGGTGCTCCCGGGGTTCTCAACCCCCGACAGCCGGCCAATGCCTATCACGCCGCCCCGACGTATGCTCCTTATGGTCATTACTCCACCGACGGCGGCGCCTACTACACACCTCAGTCGGCACTGCTCCCGACGTCACAGCCGGCCAATGCCTCTCACGCCGCCCCGACGTATGCTCCCTATGGTCACTACTCCACCGATGGCGGCGCCTACTACACACCCCAGCCGGCCTTGCTGCCTTCACCATCATATCCACCGGCACTGCTCCCGACGCCACCCTCACCTGCGACGCCGAGCTGGGATCAAGCTGCTTTTCTCCAAGCAATGAATAACTTTGCTGCGCAAGGAAACTCAGGTACGGATTGGATCTTTGATTCAGGGGCCTCTAGTCATATGTCTGCATCTAGTAATTGGTTATCATCTTGCACTACATCTCCTTTCCCTTCCATTACCCTCGGAGATGGATCATCTATTTCCTATATATTGTGTTGGTCAGGCTCAACTTCCCTCTTCCACTAAACCTCTTCTACTTCGTGATGTTCTAGTTGCACCCGCCCTCATTAAAAATCTTATTTCTGTTCGCCAGTTTACTTGCGACAATCTAGTTTCGGCTGAATTTGACCCTTTTGGTTTATCTGTGAAAGATTACCTATCCAAGGCCGAGATCACTCGCTTCAATAACTCCGGTGATCTTTACTCTCTTAATGGAGTTCTTGCCGCCGCCCCTCCAACATCCATGCTGGCCTCCGTCGATCTCTGGCATCGTCGCTTGGGCCATCCCAACCCTGCTGTCTTAGCTTCTATGCTTAGTGAATTTACCATACCATGTAATAGGGATTCTCATAATTCTGCATTTTGCGAGTCGTGTCAATTAGGCAAACATGTGCGTCTTCCCTTTAGTTCCTCTAGCTCCTGTAGCACTTATCCCTTTGAATTAATACATTGTGATCTATGGACCTCTCCCGTTGCAAGTGTTTCGGGTTTTAAATATTACCTTGTTATACTAGATGATTTCACACACTTTGTCTGGACTTGTCCTCTACGCAACAAATCTGAGGTCCATTCTCTCTTTCTTAATTTTCAACGCTATGTGTCTGTCCACTTCTTTCTCCCAATTCGATTTATCCAATGTGACAATGGTCGCGAGTTTGATAACATTAAAAATCGTACTTTCTTCTTACAACATGGCATCCTTCTTAGATTCTCATGTCCCTACACCTCCCCGCAAAATGGTAAAGCCGAACGTTCTCTTCGCACCGTCAATGATATAGTTCGCACTCTTCTCGTTCAATCATCTATGCCTCCCAAGTTTTGGGCTGAAGCCCTACACATGGCCACCTTCCTTCTAAATATTCGACCTTCTAAAACTAAACCCAACACTACTCCCTATTATTCCCTCTTTCTTTCCTACCCCGACTACTCTGCGGTTCGTGTTTTCGGTTGTCTCTGTTTTCCAAATGCCTATGCCACTTCTAAAAATAAATTGTCACCACGATCTATCCCATGTGCTTTTCTCGGCTTCTCTGTCGAGCACAAAGGCTATCGTTGTCTCGACCTTCAGACAGGACACGTTCATGTCTCTCGTCATGTCACCTTTGCTGAGCATATTTTTCCTTTCTCACAACGCACTACTACATCATCCAACACCCCTAGCTCGGCAAACACCCCCTCTCCCCGTCCTTTCCAACTATATACTCCCCTTCCTGCACCCCCTCATGATGAACACAACATACCACCAACAACTTTAACACCAGCCACAACCAATACCAACCCTCCCCCCACCCCACCCGAGACGTCCCCAACACCCTCGACCCCAACACCC
>LR738715.1:108765863-108853372 GCA_902687465.1 Secale cereale | reverse complement strand
CACCCGAGACGTCCCCTACACCCTCGACCCCAACACCCTCGACCCCTGCTCCCTCCCCAACACCCCCGGTCCCTGCTCCCTCTCCACCGCCCAACCATGCTCCTTCGTCCGACTCTTCCGCTGCGCCGGACTCACCCGTACCCACGTTGCCCCCTCGTGCTATTCCTACAGCAGTCCCGATTAATGATCATCCCATGCGTACTAGGGCCAAATCAGGATTTCAACAACCCCAAGACCGCCTAAACCTTCATACCACCGTATCTCTCACTTCCCTCCCAAAGAATTACAAAAGTGCTCTACTTGATCCCAATTGGGCCGCTGCCATGCAAGAAGAATATAATGCTTTACTTCAAAACAACACATGGCAACTTGTTCCTCGTCCTCCCAACACAAATATTGTTTCTGGCAAATGGATTTTTCGCCAAAAGTTTCACTCCGATGGGAGCCTCTCACGATATAAAGCCAGGTGGGTTTGTCGTGGCTTTTCTCAACAACAAGGAATTGATTACGATGAAACATTTTCTCCTGTTGTTAAACCTAGCACCATTCGTACCGTTCTTAGTGTTGTTGTCTCCTCTTCCTGGCCTATTCACCAACTTGATGTTAAAAATGCTTTCCTCCATGGTTCCCTTCAAGAAACTGTCTACTGTCAGCAACCTCTGGGTTTTGAAAATCCATCCTTTCCAACTCATGTCTGTCTTCTTCAGAAATCTCTCTACGGTCTTAAACAGGCCCCAAGAGCTTGGTTTCAACGCTTCTCCTCCTTCATCCAAACAATAGGCTTCACTCCATCTCTCTCGGACACCTCTCTTTTTGTGTATCATCAAAATTCCGACACTGCCTATTTACTTCTCTATGTAGATGATATCATTCTCACCGCATCCTCTCAAAATTTCTTAGATCATATTGTCTCTCTTCTTAGATCTGAATTTTCTATGACTGACCTAGGACTCCTTCATCATTTCTTAGGCATTACTGTTGTTCGAGATTCCTCCAGCCTTTTTCTTTCCCAACGCCAGTATATTCTTGATCTACTTAATCGTGCCGGTATGCTTGACTGTCAATCATCTCGCACTCCTGTCGATACTAGATTTTAAACTTTCGGCTGCCGGTGAACCCTTTTCAGATCCTACTCTCTATCGTAGCCTAACAGGTGCTCTCCAATATCTCACCATTACTCGTCCTGAAATCTCTTTTGCTGTTCAACAAGCATGTCTCTATATGCATGATCCACGGGTTCCTCACTATAATCATGTTAAACGCATTCTTCGGTATTTAAAAGGAACTCTCAATCATGGTCTCCACCTAAATAATTCTTCTCCAAACTCTCTTACCGCATACTCTGATGCAGACTGGGCTGGTTGTCATGACACTCGAAGGTCCACTTCCGGTTTTTGTGTTTTTCTTGGTAACAATTTAATTTCTTGGTCCTCGAAAAGACAGGTTACGGTCTCACGTTCGTCGGCCGAGGCTGAGTATCGCGCCGTGGCACATGCCGTTGCAGATACAATCTGGATTCGGCAGTTACTATCCGAGCTACACAGGCCTATTGAGCAGGCCACTATTGTCTATTGTGACAACATATCAGCAGTCTACATGACCGGCAATCCAGTTCAACACCGACGCACAAAGTATATTGAGATTGATATTCATTTTGTTCGTGAGAAGGTCGCTCTTGGTCAGGTTCGGGTGCTTCATGTTCCCTCTACGGCTCAATTTGCTGACATTTTCACCAAGGCACTGCCTACTAAGCCGTTTCAAGATATCCGTTTCAGTCTCAACGTCGTCGAGCCTGCCGTTGATACTGCGGGGGGATGTTAGAGTAGTCTTTATCGTATACGACTGCTAGTCCAAGTCATCTTTGTAACCTTACCCCAAGTCGGTTTGTACCCTTTTATATACACTTGTATGCCGCACCAAATCAATCAATAAGAATCAGTTTTATTCATCTATCACTAGAGGTGGCGCCCATCGAGCATCACTTGCATGAGTAGGGCCCAATCCCCGTAGTTTGTACGGGTGACTGTGAACCACAGTGTGCCTTCGCCGTTGTCGCGCATCACCCGTGTGTGTATTATCTGCTTTGGCTCGGTGTCGTCGTCACCGGTGATATGAGCATGCGGTGTAGTCATCGCCGTTGATGGCTATTCTGGCCATCTCCTAGGCTCGCTCTGATGCCAACTGTTAGCATCCCCCCCCCCCTCTCTCTAATGCGGTAAAAACGATATTTTGTGCAGCACACTTGCTTATATTTTTTCTCTTCTCCTTGTATTCATCGATGAAAGGGAAATCGTGCCATTGAGTTTGCCCAATGACTGATCATGCCATCCCAATATCCGAGCGCACGTCAAGCTGCAATGTTGCTAGGGACCGCCCAAACTGCGTCATTGGCTCTAACCTAAGCGCAAAAACAGACCGAAAGTGCTACCATGGCGGCGATTTTCACCGCATTTCGGCCGCCATTGCAGGGAAACAGAAAACGCCTAAATATCTTTACCTAATAATAAAGCACGGAACGAGTCCGTCGGGTTCACCGTCGCAATACGCTTTTCCTCGTGAATTTACGCTTTCAGTAGTTTTCATCCAAAGGTGGTACTATTCATCTGACTATTTTTTTTGTCACGAACATGCTAAAATCCCTATTGTCTTAGAGAAGAATTAACCCACAATCAATCTTTCCCTATAAGCCGTCGAAGTGTTGCAACTCACCACGCGTCTATATTCGGCTCAGGAATCAGTCACCAAATAAGATAAGTTTAGTATGTGTATCGCCGTCAGATAAAAAAACAACAGGAACCAGCCTCCGCAGGCGCACGCCACGCTAAAAAAAGTCTGCTACATAAATCGGGAGAAAACCAGCCGGGGCTAACCCGTCTCCTCTCCTCTCTTAGATTCGAGTTCCCCCTGTCCCAGGCGCTCCTTCCCTGCGTGACCTCGAGCAGTCGCCGCCCACGCCGTGTTGCTTCGCTGCGCGAGCACGAACAACCGCCGCCGTCGTGGTTGCCGTCTTGCGCGACCACGAGCAGTCGCCGCCGATGCCGTGTTGCTTCCCTGCCTGACCACAACCAGCCGCCGCCGCCGACGTCGTCGTGGTTGCCGTCCTGCGCACCCCATTAGCCAACACTCCCTGCGGAATTCACGATCATAGAGTCGCATGCCATGCATCTGTCTCCCATGCGTCGTCGCCTCCATGAAGTGCGCCGTCACGGACCCCCTGCCTGTGCAACATGATCTGAGTTCACAAATTGTCCCATTGGTTGCCATGGACGGAGTGCCCATCAATCCTCATATCTATCTGGTCAATATCAGGCTCATAAGATTCTTGATGGTTGATGCCATGACGTAGGTGTTGGGCTCGGCTCCAAGCAGAGTGTGCATGCCCATGGCTAGGTTGTGTCCGCCTACGCACGAGCTCAGACATACATGAACATCGGCACACTAGCTTACAGAGGCGGTGTGCATAGTCCAGGGACGGCGGTGACACGCGAGCTCAGCCCTGGCCTAGCTGGCGCAGCTGCAAGCCCCCACGCTGCCGATGAGGTGGTAGACAACGGTTGTCGGCGGAGGCCTCAGCGATTTACGCGCCGTCGACGACGGCCGGGTCGCTTGACCATGACTGCCAGCTGCATCTAGAGACCATGGCGGGGTCAACGGGTTGGCTCACCTAAACGCATATGGTAATATGGTATCCATCGATGTTCTAATTCATCTACTTTGTTTCTTAAGTAACACGTTTTTTGTTCTATGAGTATTCACCTTCGTGGATGACATTATGCAACCTTTCAGTAATTAATCCACTGATGATGCCTCCTTTAATCGCTAGATGCAGTTGTGGCTGTGGTGGCGACCTTAATTAGGATCGTTAGGTGTAATGCAGTTGCAATGCAGTATCTACCCATGCATGGACAATCGAATCCGGTTGCAGCAGCTACTGTCAAAGGTGAATACTTTGAAGAACTATGTTCTGATCAACTAATCATGTTAGCAGCAGTTGATATTCTTAATCTTGTGTGCATGCATGGCCCCAGCTCGGGCTCATCTACTATATATCATAGTTCAACTTTGATTCTATATATGATGAGTTTGTCACATAATTCGAAATCATGTAAATCTTATATTTGCTAGCTAGGTGTTGGTTTCATATGAGGCTATTTATGCCGTTTTGCTTTTACTATGACAACTGTATACTGACTTTCTACATAAAGGGAAAATAATTTGAGTATATGAGGCAATTTGAACGCATAATGGCTCCCATGTTTGTTGCATTGCATGGTCTGTTTGCGTCACATGTCATCATGTGACGAGGTTCCAGCTGCTACTGTATATATTTTTAGATGGGTTGTTACTGTATCTTGGTACGTGGTAGCAGTGCACCATATAATGGCTTTCTAAGAGTTGTCATGTTTCGGAGGGCAGTCGACTTATGATTGGAGGTGATGGATCTAAATGCATGTGTTTTTCTCTCCCGGTGCAACGCACGGGTATTTTTGCTAGTCATATTTAAGTGTAGTCATGGCTAGGTAATTCCAACAGAGTATTCCCTTCGTCCGAAAATACTTGTCTTCAAAATGGACAAAAAAGGATGTATCTATAATTAAAATACATCTAGATACATCCCCTTTATTCATTTTGATGACAAGTATTTTCGGACGGAGGAGGGAGTACATTATTATCAAATAAAAAATTAAGGATCAAAGCATAAGTAGTGAAATTTATTCGTAAACTCGTAATGCATGCACAGCACCTTGGGACACTGCAGTGCGTTGGCTGCCACCTCCACTTGGTGTAGCTCTGGTCCGCCCTCCCGTTCGCCTGGCAGCTGAACCCGTCGTCGATGAACGGGCAGGAGCTGCCGTCGTAGAGCGGGTAGCTCTCGTCCCACACCCACCTCCCGTCGTTGACGTCGCACGGCGGCTGGACCGCTCCTCTTGCGGCGTCCTCCATTGCTGCTGCATCTTGCATGGAGGAATTGGCAGACCAGCTGGTTCTCTCCACTTCCACCTTCTCCATTAGTGGCGCTTGGGAAGCGGTAGCATTATTCCACTGTGATGCGGCCTTTTCTTTGCTAAGGCTCACACCTCCACCTTGCACCAGAATCAAATCAGTAGCTCCGTCTCCAACGAGTCGTGTCGCCGAACCCACCGCCGATCGCGGGGGCTGCGCATGGTCGGCGGACAAGGAGAGGCGGAGGAATGGCTGGTTGAACCGGAGGGCGAAGAGGTAGAGGAGAAGGGCGGGAGCCAATGAGAGGAGGAGGAGGAGGTGGAGGCAGGAGGAGCTCATCTTCCTCTCCATTGCTGTGTGCGTCTGCGATGCGAGGGGGGCAGAGACAACTGCTTGGCTTGGTTCTTTCGTTAATAAATACAGTACGAGCGAGTAGCGACAGAGATTGGCCCCTTGATTATATTTGATTATATATATATATATATATTGTGCAGCATGGTGGGAGATTAGTGGTGGCAAATGGAAGCGTGTTCTCCTGCGTGTGCTGCATAAATATGCACGTAGTAGTAGTACGTGCTAGCTACTCGTGCTCCATGTAGCTTCCTGCTAATAGTTTTTTTCCGAGAGAAAAACTTGTATTACTTAATCAATAAGTCCTTACAATCATCCGCAACTATCACCAAAGTCTCCTCCGGATCAGCCCCTTGTCATGGTCCTTTCATGATTTCTAGCAAACATAGCTAAGCTATCACTAGCTTTATTCTGGGAACGAGATACATGGGTAATACGAGTTTTCCTAAGGGACAGCAAGTGCTTAATCTCCTTCACAACAGAGGCATAGACTGAACGATCCTCGCCTTCACATGAAATCATGGTCACTGCCTCCTGAGAGTCCATCTCCACTACAATTGGAAGATCACTGCGTTGAATCGCCAAGGAAACACCTTCCATACAAGCACAAAGCTCCGCCTCCAAAGCATCCCTACAGGAGAACAAGGCTCTGCAAGCTTCCTGCTAATAGTTGTTGGCGTGCATAATAGCTTCTAGTTTTATCTTATTATTAAAGAGAGTAGTATACTCTTTTTATTTATGAAAAGAGAGTAATATCCTATATTACCTAATATGATGTGAAAAAAATACGCAATGATAAATTCAATGTACTCCCTCCATTCCAAAATAGATTACTCAACTTTGTACTAAATTAGTATAAAATTGAATCATCTATTTTGAAATGAAGGGAGTAGTAAAATGCACATAACCACCATTTTCGTGGCATAACTCTCAGAAAACCATCACTTTACAAAACGTACACTTTGCACCCCAGCGAAAAAATGACAGTGGCAAAAGACAGTGAACCGTTTTCTGAACGTGTTTTGATGTGGCCGATCACTCGCAAACCGACAACGGTGATGGCGCGCCGTTGATGGCTTTGTCCGAAGCGACTGGGCCGACCCTCGCTCCCCTCTCTCACTCCCATCCCTCGCCCTCTATCCCTCTCCTCTCTCGCGCGGGCATGGCGGCGTTGGTGGCTCGAAATCAATCGGTGAGGGAGTAGGGGGCAAGATGTGGTGAACAGAGCCAGACAACTTGGCTGGCCAGCACGTCAGGGGGCACCCGCGCATGAGCAGAAAGATTGTACGGCCACAACATATTCATCCATCAGGGAGTATTTCATGGTCGCCATATTTGGTGAAAATTTGTTCAGCTACTGTCAAATGGTGCTGGTCCAGCCCTTGGTGAGCTGCCTCCCTCTCTGGTAGAAAATTTTGTTAGTGGAATTCTAGAGTTCCAGATTTGGAAACAAGGGTTTGCTAGAATTCTAGAAAATTTTATTGTAAACCGAATCTTGTTGTGAACTTATGCAGTTAACTGAATTTTGTTATTTGTGACTTGATACGTCTCCAACATATTTATAATTTTTTATTATTCCATGCTATTATATATTCTGTTTTGGATGTTTAATGGGCTTTATTATACACTTTTATATTATTTTTTGGACTAACCTACTAACCCAAGGCCCAGTGCAGATTGCTGTTTTTTTGCCTATTTCAGGGTTTCGCAGAAAAGGAATATCAAACGGAGTCCAAACGTAGTCCAAACGGAATGAAATCTTCGCGAGAGTTATTTTTGGAACAATATCTTTACGGAAGACTGGGAGTACACGCGAGGGAACGAAGGAGGCGGCCACAAGGGTCCAGAGCGCGCCCCCTCCTACAGGGCGCGCCCCCACCCTCGTGGGCCCCCTCTGGCTCCCCCGATGCCCTCCTTTCTCCTATATATATCCATATACCCTAAAAACATCAAGGCAACAAAGAAAACCCTAATTCCACCGCCGCAACCTTCTGTTCCCGTGAGATCCCATCTTGGGGCCTGTTCCGAAGCTCCGCCGGAGGGAGGATCTTCCACGGAGTGCTTCTACATCAACACCATAGCCTCACCATGAGTTGTGAGTAGTTTACCACACACCTTTGGGTCCATAGTTATTAGTTAGATGGCTTCTTCTCTCTTTTTGGATCTCAATACAAAGTTCTCCTCGATCTTCGAGGAGATCTATTCGATGTAATCTTTTTGCGGTGTGTTTGTCGAGATCCGATGAATTGTGAGTTTATGATTAAGATTATCTACGATAAATATTTGATTCTTTTCTGAAATATTTTATGTATGATTATATTATCCTTGCAAGTCTCTTCGAATTATCGGTTTGGTTTGGCCTACTAGATCTATAGTTCTTGCAATGGGAGAAGTGTTTGGCTTTGGGTTCAATCTTGCGGTGTCCTTTCCGGTGACAGCAGGGGCAGCAAGGCACGTATTGTATTGTTGCCATCGAGGATAAAAATATGGGGTTTATATCATATTGCTTGAGTTTATCCCTCTACATCATGTCATCTTGCTTAAAGCATTACTCTGTTCTTATGAACTTAATACTCTAGATGCATGCTGGATAGCGGTCGATGTGTGGAGTAATAGTAGTAGATGCAGAATCGTTTTTGGTCTACTTGTCACATACGTGATGCCTATATATAAT
Organism: Secale cereale; assembly: GCA_902687465.1. Lineage (NCBI taxonomy): Eukaryota > Viridiplantae > Streptophyta > Magnoliopsida > Poales > Poaceae > Secale > Secale cereale. The sequence goes on along the minus strand of LR738715.1, from coordinate 108,845,403 downwards.
GATCATGCCTAGATATTCTCATAACTATGCACTTTTCTATCAATTGCTCGACAGTAATTTGTTCACCCACCGTAGAATTCATGAGAGAAGCCACTAGTGAAACCTATGGCCCCCGGGTCTATTGTCAACATATTAATGTTCCAATCTACTTTAGTTTGCGTTATTTACTTTATGTTCTTATATCCAAAAATACCAAAAATATCATACTATCCTATCTATCAGATCTCACTTTCGTAAGTGACCGTAAAGGGATTGACAACCCCTTATCGCGTTGGCTACAAAGTTCTTATTTGTTTGTGCAGGTACGAGGGACTCGCGCGTGGTCTCCTACTGGATTGATACCTTAGTTCTCAAAAACTGAGGGAAATACTTACGCTACTGTGATGCATCACTCTTTCCTCTTCGAGGTAATACAACGCAAGCTCGAGAAGTAGCATGACTGAACACAGTTGTTAACTGACCCTAGTCCGCTGAATCTTTGTTGCCACTGCACCTACTTATTAACTAAATCTTTGTAGTCTATCACTGTATCTAGGTGTTAATTAAAACCAGATACTTCAATCTTGATGTTTGTGACTAAACCTAGTTGTTAACTAAGTCATTGTTGTCTATCAGTGAACCTAGTTGTTAACTGAATGCATGCAGTTAACTGAATCCGTTCACAACAAGGTTCAGTTAGCTAAATGAATGCAGTTAACAACTAGGTTCACAACAAGGTTCGGTTAACTGGATGAATGCAATTAACAACTTGGTTCACAACAAGATTCGATTAACTGAATATTTACTGTTGTCACTGAATTTTCATGTCGTATTTGACTGAATTTTAGGGTTTACAAATGGTTAATTATTCTAGGGTTAGTTACTTCACTAGTTGATAGATGTAGTTGAATTATTCTTGTGGACCGAATGAAACTGGCACTAAATGCCACTACTGATTTGGAAGGTATATATTGTGCAATAGGTACACGAGTTAATTTTGGGTTGAGTGATGCAGTGGACAAGTTGACCACAAAAGGAGTGAATCAGCGTACATGGGTCTAAGTGATTTGACTAATGTGAAGTGTCAGTGGGCGTGCTCAGTTTAATGTTCAAACTTTGTTGATTAAAGACAACAAGTGTCCCTAACTAGGAGATTGCAATATTCAAACTTGCAATGTTCAGACTTTATTCAATCCAACAATGCTAACATTTTATCTTTGAAGTGACACCGAGAGCACACATATAGTTCCGTAATAAGCTGACTGAAAAAAGTTTGAGACTTATATTTTATGACATTTTATCTTTGCACTGACACCTACGACACAACTATAGTTCTTTGCTACAACACAACTATAGTTCTTTGCAATTAAATCTAGAGCACCAAAGTTTGGCATTTATAACGGATATAATGAGCACCAATATTCAGATAATATGTGCAATGTCATTCAGATAATGTGAGCACAAAGATTCATATACTGTGAGCACAAACATCCAGAAACCATGAGCACAAACATTCAATAGATAGATATCATAGATAGATGAGTTCAGAAAGCATACATAATTCTAGTTCTTCAGGCGCAAGACACACTACTAAGTTCAAAAACTAACTGAACCCATATATTGGTTCAGATATTGCTGCTGAAATTAACTAAGACCTAACTGGTGCATCAGACTCACTCTTATCACGGCTTCAGAAGACAGAGTAAGCGACGAACTGGCCTCATGATGCGGAGCTGCTTCTTCTTCCTCCTCCTCCTTCTTGTGCCTCTCTCCACCTCCATCTACTGCTCCTCCATCTGCAGTGCCTCCACCTACACCTGTACCTGCAGCTCCATCTCTATCGGGGCGATGGGCGGCATTGGCACCACACTATTGAGCTCGTAGTCCACACAGTACATTGAACCAGCATGCCTGCTGGTATGGATCCAAGGAATCCCTGGCCTCCCCCATCACCCAGACCAAGTTCTTAATGAGTAGGCGGTGGAGGCCTCACAATTGGGCGTACTCCTCATGGTTGGCAGCCTCCCTTACTGCGTGCGCATGATTCTTGAGCAAACCTGGACAAATGGGTCAGTCTTAACGTGCCGGTCCGATAGCCCGCGTACTTGGCCCGTGTGGGCCTAGCCCGGCATGATTATAATCGGGATGTGCCGCCCCGCGGCCCGCCTAGGGCCTTGCCTGGGCCGCGAGACTGGGCACGAGTGCTGGCCCGGCCTGACACGTTTAGTTATTATTATTTTTATTTTTATTCTATTATAGAAGTAATAAATACATAACAGGGAGAGACGTGCGTGTAATGCCCAGGATGGGACTATACCTCCTACGTGTCGAGACACGACTTAAAGGTATAAGCCCATCCTAGAATGATCTCAAGTTTGGTATCTTTGCACGACTCATGTAAAAGAGGGATTAACTTGCAAAAGAAGATAGTTGGCTTACAATCGCCACTTCACACAATACATTACATAAGCAAAACATCATTCAAAACATGACAACCCGACTACGGGTGAAGATCCAAAAGAAAGATACCAAAACAACATAAAGCCACAGGTTCGGATCGAATCCTAGTAGAAACCACTACTGATCGTCGAAACGTAACAAGCATACGGCCAAACTCTTCATCGAGCTCCCAGTGGAGAACTTGAACCAGCTCCTGCATCAATCTCGGCTGAACCTGCATCTGGTGTTGTAGTATCTGTGAGCCACGAGGACTCAGCAATCCCATAACCATGGGTATCAAGACTAGCAAAGCTTTAAGGGTAGGAAGAGATAAAGTGGTGAGGTTGCAGCAGCGGCTAAGCATAATATGGTGGCTAACTTACGAGTACCAGAATAAGATGAGCATCTACGCAAACGGTCGCAAAAGTAGTGATCGCTAAAGATCCTGAACTACATACGAATCAAACATAACCCCACCGTGTTCTCTTCTCAAAGTGAAAAGAAACAGTCACGGTTACTCACACAGTTGTGTGTTTTACTTCGGATCCTCTGTCAAGTTTTCTACAACCGGACATTAACAAATTCCAATCTTCCACATAACCGCGGGCACGGCTTTCGAAAGATTATAACCCTGCAGGGGTGTCCCAACTTAGCCCATCACAAGCTCTCACGATTAACTGAAGTGATAAATATAATATCATCACTCCTTATCTTAGGGAAATCCGATCAGGCTCAGCATCTCGGTAGCACAAGTCATTTCGACAATGGTAAAACAAGTCCAGCAAGACCTCCCGGTGTGTCGACACCCTGATAGTAGACGTGCGTATCTCGTCTCAGGCCACAACCGGATGGGCGATGCTACAGGTTATACCAGATACCTCGGGTTTCCCCAAGGCGGCCCTGCAGGACCCCCGTTTGGGACCAACACCATCAGCACTGGCCCCCCCTGCTATGTAGAAAGAATCCTCGGGTAGCGCTAACTCCCTATGCAAATTTAATTGATTAATTAAGTTGTTATTATGAGCAAATTAAAACCAATGTTGGGCCTTGCTGGAGGAGTTTCATTCAAAGTCGAACTGTCAAGGGGTCCCCATCCACCCATCGTGTAAGGAACGCAAAATCAAGGAACATAATGCCGGTTTATCGGCACCTAAGGTGGCATGAGTGGAACAAAACACCGAGCAAAAGGCCAAGCCTTCCACCCATGCCCAGTATATAGGTGTGGTATTATAATAATAATAGATATTGTGATATAACAACAACAAGTTCCCACCTGGAACGAACTTCATCTTCACCTGCAACTAACAACGCTATAAGAGGGGCTGAGCAAGCGGGTAACATAGCCAAACAGTGGTTTTGCTAGGAAGGTGTCAAAGGTTAGAGGTTTCATGGCAACAAGGAGAGGCTGACATAAAAGATGGGTAGCGCGACATGTAACGATAGCATCGAGACAACTAAGCATGGCAATGGTAGTAAAGATATCCAAGGGTATGATCATCTTGCCTGGGATTCCACAAGGAAGAAGAACGAATCCATGAAGAAGACGAAGAAGAAGCCTCACAACTCCGGAACGAAACCGAAGCTAACAAGAGAAGCAACCGGAAAGAAGCAAACAACACGGTAAACACACAAGCATAAACATGGCATACGATGCACATCCAAGTATGATGCATGTCCGGTTTAAATATGCATGGTATGGCAAAGTGCACAAACAAAGCTACAAGTTAAGTGGAGCTCAATATGCAACGAGTTGCACATTGACGAAACACCACATTTAATTATTTAATTGACTCTCGTTTATTTACAAGACAAGATTAAATGTTTTTAACATGGCAAGAGGTGAAGCAAAAACAGACTACCTATTTAGACATTTTAAATGGGGCCGGAAAATAACAACAACAATTCCGGAAAATCCCCATGAGCATGTTTAGTAATATTTAAAGCAACAACAATTCACACGTTTAAAGTTGTTAACATGATGCGGATGATATGATCAAGTTTATGCAAGTTTTATTAAAGGTTGACATGAAGAAGATATGAAGTATATGTCACCGTGGTGGAAGGAAAAGGTGCCACGCAACAATTCCGAAAATGATGCCACGGCAACATATCGGTTCCGGTAACTCGTTGAGAGTCCGGTGCAAAAGGAAAGATGGCGTGAGTGAGTCAAACGAGATGGAAGGTGAGGTGTTCCCGTCACCGGGTTCCCACGGGTCGGCGACGAGGCAACCGAGGAACAAGACAAAAGATGATTCGGGCACGAAGCACACAAGGGAAAACATCTCATACAACACATCAAGCAACATCGTCCACGGGGTCGTCTCGGTATACCTTCGAAGCGTGCGTTTTCGGGGCGGTTTGAGATCGTAGTGGAAGTAGTGGTACACGTTCGTAGAGGGAAGTAGTCGTTCCGACGGAGAGGTACTTGGTGAATCCCTCGTTTCCGGGGCGACGGTAGTCGTTCACATTGCGTAGATGTACAAGTCGTCGGTAGAGGAAGTAGGCGTTCGGGCGTCGAGGTACTTGGCGCATCGTTGCAATTGGCGTAGTCGAACTTGACATATCCGAAGGGGTACTTGGCGGGTCGTCGTGGGAAGTAGTGGTACACGTTCGTAGTCGTTCACGGAGCTCGTAGCCGTTCGGTCGTCGTGGTACTTGGTCGTATCGGAGAGGAACTTGATGCATCCGAGAGGTACTTGGCGGTCTTGGGGGTCCCTCGTTCGACGAACTTGGCGTCCACGGCAGCAAGCAAAAGAGGCGCGGCAACATGGCAGCAAGCAAAAACAGCAGCAATACAAGGCACACAAACAAAACTGCAGCACGGGGAGGCGCTGCGGGAACGGCCGGCGAAGAGGAGGCAGCAGGCCTCGGGCGTTGGCGATGGAAGTGGCGCGGCGCCGCGGCCTGGCTGGAGACGTAGGCAGGGGCGCTCATGGCGAGCTGGGGATGGAGCAGAGCCGCCCGGCGCTGGGGATACGCGAGGAGCACGCTGGCGAGGAAGGGCCTGAGGAGGGAGCGAGGCAGCTCGTCCTGGCGATGTGGCTGGAAGGGAAAGCGGAGGGAGGCCACGGCCTGACCTGGTGACGAGGGTGCGGACGCGGGCCGGCGCCCTGGCGCGCGGGAGGTGGAGCTCCATGGCGCGGGAGGACGGAGGGGAGGGCGCTCGGGGCCTGGCCTGGCGATGCGGCGGCGATGGGGAGAAGGACGGCGCGGAGGAGGGAGGCCATGGCAGGCGCTCGGGGCGCGTCGGTAGCTAGGGGATCGGGGGGATCCTGAGGGAAGGGAGGCCGGGGCGCGCTAGTGAGGGAGCGTTGGGATCGGGACGAAGGGAGATGGGAATCGGGGCGAGGCTGTGGATCGGGGCAAGTGGCTCGGGCGACAGAGGGAGATCGAGGCTGTGAGCGAGGGTCGAGGGAACGATGCCTGGCGGCGGGGTGCGGGAGAAGAGAGCAAGAAGCCTGGGGTCGGCCTCGCTAGGGTTAGCGGTCGGAGCGGTCGGCCAGGAGTGGGCCTTGGGCCTGGAGGTTGGTTGACTGGGCCTCGGGCCAGGAGGTGGAGGTTTGGGCCTCTCTCTCCTATTTTTTAAAGCTGCTGCTGTTTTCCAAATAAAACAGAAAATCACAAGAGGAAAAGAAAGAAAAGAGGAGTTAGGAAAAGGCTTAGGGCATAGGGTAAAATTCCCTGGACTCACAAAAATGTGAGGAATATAAATAAAATTGTTTGAAGATTTTTGGAGGAACCTCGACACAACGGAAAAAGAAATATAGGGAGGTTTTAAAGGTGAAACTTGAATTAAAGAAGCATGGGGAATATATGCAAGTGTATTGGGTTAATTCCAATGAATGGAATATTTATATAGCTCCCTAAATATTGGGATGATATGTTATAAAGAGAAGACAACCTTCCCTCGATTTAAATGGACCGAAGGCCCACACGATTTATTTAGTTGCAAAAATTAATGAGATGATGGCATGATGACATGATGCAATGCAAAATAAAATAACACAAGCACAAAGAAACACACGGGAGGAACTCGGAACATCTGGAATCTTCTGGAATCTTCTGGAATCTTCTGGAATCTTCTGGTCTTCGGGCGTCACAACTCTCCCACACTAACAGAGGATCTCGACCCGAGATCCTAGAGATTGCACCGGGTAGAAACGAAAATAAGAGGTAAAACAAAGTTGCTTCTTTGACAGACGAGTGAAACCACGAACCTTGAGAGGTTGAACAAGTTGAAAGAAGAATACAACGGAGATGAACGAAGATGAAAGCACTCCGGTAAAATGAGGAACAAGGAACATTATGAGAACCTTGAAGGTTGAAAGACATTAAACAAGAGCTTACGAACCAAAAGAATATGAAACTGCAATGGTATGGCCAAGGAATAAGAATGACAGAATTTGGACAGCACTCCATCTGAAAATGGAAGGAATTAACAAGAACTTGAGGAGATGGGAAGATACTTGATGAAATCAACAACACATTGCCTCCGAAACAATTAAAAGAATGGCACAAGGTTAAGAAAGATTCAGACAGCACTCCGGTTGAAAAGAGAGGCAAACTAGATAGATGACGGAACTTGAATGAACAATACAACACTCCGGTTAAATGATAAAAAGGGAAAGAACATGATTCTCGATAAAAACGAGATGATGGTTAAAGAGAGATCAACATCACAATGCCTCCGGAATGAAAGAATAGAATATAGATCAATGAAAGAAATGAACGGAGAAAATATGACAACTTCTCTCAAAATTGAATTTGAAAGAGCATCTTTATGAAGAAGGGTTGAATGGAGTTGTTGGAAAAAATCAACAACGAAAACGAATAAGCTTGATGTGGGCTTATGGAAAACATCTCAAAATTAAGAGGTGACAACCAGCCACTGACAAAAACATTTGATTGGATTGAGATCAACAAGGAGATGAAAAACTTATTTCATCGGAATGATAAAAGAAGAACTTGGGTCATTTATAAGCACCACAATATCAACAATCCTTAGGGAAAGCTTTTAGGTGAAATACAACCCAAGATTACTCCAACAAATAAATTGAATGGTTGGAAAGATCTCCTGAACAAAGAAAATGATGGGTTTAAATATCTCATTCTTGATAACTCGTGAATCATGAAACATGAAGGAATTGTCAAGAATGACATACCACCATCTGAAAAGAAAAGGTAGAAAGGATTGCAATTGGAAAGCATGATGGAGAATGCTTGAGCTCCAACAAGAATCTTGATGAAGACTTCAAGGATAAATTAATCTTGATGAACCACCATGAAGAACTCCGGTAATGAAAGCATGAGAAGTGAAAGATGAAAAGAATAAGATTCAAGGCCTGCGATGAATTAGATGGAGGTTTGAAATGATGTAATTGACATAACTTGGAGCTCCGGAAAACAAGATGAACAACTTGAAAACTAGAATTTATTCCTCATGAATAAACTCTAAACGAAGGGATTAACCCACTTGGATGAAATAAGAATAAGAATTATGTTATGCATATCCTTCACCAATTTAAATTGATGACAACCAAAGGATTTGGCATACGACTTATTCTCATTGGAAAGAATTAAAGAGGGATCTAGCACAAGCTTGGGTAAATCTTCAACAAAGCACCGGTAGGATTATGAAAAGAACAAATGAATTGATATGGTAACAAGGAAGAGTAAACTTGAATGAACCACCGTAAAAAAAATATGGAGACGAACGAAGAGGCATCAATGAAGAATAGTTGGAGGTCGAAGTTGAAAACTGAGAACGAAAAATCTTCTGAAATGATGGCCTTCGGAGGATCACAATAGGAAGAATTCTTGAAATGCTTCGGATGGGTATAAAAGAATTCCTCACAATCTGAACAATAATGAGGATGGCATGATGCTAGAACCACGAATCTTGAAGAGAACGGCCAAATTTAAGAGAAACACTTCTCCGGTCTCCAAATGTTGAGAGTGAAGACGAGAAATGCCATGAAGAATTACGAGATACTCCGGACGAATGACAAGAGGAAGGTGGAGCTAAAGATGAAAATAATTGAAAACAAGCTTGGAGAAGGCATGTGACTGATGGAAATCATTCTTACGTCACACTTTGAAAAGAATTTCAGAATAACTCCAGAAAAATTAGAAGAGTCAGGTAAGATCCTGGGAAAAGACCTGTGGGTTAGGGCCCACTAAAGAAATCACCGTTGAAAAAGATTGCTTAAGAGATATTGCACCGGTTGAATTAAATGGCTTGAATAAGATAACAATCCTCAAAATAATTTGAACGGATTAAGAATGGAATTATGAATCTTCAGCACTCCGGATATGAATAACAAGAGGAGAATGATTAATTGGTGCACCGGAATAAGAAAGCATTGTGAAATCAGGAAAAGGATAAGATCAACACCGAAATCTTGAATTACATCCATCGGCAGAATTTGACAACAAAAGAATGATGAAGTTGAAGCTCTTGAGCATCTTCATGATAAAGCACCGGATAATGAAATTGAACGAAAAGAATGAAGAAACATCACATTAATAAAATGGATATTTCATTTGAGAATTGCTGGCTCCAAGAAGACGAAGGGTGGGAGGGTGGGGAAAAACAAAGACAACTTGGGATGAATGAAACAGACAATCGTCAGATTTCTCAACGACGTCCGTATGGAATAACTTGAAGAGAAGGCACACCGGTTGAAAAAGTAATTAACATGAAGATCTCGATGGTCAAGAAGAATTAGCACTCCCATAGAAATATGAGAACACCGATTAAGAAAGGTAGGAAATCAACATTTGACATCGAAGCAACTCGAATACCAGAATCAAAACGAAACAGAAGGATAGATATGTTTATGAAGAAGATTATGTTGCAACATATCTATCCGAACAGAGAATTGAACGAATGAATTCTGTAGGTACATCAACTTGTTGAGAAGCCACTTGGAGAACAAAAGGTAAATAAAAAGGAACAAGGAACAGATAGAACAAATACAAGATAGAAGTTTCATTCCACATCTTCGTGCTGAAAGCTCATGGAACGTGTTACAAAAGGGTTTTGCAATCCCCGGATCAGCATAGCCAAGGACCCTTTAAGATGCAACTCCTGATCAGAACAAGTCCATAAAACCACTTCACTCAATGTAGAACCCCGAACTTCATATCGAGCATCCGTTGGAAGAATGCCTAGAACTACTGGATGAACCCACCTATTAATTTCCGAAAGTTTCCAGTTATGCAATCAGGTGTTGGGGATACAGGGGAAGCACCGCGCAATCAACTCTAAACCTACATCCAGCTGTATCCATCCTTCAACACATAACCAGTTGTTCTCGGAAACCGTTTACCTCGGACCTTCGAAACGCATCTACTATACAAGCTATGGCAATACTCCCGAACTACCTCCCCAGTACTGGGTGATGTCGGGGTTATCTTGCCACTAACCGTATAAGAGAGATTTCGATGTCGGCCGTCTTAAGTATTCTAGTACTGCCGCGATGGATTTGTGACGACAACACCTCGGAGCTCAACTCCCCGGGACACTGCCACAACCCCTAATGTCAGGAGGCATCGAGAACAATGTTCTCGTCACAAAGACATCGAAACAATCCAAACAATACTCGCGAGATCCCTAAAAAAATTTGTGCAATTTTTGAAAGTAGAAGAGACAAGAGTAATCGTCAGGAGTCCTCACCAGAGTGAAAAAGGATGAGAAGCAAAGAATTCCTACTTTCCGATATATATATAGGACTCAAAACATTTTCAGTGTGTGCCTAGACTCAACCGTCAACGATTCGATCAATCAGTGGGGGCTTCTAGGTCGGAGAAGGCTCTGAATACCAACTTGTAATGCCCAGGATGGGACTATACCTCCTACGTGTCGAGGCACGACTTAAAGGTATAAGCCCATCCTAGAATGATCTCAAGTTTGGTATCTTTGCACGACTCATGTAAAAGAGGGATTAACTTGCAAAAGAAGATAGTTGGCTTACACTCGCCACTTCACACAATACATTACATAAGCAAAACATCATTCAAAACATCACAACCCGACTACGGGTGAAGATCCAAAAGAAAGATACCAAAACAACATAAAGCCACAGGTCCGGATCGAATCCTAGTAGAAACCACTACTGATCGTCGAAACGTAACAAGCATACGGCCAAACTCTTCATCGAGCTCCCAGTGGAGAACTTGAACCAGCTCCTGCATCAATCTCGGCTGAACCTGCATCTGGTGTTGTAGTATCTGTGAGCCACGAGGACTCAGCAATCCCATAACCATGGGTATCAAGACTAGCAAAGCTTTAAGGGTAGGAAGAGATAAAGTGGTGAGGTTGCAGCAGCGGCTAAGCATAATATGGTGGCTAACTTACGAGTACCAGAATAAGATGAGCATCTACGCAAACGGTCGCAAAAGTAGTGATCGCTAAAGATCCTGAACTACATATGAATCAAACATAACCCCATCGTGTTCTCTTCTCAAAGTGAAAAGAGACAGTCACGGTTACTCACACAGTTGTGTGTTTTACTTCGGATCCTCTGTCAAGTTTTCTACAACCGGACATTAACAAATTCCAATCTGCCACATAACCGCGGGCACGGCTTTCGAAAGATTATAACCCTGCAGGGGTGTCCCAACTTAGCCCATCACAAGCTCTCACGATTAACTGAAGTGATAAATATAATATCATCACTCCTTATCTTAGGGAAATCCGATCAGGCGCGGCATCTCGGTAGCACAAGTCATTTCGACAATGGTAAAACAAGTCCAGCAAGACCTCCCGGTGTGTCGACACCCTGATAGTAGCCGCGCGTATCTCGTCTCAGGCCACAACTGGATGGGCGATGCTACAGGTTATACCAGATACCTCGGGTTTCCCCAAGGCGGCCCTGCAGGACCCCCGTTTGGGACCAACACCATCAGCACTGGCCCCCCTGCTGTTGGGGAACGTAGTATTTTCAAAATTTTCCTACGATCACGCAAGATCTATCTACTAGATGCATAGCAACGAGAGGGGAGAGTGTGTCTACGTACCCTCGTAGACCGAAAGCGGAAGCGTTTATCAACGCGGTTGATGTAGTCGTGCACCTTCACGATCCGTCCCGATCTAGTACCGAACGTACGGCACCTCCGCGTTCAGCACACGTTCAGCTCGATGACGTCCTCGCCTTCTTGATCCAGCAAGACGGGCGAAGTAGTAGATGAGTTCCGGCAGCACGACGGCGTGGTGACGGTTGTTGATGAAGAACAATCTCTGCAGGGCTTCGCCAAGCACTACAGAAACTAGACGGAGGATAAACTAGAGGGTCGGGGTAGCCGGCACACGGCTTGGTGTATCTTGATTTGTCTTGGGTGCTAGCCCTACCCCTCTATTTATATGTTGAGCCTTGGGGTCGAAACTTGGAGTAAAAGCCTTCACAAAGTCGGTTTCACCCGAAAGGCAAGAGTCCTTCTCGGACTCCAGGGCCAGACGCCAGGGTTCCCGGCGTCTGGACCCAGACGCCAGGGACCCTGGCGTCTGGCCCCTGGACTCCGCAAAACTTCCTTTTGCGCTTCCCAAAAACCTTATGTGCTTTCCCTTTTGGCCCAAATAACGTGTTCTCGTACCCAAACACTTCGGGAAACATCCGGAACCTCTTCCGGTGAATTCCGGAACCCTTCCGGAGGTCAAACACTATTATCTCATATATTAATCTTTATCTCCGGACCATTCCGGAGTTCCTCGTCATGTCCGTGATCACATCCTGGACTCCGAATAACATTCGGTCACCAACATACATAACTCATTAAATACTATATCGTCAACGAACGTTTAAGCGTGCGGACCCTACGGGTTCGAGAACTATGTAGACATGACCGAGAAATCTCTCCGGTCAATAACCAATAGCGGAACCTGGATGCCCATATTGGCTCCTACATATTCTACGAAGATCTTTATCGGTCGAACCGCATAACAACATACGTTGTTCCTTTTGTCATCGGTATGTTACTTGCCCGAGATTCGATCGTCGGTATCACTATACCTAGTTCAATCTCGTTACCGGCAAGTCTCTTTACTCGTTCCGTAACACATCATCTCGTGACTAACTCATTAGTCTTTTGCTTGCAAGGCTTATTATGATGTGTGTTACCGAGAGGGCCCAGAGATACCTCTCCGACACTCGGAGTGACAAATCCTAATCTTGATCTATGCCAACACCACGAATACTTTCGGAGACACCTGTAGAGCATCTTTATGATCACCCAGTTACGTTGTGACGTTTGATAGCACACAAGGTGTTCCTACGGTATTCGGGAGTTGCATAATCTCATAGTCATAGGAACATGTATAAGTCATGAAGAAAGCAATAGCAGTTAAACTTAAACGATCATAGTGCTATGCTAACGGATGGGTCTTGTCCATCACATCATTCTCCTAATGATGTGATCCCGTTGATCAAATGACAACTCATGTCTATGGCTAGGAAACATAACCATCTTTGATCAATGAGCTAGTCTAGTAGAGGCATACTAGGGACATACTGTTTTGTCTATGTATCCACACATGTACTAAGTTTCCGGTTAATACAATTCTAGCATGAATAAAAGTCTGTATAAAACCATATGCTTTGATCACCTCATCAAAGCGTATATTCCAACTCCGAGATGCTTGCACCAGTCCATAGATGGATCGTTGGAGTTTGCATACTTTGTTAGCACCTTTTGGATCGACAAAACCTTCTGGTTGCATCATATACAACTCTTCTTTGAGATATCCATTTAGGAATGCAGTTTTGACATCCATTTGCCAGATTTCATAATCATAAAATGCGGCAATTGCTAACATGATTCGGACAGACTTAAGCATCGCTACAGGTGAGAAAGTCTCATCGTAGTCAACTCCTTGAACTTGTCAAAAACCTTTCGCAACAAGTCGAGCTTTGTAAACAGTAATATTACCGTCTGCGTCGGTCTTCCTCTTGAAGATCCATTTATTTTCGATGGCCTGCCGATCATCGGGCAAGTCAACCAAAGTCCATACTTTGTTCTCATACATGGATCCCATCTCAGATTTCATGGCTTCAAGCCATTTTGCGGAATCTGGGCTCATCATCGCTTCCTCATAGTTCGTAGGTTCATCATGGTATAGTAACATGATTTCCAGAACTGGGTTGCCGTACCACTCTGGTGCGGAACGTACTCTGGTTGATCTACGACGTTCAGTAGAAACTTGATCCGAAGTTTCATGATCATTATCATCAACTTCCTCACTAATTGGTGTAGGAATCACTGGAACAATTTCCTGTGATGTACTACTTTCCAATATGGGAGAAGGTACAATTACCTCATCAAGTTCTACTTTCCTCCCACTCACTTCTTTCGAGAGAAACTCTTTTTCTAGAAAGGATCCGTTCTTAGCAACGAACATTTTGCCTTCGGATCTGTGATAGAAGGTGTACCCAACAGTCTCTTTTGGGTATCCTATGAAGACACATTTTTCCGACTTGGGATCGAGCTTATCAGGTTGAAGTGTTTTCACATAAGCATCGCAGCCCCAAATTTTAAGAAACGACAACTTTGGTTTCTTGCCAAACCATAGTTCATAAGGTGTCGTATCAACGGATTTAGATGGTGCCCTATTTAACGTGAATGCAGCTGTCTCTAAAGCATAACCCCAAAACGATAGTGGTAAATCGGTAAGAGACATCATAGATCGCACCATATCTAATAAAGTATGGTTACGACGTTCGGACACACCATTACGCTGTGGTGTTCCAGGTGGCGTGAGTTGTGAAACTATTCCACATTGTTTCAAATGAAGACCAAACTCGTAACTCAAATATTCTCCTCCACGATCAGATCGTAGGAACTTTATTTTCTTGTTACGATGATTCTCTACTTCACTCTGAAATTCTTTGAACTTTTCAAATGTTTCAGACTTGTGTTTCATTAAGTAGATATACCCATATCTGCTCAAATCATCAGTGAAGGTCAGAAAATAACGATACCCGCCGCGAGCATCAACACTCATTGGTCCACATACATCAGTATGTATGATTTCCAACAAATCTGTTGCTCGCTCCATGGTTCCAGAGAACGGAGTTTTAGTCATCTTGCTCATGAGCCATGGTTCGCAAGCACCAAGTGATTCATAATCAAGTGATTCCAAAAGTCCATCTTTATGGAGTTTCTTCATGCGTTTTACACCAATATGACCTAAACGGCAGTGCCACAAATAAGTTGCACTAGCATTATTAACCTTGCATCTTTTGGTTTCAATATTATGAATATGTGTATCACTACAATCGAGATCCAATAAGAATAGACCACTCTTCAAGGGTGCATGACCATAAAAGATATTATTCATAAAAATGGAACAACCATTATTCTCTGATTTAAATGAATAACCGTCTCGCAATAAACAAGATCCAGATATAATGTTCATGCTTAACGCTGGCACCAAATAACAATTATTTAGGTCTAAAACTAATCCCGAAGGTAGATGTAGAGGTAGCGTGCCGACGGCGATCACATCGACTTTGGAACCGTTTCCCACGCGCATCGTCACCTCGTCCTTAGCTAATCTTCGTTTAATCCGTAGTCCCTGTTTCGAGTTACAAATATTAGCAACCGAACCGGTATCAAATACCCAGGTACTACTACGAGCATTAGTAAGGTACACATCAATAACATGTATATCACATATACCTTTTTTCATCTTGCCATCCTTCTTATCCGCCAAATACTTGGGGCAGTTCCGCTTCCAGTGTCCAGTCCCCTTGCAGTAGAAGCACTCAGTTTCAGGCTTGGCTCCAGATTTGGGTTTCTTCGTTGAAGTAGCAACTGACTTGCTATTCTTTTTGAAGTTCCCTTTCTTTCCCTTGCCCTTTTTCTTGAAACTAGTGGTCTTCTTAACCATCAACACTTGATGCTCCTTTTTGATTTCGACCTCCGCAGCTTTGAGCATAGCGAAGAGCTCGGGAATTGTCTTTTGCATCCCTTGCATGTTATAGTTCATCACGAAGCCTTTATAGCTTGGTGGCAGTGATTGAAGAACTCTATCAATAACACTATCCTCGTCAACTTTGCAACCAAGTTGAGTCATATGATTGTAGTACCCAGACATTCTGAGCAAGTGTTCACTGATAGAACTATTCTCCTCCATTTTGCAGCTGTAGAACTTATTGGAAATCTCATATTTCTCAATTCGGGCATTTGCTTGAAATATTAACTTCAACTCCTGGAACATCTCATATGCTCCATGACGTTCAAAACGTCGTTGAAGTCCCGGTTCTAAGCCGTAAAGCATGGCACACTGAACTATCGTGTAGTCATCAGACCGTGATTGCCAGACGTTCAAAGCGTCTGCATCAGCAGAAGGGGGCTTGTCACCTAGCGGTGCTTCAAGGACATAATTCTTCTGTGCAGCAATGAGGATAATCCTCAGGTTACGGACCCAGTCCGTGTAATTGCTACCATCATCTTTCAACTTAGCTTTCTCTAGGAATGCATTAAAATTCAAAGGAACGATAGCACGGGCCATTGATCTACAACGACATAGATATGCAAAACTATCAGGACTAAGTTCATGATAAATTAAAGTTCAATTTAATCATATTAATTTAAAGAACTCCCACTTAGATAGACATCCCTTTGGTCATCTAAATGATCACGTGATCCAAATCAACTAAACCATGTCCGATCATCACGTGAGATGGAGTAGTCTCAATGGTGAACATCTTATGTTGATCATATCTACTATATGATTCACGCTCGACCTTTCGGTCTCCAGTGTTCCGAGGCCATATCTGTATATGCTAGGCTCGTCAAGTTTAACCCGAGTATTCTGCGTGTGCAAAACTGGCTTACACCCGTTGTATTTGAACGTAGAGCTTATCACACCCGATCATCACGTGGTGTCTCGGCACGACGAACTTTCGCAACGGTGCATACTCAGGGAGAACACTTATACCTTGAAATTTAGTAAGGGATCATCTTATAATGCTACCGTCGTTCTAAGCAAAATAAGAAGCATAATAAGATAAACATCACATGAAATCAAAATATGTGACATGATATTGCCATCATCATCTTGTGCTTTTGATCTCCATCTCCAAAGCACCGTCATGATCACCTTCGTCACCGGCGCGACACCTTGATCTCCATCGTAGCATCGTTGTCGTCTCGCCAACTATTGCTTCTACGACTATCGCTACCGTTTAGTGATAAAGTAAAGCAATTACATGGCGATTGCATTTCATACAATAAAGCGACAACCATATGGCTCCTGCCAGTTGCCGATAACTTTACAAAACATGATCATCTCATACAAAACCGTATAACTCATCATGTCTTGACCATATCACATCACAACATGCCCTGCAAAAACAAGTTAGACGTCCTCTACTTTGTTTGTTGCAAGTTTTACGTGGCTGCTACGGGCTTTAGCAAGAACCGTTCTTACCTACGCATACAAAACCACAACGATGTTTCGTCAAGTATGTGCTGTTTTAACCTTCACAAGGACCGAGCGTAGCCACACTTGATTCAGCTAAAGTGAGAGAGACAGACACCCGCCAGTCACCTTTAAGCAACGAGTGCTCGTAACGGTGAAACCAGTCTCGCGTAAGCGTACGCGTAATGTCGGTCCGGGCCGCTTCATCTCACAATACCGCCGAAGCAAAGTATGACATGCTGGTAAGCAGTATGACTAGTATCATCCACAATCTCATTGTGTTCTACTCGTGCATATCATCTACGCATAAACCTGGCTCATGATGCCACTGTTGGGGAACGTAGTATTTTCAAAATTTTCCTACGATCACGCAAGATCTATCTACTAGATGCATAGGAACGAGAGGGGAGAGTGTGTCTACGTACCCTCGTAGACCGAAAGCGGAAGCGTTTATCAACGCGGTTGATGTAGTCGTGCACCTTCACGATCCGTCCCGATCTAGTACCGAACGTACGGCACCTCCGCGTTCAGCACACGTTCAGCTCGATGACGTCCTCGCCTTCTTGATCCAGCAAGACGGGCGAAGTAGTAGATGAGTTCCGGCAGCACGACGGCGTGGTGACGGTTGTTGATGAAGAACAATCTCTACAGGGCTTTGCCAAGCACTACAGAAACTAGACGGAGGATAAACTAGAGGGTCGGGGTAGCCGGCACACGGCTTGGTGTATCTTGATTTGTCTTGGGTGCTAGCCCTACCCCTCTATTTATATGTTGAGCCTTGGGGTCGAAACTTGGAGTAAAAGCCTTCACAAAGTCGGTTTCACCCGAAAGGCAAGAGTCCTTCTCAGACTCCAGGGCCAGACGCCAGGGTTCCCGGCGTCTGGACCCAGACGCCAGGGACCCTGGCGTCTGGCCCCTGGACTCCGCAAAACTTCCTTTTGCGCTTCCCAAAAACCTTGTGTGCTTTCCCTTTTGGCCCAAATAACGTGTTCTCGTACCCAAACACTTCGGGAAACATCCGGAACCTCTTCCGGTGAATTCCGGAACCCTTCCGGAGGTCAAACACTATTATCTCATATATTAATCTTTATCTCCGGACCATTCCGGAGTTCCTCGTCATGTCCGTGATCACATCCTGGACTCCGAATAACATTCGGTCACCAACATACATAACTCATTAAATACTATATCGTCAACGAACGTTTAAGCGTGCGGACCCTACGGGTTCGAGAACTATGTAGACATGACCGAGACATCTCTCCGGTCAATAACCAATAGCGGAACCTGGATGCCCATATTGGCTCCTACATATTCTACGAAGATCTTTATCGGTCGAACCGCATAACAACATACGTTGTTCCTTTTGTCATCGGTATGTTACTTTCCCGAGATTCGATCGTCGGTATCACTATACCTAGTTCAATCTCGTTACCGGCAAGTCTCTTTACTCGTTCCGTAACACATCATCTCGTGACTAACTCATTAGTCTTTTGCTTGCAAGGCTTATTATGATGTGTGTTACCGAGAGGGCCCAGAGATACCTCTCCGACACTCGGAGTGACAAATCCTAATCTTGATCTATGCCAACACCACGAATACTTTCGGAGACACCTGTAGAGCATCTTTATGATCACCCAGTTATGTTGTGACGTTTGATAGCACACAAGGTGTTCCTACGGTATTCGGGAGTTGCATAATCTCATAGTCATAGGAACATGTATAAGTCATGAAGAAAGCAATAGCAGTAAAACTAAACGATCATAGTGCTATGCTAACGGATGGGTCTAGTCCATCACATCATTCTCCTAATGATGTGATCACGTTGATCAAATGACAACTCATGTCTATGGCTAGGAAACATAACCATCTTTGATCAATGAGCTAGTCTAGTAGAGGCATACTAGGGACATATTGTTTTGTCTATGTATCCACACATGTACTAAGTTTCCGGTTAATACAATTCTAGCATGAATAAAAGACATTTATCATGATATAAGGAAATACAAATAACATCTTTATTATTGCCTCTAGGGCATATTTCCTTCACCTGCTCTGTAGAAAGAATCCTCGGGTAGCGCTAACTCCCTATGCAAATTTAATTGATTAATTAAGTTGTTATTATGAGCAAATTAAAACCAATGTTGGGCCTTGCTGGAGGAGTTTTATTCAAAGTCGAACTGTCAAGGGGTCCCCATCCACCCATCGTGTAAGGAACGCAAAATCAAGGAACATAATGCCGGTTTATCGGCACCTAAGGTGGCATGAGTGGAACAAAACACCGAGCAAAAGGCCAAGCCTTCCACCCATGCCCAGTATATAGGTGTGTTATTATAATAATAATAGATATTGTGATATAACAACAACAAGTTCCCACCTGGAACGAACTTCATCTTCACCTGCAACTAACAACGCTATAAGAGGGGCTGAGCAAGCGGGTAACATAGCCAAACAGTGGTTTTGCTAGGAAGGTGTCAAAGGTTAGAGGTTTCATGGCAACAAGGAGAGGCTGACATAAAAGATGGGTAGCGCGACATGTAACGATAGCATCGAGACAACTAAGCATGGCAATGGTAGTAAAGGTATCCAAGGGTATGATCATCTTGCCTGGGATTCCACAAGGAAGAAGAACGGATCCATGAAGAAGACGAAGAAGAAGCCTCACAACTCCGGAACGAAACCGAAGCTAACAAGAGAAGCAACCGGAAAGAAGCAAACAACACGGTAAACACACAAGCATAAACATGGCATACGATGCACATCCAAGTATGATGCATGTCCGGTTTAAATATGCATGGCATGGCAAAGTGCACAAACAAAGCTACAAGTTAAGTGGAGCTCAATATGCAACGAGTTGCACATTGACGAAACACCACATTTAATTATTTAATTGACTCTCGTTTATTTACAAGACAAGATTAAATGTTTTTAACATGGCAAGAGGTGAAGCAAAAACAGACTACCTATTTAGACATTTTAAATGGGGCCGGAAAATAACAACAACAATTCCGGAAAATCCCCATGAGCATGTTTAGTAATATTTAAAGCAACAACAATTCACACGTTTAAAGTTGTTAACATGATGCGGATGATATGATCAAGTTTATGCAAGTTTTATTAAAGGTTGACATGAAGAAGATATGAAGTATATGTCACCGTGGTGGAAGGAAAAGGTGCCACGCAACAATTCCGAAAATGATGCCACGGCAACATATCGGTTCCGGTAACTCGTTGAGAGTCCGGTGCAAAAGGAAAGATGGCGTGAGTGAGTCAAACGAGATGGAAGGTGAGGTGTTCCCGTCACCGGGTTCCCACGGGTCGGCGACGAGGCAACCGAGGAACACGACAAAAGATGATTCGGGCACGAAGCACACAAGGGAAAACATCTCATACAACACATCAAGCAACATCGTCCACGGGGTCGTCTCGGTATACCTTCGAAGCGTGCGTTGTCGGGGCGGTTCGAGATCGTAGTGGAAGTAGTGGTACACGTTCGTAGAGGGAAGTAGTCGTTCCGACGGAGAGGTACTTGGCGAATCCCTCGTTTCCGGGGCGACGGTAGTCGTTCACGTTGCGTAGATGTACAATTCGTCGGTAGAGGAAGTAGGCGTTCGAGCGTCGAGGTACTTGGCGCATCGTTGCACTTGGCGTAGTCGAACTTGACATATCCGAAGGGGTACTTGGCGGGTCGTCGTGGGAAGTAGTGGTACACGTTTGTAGTCGTTCACGGAGCTCGTAGCCGTTCGGTCGTCGTGGTACTTGGTCGTATCGGAGAGGAACTTGATGCATCCGAGAGGTACTTGGCGGTCTTGGGGGTCCCTCGTTCGACGAACTTGGCGTCCACGGCAGCAAGCAAAAGAGGCGCGGCAACATGGCAGCAAGCAAAACAGCAGCAATACAAGGCACACAAACAAAACTGCAGCACGGGGAGGCGCTGCGGGAACGGTCGGCGAAGAGGAGGTAGCAGGCCTCGGGCGCTGGCGATGGAAGTGGCGCGGCACCGCGGCCTAGCTGGAGACGTAGGCAGGGGCGCTCATGGAGAGCTGGGGATGGAGCAGAGCTGCCCGGCGCTGGGGATACGCGAGGAGCACGCTGGCGAGGAAGGGCCTGAGGAGGGAGCGAGGCAGCTCGTCCTGGCGATGCGGCTGGAAGGGAAACCGGAGGGAGGCCACGGCCTGACCTGGTGACGAGGGTGCGGACGCGGGCCGGCGCCCTGGCGCGCTGTAGGTGGAGCTCCATGGCGCGGGAGGACGGAGGGGAGGGCGCTCGGGGCCTGGCCTGGCGATGTGGCGGCGATGGGGAGAAGGACGGCGCGGAGGAGGGAGGCCATGGCAGGCGCTCGGGGCGCGTCGGTAGCTAGGGGATCGGGGGGATCCTGAGGGAAGGGAGGCCGGGGCGCGCTGGTGAGGGAGCGTTGGGATCGGGACGAAGGGAGATGGGAATCGGGGCGAGGCTGTGGATCGGGGCAAGTGGCTCGGGCGACAGAGGGAGATCGAGGCTGTGAGCGAGGGTCGAGGGAACGATGCCTGGCGGCGGGGTGCGGGAGAAGAGAGCGAGAAGCCTGGGGTCGGCCTCGCTAGGGTTAGCGGTCGGAGCGGTCGGCCAGGAGTGGGCCTTGGGCCTGGAGGTTGGCTGACTGTGCCTCGGGCCAGGAGGTGGAGGTTTGGGCCTCTCTCTCCTATTTTTTAAAACTGCTGCTGTTTTCCAAATAAAACAGAAAATCACAAGAGGAAAAGAAAGAAAAGAGGAGTTAGAAAAAGGCTTAGGGCATAGGGTAAAATTCCCTGGACTCACAAAAATGTGAGGAATATATATAAAATTGTTTGAAGATTTTTGGAGGAACCTCGATACAACGGAAAAAGAAATATAGGGAGGTTTTAAAGGTGAAACTTGAATTAAAGAAGCATGGGGAATATATGCAAGTGTATTGGGTTAATTCCAACGAATGGAATATTTATATAGCTCCCTAAATATTGGGATGATATGTTATAAAGAGAAGACAACCTTCCCTCGATTTAAATGGACCGAAGGCCCACACGATTTATTTAGTTGCAAAATTTAATGAGATGATGGCATGATGACATGATGCAATGCAAAATAAAATAACACAAGCACAAAGAAACACACGGGAGGAACTCGGAACATCTGGAATCTTCTGGAATCTTCTGGTCTTCGGGCGTCACAGTGCGTTCGCTAAAAAAAAAGGAGGCGTGTTTCCTCGTGGGAAGCCTCGATGTGCCAGTCATGCATCGATGTGCCAGGAGCGCACGAGGGAATCGAGGGAAACTAACGATTCGGGCCTTCATCTGCCGCTCAGGCCTACCGGGCCGAGGAGTCAAACAGACCATCGTGCCGGCCCATATAGTGAGGGGGCCATGCCTGGGCCAAGGAGGACAGCACGCTGATAACCCACAAGTGTAGGGGATCGCAACAGTTTTCGAGGGTAAAGTATTCAACCCAAATTTATTGATTCGGCACAATGGGAGCCAAATAATACTCTTAAGTATTAGCAGCTGAGTTGTCAATTCAACCACACCTGGAAACTTAGCATCTGCAGCAAGGTAATTTAGTAGCAAAGTAATATGGAAATAGTGGTAACATCAATAAAAGTAACGGTAGTGTTTTTGTAGTTTTTGTAACAGTAGTGGCGGAAAAGTAAATAAGCAACAAGAAATATGTGAAAAGCTCATAGGCATTGGATCGGTGATGGGAAATTATGTCGGATGTGATTCCTCATGTAAAACTTATAACCTAGGGTGACACAGAACTAGCTCCAGTTCATCAATGTAATGTAGGCATGTATTTCGAATATAGTCATACGTGCTTATGGAAAAAAACTTGCATGACATCTTTTATCCTACCCTCCCGTGGCAGCGGGGTCCTAATGGAAACTAAGGGATATTAAGGCCTCCTTTTAATAGAGTACCGGACCAAAGCATTAACACATAGTGAATACATGAACTCCTCAAACTACGGTCATCACCGGGAGTGGTCCCGATTATTGTCACTTCGGGGTTGCCGGATCATAACACATAGTAGGTGACTATTGACTTGCAAGATAGGATCGAGAACACACATATATTCATGAAAACATAATAGGTTCAGATCTGAAATCATGGCACTCGGGCCCTAGTGACAAGCATTAAGCATGGCAAAGTCATAGCAACATGAATCTTAAAACACAGTGGATACTAGGGATCAAACCCTAACAAAACTAACTCGATTACATGGTAAATCTCATCCAACCCATCACCGTCCAACAAGCCTACGATGGGATTACTCACGCACGGCTGTGAGCATCATGGAATTGGTGATGGAGGAAGGTTGATGATGACGATGGCGACGATCTCCACTCTGTGGAGCCACGAACAGACTCCAGATCAGCCCTCCCGGGAGAGATTAGGGCTTGGCGGCGGCTCCATATCGTAAAACGCGATAATGCTTCCTCTCTGATTTTTCTTCTCCCCGAAAGTGAATATATGGAGTCCGGGGGTACGTTGGTGGAGCAACAGTGGGCCCACGGGGCAGGGGGCGTGCCCCCACCCTCGTGGACAGGGTGTGGGCCCCCTGGCATGGATCTTTCCGCAGATATTTTTTATATTTTCCAAAATAATTCTCCATTGATTTTCAGGTCATTCCGAGAACTTTTATTTCTACACAAAAATAACACCATGGCAATTCTACTGAAAACAGCGTCAGTCCGGGTTAGTTCCATTCAAATCATGCAAGTTAGAGTCCAAAACAAGGGCAAAAGTGTTTGGAAAAGTAGATACGTTGGAGACGTATCAACTCCCCCAAGCTTAAACCTTTGCTTGTCCTCAAGCAATTCAGTTGATAAACTGAAAGTGATAAAGAAAAACTTTGACAAACTCGGTTTGCTCTTGTTGTTGTAAATATGTAAAGCCAGCATTCAAGTTTTCGGCAAAGATCATGAACTAACCACATTCACAATAACTTCCAGGTCTCATGTCTACTCATATCAATGACAAAATCAACTAGCGAGCAATAATAATAAACCTCGGATGACAACACTTTCTCAAAACAATCATAATATGATATAAAAAGATGGTATCTCGCTAGCCCTTTCTGAGACCGCAAAACATAAATGCAGAGCACCTTTAAAGATCAAGCAAGGACTGACTAGACATTGTAATTCATGGTAAAAGAGATCCAGTCATGATCATACTCAATGCAAATTAATAGCAATACATGCAAATGACAGAGGTGCTCTCCAAGTGGTGCTCTTTAATAAGAGGATGGTGACTTAGCATAAAAGAAATAGATAGATCCTTCGCAGAGGGAAGCATGGATTTGTAGAGGTGCCAGAGCTCGATTTTTAAATAGAGATGAATAATATTTTGAGCGGTACACTCTCATTGTCAACATAACAACTAATAATCTCGATATCTTCCACGCTACACACATTATGGGCGGTTCCCAAACAGAATGGTAAAGTTTATACTCCCCCAACCACCAACAAGCACACTCCACGGCTAGCCCAAAATAACGGGTACCGTCCAAACCAGCAACAGCCCTGGGGGAGTTTTCTTTAATTATTATGATTTGAACATGGGACTGGGCATCCCGGTTACCAGCCTTCTCATGAATGATGAGCGGAGTCCACTCATCGTGAGAATAACCCGCCTAGCATGGAATATATAGACAGCCCTAGTTGATACATGAGATGTTCGAGCATACAAAACAGAATTTTATTTGAAGGTTTAGAGTTTGGCACATACAAATTTACTTGGAACGGCAGGTAGATACCGCATATAGGAAGGTATGGTGGACTCATGTGGAATAACTATGGGGTTTATGGAAGTGGATGCACAAGCAGTATTCCAGCTTAGTACAGGTGAAGGCTAGAAAGAGACTGGGAAGCGACCAGCTAGAGAGCAACAATAGTCATGAACATGCATTAAAATTAATCAACAATGAATGCAATCATGAGTAGGATATAATTCACCATGAACATAAATATTGTGGAGGCTATGTTGATTTTGTTTCAACTACATGCGTGACATGTGTGTGATGCCCGGATAATTAAGCTACAGTAATCCCCAGATTAATGTTGCCTAGTCGTTGCTATTACTGTTACTAATCTCGCTTAGGTTCGATACCGGTTCAAATTTCAATTTAAATTAAATCAAACAAGTAAAGTTTTCAAATGACAAAACTAAAATGTCTAAAGTATTGCAAATATCCCATATCTAATTATGGTGATGACCCAACATTTTTGTAAAGTATTTAAATGCCCTTTTATGAATACAACATAGGCTAAAAATAATTATTAATGGCTTTTAAATAATAAACAATTGTAAACATGTTTTATTAAAGTGCCAAATTGTTTGTGGCAGTTACATAATTAATATTTAATAATACTAATTTAGGGACTAGTTGTATATTTTACAAGAGCTAAAATAAAATGAAAATAATAAGAAAGCAGATATATAAAAAGTAGAAACAAAGGAAAAAAACAAAAGGAAAAGAAAAGGAAAACCAGGCCTCCCCTCCCCTGGGCCTTGGCCCACTAGGCCACCAGGCCGACCCACCTAGATCGTCCCTTCCCCCGCTCCCCTGGCCTATTAGGCCACCCACCCCGCAACCCTAACCCCCCACTCGCTGCCTTTCCCTCCCCACTCCCACGATCCCACTCTCCATCCTTGATCTGGATCGGGGGCGTGCGCCCCCCGACCCCAACAACCGACGCCGCCGCCAATCCCCGCGGCCACCACGTTAGGCCCGCTCGCCGTTGGGTCAGCCCCACAAGAAGACCTCGCCCCTCCTCGCTTCCTCGGATCTGCCCCGCCCGAACGCCAACCGTCGCCAGCGCTGCACCAACCCCGACGACTGCGCCATCGGCGTCGCCTCTCCGTCCTCTTCCCCTCCCCGAGCCGCTCTCTCGCGCCTCGACGCCCCCGTACATCGGTGCCGTTTGTGAGCTCCCTCCTCTCTCTCTTCCCAATCCATCGCCGCACCTCACGCCACCGCCGCTGGCTGCACCCACGGCCATGGCCGCCGGTGGTGCTGATGGCTTCTCGCCCCTTGTTGGTTACCCCAAGTGGAAGGTTGAGATGTAGCGTAGCGGCAAATTTCCCTTGGCAAAGATACCAAGGATCGAATCCCGTGAGACTCCGAGGGTCGACAAGTAGGTGTCAACGGCGCCAGAAACTTAGCGGTTGACGGGACCTGCACACAGATACAGATAACTTTGGTCCCAACGAGTACAGAGAGGTTGTCAATCCCTCCGGCCTTATTGTTTACAAAGGATCAAACACAAGAGATAATAATGATAGCTATGACTGCAACTAGGAAATAAAAACAGGAAGTAAATAGAAGGTGTGATCAGCGGTGGTAATATGGACCAGGGTCCCATGATGTTCACTAGTGATGTCTCTCTCCCAAAAGACGATAAAATAGCAAAGCGAGGTAAACAAATTACAGCTGGGCAATTGACAGGATTAAACCAATGCTAACTATGCTGCAAAGAAAGGTAGAGGCTCAAAAGCATGGGCGGTACACCAAGGCAAGTAGACCGAAATCCATCTGCATCTACTACTAATCATCCACCTTGAGATATCTATCCAGAACATCTCGCTGGTATTAAGTTGCGAATCCCACCCAAAGTGTAAACTCAAAGCAACAGACAATTGCATTAAAAGAACTTTGCGTAAAGTAAACAATCCTTGCACCCGCAAGTACAAGCACCGTTGTTTTCTCCCTTGTGGCAACAGCACATCCCCTAGACTCATGTTTCTGTCACTCAAGCTAGTCATCAGGGGGCATGAACCCACAATCAAGCATAACGCTCCCTCTTGGAGTTACTACCTACTACTTGGCCAAAGCAATAAACAGCAACGGAGAACATGCAAGAATTACTCAAGAACAAAGATATAAAAGAGGTGAATCAAATATATTACTCAAACACAATCTGAACATAGTCTCATAATCCATCAGATCCCAGCAAACTCAGCAAAGCAACAACAGAAAGATTACATATGTGCCTCGATCATGTAGGGCAGCTCACGAGGTCTAAACCATGAAGAGCAAAGAGGGGAGGAGAACATCACATAGCTACTGATCATGGACCCATGGTCCAAGGTGGACTACTCACGACTCATCCGGGAAGCGTCCATGGTGGTGGAGAAGCTCCCGGTGGTGGTTCTCCCCTCCGGCAGGGTGCCGGGAAGAGTTCTCCTGATGCTCCCGATCTTGGAAGCGCTGCGGCGGCGGAACAGAGGCGAGATCGCGAAAAGGGTTCTGTCCTCGAGGGTTTCGGGACGAGAGGGATATATAGGCGAAGGGGGGCAGCCAGAGGCGGAGCAGGGGGCCCAGGCGCCCCCTGGCGCGGCCAGGGGTGGGGCCGCGCCAGGTGACCGCCTGGGCCTCCCCTGGCTCCCCTCTGGCCCATCTTTGGTTCTTCGCGAAGCTTCCTGTACGCTGATTTATCCTATATTTTTCCTGGAATTTTTGGAGCACTTTTAATATGGGGGAAACCTGAAATAGAAAAACAGCAGAAAATAGGAACTGGCACTGTGGTGCACTGAGTTAATAGGTTAGTCCAAATATGATCAAAAGTGCATGGAAGTGCATGGAAGTGCATCAATATCATAGCAATATCACACAAAAGAAGCATGGAGCAAGCAGAAATTATAGATACATTTTGGACGTATCAACATCCCCAAGCTTAATTCCTGCTCGTCCTCGAGTAGGTAAATGATAACAAGCATAATTTCTGTGGTGAGATGCTACCAACCATATAAGAACTTATTAAGTAAATCAATCAAGGCATGTAATTCAATTCAAGTCATAACAAGCAAGAGTCTATATTAGCATTGTAACAAGCAACATAAGAACATAAAGGTGCAAGAGCTCTCGCTGTCCGTGACTCGAATGTCTCCAAATGGTGTTTGCGTGCAAGAAAGGGGATAGGGATATACGAGAGAGTAAAACATAGTTTTTGTATTGTTGAGAACTTAATCTACTAAAGTTTCACACTTGGTCTTCTTTAGAATCTTATCTTGACTCATCCCCAGACCACTAGCCAGGTACAAGTCAAAATGATCCACTCCCTTTCGATATTTTGAGCACTCATGCAATGGATGAGCGTAAGCAAGAAAGTTGACACTTAGGATGGCAAAGAGAGAAAAATGATGAAGGGGGAAGACAAAAAAGGTGTGAAAGGCTCACATCAATGAGGACAATCATAGGCGAGAGAAAGCCAAATGATAGATATGATGTGAGGAGTAGGGATTGCCATGCAACGGATGCACATATGAGCTAAGGTAAGCTCTCCAATGGAACTAGTGGGGGTGCATCCAACTTGCTCGCTCAAGAAGACCTAGAGCTCTTTTGAGGAGGCTCATCATTGGAATATACAAGCCAAGTTCTATAGTGTGAAGGTCCCCACATAGCTATATGCATGAATGATAATATCTATGGAGTACAAGGTATAAGATGGAGTACGATTGTGGATCTCTCAAAAGGAATAGTAGTGTGCCCCCTTCTCTCTTTTTATTTATTTTTCTCTTTTTTCTATTTTTTTTATTTTTTTGTGGCTTCAATGGCTCTTTCTATTTAACTCTCATTTGTCCTCTTTGGGATCTTTTGATTTGTCCTCTTTGGGATCTTTTCCTCACTTTAGGGGCAACACTCTATAAATTACAAGAAGTATAGAAGATCTTTCACACTTTACAAGAGTACTCAACATAAAGAAGATGAAACTATCATGATGTAATGTATGCCTCTGCCAGTGTAGCAGGATATGCAATGATACTAGCGCGTCATGTAGCAATGATTAGGGCAAGGCCCAACTAGCATGCGGCTCATCGATCAAGCAAAAGCATGTATGACATGAAGATCAAGTCATGAGAAGATGGATGTTGCATGGCAATGTATCTCGGAAAGGCTATGGAAATGCCTTGATAGGTAGGTATGGTGGCTGTTTTGAGGAAGGATATAATGAGGCTTATGATGACAGAGCGTATCGTGCCAAGGATTTAGATGCACCGGCGAAGTATGCGCCAACTCTCGAGGTGAGAAAGGGCAATGCATGGTACCGAAGAGGCTAGAAAAATATGGCTAGGTGGAAGTGTCAACTTTCGAATACTCACATTAGTCCGAAGAACTCATGCACTTATTATCGGTAACTCTCAATCTAATTAGGAGGTTCACAAAGAGACAAGTACTCCGAGGAGGAGTGTATGGGGGTTTGGTTATCCTTGCGCATCCTCGACTCATGGTACGTGAGTGTACTCTAATATTCGATCCCTCCAAAGATTAGTGATCCATCTAGTAGCTAAAGTTCTCAACTATTTTGTAGGTTTTCGAAAATAAACACGGATTGCCCAAAATACGACATCTATCACTAATAGGCTAAAGCTCTCGACACCAAAAGTTCAGACATTACTCATGGCAATACCTCAAAACTATTGCAAGTTACTACTAAAATTAAATAGCAACCTCAATTACCTACTTTAAGTTAAGACACACAACTCAGTGCAACAGGCAAACTCTCTTAACAAGATAAACATGAAAACTCAAGAGAGTTCAGCAACCAACTAAACAAAAGCTCTTTAAAAAGAAAAGCATGAAAACTAAGAGCTAAACATGACAGCAGTTATGGAAAGACAAAGAACACACACAGCAAAGATAAGCATGAAAATCCTATGTTGTGTTCTAGGTTGAAGTGGAGCGTGTTTGTCTCCCACACAAAGAAAATTGGGTTCTAACTTGTTATGAACAGCAAGCAAAGCTAAAGAAAACTAAAAAAAGGAACTAAGAGCAAGACGCTCCAAGCATAGCACATAACGCATGAAGTGATAAAATTATAGTGGAACGAAAGACGAACTGATAATTGTTGATGGAGAAGGGGATGCATGGGGGCATCCCCAAGCTTAGACGCTTGAGTCTTCTTGAATATTTCTTGGGGTGCACGGGGGCATCCCCAAGCTTGAGCGTTTGACCCTCCTGGATCTTCTTTTATCATCTTCCCTCGCACACTTGAAAACTCCCTTCATACATAACTCATCATAATCTGATTAGCGAGGTTAGTACCCACAATAAAATATTTTTTCCCTACTGGAAATAAAAATAATCTTGAAGAGCTACTGTTTCTCAAGATTGCCAAAAGGTTTTTGCAAAGAAAAAGCAAGCTCAAGGTTTGCAAAACGAAGAAAAGGCAAAACAGGACAGAATCTGTGAAAAATAGACCAGCAGGTAGTAAATAATTTTTTCGGGGAACTTCTGCAACTCAAATCAAAAAACTCAGAACAGACGCTCGAAAGCCAATTGTATAGAGCACGCTGTAAAAAAAATTCAGATCAAAAAGATGATCCGGTGATTTTATTCGAATTTTTCTATCCAAGGACAGAATCTGTTTTCTGGACAGCACGTCACAACTTTTGAACTTTCTTGCAATCGGAGGCTAAACTTGGCACAAAGCTGAAAAGAAAAGATACAATGATGATGCTACTGTAGTAACAAACATCAAGACACAACAAAAGCAAAATAAAACCTAATTCGTTGTGGGCTGCCTCCCAAAAGCGCTTTCTTTTATGCCTTTAAGCTAGGCATGATGCAAAAAGAGAAGATCAAGTTTTATCAAGAGTAAGAGAATAGCTAGCCCGTGTAACGGACTCAAAAGGCAACTTAATCTTCTTTCTATGGAAGTGTTCCATCCCTTTCTTGAGAGGGAATTGGAATTTTATATTCCCCTCTTTCATGTCAATGATAGCACCAACGGTGCGAAGAAAAGGACGTCCCAAAATAATTGGACATGAAGGTTCACATTCAATATCCATAATAGTAAAATCAACGGGAACATAATTGTCATTGACAATGATAAGAACATCATCGATCTTCCCCAAAGGTTTCTTTACGGAAGAATCAACAAGACGAACACCAAAAGAACAAGGATCAAAAGGTTTCAATTCAAACATATCATACATTCTTTTGGGCATAACGGAGGTACTAGCTCCAACATCACATAAAGCATAGCAAGAGAAGTTATTCAACTTAATTTTAATCATAGGATCCCAACTATCTTCTAGCTTTCTAGGTATGGAGGCTTCTACCCTAAGCTTCTCCTCCCTAGCTTTGATGAGAACATTAGTGATATGCTCTATGAAGGCAAGGTTAGGTGTGCTAGTGTGGGGGTCTTTAGCCATTCTTTGTAAAAAGGTGACAACTTCTGAGAGACTACAATTATCAAAATCAATTTTATCATTATTGAGCAGAATTGTAGTGTCATCTTCTTTGTTTGAATTGCTCTCTATTATAAGAGTTTGGACGTCTTCCCAAGTTTGGGGAAGTGTGGGAGCAACTTTAAACAGAGGCTCATACTTTTTTCCTGGAAGACCATGCCATGGGCATAACTCTCCATTAAAACTAAGATAATCACAAGGTTTATTACTTTTGTAGATCCCGACAGTGGTGATTGGCGTGATGGAAGAAGGGGTGTACTCCTCCCACTTAGTGTTTTTGGTGGAACCCATAGCAGCAGCAAGCAAGATAACTATTTTTGTGATTTTTGGTAAGGGACACTAAAGCAAAAACTAAAAGGTAAACTAACAAGACTAAAAAGCAAAGATAAAAGATAGCGTGCAACTCCCCTATCTTGAAGAGTGGAGTCCCCGGCAACGGCGCCAGAAACTTGCTTGATGGCTTCTCGCCCCTCGTTGGTTACCCCAAGTGGAAGGTTGAGATGTAGCGTAGCGGCAAATTTCCCTTGGCAAAGATACCAAGGATCGAATCCCGTGAGACTCCGAGGGTCGACAAGTAGGTGTCAATGGCGCCAGAAACTTAGCGGTTGAAGGGACCTGCACACAGATACAGATAACTTTGCTCCCAACGAGTACAGAGAGGTTGTCAATCCCTCCGGCCTTGTTGTTTACAAAGGATCAAACACAAGAGATAATTATGATAGCTATGACTGCAACTAGGAAATAAAAACAGGAAGTAAATAGAAGGTGTGATCAGTGGTGGTAATATGGACCGGGGTCCCATGATGTTCACTAGTGATGTCTCTCTCCCAAAAGACGATAAAACAGCAAAGCGAGTTAAACAAATTACAGCTGGGCAATTGACAGGATTATGTGCGCAAACCAATGCTAACTATGCTGCAAAGAAAGGTAGAGGCTCAAAAGCATGGGCGGTACGCCAAGGCAAGTAGACCGAAATCCATCTGCATCTACTACTAATCATCCACCTTGAGATATCTATCCAGAACATATCGATGGTATTAAGTTGCGAATCCCACCCAAAGTGTAAACTCAAAGCAACAGACAATTGCATTAAAAGAACTTTGCGTAAAGTAAACAATCCTTGCACCCGCAAGTACAAGCACCGTTGTTTTCTCCCTTGTGGCAACAGCACATCCCCTAGACTCATGTTTCTGTCACTCAAGCTAGTCATCAGGGGGCATGAACCCACAATCAAGCATAACGCTCCCTCTTGGAGTTACTACCTACTACTTGGCCAAAGCAATAAACAACAACGGAGAACATGCAAGAATTACTCAAGAACAAAGATATAAAAGAGGTGAATCAAATATATTACTCAAACACAATCTGAACATAGTCTCATAATCCATCAGATCCCAGCAAACTCAGCAAAGCAACAGCAGAAAGACTACATATGTGCCTCGATCATGTAGGGCAGCTCACGAGGTCTAAACCATGAAGAGAAAAGAGGGGAGGAGAACATCACATAGCTACTGATCATGGACCCATGGTCCAAGGTGGACTACTCACGACTCATCCGGGAAGCGGCCATGGTGGTGGAGAAGCTCCCGGTGGTGGTTCTCCCCTCCGGCAGGGTGCCGGGAAGAGTTCTCTTGATGCTCCCGATCTTGGAAGCGCTGCGGCGGCGGAACAGAGGTGAGATCACGAAAAAGGGTTCTGTCCTCGAGGGTTTCGGGACGAGAAGGATATATAGGCGAAGGGGGGCAGCCAGAGGCGGAGCAGGGGCCCCAGGCGCCCCCTGGCGCGGCCAGGGGTGGGGCCGCGCCAGGTGGCCGCCTGGGCCTCCCCTGGCTCCCCTCTGGCCCATCTTTGGTTCTTCGCGAAGCTTCCTGTACGCTGATTTTTCCTATATTTTTCCTGGAATTTTTGGAGCACTTTTAATATGGGGGAAACCTGAAATAGAAAAATAGCAGAAAATAGGAACTGGCACTGTGGTGCACTGAGTTAATAGGTTTGTCCAAATATGATCAAAAGTGCATGGAAGTGCATTAATATCATAGCAATATCACACAAAAGAAGCATGGAGCAAGGAGAAATTATAGATACGTTTTGGACGTATCAGGTGCCCCCCAGCCGTGCTCTAGGCCCTAGGCCGGGCCGCCGCCGACTTCCCCTCTTGCTCACCTTCGCCATCGTGGCCAGCCGGATGGCCTAGCCGTGGCCATGGCCACCCGACGCTCGCGCCCAGCTCGTCGCCCCCGACCGCGGCCACTGTCGTCCACGCACGCTTGCCCAATCCGACCAGCTACCTCCGCTGCTTGCCTCCGCCCGCGATCCCGCCGCTCAGCTCCGTCGTCCCCCTCCTGTTCGGCCTGGCAGCGTGCTGCCAGCGCCCGTCCCGCCGTCATCTTCGCCCCGCGGCCCCGCGCTGCTCCTCCCGCTCATTCGCCCCGCGACCTGGCCTCGCCGCCCTTAGCGCCAGCCCTCCACCTACGACGGGCCGGTGGGCCTCGCCCGACCGCGCATCGGCTAGGCGCGCCCCTCCGCTCCAACGGGCGCCGTCACCCGCACCCACGGGGCTCCGCCCGTTCGGGTTTACCCTAGTGCCCCGACCCGATAGGGCCATGGGCCAATGACAAGGGGGCCCAGGCCCGAGAATGATTTTTTTAAAGAGAAGAATAAAAAGAAATATTAAACTAAATAAATTAGTAATTAATTATTTAATTAATGAGTAATTAAGTTAATTAATCTTGATTAACTAACCCAATAAATATGTTAATTAACACTAACAAACTGTTAGTGTAGCTGAGACAATGACGAACGGGACCCACACGTCTGTTGACCCAATCAACAGACGGTTGACTGCTGACATCACACTGACGTCATAATTATATTTTCTAATTAAATTAAACC
This sequence comes from Secale cereale, assembly GCA_902687465.1. NCBI lineage: Eukaryota > Viridiplantae > Streptophyta > Magnoliopsida > Poales > Poaceae > Secale > Secale cereale. The sequence goes on along the minus strand of LR738715.1, from coordinate 108,811,470 downwards.
TGTTAATTCTAAAAATGATTTAAATCTTTAAAAATTAATATAAAATAATCTGTAACTCGGATGAAAATACTTTGTACATGAAAGTTGCTCAGAACGACGAGACGAACCCGGATACGTTACCCACATATTCGTGTGATGCCTCTAAATACCTGAACATGGAACTTTCCCCCTCCGGTCATCTGTCTGACAAATGTCCGGAACCAGAAAAACTTTCCCGGATGGGATCCTCCTTTGTCGGTAACATGTAACACTGCGTTAGGGCACACCCGGCACATCGTATCGCCATGTCATACTTTTTGTTACAATTGTCTGCTTTATATTTACTGTTTCTTCCCCCTCCTCTCTCGATAGACACCGAGACCATCGCCGCCGACGTTGCTGTGTACGGCTACGTCATCGACGACCAGATCATTTCAACCGAGCTTCCAGGCAAGCCCCCCCTTGATCACCAGATATCGCCTATTCTCTCTCTCTCTTATTCTTGCATTAGAACTGCTACTATTGTTGATTCGATAGCTCCTATTCTGTTGCATAGCCTGTCATTGTTGCTACAACTGTTGATACCTTTACCTGCTATCCTAATGCTTAGTATAGGATGCTAGATCGCCATCAGTGGCCCTACATTCGTGTCCATCTGCCATGCTATACTATCGGGCCGTGATCACTCGGGTGGTGATCACGGGTATATACTATACTATTACATACACATGATGATGATTCGGAGATGGGGGCTGAAGGGGCAGGTAGTTCCACACAGGTAGTGGTGGGCCTGGGTTCCCGGCAGCCCCTTGATGGTTACTTTGTGGCGGAGCGACAGGATGGGTTGCGACCACCTAGGAGACAGGTGGGCCTGGCCCTGGTCATTGTCCGTGGTTATTTCATAATAACACGTTTAACGAGATCTTGGTATTTGATCTGAGTCTGGCCATTGGCCTATTCGCACTAACCAGCTACGTGGAAATAGTTATGGGCACTCGACGTCGTGGTATTAGCCGAAGCCTTCTTGACGTCAGCGACTGAGCGGCGCACGCCGGGTTGGACCGCGTAACGTAACTTCCTTAGTAATGGAGGTTGCTAGGTCTGCTCACCGGCCGCGTACACAATGCGCAGGTGTGCATAGGGCGATGGGCCCAGACCCCTGCGCGCTTAGGGTTTAGACCGGCGTGCTGACATCTCTGCTGTGCTTAGGTAGGGCTGCGACGTGTTGATCTTCCGAGGCCGGGCATGACCCAGGAAAGTGTGTCCGGCCAAATGGGATCGAGTGTGCTGGGTAATGTGGTGCACCTCTGCAAGGAAGTTAATCTATTCGAATAGCCGTGTCCCTCGGTAAAAGGACGACCCGTAGTTGTACTCTGACCTCATGACAACTAGAACATGATACTTAATAAAACACACCCTTACCAGTGCCAGATACAACCCGATGGTCGCTTTCCCACAGGGCGACGAGGGAAGGATCGCCGGGTAGGGTTATGCTATACGTTGTTACTTGGTGAACTTACCATCTACACCCTTCTACTGCTGCAAGACGGAGGCTGCCAGAAGCGAGGATACTTATTACTTTCCAGTTACCCTCTTCTACTGCTGCAAGATGGAGGTGGCCAGAAGCATAGTCTTCGACTGGATTAGCTATCCCCCTCTTATTCGATCATTTCAACCGAGCTTCCAGGCAAGCCCCCCCTTGATCACCAGATATCGCCTATTCTCTCTCTCTCTTATTCTTGCATTAGAACTGCTACTATTGTTGATTCGATAGCTCCTATTCTGTTGCATAGCCTGTCATTGTTGCTACAACTGTTGATACCTTTACCTGCTATCCTAATGCTTAGTATAGGATGCTAGATCGCCATCAGTGGCCCTACATTCGTGTCCATCTGCCATGTTATACTATCGGGCCGTGATCACTCGGGTGGTGATCACGGGTATATACTATACTATTACATACATATGATGATGATTCGGAGATGGGGGCTGAAGGGGCAGGTAGTTCCACACAGGTAGTGGTGGGCCTGGGTTCCCGGCAGCTCCTTGATGGTTACTTTGTGGCGGAGCGACAGGATGGGTTGCGACCACCTAGGAGACAGGTGGGCCTGGCCCTGGTCATTGTCCGTGGTTATTTCATAATAACACGTTTAACGAGATCTTGGTATTTGATCTGACTCTGGCCATTGGCCTATTCGCACTAACCAGCTACGTGGAAATAGTTATGGGCACTCGACGTCGTGGTATTAGCCGAAGCCTTCTTGACGTCAGCGACTGAGCGGCGCGCGCCGGGTTGGACCGCGTAACGTAACTTCCTTAGTAATGGAGGTTGCTAGGTCTGCTCACCGGCCGCGTACACAATGCGCAGGTGTGCATAGGGCGATGGGCCCAGACCCCTGCGCGCTTAGGGTTTAGACCGGCGTGCTGACATCTCTGCTGTGCTTAGGTAGGGCTGCGACGTGTTGATCTTCCGAGGCCGGGCATGACCCAGGAAAGTGTGTCCGGCCAAATGGGATCGAGTGTGCTGGGTAATGTGGTGCACCTCTGCAAGGAAGTTAATCTATTCGAATAGCCGTGTCCCTCGGTAAAAGGACGACCCGTAGTTGTACTCTGACCTCATGACAACTAGAACATGATACTTAATAAAACACACCCTTACCAGTGCCAGATACAACCCGATGGTCGCTTTCCCACAGGGCGACGAGGGAAGGATCGCCGGGTAGGGTTATGCTATACGTTGTTACTTGGTGAACTTACCATCTACACCCTTCTACTGCTGCAAGACGGAGGCTGCCAGAATCGAGGATACTTATTACTTTCCAGCTACCCTCTTCTACTGCTGCAAGATGGAGGTGGCCAGAAGCGTAGTCTTCGACTGGATTAGCTATCCCCCTCTTATTCTGGCATTTTGCAGTTCAGTCCACAGATATTACCCCCTTACATAGATATCATTGCATTGTAGTGTAGATCCTTGCTTGCGAGTACTTTGGATGAGTACTCACGGTTGCTTTGCTCCCCGGCCCTTTCCCCCTTTTTTCCTTTCTTCTCGGATGATGCAACCAGATGATGGAGTCCAGGAGCCAGATGATCCAGATGCTGTTTCTACGTGGATTTCGGCTTCGAGGAGTTGTTAGGAGGTCCCGGGCAGGAGGCCTTTCTTTTTCGATCGTTGATGTTTTGTGCTAGCCTTCTTAAGGCAAATTTGTTTAACTTATGTCTGTACTCACATATTGTTGCTTTCGTTGACTCTTGTATTTCGAGCTTATGTATTTGAGCCATTGAGGCCCCTGGCTTATAATATAAAGCTTGAATTATTTTAATTTGTGTCTAGAGTTGTGTTGTGATATCTTCGAGTGAGTCCCTGATCTTGGTCATACACATTTGTGTGCATGATTAGTGTACGGTCAAATCAGGGGCGTCATAAGTTGGTATCAGAGCCGACTTCCTGTTGGAATCTCCCTTTCCAACTCCTTGGCCGAAGTTGAGTCTAGTCTTTAAAAAGCAAATTTACTAACTTGTTGTGTGGCTTACGGGCACACAACACCGATGGATGGTATTTGATACGTCCAAAACGTATCTATAATTTCTGTTTGCTCCATGCCCTTTTTGTGTGATATTGCTATGATATTTATGCACTTCCATACACTTTTGATCATATTTGGACTAACCTACTAATGGTTGCAAAAGTGCACAATGTTCTTGTTTTACACTTTATTGTGTAGGAATTACTTGGAAATTGACAAAAACGCAAAAGGAGTCGTATTGGAGTAGGACTCTGACTTTCCTGAAATCTGTCTGAGAACGTTTTTTAAAGATGGTCACGTTCCGGCCCGAATACGACGTCAAACGGAAAAAGTCTAGTTGCCAAAGTTGTGGGGAATTTCGAGGCGATGCTTCTGGATATAAAATTCGTCCAAATCGGAGTACGGACGGCCGAGTAAAGCCCGTTTTACTGAGGCCCAAAATCTGATGACGGGAATCCGAGAGTCTATATAAAGAGAGGAAACCTAGGTCACCAAGGGCCACGAATTTTCCTCCTCCCGAGCCGCCGTCTTGGAGGGGAGGACCAGCACCATTGCAGCACCATCCACAAGGAAGAAGGGGGGCCAAGGAGCCGCTGCCTCCTAGGGCCGCCGCCGCCCCGAGGGCCGCCGCCGCCGCCGCGCCCCCAAGGGCCGCCGCCGCCTCCTCCGTGGCTGCCACCGGCCGTCTCCTCCTCGCGGGGCTGCACCTCTCCATCAACACCATCATCAACCTCCTCCTCACCATGTCCATGTGTGAGTAGTCTTCTCCGGGGCCGAGGGCTCGTACGTGTAGCTATGTGGTTATCTCTCTCTCCCATGATGTGATCTTCGTTGTGATCATAGGCTATGTTAATCTAGGGTGATCCCATGATATTTCTCCTTCCTCTATGTATTGGATTGATGTACTCACTTGTCTTTATCTAGTATAATCCCCGAGACCAAGGTGACAGCGGTCTATTGGACATGGATTAGAAAAATATTTTCATGAGTGATTTCCTCTCTTGTGTGTTGATTGAAGATTGAGAGTCTCTTGGTGCTTGTCTTTGACTATCCTTTAGATATGTTGTGGTGATTGTGGGACTCTCTTTGGATGGCCGCGGTGACATTGGGAAATCCTTAGATTGAGAACTACGAACTTTGACGTGTGCTTTTGTAGCCCTACATAATTCTCGTCCTCTCTTGACCACGAAGGAATGACCTCCGGGTGCGTCTCCATTGCATGTTTTATGGGAAATATCATGTGATTCGATTATGTTAATGTTTTTGGGAGTTGCCTCTAGTGAAAGTATGATCCCTAGGCCTTGTTTCCACCATTGCAATACCATTTGTGCTCACGTTTACCACTTGTTTGCTTGCTGCACTTTTTATTACAGATTTATATTACTTTGCTTTGCCACTCCTATTATCCATATTTTACCATCTCTTCGCCGAACTAGTGCACCTATACAACTCCTAGTTGTATTAGGTGTGTTGGGGACACAAGAGACTTCTTGTATCTTAGTTGCAGGGTTGCTTGAGAGAGACCATCTTCAACCTCTACTTCCCTGAGTTCGATAAACCTTAGGTCATCCACTTGAGGGAAATTGTTGCTGTCCTACAAACCTCTGCGCTTGGAGGCCCAACATAGTCTACAAGAGTAGAAGCGTGTGTAGACATCAAGCTATTTCTGGCGTCGTTGCCGGGGAAGTGAGTGCTTGAAGGTATATCTTTAGATCTTGCAATTAAATCTTTTTGTTTCTTGTTTTTATTTCACTAGTTATGTTTATGGAAAACCGCAATCTTAGTTCGCTGCTTGTGGGAAGACGCCCCACACCTGTGGTGGTTGCTCCTCCCCCTACTGAAATTGTGTCCTATAAAATACCAGCTGGTATTATCGATTATGTTTTGGCTAATCGTTATGCAGGAGACAGACATCCCGGTGAACACTTGCTATATCTGTCACAACTATGTTCATTATTTAAGCTTGCAGGTGTATCAAGGGAGTTTGTCATGAGGAAATTGTTCGCCGTATCACTTATAGATAAAGCTTCAGATTGGTATAAGCTTCTCGATAACTCGCACTTGCTTGATTGGCAAGAGCTTATGTCTCTCTTTTATACTAAGTTTTATCCTCTTCATGAAATCCATCGAGACAGGAACTATATCTATAACTTTAGGTCTCGTGACGGAGAGAGCGTAGCTCAAGCTTGGGGGAGACTGAAAACGTTAATGCTAAAATGTCCTAACCATGGGCTCCCCAAAGATGCTTATGTGGAGAGTAAGAGTACCTTTTTGCATGTGGATCATGGTAACAATGCTTTATGTGATGCTTATATTGTTGAGTTTATTCGTGATCCCACTGAAAATTATTATGAGAAGGGAACATATGCTTATAGATATTTCAATAATATCAAGTTCCCTCTCTTTATGGTGAATATTTTGAAGTTATGCTTGTTCTGCCTTCCTATGCTAGTTGCTTTATGCTTCAATAATTTATTTTCTTACAAGATTCCCATGCATAGGAAGTATGTTAGACTTAAATATGTTTTATATATGCTTCTTGATGCTCTCTTTTGTTCTTCAACTCTTATTCCTACGAGAGCATCATTAAAGTCTTAAGCCTATCTTTATGGCTATAAAGAAAGAGCTCTAGGGAGACAACCCTTGTTATCTTTACTTTCAGTTTTTAGTGGTCTTGATGTGTGTTACTACTGTAGCAACATCATTGTATCTTTATTTTTCAGCTTTGTGCCAAGTTTAGCCTCTGATTGCAAGAAAGTTCAAAAGTTGTGACGTGCAGTCCAGAAAACAGATTCTGTCCTTGGACAGAAAAATTCGTATAAAATCACCAGATCATCTTTTTGATCTGAATTTTTTGGCTTTCGAGCGTCTGTTCTGAGTTTTTTGATTTGAGTTGCAGAAGTGCCCCGAAAAAATCATTTACTACCTGCTGGTCTGTTTTTCACAGATTCTGTCCTGTTTTGCCTTTCCTTCGTTTTGCAAACCTTGAGCTTGCTTTTTCTTTGCAAAAACCTTTTGGCAATCTTGAGAAACAGTAGACCTTCAAGAATATCCTTATTTCCAGCAAGGAAAAATTATTTTATTAAGGGTACTAACCTCGCTAATCAGATTATGATGAGTTATGTATGAAGGGAGTTTTCAAGTGTGCGAGGGAAGATGATAAAAAGATTCAGGAGTGTCAAACGCTCAAGCTTGGGGATGCCCCCATGCACCCCCAAGAAATATTCAAGAAGACTCAAGCATCTAAGCTTGGGGATGCCCCCGTGCATCCCCTTCTCCATCAACAATTATCAGTTCGTCTTTCGTTCCACTATATTTTTATCACTTCATGTGTTATGTGCTATGCTTGGAGCGTCTTGCTTTAGTTTCCTTTTTAGTTTTCTTTAGCTTTGCTTGCTGTTCATAACGAGTTGGAACTCAGCTTTCTTTGTGTGGGAGATAAACACGCTCCACTTCAACCTAGAGCACAACATAGAATTTTCATGTCTATCTTTGTTGTGTGTGTTCTTTGTCTTTCAATAGCTACTATCATGTCAGCTCTTAGTTTTCATGCTTTATCTTTTTAAAGAGCTTTTGTTTAGTTGGTCGCTGGAACTCTCTTTAGTTATCATGCTTATCTTGTTAAGAGAGTTGGCTTCTGTTGCACTGGTTGATATGTCTATGATAAAAACGCTATGTGCATAATGGTGCCTAGTAGTTCATGTTTTCTTGTGGTTAGTCTCAAATAGCTGGGGGATTCTTAATGTGTTATTGGAGTACCAACATGATTTGTTTGCCTACGATGTGGTATGGTCTAGTGATATCTTCCTCCAAGAATTTATTTTGATTGACTTGGCATATGCTCACACATATTTAAGACAGTAAAGAAAGTCTATCAAGCCTTGATGATCTTTAATTTCTGAGTAGCGATATAACTTCCATGCCCGATTCAATGTTGTTTTGTCGCTCTGCATGATTATGACCGTCATTGCTCTCTTAGTTGGTCGCTCCCAGTCTTTTGCTAACCTTCGCCTGTACTAAGCGGACTGACTGCTTGTGCATCCAAAATCCTTTAAACCAGTTATGCCATATGAGTCCACCATACCTTCCTATACATGGTATTTACCTGCCATTCCTAACGAAGACTTTCATGTACCATCTCCAAATTATTCAAAAAAGCATTTCTCTTTTGTGCCTCTGTTTTAGCTCATGAGGAAGTAGTAGTTAATTCATGATCTTTTTAAGTTGGACAAGCTTCACCCCGGGATTGCATGTCTAATGTGCAAACCCCTAATACGAGAAGGAACTGGCAAAGAGTGCGTCCGGCTCATTAAAAAATAATACAACAAACAAACCCTCCTTCACGCTTTGTTCATGAGAAATCAGAAAACTTTGGCAGTGGTAAACAAAGGAGATTAAGAGGATGTGGTCGTCCTCATGCGGGAGCCGTTCCTCGAAACTTGTCCAGCTCGAGAAGTAATTGAGTTATCTACTAGCATTCGTTGACGAAATATGCATATTCTAAAAAAAAAAAGTTTACCTCTGTTTTTAAAACCAAGAGCTCTGGTACATGTTTAGTTTTTGTTTCCGACCACGGGTTTTCAACCTTGCCATCAAAAGCCACGGTTCGAGAGTCTCCACCTTCTTTAAAGCACCAACTATTGAGAGCATGATTGTCATTCTGAGTGTAATGTGCATTGTCCCAAAGTACCATTGTCTTTTGCATGATTATGATATCGTTTATTCTGAAATCATTGTATCTAGTCGTCACTTAAACCTTGGAGGTGCCCCAGCATTTATGTTTTGCTTCACTAAAGGGGGCAAGCGAGGTACCACTTTGTCATATTTGCACACCATGCTCACTACAAATCTATTGAGTGTTTCAGTATCATATTGTAAAACTTTCAGTTCTTTGTGATTTTCTCATGAGGCAACTTAATTACTACAGATTCATTGTCTCAGTAAGCACTTGTCATGTGACTGTGAAAAGTTCTTATATGGTTAATAGCATGTCACCACAGAAATTATGCTTGTTATCATTTACCTACTCGAGGATGAGCAGGAATTAAGCTTGGGCATGTTGATACGTCCAAAACGTATCTATAATTTCTGCTTGCTCCATGCCCTTTTTGTGTGATATTGCTATGATATTTATGCACTTCCATACACTTTTGATCATATTTGGACTAACCTACTAATGGTTGCAAAAGTGCACAATGTTCTTGTTTTACACTTTATTATGTAGGAATTACTTGGAAATTGACAAAAACGCAAAAGGAGTCGTATTGGAGTAGGACTCTGACTTTCCTGAAATCTGTCTGAGAACGTTTTTTAAAGATGGTCACGTTCTGGCCCGAAGGCGACGTCAAATAGAAAAATTCTAGTTGCGAAAGTTGTGGGGAATTTCGAGGCGATGCTTCTGGATATAAAATTCGTCCAAATCGGAGTCCGGACGGCCGAGTAAAGTCCGTTTTACTGAGGCCCAAAATCTGATGACGGGAATCCGAGAGTCTATATAAAGAGAGGAAACCTAGGTCACCAAGGGCCTGACCTCTTTTCCCCTAGGGCTTGCGGCGCTAGGGTTCCACCTTTTCCTCCGGCGATCTACCACAGGAGTCCACGTAAAACCTGCCCGATGGCCGGCGTCCCGGCCAAGGGGAGTCTACCTACACCTGCTGGGAGTGCCCTGGCGGTTTGCATGAAGGATCCACCGCCAATTGGAGCGGCGGCTGAAGAAGGAGCTAGCAAGGAAGTGTCGCGCCCGGCGGATCCACTCGGCGGCGGGGGTTCGGATCTGATTGGTGAGGATAATAGAGAGAACGGGGATAGGGAGGAGGAGGATCAAAATCTGGAGGAGGAGGAAGAAGAGGACGGATTGTACGGGGCTGATGAGGATTTGGACGATGAGTTTGCAGGGATGAATCTGCACGGAGGGGGGGCGGAAGATCTTGATTTTTTTGGAGAGGTGGATGATCTGATCGGCGAGGTTCGCTGGTTAGGCATATTTAGGGTTCATACTACCCGGCCTTTTGGGCACTCGGCGCTGCTTAACCAGATGCGCAATGCTTGGGCTGCTGCTAAGGGTGTCACTTTCAATATCAAGGGGCCCAATTTATTCCTTGTTCAGCGTCATTGCCTTGGGGACTGGAAGAGGATCATGGAGGGGGGGCCTTGGCTTTTCCGCAAGGCGCCTGTAGTTATTCAAGAATATGATGGTTTTTCTGATGTTTCACAGTACAAACTAAACAAGATCCCGGTGTGGGCGACGATTAAAGGCTTGCCGCCGGGACTGACAGCCAAGAAGACCCTAGCAGAAAAGGTTGCAGCCAAGGTGGGAGGGCCACCCTTTACTGTCATGGTGAACGAGGGAGTGATAAACCCAAATAACTCTTTAAGGGCGAGGGTGTATCTGGATGTGAATGAGCCCCTTGTTCGATTTGTTCCAATAACTCTGAAAGAAAGCAAGAGATATCCAGTGACATACGAAAAACTCCCCGATTTATGCTTTCGGTGTGGGCTGATGGGTCATATAGTGGAGGAATTGTCACACCCTGCATTTTGTAACATGTTATTTGTATCTTTGAAGCATGAAAATTTGGACCAGCAAAATTTTTTAGCATCATTTGGCTTTTATTTGGAATTGAGTTTTCTTCATGTGCTTTTTCTTGTGCTCATTAAAGTCAATTGTGATCTCCTGTAGAATTCATCTCCATACCCAAAACTTCTGCCCAATGATCATGCCAAGTGTTATATAGCAGTATAGTATTTTCCTACAAAATTAATTTGGCCAAAAAGTATTTTTATAAATTTAGTTTTCCAAAAACCCCTGAATTGAGATTTGCACTGCAAGTACTTGATTTAGGGTGGGAAAATTATTTCAAAAGGTTTATTTGGGACCCAGTAGTTATAGGACTCCCAGAAACCACAAAGGTATAATTTTAAAAGTTATTTTCCTATTTTATTTAAAGGCTTTTTCTTAAGGCCAGAAATGGTCTTTAATAGGGGAAAATTATTTAACTGTTTCAAAAATATTTGCCAAAATTCAGAGAGACTCAGAGGACATATATTGTCCATATATAAGAGTTTCAACACTTGGTCATGTTCAAAATAATGGGCTAAACCCTCTAAAACCCTTTCTGGATATTTCAAGCTTTTGAAATATTTACAAAGGATACTTTCTCCAAAAATTCCAGGGAAATTCTATCATGTCATATATGGCATATTTGATGATCTTGCTAAGTCCCATGCCTTGGGAAGCAAGAAAACATCTTCAAACCCCTTCATAACCATTCTGTCCATATTTGAAGTTTGAGCAACTTTACATTGCCAAACTTGTCCAAATGCTCTCAAACTTGGTGCACATGCTAGAATGACCTAATAAGGCATCTAGACCAAATGGCACAAGAATTGGAATAGAGCAACTTGATCAGATTACCCTAAAACCCTTTCTGTTCAAATGCAAATTTGAACAACTTTACATTACCAACTTTTTACCTGGACCTTCAAACTTTGTGGGCTTGATCAACACCCCAAATGGTGATGCTACACCAAGTGGTGCATCAAGGGGAGATGATTAGCTTGACTCAAACAAGATGAAGCTGTTTCTGTTGATTTATAGGGTTCGCCAAAGTTACATTGGCTAGTTTCTTCAAATGAGCCCAAATTTGGTGAGGCACCCTATTTTCTCATGTCTTTCAACCCTGTTAAGTGCCATATCAAGTGGAGGTCATTTACTTGACCAAACACTGATCAAACACCTTCTGCAGAATTTCTAAAACCTCCAACTTGATCACTTTTACTATTCTCCATGGCCTATACTTTTTACCAGATGATCATTGAGTTACTAGCTACCTCCAGTAACTTCCCCGGCACCCCAGCTCCATGATTGAGGGGTAAGAACCCTGTTTTACCTTGCTGGACAGCAAGTTTTCACCAAGTCCCCAGCCTCCTCACTCTGTCTCAGCATCTCCAGGGCATCCAAGGCCTCAGGCCATTTCTTTACTTCCCCCCTGACCTTCTAGACACTGCTGGACACGTTGGTTTTGACCAGGACGGCGAGAGCGCGGCGATGCCAGCCAAACACGCGCTCTGGAGCACACAACAGTGCAGATAAGCACTGTAGCTTCAGCCAATCGGCCTCCCCCGACAGCCTCAGGCCTCCCCTTCGCGCCAGTCGAGACATCTCGACGTCCGCGACCTCCCCGGCGCTGTCCCCCCTCCTCCTGCGCCCTCCAGTAGCCGTCGTCGGACGCGCGCTGGCCGCCCGCGACGGCCACTCCTCTGCCTCGCACGCGCGTACGCTCCAGACGCTCCCCCGCTCCTCTTTTCCCCTCAGCTGGACGTGGAGCAAGTCCACGGTCCTCCCCGGCTTGATCCCAGGCTCCAGAAACCCTCCTAGCCTCGCCTGCAACCTCGCCGGCGCACGGGTCCACGGTGGACCGTGGGCGCGGCTATATAAGCCCCTCCCGAGCCTCTCCAGCAGCATCAGCGACCTCTCCTCACTCCACTGAGACCCCCAGCACCACCCACTCCTCCCCAGGATGTCCCAGTGCTCGGGATCGACCGGAGCTCCGCCGCGTCGGGCCGCCGGCGATCTCGCGGTACGGGCCTCCCCTGCCCTTCCTTTCGCCTGATTCGGAACCCCCTCACTCGACTGACCCTTTCCCCCCTGTTTCCCCCTCCGTTTGCAGTCGGAAACGACCGGAGCATCAACCTCCCGACGAGCTTCCGCCGTCCCACCTCGCCGCCGGCGAACCGGACCTCCCCGGCGTGCCGCACCACCACCCCTGCATCCGCAACACGACGCTGGTCACGTTCCTGCCCTCCGTTGCCGTCGCCGTGGCCGGGAACCTCGCCGATGAGCTCGCCGTCGCCATGACCGCGAGGTTGGAGATGACAGGCGGGCCCCGCCTGTCATCTCCACACCCCTCTCCCCCTCCTCTGTGCCACTGACCCACGGGCCCCGCCCGTCAGGTTCAAAAACCTGACGTGCGCGCGCAGGCTCCCGTGCGGCTGGGCCGGTCCGTCTGGGCCGTGCACTGTGGCCTTCTCTGGCCCAGTGCACAGGACGCTTTTTCCTTTTTCTTTTCTGCAAATGCTTTAAACATTTCTACAGAAAAGAATAATGGTCCAAATTAAATAATTCCAACTCCTAAATTCTTGCAATATTCTAACCTATTTAATGGTACCACTTTCATTCAAATCCATGAAACTTTTCTGTACTGTTCAAATTTAAATTCAAATTTGAGCAGTAATACTCCTATTCAAAAATCAGTAGATTCTTTTCTGTTGCTACAAAACTCCAACTAAGATTTTTCCCCATCTTAGAAATCCCTCTAGTATTTTACAAAAATGAGTTGACATTTTTCTGAGCACTTTGATTTTTCTGTTTTGTTTGTATTCTTATTTTCCCATGGTTATTATGCGACGTATAGATCCCGTATTTGACGAAGTTGCTGTGGAAGAGGAAGGAGAAGGATTTGAAGACTTTGAAGACCAAGCCAATCCAGGCAAGCAGCCCTTTGACCATGATACACTTGTTCTTCGGAACCCGTATGTTTCCGATGCATGATGATTAGGGTTACGATAGTGACCTAGTTGATTCCACCTTCTGATGCATGCCATGATCTTGTTCTTGCTATGTGCTAGATGACTTGCATATGGTTAGTGGGTATGATTAGTGATGCATGTGTGACATGAACCTTCATGGTTGAAGTCTTTGCATAAAACCCCGTCGGGTGCCATTCATGCCCGAGGGAGATGATGATGAGTTGGGTAACCACTTGATGACGAAGTGGTGTACCAAGACAAGTGTGTGTGTGTTTTCAAACGGATTGGTTTAAGTTGCGACCGTTATTCCAACCATACATGTGCAACCACACTACCCCTTATGGGACGGGGCTTTATTGATTACTTAGGTCGATACTAGCATGGTGCCCGCATTACTAGTGACGGGAAGACTTGAGGTCTTTCCCGGGACGGGGTCGTGCTTGGATAGACGGCCATGACTGTTTTTACAGGGCACCGGACACACCGTTGGTCCTTTCGGGTACGCGTGACGTTGAAATTAGGGCAAGTCCCGTGATCTATTGTTTGTACCCGAGGGCCGTGTACCAACGAGTGGACTCTATGTTAGTGTCGTCTAAGGAAAGATAATGACCGGGTGCTTACCCCGGGTACTTGAGGTACCGCGGGTCGTGGATGACACGGAAGTTCCCCGGATCTTGTGGGTAAAGTGTACAACCTCTGCAGAGTGTAAAACTATTTGAATAGCCGTGTCCACGGTCATGGACAGTTGGGTAACCGCTCTTGGGCTACGTCCAATGTTTGTGAAACCATGCGTGTGTATGTGAGTCAAGGTGGTGACTTGACTCGATGAGTTGAATCTTATTCATGTTGATATCGGTAACCTATCTTCGAGGTTACGCGAGGTTATTGATGCTTAAACTTAAATGGTAGAATATTTGTTCTAGCCTTGCTAGATTGATCATTTTTATTCAATGCACTGTTACTTTGAACCATATCATGGGTTGCTTGCGAGTACATTCAAAGTACTCACTGGCTTGCCACTGGTTATTTAATTGGCCAGGCATGGAAGAACAGGAATATGAGGAAGAGTTCTTTGGAGACGAACATGCGAACTAGGACGCTATCCCAGTCAGAATGCCTGTAGGGTTAAGGCAGATGGCATGGGTTCTACCCGTTACCGAAGACTTCCGCTATTTGAGTTATTTGCTATTCATCCCGTGAGGCTCTATCTATGTAAGACTTGGCCATAATGGCCATAATTCGTGTAAGACTATTTGTATGGATGTAAGACTCTTGCTATTTCAGCTTCTGTGTGTTCAGTGAGCATTGATCTCTGGGTTCACTGTACACGTGCATTCGGTGATCTTGACTTCTAAGTCGGGGTCCCCACAGAGCTGGTATCAGAGCCATCCTGACTGTAGGAAGCCTTAGTTAGCATGGGCGTTAGTTAGTTGAGACCCCTTTTCAAAAACCTTCTGAACCTCTCTTCTTTTCTAAACCTGAGATTTCATCAGCTTATTAACCCCTCCTATTCCACCTTTGTAGATGGCCGCTGTTCCGGAAGAGCACCTGACCACTGGGTTCCCCTTACTTCTCGAGGATAGCCTCCAGGAGTGTCAGTTCCACCGAGCACCCATCCTCACCTACCTTGAGCATTGGGTGAGCGATACTGAGGTGGAGTACCATGTGGAAGTGATCGAGAAGGCAAACGATCCTCCCACAAGTTGGTTCTTCGAGGGACCCCAGATGGCAACACTACCACTCGCTGTCGAGGTTGCTGCACTCAAGGCATTAACCCGTCTCCGCGAGCTTCTTCCGGAGATGGCAGCCAAGATGACAACTCGCTTCTTACCTTACCGGAAGGAAGGTGAAGAAGAAAGCAGCGCACTAGCCCCTCCACTGAAGGAAGGACTCTCGCTTCGGTTCCAGACCTACTTCAGTCTATGTGCCGACAGTTTGGCACAAGACTTGGCCTCGGAATCAATGAAGCTTCGAGAAGAACTTCACAAGACCAAGGCACTTCTTCGTCGAGCTCAAGAGAAGGCAAATAGGATCAAGAAGGAAGGAGCACCTTCTGGAAAATCCGCTATCGCATATCGAGGCGGAAGGCCCTCCGAGGATGTATCTTCCAAGGGCGAAGAACCACCTCGACGACGCCGGATGACGGCAAGGGACTATCGCAAGCTTTTCCCTGCCCCACCGACGAAGTACCATCGTATCCAACTCCTCCACTCCCCCACACCCTCAAGTGACAAGGGAGCCCAGACAGATGAAGACAAGGAGGAAGACCCAGAAGAGCCGGAATACGCGACCGAGCATTCCGCCGCTTAGGCATTATTCGCCACTCGGATATGCCAGATGTAACCTCTACGGTAGGATAGGTCGTGTAACCCCTATGCGCAGTCGAGTCCTTGTATGGTTCATATGAAACCATCTAGCGGTTGCTTTTGTTGTGTCTGGATGTATGTCGTATTCTTCCTTCGGGAATGTGTAAACGACTACATCACCCATTTGGATTTTTAATGAATGTGTTTTGGCCTTTCGTCCCTTGCATGATTTAATTTAGTGTCACACCCACCCCCTTACTAGGCACCCATCTATCTTGCTTTCCCTCTTCCGAGTCATGAGACCTTTTACCGCTCCAACAGGATGCCTGTTGTAACTCGTACTGGTACCTCTACCCAGCAGCCCGAAGCCGGAGCATCCTCTCAGCCAGAGGCAGGCCACGACCAAACCAACGACCAAGCTCCACCACCACCTCCTCCAAGCATGGACATGGCTCGGCTTCTCCAAGCTTTCCGAGAGGAACGCCAAGCCAACACTGCAGCTCTTCAGCTGATTGCTCAAGCTGTCGCCAACAACCGCCAGCCGGCGGGGAATGGCAATGGACGTTCCACGTTGGCAGAGTTCAAAAAGCATGCACCGCCAACCTTCATCGAGACTGCTGAACCCCTGGATGCAGACGACTGGGTCGGTTCCATTGAGGAGATACTGGAACTAGTCGGATGCACCGAAGATCGAGAGAAGGTGGCTTATGCAGCCCACTGCCTCGGGGGAACTGCTAGAGCTTGGTGGGATGGATTCAAGGTCATGCATGCTGAACAAGACATCACTTGGGTTAACTTCAAGGCAGAATTCCGCAAGGCCCACATTCCTTCCGGAATCATGGCTATCAAAAAGCGTGAGTTCCGAGCCCTGAAGCAAGGAAGTGGCACTATCAAGGAGTACATGCAGAAGTTTAGTGTTCTGTCAAGGTATGCCCCTGAGGATGTCAGCACTGATGCTGCCAAAAGGGAGCGCTTCATGGAAGGACTCAATCAGACTCTGCAATACTCGCTTGTCGTATGCGACTGCCCGTCTTTCCCTGACCTGGTGAACAAGGCACTTATGCTTGAAGACAAGCGGCATGCTTTGGAAGACACTCGCAAGCGCAAGTTGGTCAGTAAGGGAAGTTCCAGCAACCACAAGCCTCGTCCGTGGCAGTCAGCCCCGGCCAAGCCAACCTATCAGCAGCCAAGAGCTCCTGCACCTCGTGCCAACCCTCAGCCTCAGCAGTATGCCAACCCCAGGCCAGCTTTCAACCCCAATACCAGTGGTGGCAACAAGATCAACACTCAAAACCAAGTCACTTGCTTTGGATGTGGTCAGCCCGGACACATCTCAAGGGTGTGCCCCAACAAGAAGCCTGATGCCCCGCGCCCCAATGCGCAGAACCAGGGACAAGGCCGAGGAATGCCACCAAGGAACCCAGCTCCTCGCAATCCACCGAACCATGGGAAGGGGCGTGTGAATCACGTCACTGCTGAAGAAGCCCAGGAAGACGCGGACGTCGTGCTGGGTACGTTCCTTGTCAACTCAGCACCTGCAACTGTCTTGTTTGATTCTGGAGCAACGCATTCATTTGTCACTCAAAGATTTGCATTAAAAAGTGGCATGACCCCTACACCCCTGAATAACCCTATGGTGGTACAAACCCCCGGAGCCGAGATGAGAGCCAAGATAGGCTGTAAAGGAGTCGGTATTACCATTAACGATGTAGACTTCCTAGCAGACCTTATCGTCCTGAGATCGCAAGGCTTGGATGTGATCCTAGGCATGAATTGGCTCAGCAAGCACCAAGGCTTGTTACACTGTGCCAATCGGACAGTCACTGTGACCAATGACCAAGGAGTCGAAGTCAAGTTTGCTTCCAACTCCTCTTCCGCTCAAGCCGCTAAAGTCAACTGTCTGTCTGAAGTTGGGCTAGATCAAGTACCGGTGGTATGTGAGTATTCTGATGTCTTTCCGGATGAACTACCGGGAATGCCCCCTGACCGTGACATTGAGTTCATCATCGAGCTCGTGCCCGGAGCAGGACCCATCTATAAGAAGCCTTATAGAATGGGGACGGAAGAATTAGCCGAGTTGAAGAAGCAGCTGGAAGAGCAGCTAAGGAAGGGATTTATCCGCCCGAGCGCCTCCCCTTGGGGATCTCCTGTTCTGTTTGTGGCAAAGAGGGACGGTACCATCCGCTTATGCATTGACTATCGTTCCCTCAATGAAGTTACAATCAAGAACAAGTATCCACTTCCCAAGATCGAAGATCTGTTTGATCAGCTCAGCGGAGCCAAGGTGTTCTCCAAGATCGACCTCAGATCTGGGTATTACCAGCTGAAGATCAGACCCCAAGATATCCCGAAGACGGCATTCGTAACCAGATATGGCCTGTACGAGTGCACGGTCATGTCTTTTGGGTTAACCAATGCCCCAGCTTACTTCATGTATCTCATGAATAAAGTCTTCATGGAATATTTGGACAAGTTTGTTGTTGTCTTCATTGATGACATTCTTGTGTTCTCGAAGTCGGAGGAAGAGCACGAGCAGCACCTGAGGATGGTCCTAGACAAGCTTCGTGAGCACCAACTGTATGCCAAATTCAGCAAATGTGAGTTCTGGCTGCATAAAGTTGGATTCTTAGGTCATGTCTTGACCGAGGAAGGATTATCTGTTGATCCTGCAAAAATCGAAGCTGTGACCCAATGGCAATCTCCAACGACCGTCAAGGAAGTCAGAAGCTTCCTCGGATTAGCGGGCTATTACCGCAAGTTCGTGGAAGGATTCTCTAGCATTGCACGACCAATGACTCAGCTCCTCAAGAAGGACAAGAAGTTCAAGTGGACGCAAAAATGCGAAGAGAGCTTCCAAGAGCTCAAGAAGAGATTGACCACCGCCCCAGTTCTGGCAACACCTGATATTCACAAGGAGTTTGTGATTTATTGTGATGCCTCTCGAACCGGATTGGGAAGCGTTCTGATGCAAGAAGGCCGCGTCATAGCATACCTCTCCAGGCAGCTACGACCCCATGAGGAGAACTACGCTACTCACGATCTTGAGCTAGCGGCAGTAGTTCATGCCTTGAAGACATGGCGTCATTACCTCCTAGGGAAACGGTGTGAGATCTACACAGACCACAAAAGTCTGAAGTACATTTTCACCCAAAAGGAATTGAACATGAGGCAGCGGAGATGGTTGGAACTCATCAAAGACTATGACCTCAGTGTTCAGTATCACCCTGGGAAGGCTAACGTGGTGGCCGATGCCTTAAGCAGGAAGGCTTGCTCTTTGAATGCCGTTATTCAAGAAAGACAGCCAGCCTTGTTTAAGGAGATCGAACAATTCAGTTTGGAATTGGTCACCCCTGGATTTCTGGATCATTTGGAAGTCGGACCGACCCTGATGGACGACGTCAAGAAGGCACAAGATGGACACGCAAGCATCGAAGGTATCAAGAAGAAGATGAAGCTGGGCAAGGCCCCAGGATTCTCCGAAGACGAGCACGGGATTGTTTGGTACAAAGGTCGCCTCTGCGTACCAAACAACACAGAGCTGAAGACGCTGATTTTGCAAGAAGCCCACGACACTCCGTATTCCATCCACCCCGGAGGAACCAAGATGTACCAAGACTTGAAGGCACGATTCTGGTGGCACGGTATGAAGAGAGAGATTGCAACCTATGTTGCAAAGTGTGATGTGTGCCAAAGGGTCAAGGCTGAATATCAGCGACCTGCTGGATTGCTTCAACCACTCAAGGTTCCTGAGTGGAAGTGGGATAAAGTCGGAATGGACTTCATCACTGGATTACCAAGGTCGAATAGAGGACATGACTCTATCTGGGTCATAGTCGATCATTTGACCAAAGTGGCCCATTTCATTCCTGTCAAGACTACCTACTCAGGCAACCAGCTGGCAACTCTCTATATCAACCGAATCGTAAGTCTTCACGGTGTTCCCAAGGAGATTGTGTCAGATCGAGGCACCCAGTTCACTTCAAGGTTCTGGGGAAGATTCCAAGAAGCCTTGGGAACCAAGTTGTCTTTCAGCACAGCTTTCCACCCACAGACCGGAGGTCAAACAGAGTGAGTCAATCAGATTCTCGAAGACATGCTCCGAGCCTGTGTCCTGGCATATGGAGCCAAGTGGGAAGATTGTCTCCCTTTTGCCGAGTTCTCCTATAACAACAGTTACCAGTCAAGCCTTCAGATGGCACCATTTGAGGTGTTGTATGGACGCAGATGCCGCACACCCCTCAATTGGTCGGAGACTGGAGAAGGACTAGTCTTTGGACCGGATATTCTCCGCGCAGTAGAAGAGCAAGTCCAACTAGTCAGAGAGTGATTAAAGGCAGCCAAGTCAAGGCAGAAGAGTTATGCTGACACTCGACGCCGAGACATGAGTTTCCGTGTCGGAGATCATGTGTACCTGCGGGTAACTCCTCTGAAAGGGAACCAAGCGTTTCCACATCAAGGGGAAGCTCGCACCAAGGTTCATTGGCCCTTTCAAGATCACCGACCGACGAGGAGAAGTGGCTTATCAGTTGGAACTACCACCTGAGCTATCCAATGTGCACAATGTATTCCATGTGTCACAACTCCGGAAGTGTCTCCAAGTTCCAGACAAGCCCAATCTCTACAAGGATGTGGATCACCAAGCCATTGATCTGCAGCCTGATTTGACCTACCGCGAGAAGCCCATTCGCATTCTGGACGAAGCAGAACGACGTACGCGAAGCCGTACCATCAAGTACTTCAAGGTCCAGTGGAGCAACCACACCAAAGCAGAAGCAACCTGGGAACGAGAAGACTATCTTAGATCCGAGTTTCCCGATCTCTTTTAAGCCCTAGTTTAGGAATCTCGAGGACGAGATTCTTGTAAGGGGGGTAGGTCTGTCACACCCTGCATTTTGTAACATGTTATTTGTATCTTTGAAGCATGAAAATTTGGACCAGCAAAAATTTTTAGCATCATTTGGCTTTTATTTGGAATTGAGTTTTCTTCATGTGCTTTTTCTTGTGCTCATTAAAGTCAACTGTGATCTCTTGTAGAATTCATCTCCATACCCAAAACTTCTGCCCAATGATCATGCCAAGTGTTATATAGCAGTATAGTATTTTCCTACAAAATTAATTTGGCCAAAAAGTATTTTTATAAATTTAGTTTTCCAAAAACCCCTGAATTGAGATTTGCACTGCAAGTACTTGATTTAGGGTGAGAAAATTATTTCAAACGGTTTATTTGGGACCCAGTAGTTATAGGACTCCCAGAAACCACAAAGGTATAATTTTAAAAGTTATTTTCCTATTTCATTTAAAGGCTTTTTCTTAAGGCCAGAAATGGTCTTTAATAGGGGAAAATTATTTAACTGTTTCAAAAATATTTGCCAAAATTCAGAGAGACTCAGAGGACATATATTGTCCATATATAAGAGTTTCAACACTTGGTCATGTTCAAAATAATGGGCTAAACCCTCTAAAACCCTTTCTGGATATTTCAAGCTTTTGAAATATTTACAAAGGATACTTTCTCCAAAAATTCCAGGGAAATTATATCATGTCATATATGGCATATTTGATGATCTTGCTAAGTCCCATGCCTTGGGAAGCAAGAAAACATCTTCAAACCCGTTCATAACCATTCTGTCCATATTTGAAGTTTGAGCAACTTTACATTGCCAAACTTTTCCAAATGCTCTCAAACTTGGTGCACATGCTAGAATGACCTAATAAGGCATCTAGACCAGATGGCATAAGAATTGGAATAGAGCAACTTGATCAGATCACCCTAAAACCCTTTCTGTTCAAATGCAAATTTGAACAACTTTACATTACCAACTTTTTACCTGGAGCTTCAAACTTTGTGGGCTTGATCAACACCCCAAATGGTGATGCTACACCAAGTGGTGCATCAAGGGGAGATGATTAGCTTGACTCAAAGAAGATGAAGCTGTTTCTGTTGATTTCTAGGGTTCACCAAAGTTACATTGGCTAGTTTCTTCAAATGAGCCCAAATTTGGTGAGGCACCCTATTTTCTCATGTCTTTCAACCCTGTTAAGTGCCATATCAAGTGGAGGTCATTTACTTGACCAAACACTGATTAAACACCTTCTGCAGAATTTCTAAAACCTCCAACTTGATCACTTTTACTATTCTCCATGGCCTATACTTTTTACCAGATGATCATTGAGTTACTAGCTACCTCCAGTAACTTCCCCGGCAGCCCAGCTCCATGATTGAGGGGTAAGAACCCTGTTTTACCTTGCTGGACAGCAAGTTTTCACCAAGTCCCCAGCCTCCTCACTCTCTCTCAGCATCTCCAGGGCATCCAAGGCCTCAGGCCATTTCTTTACTTCCCCCCTGACCTTCTAGATACTGCTGGACACGTTGGTTTTGACCAGGACGGCGAGAGCGCGGCGATGCCAGCCAAACGCGCGCTCTGGAGCACGCAACAGTGCAGACAAGCACTGTAGCTTCAGCCAATCGGCCTCCCCCTACAGCCTCGGGCCTCCCCTTCACGCCAATCGAGGCATCTCGACGTCCGCGACCTCCCCGGCGCTGTCCCCCCTCCTCCTGCGCCCTCCAGTAGCCGTCGTCGCACGCGTGCTGGCCGCCCGCGACGGCCACTCCTCTGCCTCGCACGCGCGTACGCTCCAGACGCTCCCCCGCTCCTCTTTTTCCCTCAGCTGGACGTGGAGCAAGTCCACGGTCCTCCCCGGCTTGATCCCAGGCTCCAGAAACCCTCCTAGCCTCGCCTGCAACCTCGCCGGCGCACGGGTCCACGGTGGACCGTGGGCGCGGCTATATAAGCCCCTCCCGAGCCTCTCCAGCAGCATCAGCGACCTCTCCTCACTCCACTGAGACCCCCAGCACCACCCACTCCTCCCCAGGACATCCTAGTGCTCGGGATCGACCGGAGCTCCGCCGCGTCGGGCCGCCGGCGATCTCGCGGTACGGGCCTCCCCTGCCCTTCCTTTCGCCTGATTCGGAACCCCCTCACTCCACTGACCCTTTCCCCCCTGTTTCCCCCTCCGTTTGCAGTCGGAAACGACCGGAGCATCAACCTCCCGACGAGCTTCCGCCGTCCCACCTCGCCGCCGGCGAACCGGACCTCCCCGGCGTGCCGCACCACCACCCCTGCATCCGCAACACGACGCTGGTCACGTTCCTGCCCTCCGTTGCCGTCGCCGTGGCCGGGAACCTCGCCGGTGAGCTCGCCGTCGCCGTGACCGCGAGGTTGGAGATGACAGGCGGGCCCCACCTGTCATCCCCACACCGCTCTCCCCCTCCTCTGTGCCACTGACCCACGGGCCCCGCCCGTCAGGTTCAAAAACCTGACGTGCGCGCGCAGGCTCCCGTGCGGCTGGGCCGGTCCGTCTGGGCCGTGCACTGTGGCCTTCTCTGGCCCAGTGCACAGGACGCTTTTTCCTTTTTCTTTTCTGTAAATGCTTTAAACATTTCTACAGAAAAGAATAATAGTCCAAATTAAATAATTCCAACTCCTAAAATCTTGCAATATTCCAACCTATTTAATGGTACCACTTTCATTCAAATCCATGAAACTTTTCTGTACTGTTCAAATTTAAATTCAAATTTGAGCAGTAATACTCCTATTCAAAAATCAGTAGATTCTTTTCTGTTGCTCCAAAACTCCAACTAAGATTTTTTTCCCATCTTAGAAATCCCTCTAGTATTTTACAAAAATGAGTTGACATTTTTCTGAGCACTTTGATTTTTCTGTTTTGTTTGTATTCTTATTTTCCCATGG
Organism: Secale cereale; assembly: GCA_902687465.1. Classification (NCBI taxonomy): domain Eukaryota; kingdom Viridiplantae; phylum Streptophyta; class Magnoliopsida; order Poales; family Poaceae; genus Secale; species Secale cereale. Next base: position 108,788,382 of record LR738715.1, on the reverse strand, counting down.
TTATTATGCGACGTATAGATCCCGTAATTGACGAAGTTGCTGTGGAAGAGGAAGGAGAAGGATTTGAAGACTTTGAAGACCAAGCCAGTCCAGGCAAGCAGCCCTTTGACCATGATACACTTGTTCTTCGGAACCCGTATGTTTCCGATGCATGATGATTAGGGTTACGATAGTGACCTAGTTGATTCCACCATCTGATGCATGCCATGATCTTGTTCTTGCTATGTGCTAGATGACTTGCATATGGTTAGTGGGTATGATTAGTGATGCATGTGTGACATGAACCTTCATGGTTGAAGTCTTTGCATAAAACCCCGTCGGGTGCCATTCATGCCCGAGGGAGATGATGATGAGTTGGGTAACCACTTGATGACGAAGTGGTGTACCAAGACAAGTGTGTGTGTGTTTTCAAACGGATTGGTTTAATTTGCGACCGTTATTCCAACCATACATGTGCAACCACACTACCCCTTATGGGACGGGGCTTTATTGATTACTTAGGTCGATACTAGCATGGTGCCCGCATTACTAGTGACGGGAAGACTTGAGGTCTTTCCCGGGACGGGGTCGTGCTTGGATAGACGGCCATGACTGTTTTTACAGGGCACCGGACACACCGTTGGTCCCTTCGGGTACGCGTGACGTTGAAATTAGGGCAAGTCCCGTGATCTATTGTTTGTACCCGAGGGCCGTGTACCAACGAGTGGACTCTATGTTAGTGTCGTCTAAGGAAAGATAATGACCGGGTGCTTACCCCGGGTACTTGAGGTACCGCGGGTCGTGGATGACACGGAAGTTCCCCGGATCTTGTGGGTAAAGTGTACAACCTCTGCAGAGTGTAAAACTATTCGAATAGCCGTGTCCACGGTCATGGACAGTTGGGTAACCGCTCTTGGGCTACGTCCAATGTTTGTGAAACCATGCGTGTGTATGTGAGTCAAGGTGGTGACTTGACTCGATGAGTTGAATCTTATTCATGTTGATATCGGTAACCTGTCTTCGAGGTTACGCGAGGTTATTGATGCTTAAACTTAAATGGTAGAATATTTGTTCTAGCCTTGCTAGATTGATCATTTTTATTCAATGCACTGTTACTTTGAACCATATCATGGGTTGCTTGCGAGTACATTCAAAGTACTCATTGGCTTGCCACTGGTTATTTAATTGGCCAGGCATGGAAGAACAGGAATATGAGGAAGAGTTCTTTGGAGACGAACATGCGAACTAGGATGCTATCCCAGTCAGAATGCCTGTAGGGTTAAGGCAGATGGCATGGGTTCTACCCGTTACCGAAGACTTCCGCTATTTGAGTTATTTGCTATTCAGCCCGTGAGGCTCTATCTATGTAAGACTTGGCCATAATGGCCATAATTCGTGTAAGACTATTTGTATGGATGTAAGACTCTTGTTATTTCAGCTTCTGTGTGTTCAGTGAGCATTGATCTCTGGGTTCACTGTACACGTGCATTCGGTGATCTTGACTTCTAAGTCGGGGTCCCCACAGAGCTGGTATCAGAGCCATCCTGACTGTAGGAAGCCTTAGTTAGCATGGGCGTTAGTTAGTTGAGACCCCTTTTCAAAAACCTTCTGAACCTCTCTTCTTTTCTAAACCTGAGATTTCATCAGCTTATTAACCCCTCCTATTCCACCTTTGTAGATGGCCGCTGTTCCGGAAGAGCACCTGACCACTGGGTTCCCCTTACTTCTCGAGGATAGCCTCCAGGAGTGTCAGTTCCACCGAGCACCCATCCTCACCTACCTTGAGCATTGGGTGAGCGATACTGAGGTGGAGTACCATGTGGAAGTGATCGAGAAGGCAAACGATCCTCCCACAAGTTGGTTCTTCGAGGGACCCCAGATGGCAACACTACCACTCGCTGTCGAGGTTGCTGCACTCAAGGCATTAACCCGTCTCCGCGAGCTTCTTCCGGAGATGGCAGCCAAGATGACAACTCGCTTCTTACCTTACCGGAAGGAAGGTGAAGAAGAAAGCAGCGCACTAGCCCCTCCACTGAAGGAAGGACTCTCGCTTTGGTTCCAGACCTACTTCAGTCTATGTGCCGACAGTTTGGCACAAGACTTGGCCTCGGAATCAATGAAGCTTCGAGAAGAACTTCACAAGACCAAGGCACTTCTTCGTCGAGCTCAAGAGAAGGCAAATAGGATCAAGAAGGAAGGAGCACCTTCTGGACAATCCGCTATCGCATATCGAGGCGGAAGGCCCTCCGAGGATGTATCTTCCAAGGGCGAAGAACCACCTCGACGACGCCGGATGACGGCAAGGGAATATCGCAAGCTTTTCCCTGCCCCACCGACGAAGTACCGTCGTATCCAACTCCTCCACTCCCCCACACCCTGAAGTGACAAGGGAGCCCATACAGATGAAGACAAGGAGGAAGACCCAGAAGAGCCGGAATACGCGACCGAGCATTCCGCCGCTTAGGCATTATTCGCCACTCGGATATGCCAGATGTAACCTCTACGGTAGGATAGGTCGTGTAACCCCTATGCGCAGTCGAGTCCTTGTATGGTTCATATGAAACCATCTAGTGGTTGCTTTTGTTGTGTCTGGATGTATGTCGTATTCTTCCTTCGGGAATGTGTAAACGACTACATCACCCATTTGGATTTTTAATGAATGTGTTTTGGCCTTTCGGCCCTTGCATGATTTAATTTAGTGTCACACCCACCCCCTTACTAGGCACCCATCTATCTTGCTTTCCCTCTTCCGAGTCATGAGACCTTTTACCCCTCCAACAGGATGCCTGTTGTAACTCGTACTGGTACCTCTACCCAGCAGCCCGAAGCCAGAGCATCCTCTCAGCCAGAGGCAGGCCACGACCAAACCAACGACCAAGCTCCACCACCACCTCCTCCAAGCATGGACATGGCTCAGCTTCTCCAAGCTTTCCGAGAGGAACACCAAGCCAACACTGCAGCTCTTCAGCTGATTGCTCAAGCTATCGCCAACAACCGCCAGCCGGCGGGGAATGGCAATGGACGTTCCACGTTGGCAGAGTTCAAAAAGCATGCACCGCCAACCTTCATCGAGACTGCTGAACCCCTGGATGCAGACGACTGGGTCCGTTCCATTGAGGAGATACTGGAACTAGTCGGATGCACCGAAGATCGAGAGAAGGTGGCTTATGCAGCCCACTGCCTCGGGGGAACTGCTAGAGCTTGGTGGGATGGATTCAAGGTCATGCATGCTGTACAAGACATCACTTGGGTTAACTTCAAGGCAGAATTCCGCAAGGCCCACATTCCTTCCGGAATCATGGCTATCAAAAAGCGTGAGTTCCGAGCCCTGGAGCAAGGAAGTGGCACTGTCAAGGAGTACATGTAGAAGTTCAGTGTTCTGTCAAGGTATGCCCCTGAGGATGTCAGCACTGATGATGCCAAAAGGGAGCGCTTCATGGAAGGACTCAATCAGACTCTGCAATACTCGCTTGTCGTATGCGACTGCCCGTCTTTCCCTGACCTGGTGAACAAGGCACTTATGCTTGAAGACAAGCGGCGTGCTTTGGAAGACACTCGCAAGCGCAAGTTGGTCAGTAAGGGAAGTTCCAGCAACCACAAGCCTCGTCCGTGGCAGTCAGCCCCGGCCAAGCCAACCTATCAGCAGCCAAGAGCTCCTGCACCTCGTGCCAACCCTCAGCCTCAGCAGTATGACAACCCCAGGCCAGCTTTCAACCCCAATACCAGTGGTGGCAACAAGATCAACACTCAAAACCAAGTCACTTGCTTTGGATGTGGTCAGCCCGCACACATCTCAAGGGTGTGCCCCAACAAGAAGCCTGATGCCCCGCGCCCCAATGCGCAGAACCAGGGACAAGGCCGAGGAATGCCACCAAGGAACCCAGCTCCTCGCAATCCACCGAACCATGGGAAGGGGCGTGTGAATCACGTCACTGCTGAAGAAGCCCAGGAAGACCCGGACGTCGTGCTGGGTACGTTCCTTGTCAACTCAGCACCTGCAACTGTCTTGTTTGATTCTGGAGCAACGCATTCATTTGTCACTCAAAGATTTGCATTAAAAAGTGGCATGACCCCTACACCCCTGAATAACCCTATGGTGGTACAAACCCCCGGAGCCGAGATGAGAGCCAAGATAGGCTGTAAAGGAGTCGGTATTACCATTAACGGTGTAGACTTCCTAGCAGACCTTATCGTCCTGAGATCGCAAGGCTTGGATGTGATCCTAGGCATGAATTGGCTCAGCAAGCACCAAGGCTTGTTAGACTGTGCCAATCAGACAGTCACTGTGACCAATGACCAAGGAGTCGAAGTCAAGTTTGCTTCCAACTCCTCTTCCGCTCAAGCCGCTAAAGTCAACTGTCTGTCTGAAGTTGGGCTAGATCAAGTACCGGTGGTATGTGAGTATTCTGATGTCTTTCCGGATGAACTACCGGGAATGCCCCCTGACCGTGACATTGAGTTCATCATCGAGCTCGTGCCCGGAGCAGGACCCATCTATAAGAAGCCTTATAGAATGGGACGGAAGAATTAGCCGAGTTGAAGAAGCAGCTGGAAGAGCAGCTAAGGAAGGGATTTATCCGCCCGAGCGCCTCCCCTTGGGGATCTCCTGTTCTGTTTGTGGCAAAGAGGGACGGTACCATCCGCTTATGCATTGACTATCGTTCCCTCAATGAAGTTACAATCAAGAACAAGTATCCACTTCCCAAGATCGAAGATCTGTTTGATCAGCTCAGCGGAGCCAAGGTGTTCTCCAAGATCGACCTCAGATCTGGGTATTACCAGCTGAAGATCAGACCCCAAAATATCCCGAAGACGGCATTCGTAACCAGATATGGCCTATACGAGTGCACGGTCATGTCTTTTGGGTTAACCAATGCCCCAGCTTACTTCATGTATCTCATGAATAAAGTCTTCATGGAATATTTGGACAAGTTTGTTGTTGTCTTCATTGATGACATTCTTGTGTTCTCGAAGTCGGAGGAAGAGCACGAGCAGCACCTGAGGATGGTCCTAGACAAGCTTCGTGAGCACCAACTGTATGCCAAATTCAGCAAGTGTGAGTTCTGGCTGCATAAAGTTGGATTCTTAGGTCATGTCTTGACCGAGGAAGGATTATCTGTTGATCCTGCAAAAATCGAAGCTGTGACCCAATGGCAATCTCCAATGACCGTCAAGGAAGTCAGAAGCTTCCTCGGATTAGCGGGCTATTACCGCAAGTTCGTGGAAGGATTCTCTAGCATTGCACGACCAATGACTCAGCTCCTCAAGAAGGACAAGAAGTTCGAGTGGACGCCAAAATGCGAAGAGAGCTTCCAAGAGCTCAAGAAGAGATTGACCACCGCCCCAGTTCTGGCAACACCTGATATTCACAAGGAGTTCGTGATATATGGTGATGCCTCTCGAACCGGATTGGGAAGCGTTCTGATGCAAGAAGGCCGCGTCATAGCATACCTCTCCATGCAGCTACGACCCCATGAGGAGAACTACGCTACTCACGATCTTGAGCTAGCGGCAGTAGTTCATGCCTTGAAGACATGGCGGCATTACCTCCTAGGGAAACGGTGTGAGATCTACACAGACCACAAAAGTCTGAAGTACATTTTCACCCAAAAGGAATTGAACATGAGGCAGCGGAGATGGTTGGAACTCATCAAAGACTATGACCTCAGTGTTCAGTATCACTCTAGGAAGGCTAACGTGGTGGCCGATGCCTTAAGCAGGAAGGCTTGCTCTTTGAATGCCGTTATTCAAGAAAGACAGCCAGCCTTGTTTAAGGAGATCGAACAATTCAGTTTGGAATTGGTCACCCCTGGATTTCTAGATTATTTGGAAGTCGGACCGACCCTGATGGACGACGTCAAGAAGGCACAAGATGGACACACAAGCATCGAAGGTATCAAGAAGAAGATGAAGCTGGGCAAGGCCCCAGGATTCTCCGAAGACGAGCACGGGATTGTTTGGTACAAAGGTCGCCTCTGCGTACCAAACAACACAGAGCTGAAGACGCTGATTTTGCAAGAAGCCCACGACACTCCGTATTCCATCCACCCCGGAGGAACCAAGATGTACCAAGACTTGAAGGCACGATTCTGGTGGCACGGTATGAAGAGAGAGATTGCAACCTATGTTGCAAAGTGTGATGTGTGCCAAAGGGTCAAGGCTGAATATCAGCGACCTCCTGGATTGCTTCAACCACTCAAGGTTCCTGAGTGGAAGTGGGATAAAGTCGGAATGGACTTCATCACTGGATTACCAAGGTCGAATAGAGGACATGACTCTATCTGGGTCATAGTCGATCATTTGACCAAAGTGGCCCATTTCATTCCTGTCAAGACTACCTACTCAGGCAACCAGCTGGCAACTCTCTATATAAACCGAATCGTAAGTCTTCACGGTGTTCCCAAGGAGATTGTGTCAGATCGAGGCACCCAGTTCACTTCAAGGTTCTGGGGAAGATTCCAAGAAGCCTTGGGAACCAAGTTGTCTATCAGCACAGCTTTCCACCCACAGACCGGAGGTCAAACAGAGCGAGTCAATCAGATTCTCGAAGACATGCTCCGAGCCTGTGTCCTGGCATATGGAGCCAAGTGGGAAGATTGTCTCCCTTTTGCCGAGTTCTCCTATAACAACAGTTACCAGTCAAGCCTTCAGATGGCACCATTTGAGGTGTTGTATGGACGCAGATGCCGCACACCCCTCAATTGGTCGGAGACTGGAGAAGGACTAGTCTTTGGACCGGATATTCTCCGCGCAGCAGAAGAGCAAGTCCAACTAGTCAGAGAGCGATTAAAGGCAGCCAAGTCAAGGCAGAAGAGTTATGCTGACACTCGACGCCGAGACATGAGTTTCCGTGTCGGAGATCATGTGTACCTGCGGGTAACTCCTCTGAAGGGAACCAAGCGTTTCCACGTCAAGGGGAAGCTCGCACCAAGGTTCATTGGCCCTTTCAAGATCACCGACCGACGAGGAGAAGTGGCTTATCAGTTGGAACTACCACCTGAGCTATCCGATGTGCACAATGTATTCCATGTGTCACAACTCCGAAAGTGTCTCCAAGTTCCAGACAAGCCCAATCTCTACAAGGATGTGGATCACCAAGCCATTGATCTGCAGCCTGATTTGACCTACCGCGAGAAGCCCATTTGCATTCTGGACGAAGCAGAACGACGTACGCGAAGCCGTACCATCAAGTACTTCAAGGTCCAGTGGAGCAACCACACCGAAGCAGAAGCAACCTGGGAATGAGAAGACTATCTTAGATCCGAGTTTCCCGATCTCTTTTAAGCCCTAGTTTAGGAATCTCGGGGACGAGATTCTTGTAAGGGGGGTAGGTCTGTCACACCCTGCATTTTGTAACATGTTATTTGTATCTTTGAAGCATGAAAATTTGGACCAGCAAAATTTTTTAGCATCATTTGGCTTTTATTTGAAATTGAGTTTTCTTCATGTGCTTTTTCTTGTGCTCATTAAAGTCAACTGTGATCTCTTGTAGAATTCATCTCCATACCCAAAACTTCTACCCAATGATCATGCCAAGTGTTATATAGCAGTATAGTATTTTCCTACAAAATTAATTTGGCCAAAAAGTATTTTTATAAATTTAGTTTTCCAAAAACCCCTAAATTGAGATTTGCACTGCAAGTACTTGATTTAGGGTGAGAAAATTATTTAAAACGGTTTATTTGGGACCCAGTAGTTATAGGACTCCCAGAAACCACAAAGGTATAATTTTAAAAGTTATTTTCCTATTTTATTTAAAGGCTTTTTCTTAAGGCCGGAAATGGTCTTTAATAGGGGAAAATTATTTAACTGTTTCAAAAATATTTGCCAAAATTCAGAGAGACTCAGAGGACATATATTGTCCATATATAAGAGTTTCAACACTTGGTCATGTTCAAAATAATGGGCTAAACCCTCTAAAACCCTTTCTGGATATTTCAAGCTTTTGAAATATTTACAAAGGATACTTTCTCCAAAAATTCCAGGGAAATTCTATCATGTCATATATGGCATATTTGATGATCTTGCTAAGTCCCATGCCTTGGGAAGCAAGAAAACATCTTCAAACCCCTTCATAACCATTTTGTCCATATTTGAAGTTTGAGCAACTTTACATTGTCAAACTTGTCCAAATGCTCTCAAACTTGGTGCACATGCTAGAATGACCTAATAAGGCATCTAGACCAGATGGCACAAGAATTGGAATAGAGCAACTTGATCAGATCACCCTAAAACCCTTTCTGTTCAAATGCAAATTTGAACAACTTTACATTACCAACTTTTTACCTGGAGCTTCAAACTTTGTGGGCTTGATCAACACCCCAAATGGTGATGCTACACCAAGTGGTGCATCAAGGGGAGATGATTAGCTTGACTCAAACAAGATGAAGCTGTTTCTGTTGATTTCTAGGGTTCACCAAAGTTACATTGGCTAGTTTCTTCAAATGAGCCCAAATTTGGTGAGGCACCCTATTTTCTCATGTCTTTCAACCCTGTTGAGTGCCATATCAAGTGGAGGTCATTTACTTGACCAAACACTGATCAAACACCTTCTGCAGAATTTCTAAAACCTCCAACTTGATCACTTTTACTATTCTCCATGGCCTATACTTTTTACCACATGATCATTGAGTTACTAGCTACCTCCAGTAACTTCCCCAGCACCCCAGCTCCATGATTGAGGGGTAAGAACCCTGTTTTACCTTGCTGGACAGCAAGTTTTCACCAAGTCCCCAGCCTCCTCACTCTCTCTCAGCATCTCCAGGGCATCCAAGGCCTCAGGCCATTTCTTTACTTCCCCCCTGACCTTCTAGACACTGTTGGACACGTTGGTTTTGACCAAGACGGCGAGAGCGCGGCGATGCCAGCCAAACGCGCGCTCTGGAGCACGCAACAGTGCAGACAAGCACTGTAGCTTCAGCCAATCGGCCTCCCCCGACAGCCTCGGGCCTCCCCTTCGCGCCAGTCGAGGCATCTCGACGTCCGCGACCTCCCCGGCACTGTCCCCCCTCCTCATGCGCCCTCCAGTAGCCATCGTCGCACGCGCGCTGGCCGCCCGCGACGGCCACTCCTCTGCCTCGCACGCGCGTACGCTCCAGACGCTCCCCCGCTCCTCTTTTCCCCTCAGCTGGACGTGGAGCAAGTCCACGGTCCTCCCCGGCTTGATCCCAGGCTCCAGAAACCCTCCTAGCCTCGCCTGCAACCTCGCCGGCGCACGGGTCCACGGCGGACCATGGGCACGGCTATATAACCCCTCCCGAGCCTCTCCAGCAGCATCAGCGACCTCTCCTCACTCCACTGAGACCCCCAGCACCACCCACTCCTCCCCAGGACGTCCCAGTGCTCGGGATCGACCGGAGCTCCGCCGCGTCGGGCCGCCGGCGATCTCGCGGTACGGGCCTCCCCTGCCCTTCCTTTCGCCTGATTCGGAACCCCCTCACTCCACTAACCCTTTCCCCCCCGTTTCCCCCTCTGTTTGCAGTCGGAAACGACCGGAGGATCAACCTCCCGACGAGCTTCCGCCGTCCCACCTCGCCGCCGGCGAACCGGACCTCCCCGGCGTGCCGCACCACCACCCCTGCATCCACAACACGACGCTGGTCACGTTCCTGCCCTCCGTTGCCGTCGCCGTGGCCGGGAACCTCGCCGGTGAGCTCGCCGTCGCCGTGACCGCGAGGTTGGAGATGACAGGCGGGCCCCGCCTGTCATCCCCACACCTCTCTCCCCCTCCTCTGTGCCACTGACCCACGGGCCCCGCCCGTCAGGTTCAAAAACCTGACGTGCGCGCGCAGGCTCCCGTGCGGCTGGGCCGGTCCGTCTGGGCCGTGCACTGTGGCCTTCTCTGGCCCAGTGCACAGGACGCTTTTTCCTTTTTCTTTTCTGTAAATGCTTTAAACATTTCTACAGAAAAGAATTATAGTCCAAATTAAATAATTCCAACTCCTAAAATCTTGCAATATTCCAACCTATTTAATGGTACCACTTTCATTCAAATCCATGAAACTTTTCTGTACTGTTCAAATTTAAATTCAAATTTGAGCAGTAATACTCCTATTCAAAAATCAGTAGATTCTTTTCTGTTGCTCCAAAACTCCAACTAAGATTTTTTTTCCCATCTTAGAAATCCCTCTAGTATTTTACAAAAATGAGTTGACATTTTTCTGAGCACTTTGATTTTTCTGTTTTGTTTGTATTCTTATTTCCCCATGGTTATTATGCGACGTATAGATCCCGTATTTGACGAAGTTGCTGTGGAAGAGGAAGGAGAAGGATTTGAAGACTTTGAAGACCAAGCCAGTCCAGGCAAGCAGCCCTTTGACCATGATACACTTGTTCTTCGGAACCCGTATGTTTCCGATGCATGATGATTAGGGTTACGATAGTGACCTAGTTGATTCCACCATCTGATGCATGCCATGATCTTGTTCTTGCTATGTGCCAGATGACTTGCATATGGTTAGTGGGTATGATTAGTGATGCATGTGTGACATGAACCTTCATGGTTGAAGTCTTTGCATAAAACCCCGTCGGGTGCCATTCATGCCCGAGGGAGATGATGATGAGTTGGGTAACCACTTGATGACGAAGTGGTGTACCAAGACAAGTGTGTGTGTGTTTTCAAACGGATTGGTTTAAGTTGCGACCGTTATTCCAACCATACATGTGCAACCACACTACCCCTTATGGGACGGGGCTTTATTGATTACTTAGGTCGATACTAGCATGGTGCCCGCATTACTAGTGACGGGAAGACTTGAGGTCTTTCCCGGGACGGGGTCGTGCTTGGATAGACGGCCATGACTGTTTTTACAGGGCACCGGACACACCGTTGGTCCCTTCGGGTACGCGTGACGTTGAAATTAGGGCAAGTCCCGTGATCTATTGTTTGTACCCGAGGGCCGTGTACCAACGAGTGGACTCTATGTTAGTGTCATCTAAGGAAAGATAATGACCGGGTGCTTACCCCGGGTACTTGAGGTACCGCGGGTCGTGGATGACACGGAAGTTCCCCGGATCTTCTGGGTAAAGTGTACAGCCTCTGCAGAGTGTAAAACTATTCGAATAGCCGTGTCCACGGTCATGGACAGTTGGGTAACCGCTCTTGGGCTACGTCCAATGTTTGTGAAACCATGCGTGTGTATGTGAGTCAAGGTGGTGACTTGACTCGATGAGTTGAATCTTATTCATGTTGATATCGGTAACCTGTCTTCGAGGTTACGCGAGGTTATTGATGCTTAAACTTAAATGGTAGAATATTTGTTCTAGCCTTGCTAGATTGATCATTTTTATTCAATGCACTGTTACTTTGAACCATATCATGGGTTGCTTGCGAGTACATTCAAAGTACTCATTGGCTTGCCACTGGTTATTTAATTGGCCAGGCATGGAAGAACAGGAATATGAGGAAGAGTTCTTTGGAGACGAACATGCGAACTAGGACGCTATCCCATTCAGAATGCATGTAGGGTTAAGGCAGATGGCATGGGTTCTACCTGTTACCGAAGACTTCCGCTATTTGAGTTATTTGCTATTCAGCCCGTGAGGCTCTATCTATGTAAGACTTGGCCATAATGGCCATAATTCGTGTAAGACTATTTGTATGGATGTAAGACTCTTGTTATTTCAGCTTATGTGTGTTCAGTGAGCATTGATCTCTGGGATCACTATACACGTGCATTCGGTGATCTCGACTTCTAAGTCGGGGTCCCCACAGGAATGTGGAGATGGGGTGCATGATCCCAGGTCCCTTGAATGGGGTAACTGGCTGCTTTGGACTCCTGAGCCGAACCCTAGAGCTCAACCAGAAGGGGAAAGGAGAGGAAGAGATGCTAGTAGAGGGAGAGCAGGCAGAAGGGCAGAGAGAGGAGGAAGGCATGGAAGAGGCGCCAGTGTGGGAGGAAGAAACAGAGCAGGCGAAGGCGAAGATGTGACAGAAGATATAAACAGCCAGACTGGACACTGGGAAGCGGGGGAGAAGAACGTCCGGAAGAGGCTGATCTCTCCAGACGGTACGTTGAATGTTAGAGGATTACCAGTCCTAAATCTAGCAGGGAAGGTGGCAGGTACAGTCCTTATGTTCGAGGGGGGTTCAACCTCAACATGCAATAATGGAGGACAGAAAACTCCGGGCAAAGTACCTATAGTAAAGAGAAGGAAGCAGGGGGATACAGGAGATGCTCAACACGACGAAGATATGCCAGAGGCGGCCTCCCGAGGGGAGGACCGCCGAATCCAATGAATGTGTTATGTTGGAACTGCCGCGGTTTGGGCAATCCCGCGACAGTTCGTGAAGTCCGTGTTCTCACGGCTAAATTTGCCCCCGGCGGTGCTATGCTTAGTAGAAACTCAATTACCGCGTGCACGTGTCGAGATTTTAGCACAATCCTTTGGTTTTGACAGATCTTTTGCAGTTAGTAGCTCGGGTCGGAGTGGTGGTCTTGTAATTTTCTGGAATGATGCAATAAAATTAGAAGTTAAGGGCTACTCGAAGTATCATATAGATACTAACATATCAGATCTTGGACCCTCTCAGTGGAGATTAACCTGCGTGTATGGAGAGGCACGGGTGTCTGAAAGATATAACACTTGGGACACGCTATGTTCTATGGCAGGATCTTCAACGCTGCCTTGGGTAGCGCTTGGAGATTTTAACGAAGTTCTTACGCAGTCGGAACATGAAGGAGTAAACCTAAGAGGACAGGGACAAATGGATGGATTCAGGGATGCCCTAGACATCTGCGGCTTGCTAGACCTGGGCCACAAAGGGAGATGGTGGACCTTTGAAAAAAGGGTGGTGGGAGGATCATACACAAGGGTCCGTCTTGACAGGGCAGTTGCAGATGCAGCGTGGAGTTCCCTCTTTCCTTTCGCAGAACTAAGTAACGAGACGGCGGCATGCTCAGATCACGGGCCCATTATTCTTAAAGTCGCAACTGAGGAGGACACGAGGAGGAAAGAAAAAAGCTTCAAGTATGAAGTCATGTGGGAAAGACACCCAGAGTTACACTCCTTCATCAAAACAACATGGAATGGAAAACCAGAAGGGTTTTCGGCCGTCGAAGTCAGGAAGAAGCTGGTGGACCTCAGCAAAAACTTGCACAGCTGGGATAGACATACGTTTGGCAACGTTAAGCGGGAGATCAAACAGCTTATTAGAGAACTGGAGACACTCAAAAATGTTCTAGGACGGACTGAACCTAGCCATCTGGAGATCAAGGTAGCTGACAGGCTCGTCGAGCTTTACCACAGAGAAGAGATCCTAAGTAGACAGCGCTCGCGGGTTGACTGGCTTACTCATGGCGATAGTAATACAAAATATTTCCAGCAAAGAGCCTCGATGAGGAGGAGGAAGAACAAAATCTCGGCCCTGACTAAGCCGGATGGACAGATTACGGAGGATGTGGAGGAGCTGGAAGCGATGACAACTTTGTTCTATAAAGACCTCTACACTTCTGAGGGGTGTAATAATATGCAAGAAGTTCTGGATTCGGTTCCAGATAAGGTCACGAATGATATGCGGGCTCTTCTGGACGCGGTATACACAGAAAAGGAGGTCAAAACAGCTCTTTACCAAATGTTCCCTACAAAAGCACCAGGTCCGAACGGTTTCCCAGCGGATTTTTTCAGAAACATTGGCGGGTGTGTGGGGAAGAAGTAACAAGGGCTGTCCTAGCAATAGAGGAAGGGAAAGAGAGTGCAGAGGACATCAACCAAACTTTTCTGGTACTGATCCCGAAGGTAAAGAATCCCACTCTCTTGTCACAGTTCTGACCAATAAGTTTATGTAATGTGCTTTATAAGATAGCCTCCAAGGTTATCGCTAACCGACTGAAGTTTGTGCTACCTGAGATTATCTCAGCAGAACAGTCGGCTTTTGTGCCAGGCCGTTTGATTAATGATACATCATCGTGGCCTACGAGTGTCTGCATTTTATGAAGAGGAACAAAGCAATCAAACACAGACACTGCGCTCTTAAGTTGGATATGATGAAAGCATACGATAGATTGGAATGGGATTACTTAAGAGCAATTATGTTGAAATTGGGCTTTTCTCAGAGATGGGTTGATATTGTCATGAACATGGTTTCATCTGTTTCTTATTCGGTTTTGTTCAATGGTAGGAAGTTGGAAGAATTCAGACCTAGCAGAGGTATTCGTCAGGGAGATCCTATCTCCCCTTACCTGTTCTTATTAGCAGCGGAGGGCCTTTCAGGCCTATTGAAAAATTTAAGCCAGTCATCTCAACTGGGTGGGTTACAAGTGGCGCCCTCGGCACCTCCTGTTAATCACTTGTTGTTCGTGGATGATAGCCTGCTGTTCTTTAAAGCAACTGGAGAAGGGGCGAATGAGATGTCAAACCTATTGGAGAACTATTGCCATGCTTCAGGTCAGAGAATTAACACCTCAAAGTCTTCTATATTCTTTAGCAAGGGGTGCCCGACCACTATCAAAGATGAGATTAAAAGCATCCTTAATGTCCCTAATGAATCTTTGAATGAAAAGTATCTAGGGATGCCTTCTGATATAGGTACTTCAAAGAATGGGGCTTTTAAGTATTTGAAAGATAGACTTTGGAGCAAGGTGAAGGGATGGATGGAAAAGTGTTTATCCTCTCAAGGGAAGGAAGTTCTGGTGAAATCAGTGGCACAGGCAGTGCCGGTTTTCTCAATGTCATGTTTTAAATTACCAAGGGGACTTTGTGAACATTTAAACAAGTTGATAAGACAGTTTTGGTGGGGCAGTAAAGAGGGCAAAAGAAAACCAGCTTGGGTCTCCTGGAAGGCCATGACTCAGCCGAAATTTTTGGGAGGATTAGGGTTTCGTGATTTCGAGCTTTTCAACCTAGCTCTCCTAGCGAGACAATCCTGGAGACTTCTTCAGCATCCACAGTCTTTATGCGCGAGAATTCTGAAGGCAGTATATTATCCTCAAAGTTCAATCTTGGAAGCTGAACTAGGCAACCGACCATCACAGGTATGGCGGGCGATTGTTGAGGGGAGGGATGTCCTCAAGCAGGGGATCATTAGGAGAATTGGTGACGGCACAACAACCAGAATTTGGACGGATAACTGGATTCCAAGGACCGCTTCGATGAGACCTTTTGCTTGTCTCTCAGGGAATCCCCCTCAGTTTGTAAGTGAGCTGATTGATGCGCACAATGCAGCATGGAACAGAGAAGCTTTGAATGCAAACTTCATTGCGGCAGATAAAATGGCAATCTTGGCCATCCCGGTTTGCACAATGCAGATGGAGGACCATTGGGCATGGAACTTTGAGAGAAACTGACTTTTTTCGGTAAGATCTGCTTATCGAATGCTCGCTGACACAAAGCGTAGAAGAGAGGATTGGTTAGAAGGAAGATCGGGCTCCTCTGACATTGATGCGGAAGTTAAATCCTGGGAGACCTTGTAGTCTGTACAAATACCAGGAAAAATACGACATTTCATGTGGAGGTTGTCGAGGCTATCAATCCCAACAGAAGATGTAAGGCATGCTAGAAAAATGGCGGATAATGATAAATGCCAGCTGTGCGGGATGGGAGATTCATGGCGACATTGGCTGTTTGAATGTACAGCTGCAAGGTGTGTTTGGGCTTTGGTTGATGAAAATATACTCGATTTTGTACAGTCGTCAAATGAGCCGAATGCCAGGGTGTGGCTATTCTCTGCTTTCGATCATCTACCTCGAGATAGCCTTGTTTTAATGGTGGTGACCATGTGGGCCATTTGGTGGGCTAGGCGAAGGGCTATTCACGAAGGTGAGCTGCAGAGCCCTCACGCGACTCATTCTTTTGTAAGGACATTCATCATGGAACTGGAAACTCTCCAGTCTAAGTCGACGTCACCAAACGAGGAACGTCAAGCAGGCGTGAGATCTGCTGCTGGGCAAGTATGGAGAGCGCCTGAAGTTGGAACTATAAAAATTCAAGTAGATGGTGGAGTTTCAAGAAATGGGAGAAGGGGGCAGCAGCTACCATAGGTAGAAACCATGAGGGGCTGTTCCTGGGATCTTCATCAATGGTTTTTGACGAAATAAATGATCCACCAATGTTGGAAGCTTTAGCTTGCCGAGAGGCTCTTGCCCTAGCTCAGGATCTATATGCAGATCGGATTGTTATTGCATGTGACAGCAAGACTGTAGTGGAGGAAATCAAGATGGGGACAGAAGGAAGATACAGCAACATCATTAAGGAGATACATGCCCAGCCGAGACTTTTTGTTCGATGTGACTTCATCTTTGAAGGTCGTAAGAATAATATCGATGCTCATAATTTAGCAAAGTTTTCTACTTCTTTGGTTCAGGGACGCCATCTGTGGCTGGGTTCACCCCATGATCCCTTTGTTATTCCTGTAAACCGGAACAATATTCAATAAAGTCAGGTTTACCACTCAAAAAAAACCTAGGTCACCAAGGGCCACGAATTTTCCTCCTCCCGAGCCGCCGTCTTGGACGGGAGGACCAGCACCATTGCAGCACCATCCACAAGGAAGAAGGGGGGCCAAGGAGCCGCTACCCCCGAGGGCCGCCACCGCCCCCTAGGGTCGCCGCCGCCGCCGCGCCCTCAAGAGCCGCGGCCGCCGCCTCCGTGGCTGCCACCGGCCGTCTCCTCCTCGCGGGGCTGCACCTCTCCATCAACACCATCATCAACCTCCTCCTCACCATGTCCATGTGTGAGTAGTCTTCTCCGGGGCCGAGGGCTCGTACGTGTAGCTATGTGGTTATCTCTCTCTCCCATGATGTGATCTTCGTTGTGATCATAGGCTATGTTAATCTAGGGTGATCCCATGATATTTCCCCTTCCTCTATGTATTGGATTGATGTACTCACTTGTCTTTATCTAGTATAATCCCCGAGACCAAGGTGACAGCGGTCTATTGGACATGGATTAGAAAAATATTTTCATGAGTGATTTCCTCTCTTGTGTGTTGATTGAAGATTGAGAGTCTCTTGGTGCTTGTCTTTGACTATCCTTTAGATATGTTGTGGTGATTGTGGAACTCTCTTTGGATGGCCGTGGTGACATTGGGAAATCCTTAGATTGAGAACTACGAACTTTGAGGTGTGCTTTTGTAGCCCTACATAATTCTCGTCCTCTCTTGACCACGAAGGAATGACCTCCGGGTGCGTCTCCATTGCATGTTTTATGGGAAATATCATGTGATTCGATTATGTTAATGTTGTTGGGAGTTGCCACTAGTGAAAGTATGATCCCTAGGCCTTGTTTCCACCATTGCAATACCATTTGTGTTCACGTTTACCACTTGTTTGCTTGCTGCACTTTTTATTACAGATTTATATTACTTTGTTTTGCCATCCATATCACTTGCCATTTAACATCTCTTCGCCGAACTAGTGCACCTATACATCTAACAAGTGTATTAGGTGTGTTGGGGACACAAGAGACTTCTTGTATCTTAGTTGCAGGGTTGCTTGAGAGAGACCATCTTCAACCTCTACTTCCCTGAGTTCGATAAACCTTAGGTCATCCACTTGAGGGAAATTGTTGCTGTCCTACAAACCTCTGCGCTTGGAGGCCCAACATAGTCTACAAGTGTAGAAGCGTGTGTAGACATCAGCCGGCACCCTGCCGGGACGGGGAAGTGCCCCCGGATTCATCTCCATCGACGTTGCTTCCTCCCTCCATGATGCGGGAGTAGTTCCTCCTCAGGGCTGAGGTTTCTACCAGTAGCTATGTGGTTATCTCTCTCTCCCATGATGTGATCTTCGTTGTGATCATAGGCTATGTTAATCTAGGGTGATCCCAT
This sequence comes from Secale cereale, assembly GCA_902687465.1. Lineage (NCBI taxonomy): Eukaryota > Viridiplantae > Streptophyta > Magnoliopsida > Poales > Poaceae > Secale > Secale cereale. Next base: position 108,770,639 of record LR738715.1, on the reverse strand, counting down.
GATGTTTCCCCTTCCTCTATGTATTGGATTGATGTACTCACTTGTCTTTATCTAGTATAATCCCCGAGACCAAGGTGACAGCGGTCTATTGGACATGGATTAGAAAAATATTTTCATGAGTGATTTCCTCTCTTGTGTGTTGATTGAAGATTGAGAGTCTCTTGGTGCTTGTCTTTGACTATCCTTTAGATATGTTGTGGTGATTGTGGGACTCTCTTTGGATGGCCGCGGTGACATTGGGAAATCCTTAGATTGAGAACTACGAACTTTGAGGTGTGCTTTTGTAGCCCTACATAATTCTCGTCCTCTCTTGACCACGAAGGAATGACCTCCGGGTGCGTCTCCATTGCATGTTTTATGGGAAATATCATGTGATTCGATTATGTTAATGTTGTTGGGAGTTGCCTCTAGTGAAAGTATGATCCCTAGGCCTTGTTTCCACCATTGCAATACCATTTGTGCTCACGTTTACCACTTGTTTGCTTGCTGCACTTTTTATTACAGATTTATATTACTTTGCTTTGCCACTCCTATCATCCATATTTTACCATCTCTTCGCCGAACTAGTGCACCTATACAACTCCTAGTTATATTAGGTGTGTTGGGGACACAAGAGACTTCTTGTATCTTAGTTGCAGGGTTGCTTGAGAGAGACCATCTTCAACCTCTACTTCCCTGAGTTCGATAAACCTTAGGTCATCCACTTGAGGGAAATTGTTGCTGTCCTACAAACCTCTGCGCTTGGAGGCCCAACATAGTCTACAAGAGTAGAAGCGTGTGTAGACATCAGTATTAGGATCTTTTACTCCTCGTCTATACTCTGGGACTCGGACCTCTCTTCTATTCAGGATAAATGAATTTTGCAAAATCTAACATTAGGATCTCGTTATCACTTTCACCCGGAGAGCACCTTATTACCGATGATCGTCTGCTGCACCAGAAGACCTTGAAGATAGTCTCCGCTGTTAACCCGAGAACTTGTGTTCATCACGTTTGCAATTCCCCTTCCACCGTCAACCCTTATGATAACTACATGCAGTTGTCATTCTTACATTCATCCCCAGTTGGTCTTGTTATTACAAGATACCCTGAAATACTCGTCGTTGTTTCGATAATCATTTGTGCCTACTGCCTTACAGTTCCTTGTCGCCAGAATACACCTACAAATTAATCCTCACACATATCGAGGATTTATTTCTCCCTAGTTGTTCATATGTTTCACTAAAGTCTTCGAAATCCTATTCGAGCTTTAGAAAATCCTCAACAACATATTTATCTTGAAATTCTTGCTTGCTTGCAATATGGTTAATCCCATAAGTCTGACAATCTTATTGCCATCCTTGTCACTATCATTTCGAGTTTGTTGATTCAAAATGTTGCAGATGCTCGCAATCCCCAAACAGATCCTAGAATTCATCCTTCTGACTCAGATGTCATTTTAAACCTGGTTGGATCTCGACCAATCAAATTGCCATCGATTGTATCCCTAAGCCTATTCAACTTATACATCCTTGATTAGAGCGTTTTGCTTCTGATCCCTTGATTCGGAAAACATAATTCCTTTGCATTTGGTTGAATTAGTCAGTTGTTTCTATAATCTAATCTCCTTTAATTATTTCTTCTTCTGGTTGAGTATCGATACTCACATCTGATTCCTTGCAGTCCGCCAGATCCTTCTGTGGATTATTATCTGACCGTTTCGACATATCAAAACCTTGAGTTCTCCCCTGATACATAATGCCTTTGGTAAATTGTATCCTCTGCTTTTGTCAACCATGCTCTACTATCAAGCTTGTCTTATTTATTTTTGAAACTTGGGGTATATGTTACTAAGATGCCCGACGGGTTGAACCTATGCCTTTCCCTAATCCGTGAGAACCCGAAAGTTTTAAGAAGTCATACTCTTTCGGTGTTCTACCAGATAAAATTCCAACACTACAGTTTTATCAAAGCGAGAGGTGAATGAAATGATATGCATTAAAGAAGTGGGGGTCGACCTTGAACTTTGTGTTCATGCACATGACAATGATGTAGACCGTCTCGGAAGCTTCTTGCAAAATGATTATCCAACTGTATGACTCTTTCTGTATTCTTGAATTGATTCCTTACAGTTATGGTTCCGACCATGATGTCCTGATCTGATATATCTGATGGGAATTCATTCCCGTGCCTCATCTATTTTGGCAAGGCTGAAGTATCTACTGTCATAGGTCAATGACCCGGTTCTACTTCTATCATGTTCTACCTTCGAGTATTACCCCCTTGTATCTCGAAGATGTCTTGCCATTGCTCCACATCTTACTAACCTTGTTGAAGTAATGTCTTTCCTTGTCGTAATCACTCTACGGGTTCTGGGTTGTTGTCAACCGAGGACACCGACTAGTGAAATTATTCCGCACTACAAATCAAATACCCCTAGTATTTTTACTAGGAAATTTTGAACTCAATCTGTTCATTCCTAGACTATCGGCTGCATCCTGGTCTTGCTATCTTTGACTGTGCTACCTCGTCCTTCTCTGGTGCACGGATTCTTCAGTGTGTGAGCACGACTTACGTCGAACTTTCAACATCATGTTGCTTGTCTTGAAAGGTAACGTTGGTTTCGAGCTTGCATCTTATATATTGATCCTATAACTTGCCACTTCATCATTCCCTTGCTTGTTGACGTTGTTGTTTGATTGCATCCTCTTGAAACCTCCCGACAAATGTGTCGGATCACCTTCAACACTTTGACTTCTTCTGATATGTCAACTGTGTTCGTGATGAGAAATACCCTCCTTGCCCTCGATGATTTTTATTATCATCGACAACGCCTTTGACTTCCTTCCGTCGCGAACTTGTCCACATTATAATTACAACTTGCTCTCCAGCTAGTGTTGTGTTCTACATTGAAGTATTACAGTCTTTTATGTCGAGAATGTTGTGGGGATTGCCCCACCTCTTAGAAATTCTCGGTATGAAGATACTTCTCATCATCACCATTCTTCCTTGGTCCCCATGTTGTTTTCAACCGGGATACCAATATGCTAAATATGTTGCTTGAGTTTTGCACTTCTAGCAACCCTATTGCTTTGAAGTTAACGATCGACAGTTCATTCTTAGACTGTTGGTTATTGAATCGTCACTCTAACATTGATCTTGCTGCCTAAGGTCATATTTCGGGCACACCTTTCACCTAATGACTATTGGTGTATGTTTTTCCTTGAGCATACAACATTATATCATTTGAATTGATAAGTGTCATCCTCTTGTTCACATTATTGTGGAAATCCCTCTGTTTGGAATTCTCGATGAACTGTCGCTGAGCCCATCAGCCACCTCCTCATCATCTCCTTGGTGTAATGATGAACCATTGTTTCAGGAACCTGCTCCCATAGTTCATTTCCCGAGAATCTTGCAATGTCATTTTGTCGATTAATGTTGCAGCGTTTCTTCTCGAACATCCTGAGTCTGAGGTATCATGACACCAATCGGATCTGAATCTCGGTCAGATAAAATGGCTGGGACAACTTTCCAGGAGTTATAATGTGGTCCTTTGATGACCCGATAATATGATGTCATGCCTAGCACCCCTGGCTGGAGGACCTATCATTATAATTTCTTTTGCAAGGATAACCATTCTTCCAAGAGGAAATTATAAGACTTATTCCATAAGTTGTTCCTGATGAATCCTTTGTGTATCCAAGTCTGACCTTTGCTTCAAGACCATGTCAATGCTATCTCGAAGCATGTCTGTGGTACTCCGATTTTCAACAAGAGCATTTGAAGCCCAATGCTAAATGTTTCTTGGTCAGTTATCCAAACACCGTTGTATGGGTAATATCTTGATTAATTCCTTGCCTCTTTATCTAAATGGTTGGATACTTGCTCTCCTACCCTGTATGCCATGTTCTGCTTGTCCATGGAAAGGATATACTCCTATTAATTTTGTGTAATCACAATTTCCTTTCCATTTATTTGTTTAACCTTTCCTTGATCTACATATAATCTAAGCAGTAATAATTCTCTGCTTATGTAAACACCTTGTTGTACAACTCTGTCGGTAAGACCCTGTTACTATGGTTGGTAACATTCCGGTAACCACCGATGGAAGAAAACTTTGCCTACCGGTTCGCCTCATTTCAACGAGCAAGAAAATGGTTCTCTTCGTTCCCTGTCCTTGGTACCGACATTGTTGGCGACATAGCTGACAAGCTATCCACTGACATGTCTCCTTGTCGCGGCTGTGCAAGATGTCACCACCCTTTCCATTTTCAACCCACATGGTGGGCCCATAACCCATAGGTCCACTGGATCGAAACCTGACTCTTCTTTACAACCCGGATTTTAATGTATCCTTTGCACCTGGCTTTGTATGTAATTCATGAGCTAAATTCTACCATATTTCATCCTAGTATCAAACACCATATTATTCTCATTGATCAAGACCCCATTCCAGCTTCTGGTTAGGCATCGAATGACTGCCTACTCGATTGAAACTTTGGTACCATCGCTTATTGTTCTCAATGCATTAGCTGAAATACTACTTGTAGGGTGCTTCGTGTATCACTTTCTGAATTCGTCGTCGGATGCACAAACTTCGTGGAGATACGTTCCTCCAAAGTTTTCCCCCTTGTCGCGTTTGTACGGCGATGGAGATCCCAAAGAAAGGATGATGACTTGATCACGATGACTTGAAGCAGAGACATGAAGACATCAACGAAAGGGATAAACCTCTTCGAAAGGGAGCCAAGACCGAGAAGACTCGTTAGGTTTTCGCTACCAGCACTCCCCCCC
>LR738715.1:108686005-108750946 GCA_902687465.1 Secale cereale | reverse complement strand
CCCCCCCAAGCCAAAGGGGGCGCCCCCACCCCTAGGGTTTTAACCCTAGGCGCACGGGGGGCCATGAGGGGGTGCGCCAGCCCACTAGGGGCTGGCCCCCCTCCCCCTACGGCCCACGGGGCCCTCCAGGATGGGTGGCCCCACACGGTGGACCCCTGGGACCCTTCCGGTGGTCCCGGGACACTCCCGGTGACCCCCGGAACTCTCCCGATGGCCGAAACTGGACTTCCTATATATCATTCTTTACCTCCGGACCATTCCGAAACTCCTCGTGATGTCCGGGATCTCATCCGGGACTCCGAACAACATTCGGGTTTCCGTGTGCATATATCTCTATAACCCTAGCGTTACCGAACCTTAAGTGTGTAGACCCTACGGGTTCGGGAGACACGCAGACATGACCGAGACGACTCTCCGTTCAATAACCAACAGCGGTATCTGGATACCCATGTTGGTTCCCATGTGTTCCTCGATGATCTCATCGGATGAACCACGATGTCAAGGATTCACTTAATCACGTATGTTATTCCCTTTGTCCATCGGTATGGTACTTGCCCGAGATTCGATCGTCGGTATGCCCGATACCTTGTTCAATCTCGTCATGGCAAGTCTCTTTACTCGTTCCGTAATCCATCATCCCGTGACTAACTCCTTAGTCACTTTGAGCTCATTATGATGATGTCTTACCGAGTGGGCCCAGAGATACCTCTCCATCATACGGAGTGACAAATCCCAGTCTCGGTTCGTGCCAACCCAACAGACACTTTCGGAGATACCCGTTGCGTACCTTTATAGTCACCCAGTTACGTTGTGACGTTTGGCACACCCAAAGTATTCCTACGGTATCCGGGAGTTGCACAACCTCATGGTCTAAGGAACAAATAATTGACACTGGAAAAGCTTAAGCATTACAAACTATACGATCTCGTGCTAGGCTTAGGATTGGGTCTCGTCCATCACATCATTCTCCTAATGATGTGATCCTGTTATCAATGACATCCAATGTCCATGGTCAGAAAACCGTGACCGTCTGTTGATCAACGAGCTAGTAACTAGAGGCTTACCAGGCACACGTTGTGGTCTATGTATTCACACATGTATCGCTGTTTCCGTACAATACAATTCAAGCATGAATAACAGACAATTGTCATGAACTAGGAAATATAATAATAATCCTTTTATTATTGCCTCTAGGGCATATTTCCAACATGGCGAGACGACTTCATGAAGACACGATGATGGAGATCATGGTGTCATGCCGGTGACGATGATGATCATGGAGCCCTGAAGATGAAGATCAAAAGGAGCAAAATGATATTAGCCATATCATGTCACTATTTGATTGCATGTGATGTTTATCATGTTTTACATCTTATTTGCTTAGAACGACGGTAGTGAATAAGATGATCTCTCACTAAAATTTCAAGAATTGTGTTCCCCCTAACTGTGCACCGTTGCTAAGGTTCGTTGTTCTGAAGCACCACGTGATGATCGGGTGTGATAGGTTCTAACGTTCGCATACAACGGGTGTAAGCCAAATTTACACACGCGATACACTTAGGGTTGACTTGACGAGCCTACCATGTACAGACATGGCCTCGGAACACGTAAGACCGAAAGGTCAAACATGAGTCGTATAGAAGATACGATCAACATGAAGATGTTCACCATTGATGACTAGCCCGTCTCACGTGATGATCGGACACGGCCTAGTCGATTCGGATCATGTATCACTTAGATGACTAGAGAGATGTCTATCTGAGTGGGAGTTCATTAGATGAACTTAATTGTCATGAACAATAGTCTAAGTTGTCTTGGCAAATTATGTTGTAGACCAATAGCTACGTTGTAGCTCCCTATTTAATACGATCCTAGAGAAAGACTAAGTTGAAAGATAACGTAAGCAGTGATACGGACTGGGTCCGTAGTCCGAGGAGTGTCCTCACTGCTACACAGAAAGCTTACGTCTTTGATGCACCGCTCGATGTGCAAACCCCTACAACGTCATCTGTGGATGTTGTGAACACCTGACAGACACGTCCTGATGACTACTTGATAGTTTAGTGCACCATACTTTACGGCTTAGAATCGGGATTCCAATGATGTTTTGAATGCCATAAGACATATGAGCTGAAATTGGGATTTCAGGCTCATGCCCGTGTTGAGAGGTATGAGACCTCTGACAAGTTCTTTTGCCAAAAAGATGGAGGAGAATAGATCAACTAGTGAGCATGTGCTCAGAATGTCTAGGTGCTAAAATCACTTGAACCAAGTGGGAGTTAATCTTCCAGATGAGATAGTGGTTGACGGAATTCTCTAGACACTATCACCAAGCTACTAGAACTTCATGATGAACTATGACATGCAAAGGATGGAGATGATCCCGGAGCTATTAGCGGTGCTTAAGACCGCAAAAGTAGAAATCAAGAAGGAGCATCAAGTGTTGATGGTTTAACAAGACCACTGGTTTCAAAAGGGGCAAGGGCTAGAAGGGAAACTTCATGAATGGCAAACCAGTTGTCGCTCTAATGAAGGAACCCAAGGTTGGACCCAAACCTCGAGACTAAGTGCTTCCATTGTAAGGGGAACGGTCACATGGTAGCGGAACTACCCCAAATACATGGTAGATAAGAAAGCTGGCAACTTCAACAAAGTATATTTGATATACGTGTTATTGACGTGTACCTTGCTAGTACTCCTAGTAGTACCTGGGTATTGGATACCGGTTCAGTTGCTACTGAACGGAGACTAGCTAAGGGCGAGGTGACGATGTGTGTTGGAAGTGTTTCCATGGTTGATAAGATCACCATCGCACGCTCCCTCTACCTTTGGGATTAGTGTTGAACCTAGATAAATGTTATCAGGTGTCTACGTTGAGCATGAATATGATTAGATCATGTTCATTGCAATACGGTTATTCATTTAAGTTAGAGAATAATGGTTATTCTCTTTACATGAATAATACCTTTATGGTCATGCACCCAATGGTTTATTGAATCTCGATCATAGTAATACACATGATAATAATATTAACGCCAAAAGATGTAGAGTTAATAATGATAGTACCACTTTCTTGTGGCACTGCCGCTTAGGTCATTTTGGCATAAAATGCATGAAGAAACTCCATGCAGATGGATGTTTGGAGTCACTTGATTTTGAATCGCTTGACACATGTGAGCCATGCCTCTTGGGCAGGATGACTAATATCCCGTTTTCAGGTACAATGAAACGGGCAAGTGACTTGTTGGAAATCATACATGCTGATATGTGTGATCCAATGAGAATTAAGGCGTGTGGTGGATATCGTTATTTTCTCATCTTCACTGACGATTTGAGTAGATATGAGTATATTTACTTAATGAAGCAAAAGTCTGAAATGTTTGAAAAGTTCAAGAAATTTCAGAGTGAAGTTAAGAATCATCATAACAAGAAGATCATGTTCCTACGATCTGATCAAGGAGAGATTTTCTGAGTTATGAGTTTGGCAATCACTTAACACGTTGTGGAATTGTTTCGCAGTTGAAGCCACCTGGAACACCACAGCGTAATGGTGTGTCCGGACCTTATGAGATATGGTACGATCTATGATGTCTCTTACCAATCTACCACTATTGTTTTGAGGTTATGCATTAGAGACAGCTGCATTCACTTTAGATAGGGCACCATCTAAGTCCGTTGAGATGACGCCGTTTTGGCAACAAACCAAAGTTGTCGTTTCTTAATGTTTGGGGCTGTGATGCTTATGGCTTCAGCCGGAAAATGCTCGAACCCAAAACGGACAAATACATCTTCATAGGATACCCAAAGGTAACAATTGGGTATACCTTCTATCTCAGATCCAAGGGCAAAAATGTTTGTCGCTAAGAACGGGTCCTTTCTCGAGAAGAAGTTTCTCTCGAAAGAATTGAGTGGGAGGAAGATAGAACTTGATGAGGTTGTCGAACCCTCACTTCAACCGGAGAGTAGTGCAACATAGAAAGATGTTTATGTGGAACCTACGACTGTTGAAGAGGAAACTAATGCTAGTGATCATGAAGCTCCAGATCAAGTTGCTATCGAACCTCGTAGGTCGACAAGGATATGTACTACTCCTGAGTGGTACGGTGATCCTGTCTTAGATGTCGTGTTGTTGGACAACAATGAACCTATGAACTATGGAGAAGCAATGGTGGGCCCATATTCCGACAAATGGTTAGAAGTCGAGAAATCCGAGATAGGATCCATGTATCAAAACAAAGTATGGACTTTGGTGGACTTGCCCAATGATCGGCAAGTCATTGAGATAAATGGATCTTTAAGAAGAAGACGGACGTAGACGGTAATGTCACCGTCTATGAAGCTTGACTTGTGGCGAAGAGTTTTTCGCAAGTTCAAGGAGTTGACTACGATGAGATTTTCTCACCCGTAGCGATGCTTAAGTCCATCGGAATCAAGTTAGCATTAGCTGCATTATGAAATCTGGCAGATGGATGTCAAAACAAGTTTCCTTACCAGTTTTTGTAAGGAAATGTTGTATATGATACAATCAGAAAGGTTTTGTTGATCCTAAGGATGCTAAAAGGTATACTACTGGAGCTAGTATCTCGGAGTCGGAATATACACTTTGATAGAGTGATCAAAGTTTTTGGGTTTATACAAAGTTTGTTAGAAACTTGTATTTACAATAAAGTGAGTGGGAGCACTACAACATTTCTGATAAGTATATGTGAATGACATATTGTTGATCCGAAATGATGTAGAATTTCTGGAAAGCATAAAGGGTTGTTTGAAAGGAGTTTTTCAAAGGAAGACCTGGATAAAGCTGCTTACATATTGGGCATCAAGATCTATAGAGATAGATCAAGACGCCTGATGATACTTTCAAAAGAACACACACCTTTGACATGATTTTGAAGGAGTTCAAAATAGATCAGTCAAAGAAGGAGTTCTTACCCGAGTTGTAAGGTGTGAAGTTGAGTAAGACTCAAAGCTTGACCACGGCAGAAGAAAGTGGAAGGACGAAGGTCGTCTCCTATGCTTTTGTCATAGGCTCTATATGATATGCCATGCTGAGTACCGCACCTGATGTGTGCCTTGCCATATGTTTGGCAAGAGGGTACAAAGGTGATCCAGGAGTGGATCACTAGATAGCGGTCAAAATTATCCTTAGAGGAATAAGGAAATGTTTCTCGGTTATGGAGGTGATAAAGAGTTCGACGTAAAGAGTTACGTCAATGAAAACTTAACACCTATCCGGATAGCTCTAAGTAGAGATACCGGATATGTATAATGGAGCAACAATTTGGAATAGCTCCAAGTGGAACGTGGTAGCAGCATCTACGATATGACATAAAGTTTTGCGAAATACATAGGGATCTGAATGTTGCAGACCCGTTGACTACAACCTCTCTCGCAAGCATAACATGATCAAACCGAGAACTCATTGAGTGTTAATCACATAGTGATGTGGACTAGATTATTGACTCTAGTAAACTCTTTGGATGATAGTCACATGGTGATGTGACCTGTCAGTGTTAATCACATGGCGATGTGAACTAGATTATTGACTCTAGTGCAAGTGGGAGACTGTTGGAAATATGCCCTAGAGGCAATAATAAATTGGTTATTATTATATTTCCTTGTTCATGATAATTGTTTATTATACATGCTAGAATTGTATTGATAGGAAACTCAGATACATGTGTGGATACATAGACAAACACCATGTCCCTAGTAAGCCTCTAGTTGACTAGCTCGTTGATCAACAGATGGTCACGGTTTCCTGACCATGGACATTGGATGTCATTGATAACGGGATCACATCATTCGGAGAATGATGTGATGGACAAGACCCAATCCTAAGCCTAGCACAAGATCGTGTAGTTCGTATGCTAAAGCTTTTCTAAATGTCAAGTATCTTTTCCTTAGACCATGAGATTGTGCAACTCCCGGATATCGTAGGAATGCTTTGGGTGTACCAAACGTCACAACGTAACTGGGTGGCTATAAGGTGCACTACAGGTATCTCCAAAAGTGTCTGTTGGGTTGGCACAAATCGAGACTGGGATTTGTCACTCCGTATGACGGAGAGGTATCTCTGGGCCCACTCGGTAGGACATCATCATAGTGTGCACAATGTGATCAAGGAGTTGATCACGGGATGATGTGTTACGGAACGAGTAAAGAGACTTGCCGTAATGAGATTGAGCAAGGTATCGGTATACCGACGATCGAATCTCGGGCAAGTGCTATACCGATAGACAAAGGGAATTGTGTACGGGATTGATTGAATCCTTGACATCGTGGTTCATCCGATGAGATCATCATGGAACATGTGGGAGCCAACATGGGTATCCAGATCCCGCTGTTGGTTATTGGCCGGAGAGTTGTCTCGGTCATGTCTGCATGGTTCCCGAACCCGTAGGGTCTACACACTTAAGGTTCGATGACGCTAGGGTTATAGGGAAAGTATGTACGCGGTTACCGAATGTTGTTTGGAGTCCCGGATGAGATCCTGGACGTCACGAGGAGTTCCAGAATGGTCTGGAGGTAAAGATTCATATATGGGAAGTCCCATTTGGTCACCGGAAAAGTTTCGGGCGCTATCGGTAGCGTACTGGGACCATCGAGAGGGTCCCGGGGGTCCACCGGGTGGGGCCACCGGCCCCAGAGGGCTGCGTGGGCCAAGTGTGGGAGGGGACCAGCCCCAGGTGGGCTGGTGCGCCCCCCCCCCCACCAGGGCCCAAGGCAAAGAGAGAAGGGAAGGAGGGGAAACCCTAGGCTAAGATGGGCCTAAGGCCCACCTAGTGGTGCGCCCCCCCTCTCTCCCCCTTGGCCGCCCCCCTAGATGGTATCTAGGGCTGGCCGCCGCCCCTAGGGGTGGAAACCTAGGTGGGGGCGCAGCCCCTCCCTTCCCCCTATATATACTTGAGGTTTGGGGCTGCCCAATACACGGTTTGACCTCTCTCTCTCTTGGCGCAGCCCTACCTCTCTCCCTCCTCGTCTCTCGTAGTGCTTGGCGAAGCCCTGCTGGAGTCCCGCGCTCCTCCACCACCACCACACCGTCGTGCTTCTGCTGGACGGAGTCTTCCCCAACCTCTCCCTCTCTCCTTGCTGGATCAAGGCGTGGGAGACGTCACCGAGCTGCACGTGTGTTGAACGCGGAGGCGCCGTTGTTCGGCACTTAGATCGGAATCAACCGCGATCTGAATCGCTACAAGTATGACTCCTTCATCCACGTTCTTGCAACGCTTCCGCATCGCGATCTACAAGGGTATGTAGATGCACTCCCCTCTCCCTCGTTGCTAGATTACTCCATAGATTTATCTTGGTGATGCGTATAATTTTTTTGATTTCTGCTACGATCCCCAACAAGTGTGTGAACATGAATGTAATGTCGGTGAGAACACGTACTCCCCCAAGCTTAGGCTTTTGGCCTAAGTTGGTCTATGGCCAATATTGGCCTGGTGGATATCCAAAGTTGTAGTTGGGGTTGTACTGAGATGCAGCAACTACTGCCTGCTGAGCTACAGCTTGGAGACGGGCTGCTTCCATCGTCTCCTGATACTCATTTGCCTCCTCCCTGGTTATAGTATATCTCTCTTTTTCCTGAAAATCAAACAAGGTAGGAGCAGGGAGAACAATATGGACAGCGTGATGCCCGTTAAAGATTAGTCGATACTTGAGGGATTGTTCATCCCTCTCTATAAACCGATGGCTAACCGTAGCATTATAATCTAAATAAGCAGGCGGTAATAGTTCATCATTTTCATGTATAGGCACACCAAGATGATGGGCTATGCGAGTGGCATAAATCCCACCAAATAAATCTCCATCTAAACCATTATGATATAGCCTACGTGCAACAATGGCTCCTAAGTTATATTGTCTATCACCTAATACATCACTCTTGAGAACACTAAGATCTGGGACGCACATATGGCAAGCCTCATCTTTACCGTTTATGCATCTACCAATAAAGAGAGCAAAGTAATGAATAGCAGGAAAATGAATGCTCCCTATGGTAGCTTGTGTGATCTCTCTAGATTCCCCCACAGTGATACTAGCAAGGAAGTCTTTATATTCAGATTTGCGAGGATCACTAATATTACCCCACTGCGGGAGCTTACAAGCATCATTAAAATCTTCTAGGTCCATGGTGTAAGATTTATCATATAGATCAAACAGGACAGTGTGAGAATTACGTGAAGACAAAAATCTAAACCTTCTCACAAAGGAATCCGTTAAGTAACGGTATTGATGGCACTTATCTTGCATGAAGCCCTCGAGGTCAACATTACGCACATATGTGTCAAATTCCTCCTTAATGCCTGCCCGAACCATAAATTCCTCTGACGGCCATTCACAAGGCCGCACTTCAGCTTCCCTTGGTAATTCATTGTCCAGCTCACGCATCGCAATCCTTGGTTCTTGCTTCCTTGAGGAACCACCTTGGAAGATGTTCCTATGCATTTTTCTGAAATTTTCTGAATTTTTTAGTAACTCAAAATAAAAGTGAACCAAACTCAACAAGATTGATAGCAACAACTCCTACAAGTGTCTAGAGACTAAATCATGCATTAGAACTACTTGGGACCAAAGAAATTTGACATGCAAGCTCAAGAACAAGGTCACCACAGCAGCAAAAATTTGCAATAAATAAAGCACTAGAACAAAAACTAATTGGACCAATGGAGGAGTCACATACCAAGGAACAATCTCCCCAAACAGTTTTGTGAATGGAGCTTTGAGCAAGGAGATCGAAAATGGCAGCAAGATGAGGTAGAACTCGTGCTTGAGCTGGATAGTAATTTTTTTGGGAGGAAGAAGGAGTGTGTGGGTGCAGGAATAAGTGGAGGGGGCCACATGGGGCCCACGAGGCAGGGGCACGCCCTGTGAGGGTGGGCACGCCCTGGACCCTCGTGGCCAGGTGCTGGCTCCCCTCGCTGTGTTTTCTCTGCCAAACATTCTCAAATATTCTAGAAAAAATCATATTTCATTTTCAGGGCATTTGGAGAACTTTTATTTTTGGGGTATTTTTTATTGCACGGATAAGTCTGGAAACAGACAGAAAATACTATTTTTTCTTTATTTAATCTAATTAACAGAGAGTAAAAGGAGGGTACGGTAGGTTGTGCTTTCTAGATTCACCCATATCATGATCATCAAAAGGAATCCATTAACAAGGTTGATCAAGTCTTGTTAATAAACTCTTTCCGAATAACATGAAACCGGAGAATTTTTGAATAACACTAGGTTACCTCAATGGGGATATGTATGTCCCCAAAAATAAGAATATCATATGTCTTCTTGACAGTAGGAAGAGGAAATTCAAAACCTCCAATAGTAATAGTTGAAATTTTTCCAATAGAATTGATACTATGGACCTGAGGTTGTTTCCTCGGAAAGTGTACCGTACGCACATTACCATTGACATGAAAAGTGACATTGCCTTTGTTGCAATCAATAATAGCCCCTGCAGTATTCAAAAAGGGTTTACCAAGGATAATAGACATACTATCGTCCTCGGGAATATCAAGGATAACAAAGTCCGTTGGAATAGTAACATTTGCAACTACAACAGGCACATGCTCACAAATACCGACAGGTATAGCAGTTGATTTATCGGCCATTTGCAAAGATATTTCAGTAGGTGTCAACTTACTCAAGTCAAGTCTACGATATAAAGAAAGACGCATAACACTAACACCGGCTCCAAGATCACATAAAGCAGTTTTAACATAGTTTCTCTTAATGGAGCAAGGAATAGTAGGTACTCCTGGATCTCCTAGTTTCTTAGGTATTCCACCCTTGAAAGTGTAATTGGCAAGCATGGTGGAAATTTCAACTTCGGGTTTCTTTCTTTTATTGGTAATAATATCTTTCATATACTTAGCCTAAGGATTTGTTTTAAGCATATCAGTCAAACGCATACGCAAAAAGATAGGTCTAATCATTTCAGCAAAGCGCTCAAAATCCTCATCATCCTTTTTCTTGGATGGTTTAGGAGGAAAAGGCATGGGTTTCTGAACCCATGCTTCTCTTTCCTTACCGTGCTTCCTGGCAACAAAGTATCTCTTATCATAATGTTGATTCTTTGATTGTGGGTTATCAAGATCAACAGCAGGTTCAATGTCTACATCATTATCATTGCTAGGTTGAGCATCATCATGAACATCATCATTAACATTATCACTAGGTTCATGTTCATTACCAGATTGTGTCTAAGCATCAAAAACAGAGATATCATTGGGATTTTCAGGTGTGTTAGCTACAGGTTCACTAGAAGCATGCAAAGTCCTATCATTTTTCTTTTTCTTCTTCTTAGAAGAACTAGGTGCATCTAAATTAGCTCTCTGAGAATCTTGCTCAATTCTTTTAGGGTGGCCTTCAGGATACAAAGCTTCCTAAGTCAATTTATCACCTCTAGTTGCAACTCTAACAGCATAATCACTAGGTTCTGAGCCTTAAGTACTTGTTCTACTTGAGTGGTAACCATAGAAGCATGTTTACTAATGAGTTTCGATTCACCTTTAACTCTAGACATATAATCACTCAAGCGTTCAATCATATAAGCATCATGTTGCAATTGTCTACCAACATAAGCATTGAAGTTTTCTTGCTTCACAATAAAATTAGCAAACTCATCTAAGCATTGGCTAGCAAACCTATAACGAGGAATATCACCTTCATCAAATTTATAAAGAGAATTTACCTTTACTACCTGTGTCGGGTTATCAAGACCATGTATTTCTTCAATAGGTGGTAAATTCTTAACATCTTCAGCTTTAATACCTTTTTCTTTCATAGATTACTTTGCCTCTTGCATATCTTCATGACTGAGAAACAGAACACCTCTTTTCTTCGGAGTTGGTTTAGGGGCTGGTTCAGGAAGTGTCCAATTATTTTCATTGGCCAACATATTATTCAATAGTAAATCAGCTTGATAAACTGTTCTTTCCCTGAAAACACAACCAACACAACTATCCAGGTGGTCTCTGGAAAAATCGGTTAGTCCATTATAAAAGACATCAAGTATTTCATTCCTCTGAAGAGGATGATCAGGCAAAGCATTAAGTAACTGAAGAAGCCTCCCCCAAGCTTGTGGGAGACTCTCTTCTCCAATTTGCACAAAGTTATATATTTCACGTAAGGCAGCTTGTTTCTTATGAGCGAGAAAATATTTAGTAGAGAAGTAATAAATCATATCCTGGGGACTACGCACACAACCAGGATCAAGAGAATTAAACCATGTCTTAGCATCACCCTTTAACGAGAACGGAAATAACTTAAGGATATAGTAATAACGAATCTTTGGCTATATCATTCAACTTAGTAAGATGTGCCACAACAATTTCAGATTCATAACCATGGAAAGGATCAGATTCAACCAAAGTAATTAACTCAGGATCAACAGAGAAATCATAATCCTTATCATTAACAAAGATAGGTGAAGTAGCAAAAGCAGGGTCATATTTCATTCTAGCATTCAAGGACTTTTCTTTCAGCTTAGCTAATAATTTCTTAAGATCATATCTGTCGTTGCAAGCAAGAAAGTCTCTAGCAGTTTCTTCATCCATAACATAACCCTCAGGAATAATAGGAAATTCATATCTAGGGGGAGAAGCTTCATCATCACTTTCATAAATATTACCAGTTTCAATATTTGCATTCTCCCTAACCTTAGCAATTTGTTCATCCAGAAATTCACCTAGTGGCACAGTATTATCAAGCATAGAAGTAGTTTCATCATACATAGCAGAAGTGGCATCATCAAGAACATGCAACATATCAGATTCAATAGCAGGAGTAGGTGTCGCAAATTTACTCATAACAGAGGGTGAATCAAGTGCAGAGCTAGATGGCAGTTCCTTACCTCCCCTCGTAGTTGAGGGAAAGATCTTGGTTTTTTGAGTCCTTCAAGTTCTTCATAGTGATCAACAGATATAAATCCCAAGTGACTTAAATAATATAGCTATGCTCCCCGGCAACGGCGCTAGAAAATAGTCTTGCTAACCCACAAGTGTAGGGGATCGCAACAGTTTTCGAGGGTAAAGTATTCAACCCAAATTTATTGATTCGACACAAGGGGAGCCAAAGAATACTCTTAAGTATTAGCAGCTGAGTTGTCAATTCAACCACACCTGGAAACTTAGTATCTGCAGCAAGGTAATTTAGTAGCAAAGTAATATGGAAATAGTGGTAACAGCAATAAAAGTAACGCTAGTGTTTTTATAGTTTTTGTAACAGTAGCAGCGGAAAAGTAAATAAGCAACAAGCAATATGTGAAAAGCTCGTAGGCATTGGATCGGTGATGGGAAATTATGTCGGATGTGATTCCTCGTGTAAAAGTTATAACCTTGGGTGACACATAACTAGCTCCAGTTCATCAATGTAATGTAGGCATGTATTTCGAATATAGTCATGCATTCTTATGGAAAAGAACTTGCATGACATCTTTTGTCCTACCCTCCCGTGGCAGCGGGGTCCTAATGGAAACTAAGGGATATTAAGGCCTCCTTTTAATACAGTACCGGACCAAAGCATTAACACATAGTGAATACATGAACTCCTCAAACTACGGTCATCACCTGAAGTGGTCCCGATTATTGTCACTTCGGGGTTGCCGGATCATAACACATAGTAGGTGACTCTTGACTTGCAATATAGGATCAAGAACACACATATATTCATGAAAACATAATAGGTTCAGATCTGAAATCATGGCACTCGGGCCCTAGTGACAAGCATTAAGCATGGCAAAGTCATAGCAACATCAATCTTAGAACATAGTGGATACTA
Source organism: Secale cereale (assembly GCA_902687465.1). NCBI lineage: Eukaryota > Viridiplantae > Streptophyta > Magnoliopsida > Poales > Poaceae > Secale > Secale cereale. Next base: position 108,738,166 of record LR738715.1, on the reverse strand, counting down.
GGGATCAAACCCTAACAAAACTAACTCGATTACATGGTAAATCTCATCCAACTCATAACCATCCAACAAGCCTACGATGGGATTACTCACGCACGGCGGTGAGCATCATGGAATTAGTGATGGAGGAAGGTTGATGATGACGATGGCGATGATCTCCACTCTCCGGAGCCCCGAACGGACACCAGATCATCTCTCTCGGGAGAGATTAGGACTTGGCGGCGGCTCCGTATCGTAAAACGCAATAATGCTTCCTCTCTGATTTTTTTCCCCCCGAAAGTGAATATATGGAGTCCGGGGGTACGTCGGTGGAGCAACAGTGGGCCCATAAGGCAGGGGGGTGCCCAGGGGGAGGGTGCGCGCCCCCACCCTCGTGGACAGGGTGTGGGCCCCTGGCATGGATCTTTCCGCATATATTTTTTATATTTTCCAAAATAATTATCCGTTGATTTTCAGGTCATTCCGAGAACTTTTATTTCTACACAAAAATAACACCATGGCAATTCTGCTGAAAACAGCGTCAGTCCGGGTAATTTCCATTCAAATCATGCAAGTTAGAGTCCAAAACAAGGGCAAAAGTGTTTGGAAAAGTAGATACGTTGGAGATGTATCACACGCGTGCTGGCCCGGCACGGCCCGTGTACTTAGTGTGCCTGGCCGGGCCGTGCCGTGCCTAGCCCATTTAACTCCGGCCGGGCCGTGCCGTGCCGGGCCGGCCCATTTGGCCAGGTATGTTCTTGAGGATTGCAATGCTAGCATACCGGGTCCTCGCATCGCACGAGTAGGAGAGCTTGGTATTGTCACTGTCGAAGATCTCCTGCAGCGCCAGGTCCCGTCCGAGGCCAAATGCCATGGCGCAATGGAGGTTTTCTTTGGTTTGAGTGGGAAGGAGGAAGTTGGATGGAGAGGGACGATGGAGAGTGGTGGTTATCTGTGCAAGGAGGGTGAATGTGAATGAATGCACTGTGTGTGAGACTGTTTTTTTGGAGAAACCGAACGGGCACAGTCAATCGATCGAACTACCGTTGCGTTTGTTTTTTTGAGAAGAATCGAACGAGCAAAGCCCAAACCAGCAGCCCAGTAAATAGAAATGATCGAAGCGCCTAGCCCAGCCCATCGAACATTGCCCAGCCTAGCCCAGCAGGTTCATCCCGAGCGAGAAAAAGACGGTCGTTAGCGGCTCGCCGTCCACCGCTGTCGGCTTGCTCGCGACCAGTGCTACTTCTCGATCTTGCGTTGTATTCCCTCTAAGAGGAAAGGGTGATGCAGCACAGTAGCATAAGTATTTTCCTCAATTTTTGAGAACCAAGGTATCAATCCAGTAGGAGACCACGCGCGAGTCCCTCGCACCTGCACAAACAAATAAGAACTTCGCAGCCAACGTGATAAGGGGTTGTCAATCCCTTTACGGTCACTTACGAAAGTGAGATCTGATAGATAGGATAGTATGATATTTTTGGTATTTTTGGATATAAGAACAGAAAGTAAATAACGCAAAGTAAAGTAGATTGGAACATTAATTTGTTGAGAATAGACCCGGGGGCCATAGGTTTCACTAGTGGCTTCTCTCATGATAGCAGAATTATACGGTGGGTGAACAAATTACTGTCGAGCAATTGATAGAAAAGTGCATAGTTATGAGAACATCTAGGCATGATCATTATATATAGGCATCACGTATGTGACAAGTGGACCGAAACGATTCTGCATCTACTACTATTACTCCACACATCGACCGCTATCCAGCATGCATCTAGAGTATTAAGTGCATAAGAACAGAGTAATGCTTTAAGCAAGATGACATGATGTAGAGCGATAAACTCAAGCAATATGATATAAACCCCATCTTTTTATCCTCGGTGGCAACAATACAATACGTGCCTTGCTGCCCCTGCTGTCACTGGGAAAGGACACCGCAAGATTGAACCCAAAACCAAGCACTTCTCCCATTGCAAGAACTATAGATCTAGTAGGCCAAACCAAACCAATAATTCAAAGAGACTTGCAAGGATATTATAATCATTGGAGGGGCTTTTCCCTTTTTTTAGCCCCTTGATATGTTTGTTGGAGCCCCTCCAATAAAAAAAGGGAAAAGGAAATGCCCCTCCAATGATTATAATATCCTTGCAAGTCTCTTCGAATTATTGGTTTGGTTTGGCCTACTAGATCTATAGTTCTTGCAATGGGAGAAGTGCTTGGCTTTGGGTTCAATCTTGCGGTGTCCTTTCCCAGTGACAGTAGGGGCAGCAAGGCACGTATTGTATTGTTGCCATCGAGGATAAAAAGATGGGGTTTATATCATATTGCTTGAGTTTATCCCTCTACATCATGTCATCTTGCTTAAGGCGTTACTCTGTTCTTATGAACTCAATACACTAGATGCATGCTGGATAGCGGTCGATGTGTGGAGTAATAGTAGTAGATGCAGGCCGGAGTCGGTCTACTTGTCTCGGACGTGATGCCTATATACAATGATCATGCCTAGATAGTCTCATAATTATTCGCTTTTCTATCAATTGCTCGACAGTAATTTGTTTACCCGTCGTAGAATATCGCTATCATGAGAGAAGCCACTAGAGAACACTATGGCCCCCGGGTCTATTCTCAACATATCAATCTACATCTACTTTACTTTTTCCGCTTTTACTTTCTGTTCTTATAAACAAAAATACCAAAAATATAAACTATCATCTCTATCAGATCTCACTTTCGCAAGTGACCGTAAAGGGATTGACAACCCCTTATCGCGTTGGCTGCGAAGTTATTATTTGTTAGTGCAGGTGTGAGGGACTCATGCGTGGTCTCCTACTGGATTGATACCTTGGTTCTCAAAAACTGAGGGAAATACTTACGCTACTGTGCTGCATCTCCCTTTCCTCTTCGAGGGAATACAATGCAAGCACGAGAAGTAGCAAGAATAATTTCTGGCGCCATTGCCGGGGAGGCTTACGCAAAAGTCATATACCAAGTACCTATCACAAACCCTTATCATTCGCATTACATTTTTTGCCTCTCGTTTTCCTCTCCCCCACTTCACCCTTGCTGTTTTATTTGCCCTTCTTCTGCCGTGTGTTTATCGTTCGCTTGCCTCTTGTTTGCTTGTGTGCTATGTGCCCTCAATTAGCTTGCATATTCGCTTGCTAAAGTATGGATCCTCATCCACTTGCTAATCTCTTTAAGAGATCCAATTATGTTGAACCTATTGCTAGTGAGTTGACTGCACTAGATTATCTTTATGGGGTTTTGCTTGAAATTTGTGAATCTGAAAATTGTGACGAAATATTGAAAGAAAAACATAAACTGATTCACGATAGCTCCTTGAGTAAAAAGCATGATTGCAATGATGTTATTATAAATTCTATTAATGTCAATTGTGCTAATGATACGCAAAACCCTAAGCTTGGGGATGCTAGTATTGCTATGTCCACTACTTGTTGCAATGTTCATGATTGGGGTGATGCTTCGTACGATCTTGAAATTTATTTTAACCCCATTATGAATATGAGATTGAAAATAGTGTTTGCAATAATATTGAAAGTGGGCTTGAAGAGGTCATGACTTTAGTTAATGTCAACCCCACTATTTTGGAAAAGCGTCAAATTTGCATGCATGTGGATCGTGCTGAGAATATGTTATGTGATAGCTATTTTGTTGAATTTGATCATGACCCTACATGCAATTATTATGAGAGAGGAAAATATGGTGGTATAAATTTTCATGTTACTAAATTACCTCTTGTTATGTTGAGATTGCTATTGCTTCTTTCTTCTTCCTTGCATATGCTAGATCTTGCTTGTCTTGCTAATTTGTTTTCCTATAAAATGTCTATGCATAGGAAGTATGTTAGACTTAGATGTGTTTGTCACATGTTTTATGATGCTCTCTTTGTGCTTCAATTCTTATCTTTCATGTGAGCATCATTGAATTCCCAAGCCTATCTTAATGGCTATAAAGAAAGAGCTTGTTGGGAGGCAACCCAATTTTATTATTTTTTGTTTTTGCCACCGTAAGGGAATAAATATTGCATATAGCTTCTGTTTAGATGTGGTTTGTTTAGTGTTTGTGCCAAGTAGAACCTTTGGGAAGACTTGTGTGAAGTTTATGTGATCTTGTTGTGAAAAACAGAATCGTTAGCGCTTGCTAAAATGGTCATCAGATTTTACTCGAGCGTGCTATTTAGTTGATTATTTTTGAAGATGATTAATAGACAAATTCCTCACGTTTACCAATTTAGTTTGAATTTTTTGGAGTTACAGAAGTATGCGAAACCTGCAGATTACTACAGACTGTTATGTTTTTGACAGATTCTGTTTTTCGTGTGTTGTTTGCTTATTTCAATGCATCTATGAGTAACATTGGGAGGTATGAACCATAGAGAAGTTTGAATACAGTAGTTTTAACACCAATATAAACAAAGAATGAATTCATTGCAGTACCTTTGAGTAGTGGTTTGCTTTCTTATACTAACGGAGCTCACGAGAATTTTTGTCTAAGTTTTGTGTTGTGAAGTTTTCAAGTTTTGAGTATTGCTTTGATGGACTATGGAACAAAGAGTAGCAAGGGCCTACGCTTGGGGGTGCCCAAGGCACCCAAGTAAAATTCAAGGACAAACAAAAGCCTAAGCTTGGGAATGCCCCGGGAAGGCATCCCCTCTTTAGTCTTCATCCATCGATAACTATACTTGGAGCTATATTCTTATTCACCACATGATATGTGTTTTGCTTGGAGCGTCGTGTATTATTTTAGTATTTGCTTGTTAGTTTGCCACAATTATCCTTGCTGGACACACCTATTTGAGAGAGTTAAATATGGCCTAGGAATTGATAGAACACTCTATGTGCTTCACTTATATCTTTTGAGTTGAATAGTTTTTGCTCTAGTGCTTCACTTATATCTTTTAGAGCACGGTGGTGATAATATTTTGAAGAAATTGTTGAACTCTCATGCTCCAATTATGTCCTTTTGAGAGTCTATTAAAACAGCATGGTAATGTGTTTAGGCTATAAAACTAGTCTTCACATGATAGACATCCAATATCAATGTAGTAAAAACTTTCACACTTAGTGCATTGAATATGATGAGAAGTTGGATGCTTGATAATTGTTTTGAGATATGAGGATAGTGATATTAGAGTCATGCTAGTGGAGTTATTATGAAATTGATAAATACTTGTGTTAAGGTTAGTGATTCCCGTAGCATGCACATACGATGAACCGCTATGTGACGAAGTTAGAGCATGAGGTATTTGTAAAGTGCCAACCTTTGTGTGGAGGTCGGGGGCGCGCGATGGTTAACTCCTACCAACCTCCCCCCTAGGAGCATGCGTTGATTGCTTTGTTTTGATGACTCGTAGATTTTTGCGATAAGTATATGAGTTCTTATGACTAATGTTGAGTCCATGTATTATACACACTCTCACCCTTCCACCGTTGCTAGCCTCTCTTGTATCGCGCAACTTTCGCTGGTACCATACACCCACTATATATCCTTCCTCAAAACAGCCACTATATATATATTCCTCAAAACAGCCACCATACCTACCTATCATGGCATTTCCATAGCCATTCCGGTATATATTTCCATGCAAATTTCCACCATTCCGTTCATATGACACGCTTCATATTGTCATATTGCCATGCATGAGCATGTAGTTGAAATCGTATTTGTGGCAAGGCCACCATGCATAATTTTTCATACATGTCACTCTTGTTTCATTGCACATCCCGGTACACCGCCGGAGGCATTCATATAGAGTCATACTTTGTTGTAGTATCAAGTTGTAATATCGAGTTGTAATGAAAGTGTGATGATCATCATTATTAGAGCATTGTCCCATGGGAGGAAAGGCTGAATCAATAAAGCCCCTCCACAAAAAAAAGGCCAAAGAAAAAAAGAAAGGCCCAAAAAAGGGACAATTGCTACTATCTTTTGCCACACTTCTGCTTCAAAGTAGCACCATGTTATTCATGATAGAGAATCTCATGTTTAGTCACTTTCATATATTAGTGGGAATTTTCATTACAGAACTTGGCTTGTATATTCCAACGATGGGCTTCCTAAAATGCCCTAGGTCTTCATGAGCAAGCAAGTTGGATGCACACCCACTTAGTTTATTTTGTTGAGCATTCATACATATTTAGCTCTAGTGCATCCTTTGCATGGCAATCCCTACTCACTCACATTGATATCTATTGATGGACATCTCCATAGCCCGTTGATATGCCTAGTTGATGTGAGACTATCTCCCTCCTTTTTATCTTCTCCACAACCACCTCTCTATTCCACCCATGGTGCTATGTCCATGGCTCACGCTCATGTATATTTTGTGTGATGAAGAGGGAGCATAGCCAGACTATATGATTTTGTAGGGATAACTTTCTTTAGCCATAGTATTTTGAGAAGGCATGATTGATTTGTTAGTATGCTTGAAGTATTATTATTTCTTATGTCAATATAGACTTTTGTCTTGAATCTTTCAGATCTGAACATTCATGCCACAATTAAGAGAATTACAGTGAAAAACTATGCTGGTTAGCATTCCACATCAAAAATACTGTTTTTATCATTTACCTACTCGAGGACGAGCATGAATTAAGCTTGGGAATGCTTGATACGTCTCCAACGTACCTATAATTTTTTATTGTTCCATGCTATTATTTATGATGTTTTGGATGTTTATTGGACTTTGTCATACACTTTTATATTATTTTCGGGACTAACCTACTAACCCAAAGGCCGAGTCCAGATTGTTGTTTTTTGCCTGTTTTAGGGTTTTACACAAAAGGGATATCAAACGGAGTCCAAACGGAATGAAACCTTTGGGAGAGATATTTTTGGAGAAAATCACGCACAGGAGACTTGAGAACCACGGAGTAGGGGCCACAAGGTTCCCACGAGGGTGGGGGCGCGCCCCCTGCCCAGGGCGCGCCCCCTGCCTCGTGGGTCCCTAGTGAGGCCCCCGGTGTCCTCCTTCCTCCTATATAAGCCTACGTACCCCGAAACCATCAGAAGAGGAGAGAAAACCCTAGTTCCACCGCCGTAACCTTCTGTTCCCGTGAGATCCCATCTTGGAGCTTGTTTCGGAGCTCCGCCGGAGGGGGGATCCATCACGGAGTGCTTCTACAACATCAGCATCGCCCTCACCATGAGTTGTGAGTAGTTTACCACAGACCTTCGGGTCCATAGCTAGTATCTAGATGGCTTCTTCTTTCTCTCTGGATCTCAATACAAAGTTCTCCTCGGTCTTCGAGGAGATCTATTCGATGTAATCACTTTTTGCTGTGTGTTTGTCGAGATCCGATGAATTGTGAGTTTATGATCAATATTATCTATGAGAAATATTTGTTTCTTTTCTGAACTCTTTATGTGTGCTCATAATATCCTTGCAAGTCTCTTCGAATTATTGGCTTGGTTTGGCCTACTAGATCTATAGTTCTTGCAATGGGATAAGTGCTTGGCTTTGGGTTCAATCTTGCGGTGTCCTTTCCCAGTGACAGTAGGGGCAGCAAGGCACGTATTGTATTGTTGCCATCGAGGATAAAAAGATGGGGTTTATATCATATTGCTTGAGTTTATCCCTCTACATCATGTCGTCTTGCTTAAGGTGTTACTCTGTTCTTATGAACTCAATACACTAGATGCATGCTGGATAGCGGTCGATGTGTGGAGTAATAGTAGTAGATGCAGGCAGGAGTCGGTCTACTTGTCTCGGACGTGATGCCTATTTACAATTATCATGCCTAGATAGTCTCATAATTATTCGCTTTTCTATCAATTGCTCGACAGTAATTTGTTCACCCATCGTAGAATATCGCTATCATGAGAGAAGCCATTAGAGAACACTATGGCCCCCGGGTCTATTCTCAACATATCAATCTACATCTACTTTACTTTTTCCGCTTTTACTTTCTGTTCTTATAAACAAAAATACTAAAAGTATAAACTATCATCTCTATCAGATCTCACTTTCATAAGTGACCATAAAGGGATTGAAAACCCCTTATCGCGTTGGCTGCGAAGTTCTTATTTGTTTGTGCAGGTGCGAGGGACTCGCGCGTGGTCTCCTACTGGATTGATACCTTGGTTCTCAAAAACTGAGGGAAATACTTACGCTACTGTAATGCATCTCCCTTTCCTCTTCGAGGGAATACAACGCAAGCTCGATAAGTAGAACCTACTAATCCAAAGGCCCAGTCCAGATTGCTGTTTTTTGCCTGTTTTAGGGTTTTACAAAAAAGGGATATCAAACGGAGTCCAAACGAAATGAAACCTTCGGGAGAGATATTTTTGGGGGAAATCACGCATGGGAGACTTGAGAACCACGGTGTAGGGGCCACGAGGTGCCCACGAGGGGGGGGCGCCCCCCCTAGGGCGCGCCCCCTGCCTCGTGGATCCCTCGTGAGGCCCCCGGTGCCCTCCTTCCTCCTATATGAGCCTACGTACCCCAAAACCATCAGAACAACAGAGAAAACCCTAGTTCCACCGCCGTAACCTTCTGTTCCCGTGAGATCCCATCTTGGGGCCTGTTCCGGAGCTCCGCCGGAGGGGGGATCCATCACGGACTGCTTCTACATCATCATCATCGCCCTTACCATGAGTTGTGAGTAGTTTACCACAAACCTTCGGGTCCATAGCTAGTATCTAGATGGCTTCTTCTCTCTCTCTGGATCTCAATACAAACTTCTCCTCGGTCTTCGAGGAGATCTATTCGATGTAATCTCTTTTTGCAGTGTGTTTGTCGAGATCCAATGAATTGTGAGTTTACGATCAATATTATTTATGAGAAATATTTGGTTCTTTTATGAACTCTTTATGTGTGCTCATAATATCCTTGCAAGTCTCTTCGAATTATTGGTTTGGTTTGGCCTACTAGATCTATAGTTCTTGCAATGGGAGAAGTGCTTGGCTTTGGGTTCAATCTTGCGGTGTCCTTTCCCAGTGACAGTAGGGGCAGCAAGGCACATATTGTATTGTTGCCATCGAGGATAAAAAGATGGGGTTTATATCATATTGCTTGAGTTTATCCCTCTACATCATGTCATCTTGCTTAAGGCGTTACTCTGTTCTTATGAACTCAATACACTAGATGCATGCTGGATAGCGGTCGATGTGTGGAGTAATAGTAGTAGATGCAGGCAGGAGTCGGTCTACTTGTCTCGGACGTGATACCTATATACAATGATCATGCCTAGATAGTCTCATAATTATTCGCTTTTCTATCAATTGCTGACAGTAATTTGTTTACCCGCCATAGAATATCGCTATCATGAGAGAAGCCACTAGAGAACACTATGGCCCCCGGGTCTATTCTCAACATATCAATCTACATCTCCTTTACTTTTTCTGCTTTTACTTCCTGTTCTTATAAACAAAAATACCAAAAATATAAACTATCATCTCTATCAGATCTCACTTTCGTAAGTGACCGTAAAGGGATTGACAATCCCTTATCGTGTTGGCTGGGAAGTTCTTATTTGTTTGTGCAGGTGCGAGGGACTCGCGCGTGGTCTCCTACTGGATTGATACCTTGGTTCTCAAAAACTGAGGGAAATACTTACGCTATTGTGTTGCATCTCCCTTTCCTCTTTGAGGGAATACAACGCAAGCTCGAGAATTAGCACCCCTCTCTATTTTTTTTTGGGCCATCTTTTTTTTGGCCTTTCCTCACATGGGACAATGCTCTAATAATAATGTTTGCCATAATATTGAAAGTGGATTTGAAAGAGTGTCAACTTTTGATCCCACTACTTTAGATATTGATCAATCTTCTGAATTTTTTGATAAAAGTGGGTTTGGAAAGGTCATGACTGTAGTTAATGTTGATCCGACTATTTTGGAAGAGTGTCAACTTCGCATGCATGTGGATCGTGTTGACAATATGTTATGTGATAGCTATATTGTTGAATTTGCTTATGATCCTACATGCAATTATTATGAGAGAGGAAAATATGGTCATAGAAATCTTCATGTTACTAAATTACCTCTCTTCATGTTGAGATTGATCTTGTTTCTTTCTTCTTCCTTGCATATGCTAGATCTTGCTTTCTATGATAATTTGTTTGCTTATAAAATGCCTATGAATAGGAAGTATGTTAGACTTAGATGTGTTTGTCACATGTTTTATGATGCTCTCTTTGTGCTTCAGTTCTTATCTTTCATGTGAGCATCATTGAATTCTCAAGCCTATCTTAATGGCTATAAAGAAAGAGCTTGTTGGGAGGCAACCCAATTTTTATTTTTTTTATTTTTGCTGCTGTTAGGAAATAAATATTGCATCTAGATTCTGTTTAGATGTGGTTTTGTGTTTTGTTTAGTGTTTGTGCCAAGTAGAACCTTTGGGAAGACTTGTGTGAAGTTTATATGATCTTGCTGTGAAAAACAGAATCGTTACCGCTCGCTAGAATGGTCATCAGATTTTACTGGAGCGTCCTATTTAGTTGATTCTTTTTGCATATGATTAATAGAAAAATTCCTCATGTTTACCAATTTAGTCTGAATTTTTTGGAGTTACAGAAGTATGCAAAACCTGCAGATTACTACAGATTGTTCTGTTTTTTGACAGATTCTATTTCTCGTGTGTTGTTTGCTTATTTCAATGCATCTATGAGTAATATTGGGAAGTATGAACCATTGAGAAGTTGGAATACAGTAGTTTTAACACCAATACAAACAAAGAATGAATTCATTGCAGTACCTTTGATTAGTGGTTTGCTTTCTTATACTAACGGAGCTCACGATATTTTTGTCTAAGTTTTGTGTTGTGAAGTTTTCAAGTTTTGAGTATTGCTTTGATGGACTATGGAACAAAGAGTAGCAAGGTCCTAAGCTTGGGGATGTCCATGGAACCCCAAGTAAAATTCAAGGACAATCAAAAGCCTAAGCTTGGCAATGCCCCGGGAAGGCATCCCCTCTTTCGTCTTCATCCATCGGTAACTATACTTGGAGCAATATTTTTATTCACCACATGATATGTGTTTTGCTTGGAGCATCGTGTATTATTTTAGTCTTTGCTTGTTAGTTTGCCACAATTAACCTTGCTAGACACACCTATTTGAGAGAGTTAAATATGGCCTAAGAATTGATAGAACACTCCATGTGCTTCACTTATATCTTTTGAGTTGAATAGTTTTTGCTCTAGTGCTTCACTTATATCTTTTAGAGTACGATGGTGATAATATTTTGAAGAAATTGTTGAACTATCATGCTTCACTTATATCCTTTTGAGAGTTTATTAAAACAGCATGGTAATGTGTTTAGGCTATAAAACTAGTATTCACATGATAGACATCCAATATCAATGTAGTAAAGTCTTTCACACTTAGTGCATTGAATATGATGAGAATTTGGATGCTTGATAATTCATTTGAGATATGAGGATAGTGATATTAGAGTCATGCTAGTGGAGTTATTATGAAATTGAGAAATACTTGTGTTAAGGTTAGTGATTCCCGTAGCATGCACGTATGGTGAACCGCTATGTGACGAAGTTAGAGCATGAGGTATTTGTAAAGTGCCAACCTTTGTGTGGAGGTCGGGGGCGCGCGATGGTTAACTCCTACCAACCTCCCCCCTAGGAGCATGCGTTGATTGCTTTGTTTTGATGACTCGTAGATTTTTGCGATAAGTATATGAGTTCTTATGACTAATGTTGAGTCCATGGATTATACGCACTCTCACCCTTCCACCGTTGCTAGCCTCTCTTGTATCGCGCAACTTTCGCTGGTACCATACACCCACTATATATCCTTTCTCAAAACAGCCACTATATATATTCCTCAAAACAGCCACCATACCTACCTATCATGGCATTTCCATAGCCATTCCGAGATATATTGCCATGCAACTTTCCACCGTTCCGTTCATATGACACGCTTCATATTGTCATATTGCCATGCATGAGCATGTAGTTGACATCGTATTTGTGGCAAGGCCACCATGCATAATTTTTCATACATGTCACTCTTGTTTGATTGCACATCCCGGTCACCGCCGGAGGTATTCATATAGAGTCCTACTATGTTGTAGTATCGAGTTGTAATATCGAGTTGTAATGAAAGTGTGATGATCATCATTATTAGAGCATTGTCCCATGGGAGGAAAGGCTAAATCAATAAAGCCCCTCCATAAAAAAAGGCCAAAGAAAAAAAGAAAGGCCCAAAAAAAAGGGACAATTGCTACTATCTTTTTTTCCACACTTGTGCTTCAAAGTAGCACCATGTTCTTCATTGTAGAGAGTCACATGCTTAGTCACTTTTATATACTAGTGGGAATTTTCATTATAGAACTTGGCTTGTGTATTCCAACGATGGGCTTCCTCAAATGCCCTAGGTCTTCGTGAGCAAGCAAGTTGGATGCACACCCACTAGTTTCTTTTGTTGAGCTTTCATACATATTTAGCTCTAGTGCATCCGTTGCATGGCAATCCCTACTCACTCACATTGATATATATTGATGGGCCTCTCCATAGCCCGTTGATACGCCTAGTCGATGTGAGACTATCTCCCTCCTTTTTGTCTTCTCCACAACCACCTCTCTATTCCACCCATAGTGCTATGTCCAAGGCTCACGCTCATGTATTGTGTGAAAGTTGAAAGGTTTGAAACAATAGAGTATGAAAACAAGTGCTTGGCTGAAATCGGGGTTGTGCATGATATGAAAATTTTGTGTGATGAAGAGGGAGCATAGCCAGACTATATGATTTTGTAGGGATAACTTTCTTTAGCCATAGTATTTTGAGAAGACATGATTGCTTTGCTAGTATGCTTGAAGTATTATTATTTCTTATGTCAATATAGACTTTTGTGTTGAATCTTTCAGGTCTGAACATTCATGCCACAATTAAGAGAATTACATTGAAAAACTATATTGGTTAGCATTCCACATCAAAAATTCCATTTTTATCATTTACGTACTCGAGGACGAGCAGAAATTAAGCTTGGGGATGCTTGATACGTCTTGAACGTATCTATAATTTTTGATTGTTCCATGCTATTATTTATGATGTTTTGGATGTTTAATGGGCTTTGTCATACACTTTTATATTATTTTTGGGACTACCCTACTAACCCAAAGGCCCAGTCCAGATTGCTGTTTTTTGCCTGTTTTAGGGTTTTATATCAAATGGAGTCCAGAAGGAATGAAACCTTCGGGAGAGATATTTTTGGCGAAAATCATGCATGGGAGACTTGAGAACCACAGAGTAGGGGCCACGAGGTGCCCACGAGGATGGGGGCGCCCCCCCCCCTAGGGCGCCCCCCTACCTCATGGACCCCTCATGAGGCCCCCGGTGTCCTCCTTCCTCCTATATAAGCCTACGTACCCCGAAACTATCAGAACAACAGAGAAAACCCAAGTTCCACCGTCGTAACCTTCTGTTCCCGTGAGATCCCATCTTGGGGCCTGTTTCGGAGCTCCGCCGGAGGGGGGATCCATCACGGAGTGCTTCTACATCATCATCATCGCCCTCACCATGAGTTGTGAGTAGTTTACCACAGACCTTCAGGTCCATAGCTAGTATCTAGATGGCTTCTTCTCTCTCTCTCTGGATCTCAATACAAACTTCTCCTCGGTCTTCGAGGAGATCTATTCGATGTAATCTCTTTTTGCTGTGTGTTTGTCGAGATCCGATGAATTGTGAGTTTATGATCAAGATTATCTATGAGAAATATTTGGTTCTTTTCTGAACTCTTTATGTGTGCTCATAATATCCTTGCCAGTCTCTTCGAATTATTGGTTTGGTTTGGCCTACTAGATCTATAGTTCTTGCAATGGGAGAAGTGCTTGGCTTTGGGTTCAATCCTGCGGTGTCCTTTCCCAGTAACAGTAGGGGCAGCAAGGCACGTATTGTATTGTTGCCATCGAGGATAAAAAGATAGGGTTTATATCATATTGCTTGAGTTTATCCCTCTACATCATGTCATCTTGCTTAAGGCATTACTCTGTTCTTATGAACTCAATACACTAGATGCATGCTGGATAGCGGTCGATGTGTGGAGTAATAGTAGTAGATGCAGGCAGGAGTCGGTCTACTTGTCTCGGACGTGATGTCTATATACAATGGTCATGCCTAGATAGTCTCATAATTATTCGCTTTTCTATCAATTGCTCGATAGTAATTTGTTTACCTGCCGTAGAATATCGCTATCATGAGAGAAGCCACTAGAGAACACTATGGCCCCCGGGTCTATTCTCAACATATCAATCTACATCTACTTTACTTTTTCTGCTTTTACTTTCTGTTCTTATAAACAAAAATACCAAAAATATAAACTATCATCTCTATCAGATCTCACTTTCATAAGTGACCGTAAAGGGATTGACAACCCCTTATCGCGTTGGCTGCGAAGTTCTTTTTTGTTTGTGCAGGTGCGAGGAACTCGCGCGTGGTCTCCTACTGGATTGATACCTTTGTTCTCAAAAACTAAGGGAAATACTTACGCTACTGTGCTGCATCCCCCTTTCCTCTTCGAGGGAATACAACGCAAGCTCGAGAAGTAACACCCCTCTCTATTTTTTTGGGCCATCTTTTTTTTGGCCTTTCCTCACATGGGACAATGCTCTAATAATGAAGATCATCACACTTTTATTGACTTACAACTCAAAGATTACAACTCGATACTAGAACAAGGTATGACTCTATATGAATGCCTCCGGCGGTGTACCCGGATGTGCAATGAATCAAGAGTGACATGTATGAGAAATTATGCATGGTGGCCTAGCCACAAATACGATGTCAACTACATGATCATGCATGGCAATATGACAATGATGAAGCGTGTCATATGAACGGAACGGTGGAAAGTTTCATGGCAATATATCTCGGAATGGCTATGGAAATGCCATGATAGGTAGGTATGGTGGCTGTTTTGAGGAAGGTATATGGTGGGTGTATGGTACCGGCGAGAGTTGCGTGGTACAAGAGAGGCTAGCAATGGTGGAAGGGTGAGAGTGCGTATAATCCATCGACTCACCATTAGTCATAAAGAACTCATATACCTATTGCAAAAATTTACGAGTCATCAAAACAAAGTAATCAACGCATGCTCCTAGGGGAAGGGTTGGTAGGAGTTAACCATCACGCGATCACGACCTCCACACAAAGGATGACAATCAATAAATACCTCATGCTCTAACTTCGTCACATAGCGGTTCACCATACGTGCATGCTACGGGAATCACAAACTTTAACACAAGTATTTCTCAAATTCATAAATACTCCACTAGCATGACTCTAATATCACCATCCTCATATCTCAAAACAATCATCAAGTATCAAACTTCTCATCATATTCAATGCACTATATATGAAAGTTTCTGCTATATTTATCTTGGATGCCTATCATATTAGGACTAGTTTTATAACCAAAGCACATTACCATGCTGTTCTAAAAGACTCTCAAATAGATTTAAGTGAAGCATGAGAGATCAACAATTTCTAAAAAATAAAACCACCACCGTGCTCTAAAAGATATAAGTGAAGCACTAGAGCAAAAATATCTAGCTCAAAAGATATAAGTAAAGCACATAGAGTATTCTAACAAATTCTAAACCATATTTATCTCTCTCAAAAGGTGTGTCCAGCAAGGATGATTGTGTCAAACTAAAAAGCAAAGACTCAAGTCATACATGACGCTCCAAGCAAAAGACATATCATGTGGTGAATAAAAATATAGTCCCGAGTATAGTTACCGATAGATGAAGACGAAAGAGGGGATGCCTTCCCGGGGCATCCCCAAGCTTAGGCTTTTGGTTGTCCTTGAATTTTACCTTGGGGTGCCTTGGGAATCCCCAATCTTAGGCTCTTGCCACTCTTTGTTCCATAGTCCATCAAAGCCATACTCAAAACTTGAAAACTTCACAACACAAAACTTAGCCAAAAATCTCGTGAGCTCCGTTAGTATAAGAAAACAAACCACCACTCAAAGGTACTGTAATGAACTCATTATTTGTTTATATTGGTGTTAAAACTACTGTATTCCAACTTCTCTATGATTCATACTCCCCAATACTACTCATAGATGCATCAAAATAAGCAAACAACACACGAAAAACAGAATTTGTCAAAAACAGAACAATCTGTAATAATCTGAACTTTCGAATACTTATGTAACTCCAAAAAAATTGAAATAAATTGGTAAACCTGAGGAATTTGTCTATTAAACATCTTCAAGAAGAATCGACTAAATAGCACTCTCCAGTAAAATCTGGTGGCTAATCTCGTGAGCGCTAAAGTTTCTGTTTTTTACATCAAGAACATATAAACTTCACAGAAGTCTTCCCAAAGGTTCTACTTGGCACAAACACTAATTAAAACACAAAACCACATCTAAACAGAAGCTAGATGCAATATGTATTCCTAAATAGAAGCAAAAACAAAGAAAATAAAATTAGGTTGCCTCCCAACAAGCGCTATCGTTTAACGCCCCTATCTAGGCGCGATACAAGGATAGATCTAGGTATTGCCATCTTTGGTAGGCAATCCATAAGTGGCTCTCACAATAGATTCATAAGGTAATTTGATTTACTTTCTAGGAAAGTGTTCCATCCCTTTCCTTAGGAAATTAGAATCTAATATTTCCTTCCTTCATATCAATAATTGCACCAATCGTTCTAAGGAAAGGTCTACCAAGAATAATAGGACATGAAGGATTGCAATCTATGTCAAGAACAATGAAATCTACGGGCACATAATTCCTATTGGCAACAATAAGAACATCATTAATCCTTCCCATAGGTTTCTTAATGGTAGAATCCGCAAGATGCAATTTAAAGAACAATCATCAAGCTCATGGAATCCTAACAAATCACACAAAGTTTTTGGGATTGTAGAAACACTTGCACCCAAATCACACAAAGCAAAGCATTCATGATCTTTAATTTTAATTTTAATAGTAGGTTCCCACTCATCATAAGGCTTTCTAGGGATAGCAACTTCTAATTCAAGTTTTTCTTCATAAGATTGCATCAAAGCATCAACTATGTGTTTGGTAAAAGCCTTATTTTGACTATAAGCATGCGGAGAATTTAGTAGGGATTGCAACAAGGAAATACAATCTATCAAAGAGCAATTATCATAATTGAATCCCTTGAAATCCAAAATAGTGGGCTCATCACTATGCAAAGTTTTAATCTCTTCAATCCCACTTTTAACAATTTTAGCATCAAGATCTAAAAACTCCGAATCATTGGGACACCTTTTAACTAAAGTAGACTCATCTCGAGTCCCATCTTTATCAAGATTCATACTAGAAAACAAGGATCTAATAGGAGATACATCAATAACTTTCAGATCTTCATCGTTTTCATGATAACTAGAAGAGCACGCTTTCATGAAAGCACTCTTTTTTAGCACGCATCCTAGCGGTTCTTTCTTTGCATTCATCAATGGAAATTCTCATGGCTTTGAGAGACTCATTGATATCATGCTTGGGTGGAATAGATCTAAGTTTCAAATAATCAACATCATGAGTAATTCTATCCACGCTTCCAGCCAACTCATCAATCTTAAGCAATTTTTCTTCAAGCAAAGCATTGAAATTCTTTTGCGAAATCATAAACTCCTTAACACTAGTTTCAAATTCAGAGGGTATCTTACCAAAATTTCCGTAAGAGTTATTGTAGGAATTACCATAATTATTAGAGAAATTACTAGGATTAAAGTTTCCTCTATAAGCATTGTTACCAAAATTATTCCTACCAACAAAATTCACATCCAAAGATTCATTATTATTTTCAATCAGCGTGGATAAAGGCATATCATTAGGATCAGAAGAAGCACCCTTAGTAGCAAATAATTTCATAAGTTCATCCATCTTTCCACTCAGTACACTAATCTCTTCAATAGCATGCACTTTTTTACTAGTAGATCTTTTGGTGTGCCATTGAGAGTAGTTAACCATAATATTATCTAGGAGTTTAATAGCTTCTCCTAAGGTAGTTTCTATGAAAGTGCCTCCTGTGGCCGAATCTAAAAGATTTCTAGAAGCAAAATTCAAGCCAACATAAAAGTTTGTATAATCATCCATAAGTTCAAACCATGTGTAGGATAATTACGTATCATTAATTTCATTCTCTCCCAAGCTTGTGCAACATGCTCATGATCTAGTTGCTTAAAATTCATAATATTGTTTCTAAGAGAGATAATCTTAGCAGGAGGAAAATACTTAGAGATAGAGGCATCTTTGCACTTATTCCATGAATCAATACTATTTCTAGGCAAAGAGGAAAACCAAGTTTTAGCACGATCTCTAAGTGAAAACGGAAATAGCTTCAATTTGACAATATCATTATCTGTATCCCTCTTCTTTTGCATATCACACAAATCAATAAAGTTGTTCAGATGGGTAGCGGCATCTTCACTAGGAAGGCCGGAAAATTGATCTTTCATGACAAGATTCAACAAGGCAGCATTGATATCACAAGATTCAGCATCGGTAATAGGAGCAATCGGAGTGCTAATAAAATCATTATTGTTGGTATTGGAAAAGTCACACAATTTGGTATTGTTCTGAGCCATAGTGACAAGCAATCAATCCAACACACAAGCAAACAAGAAGCAAGCGAACGGTAAACACACGACAAAAAGAAGGGCAAATAAAACGGCAAGGGTGAAGTGGGGGAGAGGAAAACGAGAGGCAAATAAATGTAATGCGAAGGGTAAGGGTTTGTGATAGGTACTTGGTATATGACTTTCGTGTAAGCCTCCCCGGCAACGGTGCCAGAAATTCTTCTTGCTACTTCTCGAGCTTGCGTTGTATTCCCTCGAAGAGGAAAGGGTGATGCAGCACAGTAGCATAAGTATTTCCCTTGGTTTTTGAGAACCAAGGTATCAATCCAGTAGGAGACCACGCGCGAGTCCCTCGCACCTGCACAAACAAATAAGAACTTCGCAGCCAACGCGATAAGAGGTTGTCAATCCCTTTACGGTCACTTACGAAAGTGAGATCCGATAGATAGGATAGTATGATATTTTTGGTATTTTTGGATATAAGAACATAAAGTAAATAACACAAAGTAAAGTAGATTGGAACATTAATATGTTGAGAATAGACCCGGGGGCCATAGGTTTCACTAGTGGCTTCTCTCATGATAGCAGAATTCTACGGTGGGTGACCAAATTACTGTCGAGCAATTGATAGAAAAGTGCATAGTTATGAGAATATCTAGGCATGATCATTATATATAGGCATCACATATGTGACAAGTAGACCGAAACAATTCTGCATCTACTACTATTACTCCACACATCGACCGCTATCCAGCATGCATCTAGAGTATTAAGTTCATAAGAACAGAGTAATGCTTTAAGCAAGATGACATGATGTAGAGCGATAAACTCAAGCAATATGATATAAACCCCATCTTTTTATCCTCGATGGAAACAATACAATACGTGCCTTGGTGCCCCTGCTGTCACTGGGAAATGGCACCGCAAGATTGAACCCAAAGACAAGCACTTCTCCCATTGCAAGAACTATAGATCTAGTAGGCCAAACTAAATCAATAATTCGAAGAGACTTGCAAGGATATTATAATCATACATAAAAGATTTCATAAAAGAATCAAATATTTCTCGTAGATAATCTTGATCATAAACCCACAATTCATCGGATCTCGACAAACACACCGCAAAAAGATTACATCGAATAGATCTCTGCGAAGATTGAGGAGAACTTTGTATTGAGATCCAAAAAGAGAGAAGAAGCCATCGAGCTAATAACTATGGACCCGAAGGTCTGTGTTAAACTACTCACAACTCATGGTGAGGCTATGGTGTTGATGTAGAAGCACTCCGTGGAAGATCCCCCCTCCGGCGAAGCTCCGGAACAAGCCCCAAGATGGGATCTCACGGGAACAGAAGGTTGCGGCGGTGGAATTAGGGTTTTCTCTGTTGCCTCGATGTTTTCATGGTATATGGATATATATAGGAGGAAGAAGGGCATCGGGGGAGCCAGAGGGGGCCCACGAGGGTGGGGGCGCGCCCTGGACCCTCGTGGTCGCCTCCTTCGTTCCCTCGCGTGTACTCCAAGTCTTCTGTGAAGATATTGTTCCAAAAATAACTCTCGTGAAGGTTTCATTCCGTTTGGACTCCGTTTGATATTCCTTTTCTGTGAAACCCTGAAATAGGAAAAAAACAGCAACCTGCACTGGGCCTTGGGTTAGTAGGTTAGATATAAAAGTGTATAATAAAGCCCATTAAACATCCAAAACAGAATATATAATAGCATGGAACAATAAAAAAATATAGATACATTGGAGACGTATCAACCAGCCACGTAAAAAAACGCGATCATAAATTGGTTTAGTGTTTTTTGCCACTGTCAATTCTTCGGTTCGGTGCGAAGTGTCATATTTTGTAAACTGGTGGTTTTCTAAGAGCGGTGACAAGGAGTGGTGGTTCTATGCATTTTACTCAATTCAATGGTACTAATTTCGTGGTGTATATGTTAATATAAGTATTTTTTTCTACAATGTTGAAAGTGTATAAAGTTTGAGTCCGTCCATTTTTATTTACTTGGCATATTTACAGAAAACTTGTAAACTTCGAGCAAGTTTAATCAGTCCTAAGTGAAGAGCAACACAGACTTATACAAAGCTTGGGCCCTATCCCTTCAAAAGACTAGTCTGGTAGGAGGGATACTCCCATCCTTATAAATCATGTTCTGCCTTCTCCCATAATCAATCCGCGACTAAACCCATCAATATATATATGTGCAAGATAAAAGTTTATATTGTTTTATATAAACTTGATCAAACTTTAACCTAGGCCACCGAATCTAATACTTCCTTCGATTCACCGTCAATAAATATGGACTAGAGAGAGTACGTGAAGCAAAAATGACATAGATGGGGTATAATTATGTCTAAGTTTCCTTTTTTGCGAGCAAACTTCCGATCTATTCATTTTCAATCCTACCAATACAACGAACACCAAAAATAATAAAAGTTACATCCAGATTCATAGACCACCTAGCGATGACTACAATCACTGAAGCAAACCGAAGGCGCGCCGCCGTCATCGCCCCTCCATCATCGGAGTCGGGCACAACTTGTTGTAGTAGACAGCCAGGAAGTCGTCGTGCTAAGGCCCCATAGGACCAGCACACCAGAATAACAACCGTCGCCGATGAATAATAACGTGGATTGAGAGGATCCAATCAGAAGACACGCGAACATAGACAAACAACAATCATATCCGAGCAAATCCACCGAGGATAGATCCATCGAAGACACACATCCACACGCCCACCAACGATGCTTAGACGTGCCAGCGAAACGGGGCCTAGGCGGAGAGATTTTTATTCCATCTTCGTGAGCAGGACACAAACCCTAATAAATCTCAAATGAACGACTAACAACGAAGCCCTCCCGTAGGCTCTTGCCAGGATCCATCGCCCCCCATGGTCATAGGGCCACCGAAGACGAGGCGGACCTACGGCGGAGCCGGCGAGAGGCACAAACCTTAGTCTTTTTAGGAGGAGGTGACGGTGAAAATCCATTTCTGCACCCGAGCTCATTTGCACCCACACTCACGAAAAAAATCAAAATAAATAATAGAAAAATTCAAAAAAATCCAATTTTTTTGGCTGGTAGACAATTTGATGCGTGAGGTACGCTCCAATTTTCAAAACATTTGGACTTCTGTGCAGCTCTCAGAAAAAAAGACAAATCGGAGGTCTGTAAAAATATGTACTGTTCATATAATGTTCTAGTTCGATTTTGTCTTTTTTGCTGAGAGCTGCTCAGATGTCCAAATGTTATGAAATTTGGAGCGGACTTCACGCATCAAATTATCTACCATCCAAAAAAATTGGATTTTTTTGAATTTTTTTTATTTTGTTACGATTTTTTTATGATAGGGTGCAGATGCATCTGGGCACCGAAACGCCGCACTCGAAGCGACGGCTGCTGTCTAAGTTTTCTTTTGAACATCGTATAATTCTGTCTAGTTAATCCGATGTCATATAATTCTGTCTAGTTAATCCGATGTCATATAAAAAATATGGAACTTTGCGCCATCAAGTGTCAAACTTTGGAGTATGGCATTTTGGAGACCGAGCTCCGTGGAGCCCTTTATTTTCAAAAATTCAAAATTCTTAAATTATGGTTTCAAAAAATTCTGAAAAAATACACATGTATGCAAGGATGGAAATTGTATGTGTGAAAAATTTCAGGATGAAATACCTTAAGTTGCGAGCTGCAAAAAAAATCATAGACTTTAAAGATGAACGGTACATATGCTAAAAAACTCTAGATTTGTCCTTTTTGTGTAGCTCGCGTTTTAATGTATTTCGACCTGAAAATTTGCACACGTGTACATTATGTATCTAGGTATATGTGTATTTATTTTTAGAACTTTTTGAAATAGAAAACTTAAATTTTATAGTTTTTAAATAAAGGCCTTCATGAAGCTCGGTCTTCGTTTGGCATTTTCGCAAATTTTGTAGGTTCTTACAAGTATTCATAACAAAATATCATGTAGAGCTCCTCGAATATGACAAGTGTCAGATTTCAGTGCTAAAACTGCTCAAAGCTTTAAGCATTGAAATATTTTTCTTGTGTAGAGCACCTTGAATGTTTTTTGGCATTAAAACTTGCAAGCACCTACAAAGTTTGATCATGCAAAATTTAAGTTTTTTTAAATTTACTGTTTTTATATAAGGTGCAGGGGCACCCGGAGCTGAAAAACCGCTCTCCTGGCCACAATCATCATCAGTAAATATAAAAATTCAAATCGAGGGTTGGAGAGGGGAGGCACCTTCTCCCGGAGGGAAGGAAGCCACTCCCCAATCTCCATTTTCCTTTTCCCTCCATCATCATCGTGCGCGCCTCAACTCAAACACCACAAAGCCCCTTTCAATCTCCTGTTCCTCTCCCTCCCTCCCTCCCTCACCTGCCTCCCGAAACCCCCGCCGCCGCCCCAATCGCCTGGTCCCGCGATCGATGGCGACCGGCTCCGGCGCCGGGCGGGCGTCCGTGCGGCCCGTCGACAGGCCCCGCGGCAGCAGCACCGCGCGCTCCAAGTCGGTCGCCCCGCGCCGCCCGCCCTCCCCGGCCCGCGCGCGCCCCGCCGCCGACCACGACGACACCGCCGGTAAGCCTCGGCTCCCGCCCTCTCCTTCCCTCCCCCGCGAATGCATCGGAGGAAGCGCGCGTGCGTGTTTAGGGGCGCTTCACTGCTCCTTTTGTCGGTCTCTGAGGGGATTTTTTCGTCGCGACATCCATCTGTGTTTATTTAGAGCTGAAATGGGACGGGGATGATATCTGCAACGGAGAGACGCGCACCATGTTTGCAAATTCGAGGGCGTTCTTTGGGTACTAAGTACTAACCATGTTTCCAGAACTGATAAAGGATGTGTTTCTCAGACTTGTGCAGAGTAAGAGTTGCGCTAAGGATCCGGCCGAAGAACGGGGATGAATTAGCTCAGGGCGCCGACTTCGATACTTGTGTTGAGTTGCAGCCCGAGGTTCAGCCCCCTCTCCATCCTATTTTTCTCTCCACGCTTCATTATTAGCATCATCACATTGGGCAAAGTTTTTCATGTCGTTTGCTGGTCTTGTTGTCTGCAGTGTAAGAAGCTGAAGCTCAAGAAAAATAACTGGGCTTCTGAGTCCTACCAGTTTGATGAGATATTTGGTGAACATTCTTCACAAAAGCGTATATATGAGGTCGTCGCAAAGCCCGTAGTCGAGGCAAGTCATGTATCTCGATATTTTGTTTGGACATGCATCATATATTCATATAATTAACCATGGGCAACATAGTATTTCAATTGTTTATATTGTTAATGTTTAAGCACTTGCACCAACTTCCTAGAACTTGGAGCACTCATAGTAAGTTTTCAGGCGACTTGTTGGCAATAAAAGTGATATATTATATCCCTTACATAGCCTATGACAGTTATTGGTAGTTTTATGTGGCTCAAAGCAGATTATCGTGCTCCTTCAGTTTGGTTTAGCTTACCTTTTGATGCTAAGATTTAGCTTGCTTATGTTACAACGATTTTATACACTTTGTATAAGTTCCCTGTGCTGCCACAAACTGGATTTTTTTTTTCTGTAGACATGTTTTGAACTTATCATGTGTCTGCATTCCATCTTTCAGTGAATGTTGATGGAATATTTCGCCAACTAGAAGTATTTCACAACAAGTGATTGCTAGATAGTAGATAACCTCCAAAAAAAGTACTTCGTCACTTAACAATCTACTCTTACCAATCATTTCACTCAGACATTATTAGCCATGAAGTCATCTATCTACCTTGACCTGAGAAAATATAGAATCGTAAACCTTTGCAGAGTGTATTAGAAGGATATAATGGGACAGTGATGGCTTACGGTCAAACAGGTACTGGCAAGACATACACGGTTGGTCAGCTTGGAAAAGAAGACCCTTCTGAACGTGGTATAATGGTCAGAGCATTGGAGCATATCCTTTCTAGCATGTCTTTGGAGACAGATAGCATGGCTGTATCATATCTTCAGGTTCAACTCACGATCGCCAACCTTACTTTTCTTATGCATATTTCACCATTTCATATCGGCGGATAATTTATTTTTGCATTGATAGCTAAATAGTTTCAATTTCTTGTAAGGACTTAGAATCTAGGTAGGTGTGGTTCTAGAACGAATGACCATGTAAACTTGTATGATCATTACCACACATACATCGAGTTATTGACATAACTAAGACCATTAAGTTCCATATTTAGTTAGTTAATTTGAATTGATAAATAATAGCATGAGTTTTGTAAACTGACCTTTTGACTTTAAAGGCATCCTACAGTTACGTGTGGCTCTTGGATCAAGAATGAACATTTATGTGATTACTTGAGTCTTTGACATGAATGAATAGTGACTATTGAGTTGCATGTTTATAATTTTATATAGTCAAAAGGGTGTACCCAGTGCTGAAAGCTCCCACACAAGGTGGGGTCTGGGGAAGGGAATTTCTAGACCGCATTACCATTGCATAATAATTTTGCAAGGAGTCTGGTTCAGACCCAGGACCTCCAGGCCACAAGTGGAGAGACTCTACATCTCTACCACTACGTCAGGCCTGCCCTTCGCATGTTTATATAGTCAATGTTAATAAATTAATGGAATAGCATAAGTTCTGCAAGCTGACCTTGTGAGTTTAAAGGCATATTGTAGTAATATATTACATTAAATAGGTTATGTACAATAACATGATTTTGACTATTTTCACTAGTTTGGCTCCTGTCTCCACCTAATCCATTATGCTAGAATGAATCAACACGAATGAGATGAACCGTTGTAGTGCGTGTTTTGTACTTGATGTACATTGTTGATGGCTGTGTATCTTTTTATATGACGTGTGACAGAAAGTTGGCGAACTGGTAGCAGATATTTTGAATCCTTGATCCATTAGCACTTTCATCGTTTTTATTTATGCTGTCATACTTATGCCTGTGTTCGCTTGATTTTTAGCTATACTTGGAATCTGTTCAAGATTTACTGGCCCCAGAGAAGACTAATATTCCAATAGTTGAGGATCCAAAAACTGGTGAAGTTTCATTGCCAGGTGCTGCGATAGTTGAAATCAAAGATCTTGAACATGTTTTTCAACTTTTGCAAATTGGTGAGACGAATCGTCATGCTGCTAATACGAAGATGAACACCGAGTCATCTCGCAGTCACGCTATTCTAATTGTATGTGGTGAATCGCTATCTCATTAGTGTAAGATCTTTTTGTTAAGTTCTATAACTAAATGCATATTTTATGCAAATTTGATGTTGTTTTCAGATTCATCTACAGAGAAGTTTAAAAATAAAAGAAGAAACTACTGTCTCTATCCCCAGTGACACAGAACATACTCTTCCGGGTGATTTACCACTTGTTCTGAAAAGCAAACTCTTGATTGTGGATCTTGCTGGATCAGAACGAATTGATAAGTCTGGTAAAATTCACTTTTCTAATGTTAAAATGTTGATTATTAAATAGTGCAAATGTCTTCATACATTGCACTCATTGTTAATGATTTGTCTCTCAGGAAGTGAAGGGCACATGATTGAAGAAGCCAAGTTCATTAATCTTTCGTTATCTTCTCTGGGAAAGTGCATTAATGCACTAGCAGAAAATAGTTCTCATATACCAACAAGAGATTCGAAGCTTACAAGGATGCTTCGTGATTCATTTGGAGGTGCCAATCTCTGTTATTTGCTTACTCTTTCATGACATGTTTCTTTTCATGCCTAACATTTTTTGCTAAATCTCCGGAGTGTGCACTTACATGTCTCAAGCTCCTAACAAATACCAACAACATGCCTTGTGTATCTAACTAGCCGAACAGAACAAGTAGCAGATAATTATATCACATTTCTACAAGATACCTAAATTTGGTGCCATTTTACCTGGCCCTGTTATATCAAACAATGAATAGCACCGAAAAGAACGTGGATAAACATGTTAATTGTTGAGTAATAACTGGCAAAGAAGCATTACATAGAGATAAAATTATACCTGAGATAGATAAAAAAATTATAATGTATCTGCTAATCAAATCATGTTAGATGTAGTTCAATGTTTTTATCTTTCTTCAGGGAGACGCAAAAGCTATGATAGAAGGGAGAGTTATAGTATAAGCCTAGGATCTAGGCTAACCCTCCCAAGCTCCGACACACTACAACCCAACACTTACACAGTATGTCACTCAGCCGGCACTCCGGCAGTAGAAACTGAACATCGGCAGTACCTGCAGCTGCCTAGTCTCTAGCCCGAGCCTTGATTGTTTCCAAGTAGTTCAACGTCTTCATAAGCAGCGTCACAACTTAGAACATATCAGGCCATAATTGTCAGAATAGAAAGCAAGCAGTTCAGAATAGAATTTTTTTTTAGGGTTTTCCAAGTCATGAGAAGTTAATAATGTTAAATAAGTGCTTGTGTATTTGGTTTTTTTTTAAACAATACCATGTGGAGACTGTACTACAAGGTATGAATGGCTGTTTCATTATATAGTAGAATAATAAAATTGTGCTGGAAGCTATTGTCACGTTTAAAACATTTTTTGGGGGTGACATCATTGTTACTTTCTTTTTTCCATGCTATTAAGCGTGCAATTTACCTGCTCAATCCTACAATTATTTGCAGGAACTGCTAGGACTTCCCTTGTTGTGACAATAGGTCCATCTGCAAGGCATTACTCAGAAACTTCAAGCACAGTATTGTTCGGCCAAAGAGTAGGTTCAGTTTTGCTCATTTTCACCTTTCTAATTCATAGACATGTGCCTTGCTCTTCTAGGGAAGTTAATCTTTGACAGTTAGGTTAGGTCGATGTTACCTCCTCACCAGACATATTGTGGTTCTCTAATATTTAAATTTCAGTTAGTCACAGAACATCAATGTTTAGCCACATACTTGCCCTACATAACACGCTTTCTTGTACATTGAGCTGGACATGTCATCCCAATTGCTTCAATCGTATAGATTGCTATAGTGAAACTAAGCATTGTTAGATTTGGACACAGTTCACAAGTACATCATGTTGGAGCCTTAGTTCATGAGATGGACTAATCCATTTCATGTTCTTTGTTCTCTCCTCTTCAAAAGCCTCCCTGCACTATTTTAAGACTGGAATTTGGCACTTGTTCAGAGAGATCATTGTTGCATTGCTTCATCTTGTTTCCTTTTGCTTGCACTTGTAAACTGTACAAAGTACTTCATTTGTGATTTTCAGGCTATGAAAGTAATGAACACAATAAGGTTAAAGGAGGAAGTTGATTATGAAACCCTATATAAGAACGTTGAAAGTGAGGTTGATCATCTCACATCGGAGATGGAGAGACAGCAAAAGCTCAGACACAGGGAGAAAATGCAGTTGGAGAAAAGGTTGAAAGAATCGGAGACATTCTTGAATGACTTAAAAATGACCTCTAGTGTGCAAATAGAGGTATACAATGTTCTTTGCATTATATATATTCTTTTTCTTTACTGTTTTTTACACAGCAAATATGTACCTGAAATCCAGTATAGGTTACTTTGATTATTATACAGCCATCTCATTTGCCTTTTCCTAACTACCCACTACTTCCTACGAGGGATATGAATCCACAATAGGGCTCTGGCTAGTTGTAGTTTCCTCCAAGAAAAACAGCTCTGCATTTATTTGTGCTATCTGGAAAATGGTTGGCTGTGAGCATTTAACAACAGCTCTTCCAGTTCAAACGCAACTTGTTTTACAGAGCTAAATCTAACAAGTGATTTCTTACCCAGAATCTGGAGAAGGAAAAGCATCAATTTGAATATGCAGTCAAAAGATTGATGCAGGAGCTAGAAGAGAAGGAAGGCCGAAATAATGTTTTATCTGAGAAAATTGTTCATTTAGAAACATCACTAAACGAAAAGAAGGTAGCTCTTCTGTGCCATCTTGGTTCATACTATCAACGTGTACTAACATTGTCAATTTGTGATGCAAAATTCCTTCCCAATAAGTTTGCTGATCTAACACAAAATTTGTTGATAGTAGCAACAACAGCTTGAGAGCTTTTCAACCACACAAATTCTTGCTGAAACAACAAAAACCTATGAGAAGAAAATGGGAGAATTACTGAGGGAGCTTGAGGAAGAAAGATCTTGTTCTGCTAGTATGAAGGGCCACTTTAATGTTCTAGAACAGCAACTGAGTGATGCTCGGAGTTCTGCCCAGGTATATTTTCAGAATTTAGAAATTCAGCCATGACAGTCACTAGTATGCTAGGCCATACTTCGTACTCTTTTTTGTTGATTCATGCAGCTTTGCTTGGATACAATGTGCTACAATTCTCTTCCTATTAGGGGTGGACCCAGGACAAAAACGTCTGGGTCCATGTGTACATAAGTTCTCATCTCTTAACTAATACTCCCTCTGTAAAGAAATATAAGAGCATTTAGATCACTAAAGTAGTGATCTAAATGCTCTTATATTACCTTACGGAGGGAGTAATTATGTTTGTTGATTAACTAATGTTTTACCAAATGACTAACAAGATTAGACTAGTCTTGAAAAGTTTGTTGAGCTTCCAGTAAAAGACTTGTGTTTCCTGCCTGAATCGACGTGTGTTAGGAAATCTGCTACCTTTTTTAGATCCAACTAGGTTCAAGTCATCTTTCGATATCAATTTAAAGCTCATGTTTTCAGTTATTTAAAATGGCACACTAGACCACATCATTGACTCCAGAGACCTCTCTCGATGTGCATGCTTGGAATAACAACCACAAGAAACAATAGACTCCTTGCCGCGAGTCAAAGTGGTCCTCGCATGGAATTTTAAAATATATTTTAAAACGGTTCGATCTTATATGCTTTTATTCTCTCTGATACTTTTTCCAATGGCCATGCCACGATATTGTATGGCGGGCGGCTAAAGCGTGCTGATAATGTCAAGAGAGGTCGGGGTAGACCGAACTTGACATGGGAGGAGTCTGTAAAGAGAGATTTGAAGGATTAGAGTATCACCAGAGAACTAGCCATGGACAGGGGTGCGTGGAAGCTTGCTATCCATGTGCCAGAACCATGAGTTGGTTGCGAGATATTATGGGTTTCACCTCTAGCCTGCCCCAACTTGTTTGGGACAAAAGGCTTTGTTGTTGTTGTTGTTGTTGTGTGCCACAATATATCCTTGCAGCAAGTCAAAGCATTATTTTAATAAAGTAGAAATGTCCAGTAAGGCAAAGACTTGGTGTGAAGCAAGTGAAAGCATTGTTTTTCTAGAGAAAACCTGAATAAAAGTAATCCCGTGATTCTTCCAGTTCCAGGAAAATACGGCCCGTGAGTTGAAAAGAGAGCTATCCAAAATCACCCAAACATTTACCAGTCAAGTACACTCACTAGAAGAAAAAATCAGTCAACTCGTATCAGAGAAGGTATGGGAAACCAGGATATTTTCCATTTCTTCTAAAAATATGGCTGTGCAGTTTGTTTCAAAATTGCAAAATATCTCAAGTATTTATTTTCCCATAATTTCTTGTAGGAACTGATATATGAAGAATTGAAATCTACACAAGCAAAGGTGCAAGATGAAGCAAGCCATAGGCAGAGCCTTGAGGCTGAAGTTCTAAGGTTGAAGCGATCTAAGACTGATAATTGTGCTGAAGAGGTACCATTCTTTTATTATAACTCAGATGTTCTCATTCTTGTTTTGTAATCACACTTATGTATATTTCTCTTTGACAGTCTAAAACATTATGTGGTATGGTCAGATCAGCATCTGGATTAGGTAGTGAGGCATTTATGCCTAAATCAGGAAATTTGAAAGAGACCCTAGCAAGTCAGAGAGGTACCATTTCAAAGATATTTGAAGAAGGTATATTTACATGGAAGAATACCAGTGCAGCTGTTTTCTTTCTTGGGATACCATCTCTTGATTTGCTTTTGTTCCAATTGGCATTCAGTTGGTCTTCCAAATGTCCTGGCTCTGCTGAAGTCTGAAGAGCTAGAGGTTCAGATTCATGCTGCCAAAGTGGTTGCTAATCTTGCTGCTGAAGGTCTGACGGTTACCATTCCCATGTATAAAAAACTATTGCACAGTTTTCTAGTTTACAATTTTTTATTTACTGAAGTAGCATGGGCTAACACCCCCCCCCCCCCCAAGAGGCTATCATAATCTGAATCTTATATTTATCTCGCTTTTAATATTTTGTTTTTTCCTCAAGAAATCATAATTATTTTCCCATGTCCTTTAATTTGTGATTGCAGATATTAATCAGGAAAAAATCGTCGAGGGAGGAGGGTTGGATGCTCTTCTGTCACTTCTGGAAACATCAGAAAATACCACAATTCATCGAGCCACTGCTGGTGCCATTGCTAACTTGGCAATGAATGGTACTTAATCTATTCCCATTGCGTATCATTCTTTTTTCCCAAACAGATTATTAATTAGCTTGCTGGCTCACTGATCTTCTGATATTAGTACCATGGCGAATGGTTGTCAATACCTGTCTGTTTAACTGTTTGTTGGAGTGTCATTCCCACCACCCCGCCCGTACACAAACAGATGTGCTCACAAATTTATTCCAAACTTCTTAGTCTTGCTTTGTAGACAGATAAACTACCTCATAGTTTCTAGCTCTTGAGTTATGTAATGTTCTAAAAAAAAGGAGGTTTAATGTTATGTATTTGAATTTTATCTCCATTACGGAGAATGTTCCAATCAAAATTAATATATCGTCGCTTTATAGAGCCTGAACTGATCTTAACTCATTTCATTACCATTCTAATCTTTGTTTTTGCAGTTTCAAACCAGGCACTTATAATGAACAAAGGAGGAGCTCGTCTATTAGCAAATATTGCATCCAAAACTGATGATCCTCAAACTATGCGGATGGTAGCTGGTGCAATTGCCAACTTATGTGGAAATGGTACTGATTTATATAGTTACGATATTCAGTATGTTTCAAATAATATTCAGTTTATCTAAAGTTATTCTATTGAACCTGGAATCTAACATGAGATGAACCTGAGCCATCACAATTTTTATTCGCAATAAACGTCTCCCAAATTGATCGACCGTAAACAAATACTACTAGAGTAACATTTCTGGCCATGTCTAACAAATGAAAACTTGTGACTTATTCTATGTGTATTATTTTTTCAGAAAAGTGGCATGCAATGTTGAAACAAGATGGTGGAATAAAAGCGCTCCTGGGAATGTTTCAAACTGGACATAACGATGTCATAGCTCAGATAGCACGAGGACTAGCGAACTTTGCAAAATGTGAATCCCGAGTAATAAGCCAAGGTTTGTGATCTGTTCATATTGAGCTCAGTATGGTTGCATTAATTATTAGCTTTAAGTGTAGAACTATAGCAACAAAAGGAAAATCAAAACAAAGAAAATTGTTAGCACTCATATATAAATATGTGTTATCACCTAACAATTATATCCATTCATAGTTCACACCTTCTGATGTCACATCTGCTTCATTGGATATTATGGAAAAACACTTGTGCCGTCTTCTCTGAAGATATATGCAGACTTGAATATATCAAACTCGTGTACTAGAACACTTGTTGTTTGCGAAGATTCAATCAATGATATACTGGTATGCTACTCAAAATAGGTCACAAGAAAGGGAGATCCCTTCTCATTGAAGATGGCGTCCTTAGTTGGATCATGGCCAATTCAACCATGTTTCCTCCTTCGACGCGAAGACATATCGAGCTAGCCTTCTGCCATCTAGCTCAAAATGGTAAGTAGCACTGGAGCTCGCCTTTTACCTTTGTGCACTGTGTTAGCTGGTCTCTTAGTCAAAGACAATAAAAATCACCTTGGGTCCTTAATGGAGATTGTCGATGTTGTACGTCATGTGATATCAAGTGCCCGCACTCACTTTTGCAGTGGAAAACTCCCGTGATATTATCATAACTGGAGGGATTAAGGAGCTCCTTCGCATATCAAAAGAGTCTTCAAGAGACGATGCCCGTAACCTGGCGAAAAAAGCACTAAATTCGAACCCAGCTTTCTTAAAGGAGATACAATGATTCTCATTTTTCATATTTACATTTGGCACATGATGTACCCATTCATACTTAGGTTGAGTAGCTGGATACTGTTACTAGGGTCTAGGTATTGAAATCTGTAGAAAACATTTGATCAAGCTATTATTGTAAGTGGTAAATACGTTTTTTATTCGGTGATCAATTCTTGTGGTCTGATGCACCTCTTGCACCAACTCAATGCAGCCAGAATACACACGAGCTTTGTTTCGGGAGCGACTTTTTATTACCTGGTTTCATTAGGTCCAAATGACTTATGAAATGAGCGATGCTCTTTTGATTTAAATACCTTATCCACTTAGGGTGTGCTTGGTTTGAGGAATAGGCTAGGGTGGTTATGGGTATCCCCAACCAGCTCTAGTAGAGATAGCCCTTCTTTTTGTTTGGTTGTGTGGGTGATGTTAGACCATTGTTTTTAGGTTTTAAGGATGAAACATGGTAGGGGTTAGCCATTGGTTTGAGGGATGAGTGATTGATAGGGGTTGTGGTGACCTTTTTGATTGAGGTGGTGAAATTACCTCCTTAATTTGCAATTATTTGGTATAAGCCAGCAAATATGGTATGTAAACCTCAAAATTTTATTGAACTTCAAGATCATACCACATCAATTGAACTTCAACATCATACCACACCAAACTCATCAATAGTACAAAGTAAACTTGAACTTCATTGCACATCATAGTTCAATATTCATGACTCAAACTAAGCTTGAACATTTGTGACTTTTCGGCAAACGTGTGGAGCCTGATATTGGGGGAATATTTGAATAATCCGGTTGACCATATCTCTCCCCATACCTACTCATGCATTAACGAAATGTGTGGCATCCGTCTGAAAGAACAACTATCCCAGTCCAAGGAAGGGATGGCTCGCCACCGTAAAGGCTTAAAGGGCACCCTGGTGATAAAAACATGACTAAAATGTCATGGGTGTTAACATTCTACAAAACATGAGAAAGTACGAGAATTGTCTCGACGTCGAGAGAAAGATGAGATTCAGTGAGTAATTCGGTGAGTGCTTTCTTTTATAAGAAGAATGTGAGCTCTTTCTTTTATAAGAAGAATGTGAGTTCTTTCTTTTGTAAGAAGAATGTCGGTTTGGAAGATGGAGAAAATGAAATACAAACAATTCGGATCGTTGTAATATATCAACTTGAATTCGCCTTCTTGCTCCAGCATTCAGAAGAGTTTTGAGATTTGGGACAAAAGATGCATTGGGACTTTTGGAGACTCGATGATGAGGACATCACTAACAAGGTTACACCCACAGCTCCAACTGACACATATACAGGACCAATTACTAGAGCTCGCGCACGCCAATTAAATTACCAGGTACTTTCGTTTCTTGGTAATGAATCTAATGTTCATGAGAATATGATGCTGCCTAAATTGGATACATTTGTCTTGCTTACAAATGAAGGGTCTAGCTTGGACAAGAAGGATGAACATTGGAGCAAGATCAAGCATGGAGATGATGGCATGCGCAAGGGGAACAAGAATGGAGTTTCAATTGATGATTTCAGGACTTTGAAGCCACCATAATAAGTGCGAGAAGGCTTGGACGAAATATACAAGATGCCACTTCATAAATTTCGTCCAGAGGCTATTATAGGTGCTGCGTCACCTTATTATTGGGTCAGGCCCATGCAATTTCGAAATACTTGAGTATAGGCTGTTTTTAGAGTCCGTATGTGTGGGGAAACAAGAGTTAGGGTTGATTTCGGACCCCTCCACCAAGGGCCACGAAATTCCCTCCTCTTTCCCCCATATATACAGCCCTTAGGGCGTCGTTTAGACTTTGGGTTTTGTTTAGATTAAAAGTTCGCCATAGCTGCAACTTCGCGTACTTCGTTTGTGTTCAACGACCAGACAAAGGCGTCACAGAACCCCACTTTGATCAATAAAGTTTTCCTCTTATATTCGCAATATCCAGATTGCAATCTTAGTTTCTTGCTTGTTCTTCGTTTGCCTGCAGGAAACAGACCTTCGTGGTCAGGTTGATCGTGCTCCGGTGTGGTCGATAACCTCTCGGAGTTGGTTTAGCGATTGCTAAGGCGCGACGTCCACGCACGTTCGTAGTCGGATCGTCAAAGTCGACTTCATCCAAACGATAGCCACCATCTCATCGAAAGACGGGACACCTTTGCCTCTATCACTCGAGTTTAAATTTTCTCCACAAAAAAAAAAGAGTAAATAATATTCTTGTCCTGTCTTTGGTCCAACCCTAAAAGGAGCTTCAGTAGCCAGGCAATTCAGCTTGTTTTGAGGCAGACATTTTTGTGCTTTGGTCATCAGGAAGAGTGTCAACTTCTGTATCGATTTTGATGTACCTGGGTGTTGATCTAAGGGTCTGTTCGGTTAAGATGTGGATTCTAAAAAAATCTGGTGTGAGCCGTGGAAAAATTGTTGTGAACCTTGAGAAAACTGTTGTGAGCTGAGAACCTTGAATTTTTTAAAATTTATTTGGTTGAAAGTTGAAATGACTGTGAAACCCTAGATTCAATAGAAACTGTATGTAATGCCTCTGGAGGCTAAAAGAATGTTTATATGTTAATTGATCATAAAGCAATGATTTGTACATGGTAGACAATTAATTCAACAATGCATACATATAGATCATATAAATTGAGTCATATGTCGTAATATTATTATAAAAGACTTGGACCACTCAAGCATATGGTTCACACAATGATGGCCTCAATCAACATAGTAAACCTATCTTCCTCTTGCAAAACAATCCTAGTACGAATGTTGTTCATGGTATCCTGGTTCTCCCTTACTTGTTTTTGGTGCCTCCTTTTGTTGCAATGGAGGTAGATACTCATCATTTGCTTCACATTTATTGAAATATTTTCCATTCAACTTGCCATCACGAATGAAAACTATGCAAAGCCATGCAAGGAATGATGACTACATTTTTGCTGAAATAACCAAGCATTTGCAAAGAGACCTAGCAAGCAAATTGCACTACAAACCAATATTGTATGCAATCGACATTACTGGAACCGTCATGCGCTCCGACCGCGGTGGTCACATGCTGAAACCAGCAACGTGCGACACTGGAACGGCAAGGTGTTGTGCTGCGACGGCGACACCCGCACCGTGGGGGTGCTGCGACCGTTGAGGCATGGTGCTGGGATTGGCTGATGTTTTGCTGCAATTAGCAACAATGGCGCGGCGACAATGAACGGGTGGCATCGAGGAGGCTGCAACCGGCAATAGTAGTAGATTTTTTTTGCTGCAGCCAACAGAGTGCTACCACGACAAGGATGACCGTTGTATTTTTTTGCTGCAAATGGTGACAGGCTGGAAGTGGTGACCGGGACAGGATGACTACGGTTGGAGCTGCAGCGCACCCATGAGACGGGCGGCCCAACTGGTGCTGCAACCACGAGGCCTGCAAGCGCTGCTGTCTGAGCTACAAGGCGGCGATGGTGGAGTCGGCAAGGCGACTTCCAGTTTCAACATGAGACGCTACGACGCGGGTGTTGCAACGAGCAGCAATGCAAGAAGTGCTGCCACTACCCAGAGAACAAACGGCTCATGCCACCGTTTGTCGCGCGTCGCAAAGGGCACGAGAGAGAGCCGCTACCAACCTCGCGAGAGAAGAGTTTCAATGCCAACAAAGGAGACGATTCGAGAGGGAGAGGGCATCGAACAGCTGTAGGAAAGCCAGATCGAATGACTCTGGAGGTGACAGGCACAAGCCCTAGGCCGTCGCCCAGCTGCATTCCCCAGGTTGGCTAAAGTTGGTTGAAAAAGCACAACCAACGGACCCTAAGGTAATCTACGGCACGACACACACGCCCAAACAACCAGAATTAATTCAACCACATAAATAACTTCGAAGGAAACTGAAGCAGGGCAAACAAATTCAAAAATAAACACTAGCACCAAATCCAGCTTAACAAGGAACCACAACTCTTATCTTTTAATTACTTTTGCTGATCAATGAATAGTTTGATGCTACAACACACTTGAATGCTTGATGGTGTAATGTTACAGCTTACAAAGAGACATTTCCTCCAGTAATATTAGCCAAAGACACCTGCGGCGAGGAGCAAGTGCACTGACACCGAAGACGCTATTTCCAGCTTCTAAGCAAGTCCGCTGCCAGGTTCACTCTGGGAACTTCATTTCATACTGCTGAGTGGACTGACATAACAAAGATCAACAAACTAGTAAATGAGCAAACTAAATGCACGAGCGAAAATCTCAAGTCAGCAGGAAAGTGGCATTTACCATATATGTTGCAGTAATCATCTTTCCCGCAAACCATCTCCCTTGAAGTGCTTTCTGTGCACCAATGGCGGCCGTTATGCTATCGAACCGCAGGTACACAAACCCTGCGGTATTTCTGCAAATCAATGGCAATACCAAAGGTTAGGCCATAAGAATTTCTATTTCTGCAAATCAATGGCAATACCAAAGGTTAGGCCATAAGAATTTCTGTTACTGTAGGCTACAGATAACATGACTTCTCAAGGAAGATATGGTTTCAACTTTTGGATCATAAGTCACACAACCAAAATAAGTGTATTTTTCTGCAAGAGAGAAGGCCATAACAAATAACAAAAGCAGAAAGCTTCATGGTTTAAAGCAAATGTACTATGATCCAACAATGTAATACAGTATTAGTGAGCTAGCAAACAAGAAAAATAATGAAGTGAGCAGGCAACGTTTCAGTCTTGTCTAAGATAATCCACAAGAGAACTAGAGGATGTTTCAATAAAGCAGCATGCCGATAGTGAAACAACCAAAAAGGATTCTGACAGATGGCTCGACACAATTGCTTACATACATTAATAAGAATCAGTTACTTACTTGTCTACAAAAATGTGTTTTACTTGCCCAAACTTAGAACATTCTTCTCGAACATCATCTCTAATATCTAAATCAAAATCAGGATCCGTCTGCAACAAAAAAAAAAGGTGAGAATGTTATCAGATATAGTTTTTGTTGAACCAAAGGGAGATCGAAGCTCCTCCAGGTTATATAACAAGAAAGTATTGACCATTGGCAGCAATAAGAATAACAATAATTCAGTAGTTAAATACCTCCACAGCTGGATCAAACATATTCTTGAGCAATAGGCATTCACTAGGTGGAGCCGCGTCAATGGACTGGGTAATAACCGGAATAGATGCCCCTGGAATTAAACCAAGACCAGGCACTGTAGGCTGTAGCACAGGACCGGTTGCAGGAGCACCAAGAACTGACACAGGTGGTAATGCCACGGCAGAAGCACCCAACCCAGAAGTCAAACTGTAGATTGGCAGATTGAAAAGGAAGGTGACGTTAGATGAGAGCATTATGTAGAGATATGCAGATACCAAGATATCAAAAAAATAAGGCGTTTATGTTAAACTCATGATGTGCAACTGTTTTTTGAACTTGGAACAGAAATCTTAAAAACATCATGGCACAGATTTCTTGCCAAGCTAACTTGTTAATATTTGCAAGAGTCCGAACATCACAAGAATATAAAGGTATTTTAGCAAGTTTTTCCTTCATGCGTTAAGCATTCATCATTCACAGTTGATAACAGAAAAAATATATTTTACCACAGTTTTAACATTTAACATGTGAACAGTGATAACTCTTCAAATTTGCAGTCAATGCAATTGATAGTGGATGTTACGGTAGCAGTATTTTTCTAATTTCTCAAGTGATCATTATTCACATGTTAAATGTTAAAATTGTAGTACAACAGAATATTTTAACCAAACCGAGTACACCAAAGAATTGGAGGAGGTCCATGGAGAATGACCTTCACAAACTAGATATATATGGTAACAAGTGTTGTTGTAGTGGTGGATGAATCCTGACGATAATATAGTAAAGGTCAATAACGAAAGATTTGGATACGAATTATTGGCACTCTTACAAGTAATATAATGGACATTCTATACTGCTCAACCATCAACTGAAGGCTATGCAGCCTCTATCATAAGCTTTGTGGATTAACAAGAACTCATATCCAATCATACATACAAGTCAGTATCTACAGTTGTATGTGTCACTTCAAATGTCAGAAGTTCAGAACTATCTTGAGGTTATGATATAATTTAGGATGGGTGGGATGATGTGAAAAGCTCAAACTAATATGAACAAATATTTGAGTTTGCATGTATAGAAATGGCATAACAAGGAAAACTAAAACATATATTTGATCTATCTAAAATAGCAAAACAGACTAAATAACTCGCAGGTACAAAGAGACATGAATGATAGATAGATAGATTGTAACATAGACATGCAAAGAATATATCCTGGCAAGGACAATATAAAGACAAAAAATGACATTGACTTGACAGAAATATACCTGGTGGTAGCACCACTACGGTCCAGTTTCTGCATAAGAAGAGCTCTCGAGCTAGCATTCAGTGCCTGCATGCATGCGGACAAGTCAAACAATGATATTAAACTATCTAGATAACATTTGAAATCAGTCATGCGTTCCCCTGCTCTTGAGCTGGTGTAAATGGTACTTATTATGAATCAGAGGGAGTAACTTCTAACTGATTCCTCAGAAAACATGACAATGGGAAGGTGCTTTGGCATAAAAGCAAACAGAAATGTGTGAAATTGCTATTGTGCATCAACTTCTAAATATGCAAAGACAGGACATACAGAGAGCAGCAATGCAATTCATCAGGTCACGCATTTTAGACACTAGAAATCTGAGAACCGGGGCAGCGGCATCAACTTCTAAATATGCAAAGACAGGACATACAGAGAGCAGCAATGCAATTCATCAGGTCACGCATTTTAGACACTAGAAATCTGAGAACCGGGGCAGCGTATGGTTGAATAAAATAAATTTGCTGCTTAAGAGTATGCAGGTGTGGATACTAAACATATGCAATGGTACAGTACTTTAATGCCATGATACAGAAACCCTTTATAATGAATATTATACATCATGTCCCAAGAAACCGAACTTAAAAAACAGAAAACATATATATGTACAAAAATTCCCAGTAATAAAGAATGTCTCGCAGAAATAACACCCACCAAGCCTCCACCTTCGTCATCATCCAAATCGCCTGCGGTTGCCCCACTGGCTTGCACTCCCGGTTGCTCCGTCACAGCTGAAACCTGGTCATGATATTTGATTGGCATATTGGCATGTGGTGTAACCCATACATTTAAGCAGTTAAAAGTTGAAACAACCAAGTGGGAGGCAGGTAACCCATAAGAAAATGCTCACCTTGATTACTTTTCCAGCAATATCAAGTTGACCATTTAAACTCTGAGCAGCTTTTGCATCTTCCAGACGTGCAAACTAAGTAATGAGATAGAGCAGAGTGAGAAACTGAGAATTACACACAAACAGAAAATTGAACTGCTTCATAACAAAATACATACCTGCACAAAACCAAAACCTTTACATAATCCGGTAAGTGGGTCTACAGGAAGCTGGACAAGCTCAACCAGTCCAAATGGTTCGAAGACCTGGAAAAGAGAACCATTAAATAATGGCACACACGCCACATAACAAGGATATATAAGCAGCAGTAACATGTATGACCCTATAAAACGAAATCAACAACCACTAGTTAAGGAGTTTTCAGTTATGTAAACTTCAGAAATAATAATTTGTTTTCACGCGCAACAGGGTTACCATAAATCTGCACATATAAACTACTCCCTCCGTTCCCAAATAAAAGTCTTCCTAGAGATTCCAACAAGTGACTACATACGTAGCAAAATCAGTAAATCTACGCTCTAAAATATGTCTACATACATCCGTATGTTGTAGTCCATTTGAAATGTCTAAAAAGACTTATATTTAGGAACAGAGGGAGTATATGCTTGATTATTACCAGTCTCAATTGCTCCTCTGTAATATTGGCGTGAAGATTTCCAACATAGAGCTTCCTTGCCCCACCTGAAGCTGCTACACTTGACGAAGTATTAGACTGCACTAGATTCTTTTCAGCCTCTGATGGCTTAACGTCCACTGGTTGACCAAGAAGCGGCTGCCCTCTAAGAGCAATCGCCATTGGAACCGACATTGCGTCATAAAATTCAATGTACCTGATCATGCAATAACATTAAAATCAGATAATCAGCTGTCAACAAGGCCATCTTTATTTCTAGGGCCAATATCACGTGCTCCAAAAAATACGCAAGACGTTGCTATCCCTAAAACAATGGCTGTTCGCATGAATCAATTGAAAATGCACAGAAATAGCAATGTGAAACAGTCGTGTTTTTAACACTGCATAGTCAAGGATGCGATGGTGCAATGGTAAAACAAAATAAAATTGGGAACAGCAAGGGCGCAATGGTAACAAGAATTGCAAGACAATGCACAGCAAATATGATACGCATTAAATACTCACCCAACTCCTTTAGAACGTCGTGAGTTTCGATCCATTATTAAGCGCACATCCCGCACCTAGAAAAAATACATGACAAAGATAAAAATAAGATCAATAATGCACTTAATAGCGATAGATGGATATCAGCAGAAAATATCTTATCGCTGGTTAGTGTAAGGTCAAGGTGAAGGAACAATATAAAAGCATTCATCAGTTAGGTTTGGGTTCGTCTAATTAGAAAAAAGAATATTCCTCTTTAACAGAGCCAGCTTATTATCTGTTTAAGAGAAAGTTTAGCGAACTGACATTTTGTATAGTGTACAGATCACAAATGTTCCACTATCCTAAAGAACAAAACAAGATGAACAGGGTGAATACTAGTAGAACAAAAAGGGTGTAAAAATTGGAGGCTTGCCTTCCCGGCCCTTGAGAAGAACTCATACACATCTCTTTCATCCGCCTTCAAAGATAGCTGTCATTATGCTTATAAACATTAGCTTTGACACAGAAGTTCTCAAAATTGCATATACCAAAAGGCTGAATATGTTAACTTGTTAAATGAACGCTACCTGGAAGGCAAATACAGTTCTTTGATCTCTTTCTGGATCTGCTTCAGGTTCGGCACCATCTTCTTTCCTACGTCTGCAAACAGAAAAAAAATCATAAGCATGGATATAGGAAAACAGAAACACCGACTAAGAATCAGAACCTACATAATATCATCAGCTCGAATAATTTACAGCTATACATCATACTAACATTCTCCCCATTTATTAATACAAATACAGTCAAAGACTCAAGAAGCTACATGACCATGGCAAAAGTGACAGGTGTTGGAACTTGGAAACAGGGAATTGGCACCCATTGCTAAATGAAATAGTCTCACTACTCAGTTATGTCTCCTCGCTCAATTTCAAAGTAAGGGAAATTTGCAATAAGGACACCCTTGTATGCAAACAAATGAATGACCATCATGCTTGAAATGCACAATCTCAAGGATAGGACTCAACATATACTGGTGAGTTAAGAATTTGATCCTAACGAAAACAATGAGATCTTGATTACTGGATGGGCTTGACAAGCTAATAAATGGACGAGATTTTTTCCAGGAAGAGCTCAAATCAAACTCTATACCTGACTATCCTTATAAAATTATCAGTAAGGAACGGACAGACAAATTAATCTTATGCCAGATTGAGAAGGTAAACCGAGGAAGAAACTTCAGGCAGATAAAGAGCATAAACGGCTATTTTGAACACTACAACGGATGTATTTTATCATGCCCACCACTGCAGTCAATGTCACGAAAGGGAAAAAACAGACACCCAGCAAATCAACATCCTATCGGGTCGGGAGAAAAGGGTAAGCCCTGCATTGTAAGACACATGCGATTGTTTAGGTAACTTGACTTTAATATCTCCTGCAAAGAGGGAGCAGAAATTAAAAGGCTTGTTTGTGCAAGGGGACAAACATTGAGTCCTCTTTACAATAAGAGGCAATGCTTCAGTGAAAAATCCCAACACACCCCTTCATCGGAATTCTGCAACAGGAGAAATATAGTTCAGCCTTGTGTTCTGGATGCAGGAAATCTGTAATCACAGATGTTGCCATTGCTCTCCGAAACACGCTACCGCGCAAAACCGCAAAATGATATCATCATGTATATATTTCCAGATTCATTATCCTATTATGCTATGCCAACTTCATATAGGAACTCAAAATAAATCACCTTATATCCAAGGTCAGGCTCAATATCAAGACCAACTGGAGACTGCACTAGCACATTGAATCTGCAGGTTCCAATACTAATGTTTAATTGTATTACTTTGAATAAACCAAGGTATATATATGACATGAGAAATTTTAAGAAGCACAACTGAACACTGGCTGCGGTCTGGTAGAGGAAAAGTACTAAGTGAAAATTTGATGCTGTAACTGCGCAAATATGGAGCAAACACATCATCCCTTCCAATCCTAAGGTCTGTATCTGCGCGAGCCAGAACACACAAACACAGATGTACCACATCACTAGGTTCTTATTAAAAAAACAAGTCCGATAAAGTTCAGAGTCATGAATTGGCACCTGACGTCACGGTCACGGTAGTCTCGCTCACGGTAGCGCTGTCGCTCTCGCTCGTCGTCGTCACGGCGACGCTCCGACCGGCTGCGGCTCCTCCGCTCCCTCTCCCTCTCCTTCTCCTTCTCCCGCTCGCGGTCGCGGCTCCTCCGCTCCCTTTCCTTCTCCCTCTCCCGCTCGCTCTCCCTGCTCAGCCTCTCCTTCTCCCTCACGTCCCGGTCCCGGTCGCGGTCCCGTCGCTCCCGGCTGCTGCGGTGGCGCTCCCGGCTCTCAAGGTCACGGTCGCGGTCCCGGTGCTCGGAGCGAGAGCGCTTGGACCGGCGCTCGCCGTCGTCGCGGTCCTCGCCGTCGCCGGCGCTGCGGCGACGGGAGCTGCGGTCCTTCCCGTCGGATCCGTTGGCCGGAGGCGCGGCGGAGGCCTCGACCGTCTTCTCGAGGTACTCGTACTCGTCGAAGTCCATGGCGATGACGAGGTGGAAACCCTAGATTTGTGGAGAGAGAAAGAGAGGCGCCGCGGCTAAACCCCAGCCCTCGGCTTTTCTATCGGGAGGATTAACGAAATTTCGCAGTGCTGACTGCTGGAGGTGGACCCCAGCCCGTGTCTTGTCGGTTCGGGTGGTAGAATTGAGCACGGGAAATCTCTCCTTACGGCCTGGGCTGGGCTGGGTTGCGTAATATACAACACGGGCTCGACGAAAACTTTGGGCCTCTAGAGCAAAAATCCAAAGGAAAGTTTTGTTTTCTTAATCAAAAAAGGATTCACCCCTAAAAAATATCAAAAAAGGATTCGCTCAAAAGGGAAAAAAAACTTAATCAAAGGGAAACATTTAAAATAAACCGGATGAAAACTACCATGGTTGCGTGCTCTCCTGCTGCCCACTGCCACATAGCTGCGCACCCCCTTCTCTTCCGCGGCAGAGTGGTTGCTGCTGCAAGGGGCGGCGCGCCGCTGCAGCGAATCGGCAGAAGCTTCGACACCGACCACCGCGTGCCATTGCCATCGGAGCTAATGTTGCGTAATGACGGGGAGCATCTGCGCATGGCATCGGAGCTGTGATTTGAGCATCGCGGATGGCCTCCTTGAGCTGCAATGGAGCGCGCTGCGACGGTGAGTCAGTGACCGCGACAAGTGCACGACAAGGGGACATTGCAACTCCGGCGATGTTGCCTTAAAGCTGTTGGGTAGTACCGCCGGTGTTGCAATGGAGCAACCCGGCCCGCCGGAAGCATAGCCAACGCTGCAATGGAGCGTCACCGGAGCAGTTGGAGCTCTGCCGGAGTTGCATTGGAACTTCACCAGAGCCGTCCGTGCTGCGTTGGAGCTCTGCCGGAGTTGCATTGGAGCTTCGCCGGACACCGTCGGTGTGGCGTTGGAGCTTTGCAGGACGTCGGCGGGGCACCATGAGAGCTGCAGTAGCTTCTGTCGGGGTGCAACAGTGTTGCATGAGAACAATGATGCGCTTACTATTGCTATAGCGTTGATGTGATCCAACGGCCACATCGTGCTGATTGGGCGACTGCCTAAGAAATCATCCGGCTAATTCATAGCAGTGGCCTTAATCAAAAGGGAAGGATTTTCTCTTCTTTTTTGACTGCTATTACACCAATTTGAAAAAATGAT
The DNA here is from genome assembly GCA_902687465.1 of Secale cereale. Taxonomy (NCBI): domain Eukaryota; kingdom Viridiplantae; phylum Streptophyta; class Magnoliopsida; order Poales; family Poaceae; genus Secale; species Secale cereale. Next base: position 108,693,650 of record LR738715.1, on the reverse strand, counting down.
TCACCCCTGAAAAAAAAAATCGCTCAAAAGGAAAAAAAAACTTAATCGAAAGGGAAGGATTTTCTCTACTTATTTTGATTGGTATTTTCTCTACCGCTAATAGTACAACAATTTTTGAATTTGGACCAACCATCCACTGTGTTGTGGAAGCAAAATTGATGGACGTTGTTTTTTTTACGGAAAATTATCAATCTATTCATCTCCAATCATGACATTACAACGAACATGAGAAATAATGAAAATTACATTCAGATTCATAGACCACCTAGCGACAACTAAAAGCACTAAAGCGAGTCGAAGGCGCGTCGCTATCATCGCCCCTCCCTTGTCGGAGTGGGCCACAACTTGTTGTGGTAGATAGTCGGAAAGTCGTCGTGCTAAGGCCCCATAGGTCCAATGCACCAGAACAGCAACCGTTGCCGATGAAGTGAAGCTTAGATAAAAAGGATCCAATCTGAAGACACATGAACAAAGACGAACAAAGCCGGATCCACCAAAGGCAACCACCGACCGAATCCCGCGAGATCCGCCAGAGACACACCTCGACACGCCCTCCGTTGATGCTAGACACACCATCGGGATGAGGGCTAGGCGGAGAGAACCTTGCTCCATCTTCAAGAAGCCGCTACCATCTCGTCTTCTTGAGTAGGACACAAACCCTAACAATACTTAAAGAAGCACCTGAAAACGGATCCCTCCCGCCGACAAGGGCCTAGATCCACTGGGCACCCATGGCCCTAAGATCACATGAGACGTGGGAGATCGATGGCATCACCGACGAGAGGCAGAAACCATAGTCGCCTTTCCTTGCAGGAGACACAAAAGAATAGGCGTTGTTTTTGTTTCAAAGGATTAAACGCCACTGGTTATCAATGCTAAACTCAAGTGATCCAATGGCGGTTGTTTCTTGGATTCGCATCATATGGACACGCGCCAAGACTCTGTTAACTGATATTTCTGGACTTGTTGCATGTCACGCTCCACACCTGGGTGGCTGTACCCTAGCAATCTACCGAGTTGAAATATATTTCCATAAGTCACTATCAACTAATGCATCCATACACATATTTACAAATCAAAATATTCAACGCGCAACAACAAAGTCTGAAAAAAAAACAGCAACTTGGCAACCATTTTTTGAAATTGAACAATTTGAACATAAGAAACCACGTGCACAACACATGTTGTCTACTAGTTTTGGTCTAGTTTGTAAAACGAAGTTGTAACTTATAAGAAACAATTTTGTATACCTGGACATGGTTTTCAACTCATAAGCACTTGGCCACGACTTTGGCAAGCAATGACGTAGAGCAAATAGTGTTTTATGTGGCATGATGTCTACTACACAACTTGTTCTTGTAGACTCGTGTTGGGCCTCCAAGCGCAGAGTTTTGTATGACAATAGCAAATTTTCCTCAAGTGGATGACCTAAGGTTTATCAATCCCTGGGAGACGCAGGATGAAGATGGTCTCTCTCAAACAACCCTGCAACCAAATAATAAAAAGTCTTTTGTGTCCCCAACACACCAAATATAATGGTAAATTGTATATGTGCACTAATTCGGCGAAGAGATGGTGATACAAGTGTAATATGGATAGTAGATATTGATTTTTGTAATAGGAACAATAAAAACAACAAGGTAGCAAGTGATAAAATGGAGCACAACGGTATTGCAATGCTTGAAATGAGGTATAGGGTCCGTACTTTTGCTAGTGCAATCTCTCGGCAATGCTAATATAATTGGATCACATAACCACCCCTCAACGTGCGATAAAGAATCACTCCAAAGTTCCTATCTAGCGGAGAACATAAGAAGAAATTGTTTGTAGAGTACGAAACCACCTCAAAGTTATTCTTTCTGATCGATCTATCAAGAGTTTGTACTAAAATAACAGCAAGTTGTCCTTTCCGATCGATCTATCAAGAGTTCGTACTAAAATAACACCATATGATACACATCAACCAACTCTAATGTCACCTAGATACTCCAATGTCACCGCGAGTATCCGTGAGTTGATTATACGATATGCATCAAATAATTTCAGATTCATAATACTCAATCCCACACAAAGAACCTCAAAGAGTGCCCCAAGATTTATACCGGAGAAACAAATACAAAAACGTGCATCAACCCCTATGCATAGATTACCCCAATGTCACCTCGGGAATCCGCGAGTTGAGTGCCAAAACACACATCAAGTGAATCAATATGATACCCCATTGTCACCACGGGTATTCATAGCAAGACATATATCAAGTGTTCTCATATCCATAAAAGTATCCAATAATAGTAGTATTTGCAGGCAGGAGTCGGTCTACTAATCTTGGACGTGATGCCTATATAATGATCATTGCCTAGATATCGTCATGGTTATTTGAAGTTCTATCAATTGCCCAATGATAATTGTTTTCCCATCGTTTGCAATTTTCTCGAGAGAAGCCACTAGTGATATCTACGGCCCCCGGGTCTCTTTCTCATATTATTTGTCTTTACGATCTATTTTCCTTTGCTTTTATTTTAAGATCTATTAAACCAAAAACCCAAAAATACCTTGCTGCAATTTATGTTATCTGGCATTCGATCTATCAATATTTACAACTCTATCATGTCCGTTACCCGAAAGGGATTGACAACCCCTTTTACACGTCGGGTTGCGAGTATTTGTTATTTGTGTGCATGTGTTGTTTATATTGTGTTGCTTGGTTCTCCTACTGGTTCGATAATCTTGGTCTCATCACCGAGGGAAATACTTACCGCTGCTATAATGCATCAACCTTTCCTCTTTGGGGAAATACCGACGTAGTTCTAGCAGATATCAAAAGGAATTTTTGGCGCCATTGCCGGGGAGCACCTTCAACATATACCAAGTTCCTAATCACAAATCTCATCTCCTCGCAATTTATATTATTTGACATTTGCCTCTCGTTTTCATCTCCCCCACTTCACAAACATTTGTTGTTGTTATTCGCCCTCTTTTTCGTTCGCCATTTTTGTTGCCAGATCTATTTGAGTTCTTGTCATCATGGCTAGCGTGTCCACCCCTCCTTTGTCACCAGATTTTGAAGTTCTATACTTCAAGCAAAGACAAAGAGAAAATTTGAAAGATGCTTGTTATAGGCTTATGGAATCCTATCGTATTTGCAATTTAAAGAGGGATGTTGAGATTTTGCTTCATAATTTTTACATAGGATTGGCTTTGCATCATAGACAACTCTTAGATTTTGCCGCTAAAGGAAATTTTATTGAGCTTGATGCTAATGCTGCCTATGAGTTACTAGAAGGAATTTTGGGTGTTCCACCTTAAAGAAGGGTTTTCTTTTACCCCGGAGGGAGTTCAAATGTTGGACAAACTTGGTGATTTACACAAACATATGGTTGAATTGCAAAAGTATAATGAACCCCTCAAACATCTTAATGGTAGTATCAATCACATGAATACTTTGATTACTCTTTTACTGATAGGGAAGCGCAAAGAGCCTCCCGGGTTTGAGAAAACTCTCACTAAGGTTTCCAAAACTATGGATGAGAAAACTTAGATCTTTGCTTCATGCCTAGCTAAAGGCGTAAAACGATAGCGCTTGTTGGGAGGCAACCCAACTTGTATATTTTTGCCTTTTGATTTCCTTGTTGTTTTCAATAAAATACCCTTTAATACCTCTGTTTAGATGTGTTTTTGTGGTTTGAATAAATGTTTGTGCCAAGCAAAGCCTTGGATCATGTTGGGTGTTAGTAGATTTGATATTGTTGAAAAACAGAAACTTTTGCGCTCACGAGAAAAATTCTCATGTTTAACAGAAGAGTGCTTTTAGGTTGATTCTTTTTGCAGAATATTAATATACAAATTGCCCACGTGGTCCTATTTTTTGCAAGATTTTTAGAGTTACTGAAGTGTTCGAAACTTCCAGATTACTATAGACTGTTCTGTTTTTGACAAATTCTGTTTTTATTGTGTTATGTGCTTGTTTTGATGATTCCATGGTTTTCTTTAATGAGGTTTTGCCATAGAAAAGTTGGAATACAGTAGATATAATACAAATACAAAATATGAATTGGTTTACTACAGTACTTATAGTAGTGATTTGTTTTCTTATACTAACGAATCTCACGAAAGTTTTGTTGAGTTTTGTGTGATTGAAGTTTTCAAGTTTTGGGTTATCTTACGATGGATGAAGGAATAAGGAGTAAGAAGATCCTAAGCTTGGGGATGCCCCGGCATCCCAAGCCATTATCCAAAGAGAAGCAAGCAACTAAGCTTGGGGATGCCCCCGAGTGGCATCCCCTCTTTCTTCTAACGACCATCGGTATTTTACTCAAAACTATATTTTTATTCGTCACATGATATGTGTTTTGCTTGGAGCGTCTTGTATGATATGAGTATTTGCTTGTTTTGTTTTTCTTTTTAAGTTATCAATCCTTGATGTACACACCTATTAGAGAGAGCCAAAATTATGCCATGACTTGTTAGAATAGCTCTCTATGCTTCACTTAAATTTTTATGAGCTATGGAATTTGTCGTGGAAATAGCACGGCAGATGTCCGGTTTAGCAGACTTGATGATGGAACCATCGCACGGGTTAGCTTGAAGGGGTTCTGTGACGACCCCGGCTCAATCGTGCACTAATCATACACGCAAATGCACACGATCAAGCCTAAGGACTCACGTGAAGGAATCACAACACAACTCTAAAACATAAATAAATACATACAAGTTATATATTACAAGCCAGGGGCCTCGAGGGCTCGAATACATAACAAGTGTCATACACATAGTCAGCGGAAGCGTTAGATATCTGGGGGCAGATATATCACAGAAGAAGATAGGCCTTTTGCAAAGGCGGGGCAAAATAAAAAGCTACGATCGAAAAGGCGCAGGCCTCCTGCCTGGGACCTCCGATCCTACTCCTGGTCGTCGTCCGCCGGCTCCTCGTAGAAGTACTCGCCGGCCGGGTAGTAGTAGTAGCCAGCCTCGGGCTGGTAGTAGTAGTCGTCAACGGGGGCTGCGGGCACCATGGCTCCGTCGTCTGGTTTGCCATGCGGGTAGGACAAAAGAGGAAGCAAAGCAACCGTGAGTACTCATCCAAAGTACTCAGCAAGACTTACATCAGATCTATACTAAGCAATGCATCATTTTCAAAGGAGGCTTTATGTGGGTGGACTAGACTGCAGAAAGCCAGAGTAGAGAGGGGAAAAAGCCTAGTCCTGACGAAGACTAGCATCTTCAGGGTCTTGCAGCAATTAGAAGGGTGCAGATTAGTACATCATAATGTAAAGTGTTTATAGTAATATCAACCTCGACCGGGGATCCTTCCTCGACTCCCTGCGAGAAAGCAATCCCAGAGCCCTACCTCATATCTCAAGTCACCAGTTCTAGTTGTATCGAAGTGGATACAACTCCGAGTGTCCGTTACCGTAGGACAGGCTATCGATAGATGTTTTCTTCCCTGCAGGGGTGCACCAACTTACCCACCACGCTCGCTTAACTCCGGCCGGACACACTGGCTGGGTCCTGCCCGGCCTCGGCTAAACAACACGACGCAACCCGACCGGAAACCGCCAGAGAGGATCAAGCACGCCAGACTAAACCTATGCCCCCGGGGGTCATGGCCCATCGCCCCGGACGCTCCTGCACGTTACGTGGCCGTTCGGTAGCAGACCTAGCAACCCCTTATACAAGCACGCAGTTGCATCCTGGGTCCAATCCGAACGGGCCGCTCAATCGCTGACGTCGTGACGACTCCGGCTGATGTATACGACGCAGAGCACCCACTCACACCCACGTGGTGGTTAGTGCTATCGGACCCGAAGGCCCCTCGGATCAAATATCCAAATCGCTTAGTGGATTGGGAGCGCGCGGTAACGAGCGTTGCCACCACACCGGTGGCCCCGACGTCCCGTCTCGAAGACTTGTGACAAGGACCTTACAGGACCGGCCACGCTTCGTAGTTATCTCGCGGGTACCCTCACTGGTCACCCGACTCCACAGCTCACGCCTCGAAGGCACTCGCGGGTACCCCTCAGGGTCAACCCGTCTCTATCCAACATGTGTAGTAGCAGCTATAAAGTGTCTTCAGACGCACGATACCTCTGGCCGCACGCCTTTGTTCCTGGCGACGTCCGGCCTCGGGGATCGATACGTCTTTAAACACGGTACGGTAAACCAGGGCATCCGTGTGGTTTCCATGCCGATGAGGAATCCGAGGAATCACCCTCGTTGGATTCCTAAACGACAAGTCCCGTTAAGGTGATACCGGAGGAATCACCCTCGGCGGTAGTCACCATAGCGGATGCACGACAAAAGCTAAGTCGGAAGTGGGAAGAGGAATCACCCTCGGTAACCCACAACGAGCTAGCTATACTACAGGGACAACATCGGAAGTGAGTTCGGAGGTATCACCCTCGTCACCTGATGTTAACTCTGCGGAGTCGAGCATACTAGGGGGTGTGTGGTGATGTGAAGAAGGTCAGGGGAAGGGGCTCGATCGCTTGATCGAGGTAAGGGTACTATGCGAGGCAACTACGAGAATGCGGGGCCACAGCAGTGCTACCCATCCTATACTAAGCAGTTTAAGAATAAAGACAGGTATCAACAGTATTGCAAAAACAGGCTATGCAGCAGTAATAGGAGCAGCAGCAGTAGCGGCAATTCTAATGCAAGAATAAGAGAGAGTAGACATAGGCGATATCGGAAATGATCAAGGGGGGGTTGCTTGCCTGATTGCTCGGTGGCAAAAGCAAGGTCGTCGGAGGGGGAACCAATCACCGGGACGGCGTCGGTCTCTGGAGCGGCGTCAGCGTCGGACTCTACCGAGAGAGAAGAGGGGGGGGGGAAGAAACAGATAAATACACAGAATACAAGCATCACAAAGCGTGCTAGGCTAATGTGCAGTGCAGGGTTGCCTAAAAACATGTCTAAGTTATATTAGTTATTTTTAGGAATTAACTGGAATTATTTACCGGTGTATGTGCACTATTCATCTACCGGAAACGGGCTAAAAGTTGCGGGTTCACCTCCGTAGAGGGTCCCGACACGGAAACAAGTAGCACGGTTGGCTTCGTCTCGTCGTTCTGAGCAACTTTCATGTAGAAAGTTTTTCCATTCGAGCTACGGATAAAAAGATATGATTTTCTAAAGATTTTAGACATTTCTGGAATTGTTTTTATCTATTAAATCAACATTATCCAGAACAGCAGGTGATGACGTCATCATGACGCCAGGATGACGTCAGCAGTCAACAGCCGCACTGGTCAGGTCAAACCTGACCAGTGGGTCCCACCTGTCAGCCTCTGTGACTTAACTGAGTATTAAACTAAGCTAACAGTGCTATTTAGTGGGGTGGAACCCACATGTCAGTGAGAGTATTAGTTAAACTAATTAACTATTTTAATTAACTGAGTAATTAGCAGTTTTTAGGATATTTCTAAAAACATTTTAAACGCGGGCCCACCGGTCAGTGCCACGTGGGCTGTTGACCTGGTCAACTGACCCGTGGGGCCCAACGTCAGCGAGTGCAGGGGCGGGGGCCCACCTAGCCACGTCGGTCGCCGGCGTTTAAACGCCGGTGGACGCGTTTCGCGGCGGCGCGGCTCGGGCGTGCGTCGGAATTCGGCTATAGGCCACCAAAACGGCCGGGGCCGGTCGCGTT
>LR738715.1:108660634-108682692 GCA_902687465.1 Secale cereale | reverse complement strand
CAGAATATCATCCAGATATACCACGACGAACTTGTCGAGGTAATCCATGAATATATAATTCATCAGGCGGGAGAAGGTAGCTGGAGCATTAGTCAGTCCAAAAGACATGACAGTGTACTCATACGAGCCATAGCGAGTAACAAATGCAGTCTTTGGAATATCCTCTTCGCGAACACGGATCTGGTGATAACCCAACCTCAAGTCGAGTTTAGAAAACACCGATGATCCAGCCAGTTGATCATATAAGTCATTGATCCGAGGAAGCGGATATTTATTCTGGATGGTTGCCTGGTTGATAGGTCGGTAATCTTGTACCAGCCTATTCGTACCATCTTTCTTCTTGACGAAAAGAGACGGTGCTCCCCAGGCAGAGGAACTAGGACGGATGAAGCCCTTCTTGAGTGACTTGTCGATTTCCTCCTTAAGCTCGAGACATAGCAAAGGATACATCAACGTCGGAGAAAGGAACTGAAACGGGGTAGCTGCAAGTGCGGACGGCGGATCTCGATCGCAGAAGGATCCTGAGCTCCATGTGCACTCTGATGCAGAACCCGGTCTCGGACGGGAATCAGAGGTCCACGAACTGGCGTGTGACCTCCAACCGCAGGCCACTCGACACCTGGAGGTGTGTTGATCCTGCGCGGGCAAAGGATAGACTGAGGAAGTGTCCCTGCTTGGACAGCCGGTACCAACTGCGTCAACGTTTGGTAGAGAACTGTCCGAGTGATGGACAACTCAACCGCCAGGGCCCGAGCAGTTCGATCCAGCGCCTGAGTGTGCTGAATCAGAACCTGCGGGTCATAACGTCGACTCTCGTACGGGGCACAGATAGCTGAGTAGTATCCAGTCTCATCTCCAGCAGGTGCATACGGAATGTACCGAAACTCAGAGGCATCCAAGCTATCTCTGTGCTCTCCTCGGAGGCGTACGACAGCAGCGTAGGCAGCATCATGGACTGCCGTCGCAACCGTCACGCCGCTACCGCGGGAGCGGTACAGCTCAGTGTCTGAGTCATCCTGCCGGTCATAGATACGAACATCAGCATAATACTGCTCCTGGTTGAACTCGCGATACTCCTCGTAGACCATGTACTCGGGGTACCAGCGGTAGCCCAGCCTGGTCAGGAGAGCGACTAGAATGGCCGGAAACCCAGGGGCATCTCGAGCCCAGGTGCGAAGCACAAGCTGAGTCTCCGGGCGAGGTGGAAACAGAGGATCCATCTGAAAGAAGAAGAATCAGACTTATCAAGTCCTGATGATAATTAAACAGAACTTGGTAAGAAAGGTTAAACAAACAAATGGAAAGGAATGATTATCAGACTAATCAGGTCAATGATAAGAAACCGCACTGATATCCAGCTCTCCGGGTAGATGTGAAAACGAGAACCTAATGGAGTTAGTAAAACTTAACCCGAATAGACGAGAGAGAAGAGTCCCAGAGTATAGACGAGGAATAAAAGAAGCTACACCACCCAAGTGGCGACGTGGGGCCATAAGCCACACAGCCAAGTTAGTAAAACAGTTTTTGACCTCTAGACTCAACTTCGACCAAGGAGTTGGAAAGGGGTTCCTACAGGCAGTCGGCTCTGATACCAACCTGTGACGACCCCGGCTCAATCGTGCACTAATCATACACGCAAATGCACACGATCAAGCCTAAGGACTCACGTGAAGGAATCACAACACAACTCTAAAACATAAATAAATACATACAAGTTATATATTACAAGCCAGGGGCCTCGAGGGCTCGAATACATAACAAGTGTCATACACATAGTCAGCGGAAGCGTTAGATATCTGGGGGCAGATATATCACAGAAGAAGATAGGCCTTTTGCAAAGGCGGGGCAAAATAAAAAGCTACGATCGAAAAGGCGCAGGCCTCCTGCCTGGGACCTCCGATCCTACTCCTGGTCGTCGTCCGCCGGCTCCTCGTAGAAGTACTCGCCGGCCGGGTAGTAGTAGTAGCCAGCCTCGGGCTGGTAGTAGTAGTCGTCAACGGGGGCTGCGGGCACCATGGCTCCGTCGTCTGGTTTGCCATGCGGGTAGGACAAAAGAGGAAGCAAAGCAACCGTGAGTACTCATCCAAAGTACTCAGCAAGACTTACATCAGATCTATACTAAGCAATGCATCATTTTCAAAGGAGGCTTTATGTGGGTGGACTAGACTGCAGAAAGCCAGAGTAGAGAGGGGAAAAAGCCTAGTCCTGACGAAGACTAGCATCTTCAGGGTCTTGCAGCAATTAGAAGGGTGCAGATTAGTACATCATAATGTAAAGTGTTTATAGTAATATCAACCTCGACCGGGGATCCTTCCTCGACTCCCTGCGAGAAAGCAATCCCAGAGCCCTACCTCATATCTCAAGTCACCAGTTCTAGTTGTATCGAAGTGGATACAACTCCGAGTGTCCGTTACCGTAGGACAGGCTATCGATAGATGTTTTCTTCCCTGCAAGGGTGCACCAACTTACCCACCACGCTCGCTTAACTCCGGCCGGACACACTGGCTGGGTCCTGCCCGGCCTCGGCTAAACAACACGACGCAACCCGACCGGAAACCGCCAGAGAGGATCAAGCACGCCAGACTAAACCTATGCCCCCGGGGGTCATGGCCCATCGCCCCGGACGCTCCTGCACGTTACGTGGCCGTTCGGTAGCAGACCTAGCAACCCCTTATACAAGCACGCAGTTGCATCCTGGGTCCAATCCGAACGGGCCGCTCAATCGCTGACGTCGTGACGACTCCGGCTGATGTATACGACGCAGAGCACCCACTCACACCCACGTGGTGGTTAGTGCTATCGGACCCGAAGGCCCCTCGGATCAAATATCCAAATCGCTTAGTGGATTGGGAGCGCGCGGTAACGAGCGTTGCCACCACACCGGTGGCCCCGACGTCCCGTCTCGAAGACTTGTGACAAGGACCTTACAGGACCGGCCACGCTTCGTAGTTATCTCGCGGGTACCCTCACTGGTCACCCGACTCCACAGCTCACGCCTCGAAGGCACTCGCGGGTACCCCTCAGGGTCAACCCGTCTCTATCCAACATGTGTAGTAGCAGCTATAAAGTGTCTTCAGACGCACGATACCTCTGGCCGCACGCCTTTGTTCCTGGCGACGTCCGGCCTCGGGGATTGATACGTCTTTAAACATGGTACGGTAAACCAGGGCATCCGTGTGGTTTCCATGCCGATGAGGAATCCGAGGAATCACCCTCGTTGGATTCCTAAACGACAAGTCCCGTTAAGGTGATACCGGAGGAATCACCCTCGGCGGTAGTCACCATAGCGGATGCACGACAAAAGCTAAGTCGGAAGTGGGAAGAGGAATCACCCTCGGTAACCCACAACGAGCTAGCTATACTACAGGGACAACATCGGAAGTGAGTTCGGAGGTATCACCCTCGTCACCTGATGTTAACTCTGCGGAGTCGAGCATACTAGGGGGTGTGTGGTGATGTGAAGAAGGTCAGGGGAAGGGGCTCGATCGCTTGATCGAGGTAAGGGTACTATGTGAGGCAACTACGAGAATGCGGGGCCACAGCAGTGCTACCCATCCTATACTAAGCAGTTTAAGAATAAAGACAGGTATCAACAGTATTGCAAAAACAGGCTATGCAGCAGTAATAGGAGCAGCAGCAGTAGCGGCAATTCTAATGCAAGAATAAGAGAGAATAGACATAGGCGATATCGGAAATGATCAAGGGGGGGTTGCTTGCCTGATTGCTCGGTGGCAAAAGCAAGGTCGTCGGAGGGGGAACCAATCACCGGGACGGCGTCGGTCTCTGGAGCGGCGTCAGCGTCGGATTCTACCGAGAGAGAAGAGGGGGGGAAGAAACAGATAAATACACAGAATACAAGCATCACAAAGCGTGCTAGGCTAATGTGCAGTGCAGGGTTGCCTAAAAACATGTCTAAGTTATATTAGTTATTTTTAGGAATTAACTGGAATTATTTACCGGTGTATGTGCACTATTCATCTACCGGAAACGGGCTAAAAGTTGCGGGTTCACCTCCGTAGAGGGTCCCGACACGGAAACAAGTAGCACGGTTGGCTTCGTTTCGTCGTTTTGAGCAACTTTCATGTAGAAAGTTTTTCCATTCGAGCTACGGATAAAAAGATATGATTTTCTAAAGATTTTAGACATTTCTGGAATTGTTTTTATCTATTAAATCAACATTATCCAGAACAGCAGGTGATGACGTCATCATGACGCCAGGATGACGTCAGCAGTCAACAGCCGCACTGGTCAGGTCAAACCTGACCAGTGGGTCCCACCTGTCAGCCTCTGTGACTTAACTGAGTATTAAACTAAGCTAACAGTGCTATTTAGTGGGGTGGAACCCACATGTCAGTGAGAGTATTAGTTAAACTAATTAACTATTTTAATTAACTGAGTAATTAGCAGTTTTTAGGATATTTCTAAAAACATTTTAAACGCGGGCCCACCGGTCAGTGCCACGTGGGCTGTTGACCTGGTCAACTGACCCGTGGGGCCCAACGTCAGCGAGTGCAGGGGCGGGGGCCCACCTAGCCACGTCGGTCGCCGGCGTTTAAACGCCGGTGGACGCGTTTCGCGGCGGCGCGGCTCGGGCGTGCGTCGGAATTCGGCTATAGGCCACCAAAACGGCCGGGGCCGGTCGCGTTTGATCGGCCTTTCAACGGTGCGTCGAACGGAGGTGGTGGTGTCGCCGGAGTCCCGCCGGAGCGGCGACGGCGAGCGGCGGAGCGGCGCCGTAATTCTGGCCAAGATGGCCATCGCGCTGTGGTGCTCGGGAAGCAACGCGGAGAGGCCCGCTCGAACGAGTCCACTACGGCGAAGCCGTTGGTGGTGGTGGCACGGCCGGACTCGGCCGGAAACTTCGCCGGTGACGAGCGGTGGCGGAGGAGCGGCTCGGTCGACGAGGGACACGGCGAAGCAGCGAGCTAACGAGCACGGCGAGCGTCTAGGTGAGATCTACGGCTCGCGAGGAACTCAACGGACACACCCGCGTGACCAAAAGGTCACCGGAGTGCTACCGGCGACGAGCCGAACGGCGACGAGCTCGGGCGTAGACGAAGCAGCGCCTACGGGCACCTAACGGCGGCGAAACTAGGCAGGGGAGGAAGGATGGGGCTTACAGAGAGGGGAGCCGATGTGCGCCTGCTCGGAGCAGGCGTGTAGCGACCGGAATCGGCGAGGACTCGCCGGAGCAGAGGCGGAAAGGGGGCGGCGGTGCACGTCCGTTCCCAGGGCCTACGGCTCCGCCTTGGGGTCGGGGTCGACGCGGTCGAGGACCGCGCGCTTGCTAGACACGGAGGTGGGAGCTGGCGACGACGGCGGCGACGGCGACGACGGTCGAACGACGGGGAAGCGCTCGGGCGCGCTGGATCTGAGAGGAAGAGAAGGGGAGAGAGCGAGCGAGCGAGCTCGGGAGAGAGGGGAAGTGGGTGAGGAGGCCAGGGGGAGTGGCTGGGCGCGGCCTTATCGCCTCCGCGGCCCTGTGGCGGCAGGTGGCGGCGAGGGCGCGGCGACCACGGCGGTGGCGACAGCGGGGCGGGAGCAGGTGGAACAGGGGAGGTTGGGCCGGGCCGTCTCGGGCCACAGCGGGCGACAGGTAAGCTTCTCTTGACTCCCCTTTTCTTTTATTTCAAAGACAGAGAGAAAAGGAAATGCCTGGGCCACCAAACCCTTTTGCAAAATTGTGTGAGTTGGTCCTAAAATGATGTTGCAATATTCCTCATCACCAAAAATTGGTTTGAGCATATTTGGATCATTTTTGAAATTTACAAAAATGAAAAGGCATTTAAAGTGCTGTTTTGGCACTGTTTAAATGCACTAGCCCAATATTGGAGTTGATGGTGATGTTGGTTTCCTCAACAGCATTTGTTTTGGAATATTTGCTAAATGATGAACATTTTTCCATAATTTTTGGAACAACTTCATCTTGCACTTGAATTTGAATTTGAATTTTCAGGGGCAAATTTGAGTTGCTTTGATTAACCACTGTGATTAGCTTTGCAAATGAACATGACATGGCATGATTAACCAAATGTCACAGTGCTTAGTACAAGGGGGTGTTACAGGTTCATAGCACACAAGGGACACAGAAGGTTTATACTAGTTCGGCCCCTTCGATGAAGGTAAAAGCCTACGTCTAGTTGGTTTGGTATTGCTTGGGCGTCGGATTACAGGGAGCAGATTCGCTTGCCTGTGTCTCGACGGGTTGATTGTTGCTTGTCCTTGAACCGTCGCCGGGTCGTCCCTTTATATAGAGGGTACGCCTGGTCCGGTTTACAGAGTCCCGAGGCCGGCTCATATTTGTGTCCGCCTCGGTCCCTGTCTTTTCTTCCTTATCTCTCAAGTTACATCACGGGGCGGTTTACAAACCTTAATTCTACACATGGCCCCTAAGATCTTATGGGCCGTAGCCTTTACTAAATATTACAAACAAGTATAATATAACAAAGCCGGTTTATACTAGCCGGTTTATACCTGCTAGTCATATCCCTGACATTAGGCCCCAGAATGATTTGAACTTGTTCATATCAGTCTTCTCTTGTATAATTTTCTTCTGTCTTCACATCCTTGTAAACCGGCTCTGACGTCATCTTCAGGGATCACTAAATCTTACCGTGACATCATCTCCGCATTTAACGCCGCGAGCTGTATTGTAGCTTGTTTTAAGGGTTATCCCGAAAATCGAGGCGTCAAAGGATCTTTATCCGATTTTTTGCCTCCTCGAATCCCGCACCTGTCGCTTCAGATCTGACTCTCCCTTATAAATACCGCTAACCCCATTCATTATCTTCTTCCTGCTCTGTCTTCTTCCTCCGTCGCCCAACTCCATCGTCGCCCGAGCTCGAACTGCCGCCGTCAACCGCTGGATCCAAGTCCTCGTCGGCCGCTGCATCACCCTGAGTTTGACCAGAGAACCTCCGCCGCTGATCCTTGCCGTTCCAGGTACGTCCTTCTTCTTCATTATAGATCTGCAACTTCCAGGGTTTCTTCTCACGCCTCCGCCATTAGAGCCTTAATAGAAGCTTCACCTTGTCCAACTTTAAGCCGATGGTTTCTAGTAACCTTTACTTTCAGATCTTGCCCTTTAAACTGTACTTTTACCCCGCTGCAAATGCTTCATATCCTCGTCATTTTTGTTTAACCTGTAAATTTATCCGCTCTGTATAGGGCTCTTGTAGTTCTTCCCGTATACTCTTGTATTTGCTCTTCTTTTCTTGTATGCTCAGATCTATTCTACTATAGCTGTCTTTGAAAACCTGTTTTTCTCCTCGGTAGATCTGTTGAGTATGCTTCCGGTTTAAACTGTCATATATTATGCGGGTTGACTTGCACGTCCAGATCTGCTCTATTTAGCTGTTTTGTAAGGAAACTGCTTCTTTTTCTTGGTGGATCCATTAGATGTACTCCGGTTTACACTGTTATGCCCTACTTTTGAAAAACTTTAAACGCGACAGTTTAGCTGTTCCCCTTCAACTGCCATTAACCGGAAATGGTGTAGCTTGCTGTAATTTCCGGTTTAACCATGCCATTAGTCCTCAGTTCAAACCGTTGTGTAACTTTCATAGATAGTTTCCGGTTTATACTGCTATACTTTCATAATCCGTTTTCTGCCCTTTATCTTTTCCAGTACTTGTCCTTTTGTTGCAATGGCCAAGCAGTATGTCTCTTGCGATTGGGTCCCTTCTATTATTACTGAGGATGATTTGATCAAGATTTCTGAAATTGGTACGTTAGGCCCTCAGTCTGTTTTGAAGTGGCGGGCCCCGGGGAATGAATGTCCTCCTACTCCCAGGTCCGGGGAGGTCATTGTGTTCTTTGATCACATATCTCGAGGCTTCTCTCCCCCGGTTCAAAATTTTTCCGAGATGTTCTTGCTGCTTTCCAACTGCACCCTCAGGATATTGGACCCAACTCTGTTTCAAATATCTGTGATTTCCAAGTGTTTTCGGAGGTATATCTGCAAGAAGAACCGTCCGTTGATCTATTCCGGGACTTCTTTCACTTAAACCGGCGCACCGAGTTTACCAGCGGACCACATCAGGAGCTTGGTGGCGTTAGTATTCAGAAGAGGAGAGACGTTGTTTTTCCTCACGCCGCTTTACACACTCATCCAAAAGACTGGAACAAGTCATGGTTTTACTGCATTGACACTTCTCCTGAAGGGGAGAACCCTCTGCCGGGTTACCGTGAAACCCGTATTCCGGAGAATCATCCTTTACCACAATGGCTCGGCTTTGTTGAACGGACCCGGTTTTCATCACAGCTCTCCAAGTTAAGAGCCTTCATAGCTAATGGTTTGATTGGAACTGATTTTCTACGCTGTTGGTTGTCTTGGAGCATCCTTCCTTTGAGCCGGCGATCACAACTAATGTGCAAATATTCTGGCAAACCGGATGATCCTCAAAGGTTTACCAAGGAAAAGCTTTCTGAATCGGAAGTTGTAGAATCAGCCAAGAAAATTCTCAATGTTTCTTTGGCAGACTGCAGCAAGGTCAGGTTAGCTCCATATTATAAGAAGAACAAGCCGCCTGCAGTAAGTTTCACTTTACCCTGTATTTGTAATCCGTTTCTTTTAAACCATCTTTTCAATTGTCTTTCTTTCTTTTGATTAGGCTGATGACCCTTTCTGGAAGAGAAAACCTCAGGAGAAAACCGGCAAACAGGTTCGCCGGAAAACCTTTGCCAATAAGAAAAGGAAAGCAGCTGTTGACGCCGGTTCTCCCACTGAAGATGATGATCCGGATTTCGAGGTATGCTTTAATCCGGTTTAGATTTTGCTTCGTGTACTTGTAACTATATCTAACGATAACTTTTCCACAGGAGTTGCCTGAAGGTGATAATCCGGCCGAAGTTGAGGTAACCATTCTTTCCTCTGACTCAGAACCTCTTCCACAAAAAGTCGTCGGACCGTCCGGAAATACCAATTTTCTCACCCTTATGCTCAGTTGGACCCTAATTTTATTTTGAAGAAGCAACAACATGAAGCTCTTCGCCGGACCACTCGCCACAGCGGACTGGCGGTGGAATCATCCGGGATTTCTTTAACTCCGGTTCGAAAACGCCGTGCTGAGGTGATGCTTTCTCCGACTCCCCTTCATCCCAAGGCCGGGCTTATCCGAAAACCTCTTAAACCGTCTGACCCTGATTATCAGGAAACTCCACTGTCTTCCTCTGGTGAATCGACCGCCACACAGCTTCCTCCATTGAAAACTGTCCCAGGGTAACTTTTCTCACCTTTCCGGTTTATGATCCCTTTTGCTTTATAATGTCAACTCATTTTGCATACTTTTCCAGCAAACCAAAACCCAGCAAGAAGCCCAAGGCAAATAAGCCTCCTGCTGAACCTACTGCAGATGATCCGGCTGCTGATCCGTCAACAACTGTTCCTTCAGAGGGCGAGCCCGTAGCTCCTCTTGAAGACCCTGTGCCTACAGATCACATCTCTGCTCCTGAGAATCCTACAGCTGAAGACGCCCATAATCCACCAAGTCCGGCCCGGGTTAACTCTCCTCAGATTAATCCGGCGTCTCCCAATCCGGCTCATACTGCCACTCCCCCAAACGTACCTGCCTCTCCTGATGTTGTGGTAACTGGGGCTGCTTTTGTTGCTCCGGCTGAGCCCACCGTTTTAGCCAAACATACGGCTAAAACGGAAAAGCTATCTCAAGAAAAGGGGAAATGGAGTACTGAGATATCCAGCCTTTCCGATATGAGCGCCCAAGAAATTTACTCCGGGTATCTAAACCGGCTCCACAGCAGCCGAGATTATGAAGCCAGCCTGGTTAACTTAATGAGGGAAAAATATGAGGTAAACCTCTTCTTCTGACTTTGTTCTTTTGATGTGTTTCTATCTCATAACAGCCCCCAAGTTCCGGTTTAGCTGCGTGCTGAAGGTGAACCGGAACTTTGTAGATTGAACAATTGATCTTTACATTAGCCCCCAAGTATCAAGTAGATAACTTGTTTATGTATTTGATACTTGTAAAAGTTGCTGACGATACTTCAACCATACATTAGCCCCCAAGTGTCAAGCAGACAACTTGTTTGTGTGCTTGAGACTTGTAACTTTGAATTGCTGTTGTTTACTGCTTCAACTGCCATTAGCCCCCAAGTGTCAAGTAGACAACTTGTTTGTGTGCTTGAGACTTGTCTGATTTTTACCTCTTGTTTTTTAACTGTGCTTGCAGGCTGAGTTGAACCGGAATGCTATTGAAATCAATGAACTTCGTAGCCGTCTTACTGAAACAGAATCTGCCGCTTCAAAGGCTAAAAAAGACCTTCAGGTGAGTTTAAAGACTGCTGAAGACCTGAAGAAATACTTTGAAGAAGAGCGGACCGCTTTTGAGGTCCAAAAGAAAGATCTGGAGAAACGGGTTCAGGACGCTGAAGGAGCGCTTAATCCGGTTACAGAAGAATTGACCGGTTTAAGACGGCAAATTGATTTGATGACCTCTGCTGTCTTTGGTAAGTATAATCTGAACTCCTGCTTTTATCTTTGTAATCTCCGTTTTGTGCCGGTTTAACTATAATAGTTGTGTGCAGGGCGCCGTGTCTCCCATCTTGGGGATGACTTACGGAAGAAACTTAAAGCATGCTACACCTTGGTCGAGCAGCTGTACTCCGGCGCTCAGAGGATCATCAGTGCCACTTCTTTTGGTAAACCGGCCCCTACGACGATCCAAGATACATTGAACAAGTTATCTGTTTTGCCGGCTCGTCTTGAAGAAGTCAAGAAATCTGCCGCTCGGGGTGGTGCTCTTCTGGCCCTTACGAGGGCTAAGGCTTGGGTCCCGGATCTTGATCCGGAGGAGGCTTTAACCGGATTTCTAGATACAAAAGATGACGGCTCAGCCTTTACCGAAAAGGATCTCTACGCCCTGACGAAGGAGATGCGTCCCCTCGCCAGCAAGCTTGCAGCTGAATCTGACTTGTCCAGATATCATCCGGGATATAATTTGCAGAATGAGCGAGTGGAGCGACCGGTCTATGATACCGTCAACTTAATTCCGCCGGTTCGTCCTCACACCTTTGCTCCTGACATTGACCCTTCTGAACTTATCAACGACGAGATGTATTTCCGGGCCTTGATGAAGATTGACTGGCGTGCGCCGGACTTCCAACCGCTTCACGAAGATGAAGATGTTCCGGATCAAGGCGATGGCCAGCCGTCTCAGCAAGGAGAAGCATAACTTCGAATTTTATTGCTGTAATCGTAATCTGTGTTTCGCCAAACAATGTTTCCAATCTGTTGGGCTTGCTATGCCTTGTAATAGGCTAGCCGAAACTTGATGTGCTTCAATCCGAATATTTTGTCTTTATGAAATACTTGCCGGTTGAAATGTTGTCTGATATTGGTTGCCTTCCATATCCTCTGCTCCTGCAGAAAAAATATTGAAAATATGTCCTAGTGGCTTACCACTGGACGAATTAAATTGTTCTCTTAAAACATCAAATAAGTATATCTTTATACTAAAAATAACTTTTTATACCTGAGATTTATATATGCTCAGTATTCTTAATCCGGTTAGGACTTTAAAATCGCTTTATGAAGACCTTCATGGATCCAAGTAGAAACCCGAAATTCTCCGGTCCATCTTGATGATAAATCCGGTTCATCTTGTTCTTCAAGACTTTGTTCGGAAAGTCGTAGCTTTTTGCCTGATATACGATCCGGGTTTTAATGAACGCCGGTTTACTTATGCTGGTATTCATGATCCAGACTTTTCACTTTATAGATATGTGGCCAACTTCTGTAGCTGTTCCACTCCGGTTTAAAAGGTTATAAAACACAAAACACCAAAAATACGCAAATTTTGCAAATAAGACCATGTAGTCGAGGCTTTTTAAGAGCTGCCAGGCTCAAAGCAAGGTTCAGCCAATCAATGGGACGTGGTTTGTCCAACACTCCCAAGGGGCCTAGCCAATCACTGAACGTGGCATTATCCAACTTTTCAGGGGGCCAAAAGAACCGTAAATAGAAATTGAGCCAATCAATGGGACGTGGTTTGTCCAACACTCCCAAGGGGCCTAGCCAATCACTGAACGTGGCATTATCCAACTTTTCAGGGGGCCGAAAGAACCGTAAAAATTGATCCGATCACTGGGACATGGACGTTGCCATTCCCAGGGGGCCTCCAGGGTTCCTTCTGAACCGGTGGGTCAATTTAAACCAATCACTGAACGTGGATTTATCCAACTTTTCAGAGGGTCTCCAGGTTCTCTCCTGAACCGGTGGGTAAATTGTGAAGCCTTCTCTCCTTGAACCGGATATGATCTCATGTTTTTTAGAGTTTTACTGCTCCTTTGCATATTCTGCAAAAAATTAATTTCTAAACCGAACAATATATTAAAATATAATATCTGACAATATATTAATGTATGGTTGCTTTCACAAGATTTTTGCATATGGAAAAAGGGCTAAGCCCCCGGTTTACCGAGGGTGCCGGTTTATTCATTACTCATAATGTATACATAGGATACATTGGAGCACGTAGCTCAAGTATAGTATGGCCGTAAATGGGCGATGTTCCACGGCCTCTTCGTCTCTTCTTCTGATGTCCGTGAGTCCTTGTGTTCCCGAACGTCCACCAAGTAATATGAGCCGTTGTGTAGATTCTTGCTGACCACAAAGGGCCCTTCCCAAGGTGGGGATAGCTTGTGCATATCTGTTTGATCTTGGATGAGCCAGAGTACCAAGTCACCTTCCTGGAACGTCCTTGTTCTAATCCGGCGGCTATGATATCTGCGCAAGTCTTGCTGATAAATCGCCGATCGTGCTGCAGCTATATCACGCTCTTCATCCAGCCGGTCTAAACTGTCCTGTCTTGACTCCTCGTTCATTGCTTCCACATAGGCCGTCACCCTTGGTGAATCATGACGTATATCGCTCGGAAGAACTGCTTCAGCACCATAAACCATGAAGAAAGGTGTGTAACCTGTAGACCGGTTTGGTGTAGTGTTAATACTCCAAAGAACAGATGGCAATTCCTCAACCCAACATCCCGGGGTTCTCTGCAAAGGTGTCATAAGCCGGGGTTTGATTCCTCGCAAAATCTCCTGATTTGCCCTTTCAGCCTGACCATTGGATTGGGGGTGGGCCACAGAAGATACGTCCAAACGAATATGCTCTCATTGACAGAACTCTTCCATCTCACCCTGAGATAAATTGGTACCATTGTCTGTGATGATGCTGTGCGGAAAGCCAAACCGGAATATTACTTTTTTGATAAATTTGACTGCCGTTGCCGCATCACACTTGCTTATAGGCTCCGCTTCAACCCACTTTGTAAACTTGTCTACTGCCACTAGTAGATGAGTTTTCTGATCTTGAGATCGCTTGAAAGGTCCAACCATATCAAGCCCCCAAGTCTCAAACGGCCAAGTTATTGGTATCATCCGTAGTTCCTGTGCTGGAACCAAAGCACGTCTCGAGAATTTCTGACAAGCGTCACACTTTCGGACCAGATCTGCCGCATCTGCATGAGCGGTTAACCAATAGAAACCATGCCGGAATGCTTTAGCCACCAACGATTTTGAACCGGCATGATGACCACAATCCCCTTCATGAATCTCGCGAAGAATCTCACAACCTTCCTCAGCTGATACACATCGCTGAAATACTTCAGAAGTACTGCGATGGTGAAGTTCTCCGTTTGCAATCGTCATGGACTTAGAGCGCCGGATTATCTGTCGTGCTTCTTCTTCATCATCTGGTAACTCTCCTCGGCTCAGATATGCTAAATAGGGTAGCGTCCAATCTGGAATAACATGAAGCGCTGCAACTAACTGTGCCTCTGGGTCAGGAACAGCTAGGTCTTCCTCCGAAGGTATCTGAACCGAAGGACTGTGCAATTCATCCAAAAAAGTGTTTGGTGGCACCGGTTTACGTTGCGACCCCAGCCGGCTTAAAGCGTCAGCCGCTTCGTTCCTTCGCCGGTCTATATGATCCACCTGATATCCTTTAAAGTATCCTGCGACTGCTTCAACCTCTCGTCTATAAGTCGCCATGAGGGGATCTCTTGAATCCCACTTGCCAGAAACTTGCTGTGCCACCAGATCTGAATCACCCAGGCACTTAACCCGGCTCAAGTTCATTTCCTTTGCTAGCCGCAAACCATGAAGTAATGCTTCATATTCCGCTGCATTATTAGTACAAGGAAATAATAAGCGGAGGACATAGCAAAATTTATCACCTCTGGGGGAAGTTAAGACAACTCCTGCCCCCGAGCCCTCCAACTGTTTCGAACCGTCAAAGTGAATCGTCCAATAAGTAAGATCCGGCTTCTCCTCGGGAGTCTGCAACTCTGTCCAGTCATTGATGAAGTCTACCAATGCCTGAGATTTTATAGCAGTGCGTGGTACATATTTCAACTCATGCGGGCTGAGTTCAATGGCCCACTTTGCCACTCTGCCCGTAGCTTCCCTGTTCTGGATTATATCTCCCAACGGTGTTGAACTAACCACAGTTATTGGATGCCCTTGAAAATAGTGCTTCAGCTTCCGGTTTGCCATGAACACACCATATACCAACTTCTGCCAATGAGGGTATCTCTGCTTGGACTCAATGAGTACTTCACTCACATAATAAATCGGGCGCTGAACCGGGTACTCTTTCCCTGCTTCCTTGCGCTCAACCACGATTGCAACGCTAACTGCTCGTGCATTAGCAGCGACGTATAACAACAAAGGCTCCTTGTCAATAGGAGCAGCTAAAACCGGTGGTTTTGCCAATTGCCGCTTTAGATCCTCAAATGCTGCGTTTGCCTCATCACTCCATATAAACCGGTCTGTTTTCCTCAACATCTGGTACAGTGGGATTGCCTTCTCTCCTAAGCGACTGATGAACCGGCTTAATGCTGTGATCCGGCCAGCTATGCGCTGAACATCGTTGATGCAAACTGGTTTAGTCAAAGACGTGATGGCCTTGATCTTCTCTGGGTTAGCTTCTATTCCTCTGTTTGAGACCAAGAATCCCAGTAGCTTACCTGCCGGAACACCAAAAGCACATTTTTCCGGATTAAGCATCATCCTATAAGCCCGAAGATTATCAAAGGTTTCCTTAAGATCCTCTATCATTGTTCCTTCTTTCTTCGATTTGACAACAATGTCATCCACGTAGGCATGAACATTCCTCCCTATCTGCCCTTTCAGACAATTCTGAACGCAACGCTGATAAGTTGCCTGTGCACATTTAAGCCCAAAGGGCATAGACACATAGCAAAAAGCACCAAAAGGAGTTATGAAAGCTGTCTTCTCTTGGTCTTCCACCGCCATCTTGATCTGGTGATACCCTGAATATGCATCCAGAAAACTCAGCCGCTCACACCCTGCCGTGGCATCGATGATCTGATCAATGCGAGGTAGAGCAAAAGGATCAGTTGGGCAAGCTTTATTGAGGTCCGTGTGGTCCACACACATCCTCCACTTCCCATTCTTCTTTAAAACCAGCACCGGATTAGCCAACCACTCCGGATGAAAAACTTCTACTATGAACCCTGCGGCCAAAAGTCTGGCCACTTCTTCTCCTATAGCCTTGCGCCTCTCTTCGTTGAAGCGGCGCAGATACTGCTTAACCGGTTTAAACTTCGGATCAATATTTAACTTGTGCTCAGCGAGTTCCCTCGGTATACCTGGCATGTCAGAAGGTTTCCATGCAAAGATATCCCGGTTCTCACGGATGAACTCGATGAGCGCGCTTTCCTATTTGGGATCAAGGTTAGCGCTAATAGTGAATTGCTTAGACGAATCTCCAGGCACAAAATCAACTTGCTTGGTCTCTTCAGCTGATTTAAACTTCAACGCCGGATCATGCTCGGTAGTTGGCTTCTTCAGCGGAGTCATATCTGCTGGATCAACATTATCTTTATAAAATTTCAACTCTTCTGTGGCACATACTGCTTCTGCATAAGCTGTATCACCTTCCTCACATTCCACTGCTATCTTGCGACTTCCATGAACCGTGATCGTGCCTTTATGACCCGGCATTTTAAGCTGCAAATAAACATAACACGGCCTAGCCATAAACTTAGCATAAACCGTCCTTCCAAACAGAGCATGATATGGACTTTTGATCTTGATGACTTCGAAAGTGATCATCTCTGACCTGGAATCATATTCGTTCCCAAAGGTAACTTCCAAATCAATTTTTCCAACCGGATAAGCTGACTTACCTGGGACCACTCCATGAAATACTGTATTTGATTGTCTTAGCTTCTTATTCGTCAGACCCATACGACGGAAAGTCTCGTAATATAAGATATTGATACTGCTACCACCGTCCATGAGAACTTTAGTGAATTTGTAACCTCCTACTTGAGGTGCTACCACCAAGGCTAAATGGCCCGGATTATGCACCCGCATCAGGTAGTCTTCTCTGCTCCATATAATGGGCTGCTCCGACCATCGAAGAAATTGCGGTGTCGCCGGTTCAACTGCATTAACAGCCCGCTTCAAAACCTTCTGGTCTCTCTTACACAGACTTGTGGTGAAGACATGATATTGCCCACTGCTTAACTCCTTCGGATTACTCTGATATCCAGATTGCGGCTGCTGTTGCTGACGCTGTTGCTGCTGATTTCCATGATTATTATAATTCCCTTGACCCTGTTGCTGATTACTCTGATTATTGTAACCACCTTGATGATGTGACTGATTGCCCTGACCATTATAGTTTCCTTGATTATTTTGACTACCTGCCCGGTTTTGATAACCATTGCTATTGCCCCTATATCCTGATCCGGAGCTGTTCCCCTGACGACCTGGACCATAAAATCCAGGACCTGAACCACCATTTGGGGGTCGATTGTGAGGATTGAAACGGCCCGCCACTGCCTTCATAAGGGGTATGCACTCTCTCATGGTATGCCTTGCCACTTTCCCTTTTACGCTATGCTTCGGACAAGGCTGGTCTAACTCCTGATCCCAGCTAAGAGCTCCTCCGCCGGTTTGTGAAGACGGATCTCCCAGGCTACGCTGAAAATCCCCTTGAACTTGAGTGTTGGCCACGAAGTCAGAGCCGCCCTCTGCTTTCCATTTTCCCAAAAAACTTGAGGTAGCCGGATTAATTGGCGCCGGTTTACCTGACTTGCTAACCTTTCCAGTCTTGTCTCCTTCCGCTTCTGGATACTTGGTATTATCAGAATCTCCGTATTTCACCAGGGCACTCATGAGAGTTCCCATATCATTGCAGTCCCTTTTAAGCCGTCCAAGCTTTAACTTTAAAGATTCAAACCGGCAATTGTTCTCCAAAGTCACTATCGCTGTACTAGGATTAATACCATTCGAAGAGTGTAAAATCTCTGCTACTCTCCGTACCCAAGCTGCTGTAGACTCCTGCTCTCCTTGCACACAAGCTGCTAGATCCACCACTGACATCGGCTGTTTGCATGTATCCTTGAAGTTTTTGATAAACTGGCTGCGTAGTTCCCCCCATGACCCAACAGAGTTCGGGGGTAGAGCTTTCAGCCAGGTCCGGGCCGTGCCTTCGAGCATCATAGTAAAATATTTAGCACAAGCCGATTCATCCACGTCCAGCATCTCCATGGCCATCTCATAACTTCCAACCCAAGCTTCCGGAGCTAAATCGGCTGTGTAATTAGGTACCTTGCGGGGTCCCTTGAAATCTTTAGGCAGTTTGACACTCCGTAAAGCGGGGACAAGACACTGCACCCCGAAGGAACTCGTCGTAACCCCTGTTTCTGCAGTGGCTGTGTGAACCGGCGTTGTTTGACGAATCTCCTCCCTGGCTCCTGATCTAACCCGGTTTATCTCCGGAGCTTGTACCGCCGCACCTGTCGGATTATCCTGCCTGCGCTGATGCCTCCTGCGTTCACTGCTAGATACTTCTGGCTCCTCCCAATGCCTAGTATAACTTCGGCTGGGACGTGGTGTTGAATGTAACCTTTCCCTGCTATGAGAGTACGCTTGCTGTTGTATCAACACCGTATTAAGCAGCTCCTTGACCCTGCGCGCCTCCAACGCCACCGGAGACGTCTCCTCCATGGGTAAAGCGGCCAAACGTGCGGCAGCTGCAGCGATGTTATCCAAAGGGTTGGAATAATGACCTGGTGGGGTGGGAACGTAAGGCGCCGATGTGATCCGACGATCCCGCTCTGTGGCGGGTTGCTGAACCGGCTCCTCCCTGGCTGGGGGTGCCCTCCGGTTTGAAGCCGGATTATTACTAGTCCCAGCCCCAGGTGTCCTGAACAGATTCATTGCTTCATAAACCGGCGATATACGAGACTGGTACTTTCGTCCTCTTACCCCTTCCATAGAAGCTTGCTCCATCCTTAGGTAAAAAGCTCGATCATCCAGCTCTGCTTGTCTCACCGCTATCATCTCTCTCTCTGCTTTCAGGTCCTCTTTTAACTGATCAATCCGGCCTTTCAACTGAAGGAGCTCTGCATCATGATGCGCCTTGTCCGCTGGAGCTACTGTTTCCACCGCTTTAGCTGTGAACTCCTCGATCAAGGTGGATAGAACTTCCGTAGGCGAGGGGGTTGGGCCGCTTCCCCCTGCACCGGCTTCCGCTGTCGTCCCGTTCACCGGGGGCTGTGAACCGGCCATGAAGACCGCCACCCGGTTTGGCGGGCCAAAGGGGCCCGGAATACTGCTTCCATCGGACTCGCCCTCAGACCGGCCGTCCTGCAACCGATACAGAGATTCAGTTTCTCCGGATGAAGATCCGTCGTCTGAGTAGACAACCGTTGCACCATCAGATTCCGATCCGTCCTCGGCTCGACCTCTGTGGATTGCTCCAACGAACATGTGCTTCACGGCAGGCTGAATCCGGGCCGATCTCGCACGCTGAGCCGGCTCGATGATGTCGGGGAAGACGTCCGGCTCAGGTCTCGGTTCACCGATTTTGCCAATGAAGACCTGTATGCCACCGAAGGGAACCCGGTACCCGTATTCGATTGAATCGGCCTCCGGTCCCCAACCTGCGTCGTCGATGTAGATCCGGCCGCGACGACTCTTGGTCATCCGGCCGACTGCGTAACTGTAATGCCCAGGATGGAATTATACCTCCTACGTGTCGAGGCACGACTTAAAGGCATAAGTCCATCCTAGAATGATCTCAAGTTTGGTAATCTTTGCACAACTCATGTAAAAGAGGGATAGTAAACTGAAAATAGTTGGCTTACAATCGCCACGTCACAGAATAACAGTACAAGTCTCAAACATCATACAATAAGAGCACTACAACCCTCTAAGGGCAAAAGCCAAATGTCAAAGTACCAAACTCAGATAAAACAACCACAGGCGGATCGAATCCTAGTAAAAGACTCCACTACTGATCGTCCGGGTAGCGCACGTAGTACCGGCTACGCTCCTCGTCGTACTCCCAATCCAGCTCGGTGCCATCACCTGGATAGCTCACAGCTGGACCTGCATCTGGTGTGTGAAGTAACTGTGAGCCACAGAGGACTCAGCAATCCCGTTCCCGGGTAACAGAACTATCAAAGCCTTTAGGTGAGGGAAAGGCTGGAGAAAGAACAAGTCTGCAGCAGCAACTAGCATCTATCTTACGCAAGTGAGAGCGAGAAGAGAAGGCAACGGCGAGAAGTGATCACGAAGTGATCCTAGCTACAAGCTCACAAGCATAACCCCTCCGTGTTCAACTCCCGAATCCCTATTCGGAAATTGACAGTCACGGAACACACGCTGGTAGTGTATTAGTATCATTGTGTCAAGTTATCTACAACCGGAATTAACAAGCTCCCATCTGCCACATAACCGCGGGCACGGCTTTCGAAAGTTCAAACCCTGCAGGGGTGTTCCAACTTGACCCATTACAAGCCCACGATCCGCGGAGTCGCAACTCCAAAGTGGGAAGGCCCGAGTATCCTCGGAATCCCGTGCTCAAGTTAAACCGAACTAAGGTAAGGCTAATCCAGCAAATCCTCCCGGCGTGTCGACACCCTGATAGTAGCCGCGCGTATCTAGGTCTCAGGACACGACCGGATGAGACGTCCTACAGGTGTATGCCAAATACCTCAGGTTGCCCCAAGGCGGCCCCGCAGTCCGCTCGTTTCGGACCAACACTCATGTGGAGCACTGGCCCGGGGTTGTTGATTAAGAAAGAGGGTTAATTACTCCCTATGCATGTTTAGTTTGTTATTAGGCAAATAGTACCAATGTTGGGATTTGCTGGAAAAGACTTAGCACTTAGCGGTTTATCGAGGGGGTCCCATACACCCCAACCGTGTTAGGAACGCGTAATCAAGGAACATAAAACCGGCTTATACGGATCCTAACGGCATGAGTGGAACAAAACACCAAGCAAAAGGCTTAGCCTTCCACCCTTGCCAATATATAGATGATTTCATTTAGAGCATTTATATAGTGTGATATAACCCAACCAAACTTCAACATGGAGCAAGCATCTTCGAACTTCACCTGCAACTAGCAACGCTATAAGAAGGGCTGAGCGAAGCGTACTTAGCCAAGCAACGGTTTGCATAGGTAGGGTGGTTAAACATGGCAATTGGTTACAAGTAGGAGGCTGACAAGAAGAACATGGGCATCGAGGCAAAACTATAGATCGAGACTACTAGCAAAAGACAAAGATAGTAAAGTTATCGGGGTTCGGTCATCTTGCCTGAAGAGAAGACGTTCGGATCGAAAGAAGGGTCCTCGTGCTCAAACTCGTTGGAAACCTCGTGCTCAACCTCCGGCTCTAAACAAGATAAACACACCAAGCACCAATCAACACGATGCAATGCGCACTCGAAAAACATGAATGCATGATGGATGCACTAAAGATGCACATGGAGCACGGAAAACATCACTCAAGCAAAACACCTCAAAACAAGATAACAACCTGATATTATTAATCTACACAGAAAATCACCCAAGTTTGATATAAGATTCGCTGAAATCGGAGTTACGGGCTAAAAGTTATGCCCGAAACAAGATTTGAGCGAAAACTGCAAAATACAGCAACATAGCAACTTGGGAGCTCAAAATAATTAATCTACAGCACCCAAAAAGCATGGCAAAGGACTTGAACATAAACTAGATATAAAGTACAGCAACTAGGTCCAAAGTGCACCCCCAACGGAGTCACGGATCAATAGCAATGATCTTGGACATATTGAACTTTGAAATAAAATTCTGGCAGCAGAATTTTATTGAAAGTTTGGAGCAAAAGATAAACATGCTACAGCCACTCAAATGGACATGTGAGGACATGTATGGAAAGACAACAATATATACTACAAGGAACAATCAAAATCCACCCCAAAACTATCATGCTTTGTCCTACAACATCACACGAACATGGCATCGGAACGTTACAGATTTCAGACTTAGTGAAATTTCACTAAGTCCTAAAACAGCAACATCATCATAGCATCAAAAAGAGCATGTTTAAGTTACCTCGAAACTATACATGGCAAAGGGTAAGCACCTCATCAAAATACATATGACGGTGATCCCGAAACACACAAGCATGCATCATTGTGGTGAACACACCGATTGCAACGAGCTCAACAAGATGGCATTTCATAACAAGTGAAAACACAACATATGAACATGGCACTTTGCAACGATGATAACAAGGAAACAATAAATCTACCATGCAACCTATCACACACAACACGTAGTTCGTGGCAAGACGAACACGTGGACATGTCATTTGCATCGTTTGGACAAACGAGCTAAAAGATATCACAAGTCAAAGGTGGCATGAAAATAACACATAACAGCAGTTTATAACATGATGCACTCTTGCAACAGCAAAACAAGTGTCAAGATGACATCTAACATGCATGACTACAACAGGTAAAACGTAGAGGGCATCTCCACGATCATCTGGACATACTACACGCGCAAAACGGAGCAACAGGCAAGAAATTAGAGCAGGTCAAAGTATGCATCACAGATAACAGATCTGGGGACTTAGGGAAAAAGTCAACCTCGATGAACAGTACGGGCTCGGGCCTGGAGCTGGATCCGGCCCGGAGGGAGAGGCGGCGCCCGATCCGGCGCGGGGCGCGGCCCAGGGCCTGGCTGCGGTGCGGCCTGCCGCCTGGCGAAGGGCCCGGCCCGTGGGGGGG
>LR738715.1:108592258-108659263 GCA_902687465.1 Secale cereale | reverse complement strand
AAAATACAGCAACATAGCAACTTGGGAGCTCAAAATAATTAATCTACAGCACCCAAAAAGCATGGCAAAGGACTTGAACATAAACTAGATATAAAGTACAGCAACTAGGTCCAAAGTGCACCCCCAACGGAGTCACGGATCAATAGCAATGATCTTGGACATATTGAACTTTGAAATAAAATTCTGGCAGCAGAATTTTATTGAAAGTTTGGAGCAAAAGATAAACATGCTACAGCCACTCAAATGGACATGTGAGGACATGTATGGAAAGACAACAATATATACTACAAGGAACAATCAAAATCCACCCCAAAACTATCATGCTTTGTCCTACAACATCACACGAACATGGCATCGGAACGTTACAGATTTCAGACTTAGTGAAATTTCACTAAGTCCTAAAACAGCAACATCATCATAGCATCAAAAAGAGCATGTTTAAGTTACCTCGAAACTATACATGGCAAAGGGTAAGCACCTCATCAAAATACATATGACGGTGATCCCGAAACACACAAGCATGCATCATTGTGGTGAACACACCGATTGCAACGAGCTCAACAAGATGGCATTTCATAACAAGTGAAAACACAACATATGAACATGGCACTTTGCAACGATGATAACAAGGAAACAATAAATCTACCATGCAACCTATCACACACAACACGTAGTTCGTGGCAAGACGAACACGTGGACATGTCATTTGCATCGTTTGGACAAACGAGCTAAAAGATATCACAAGTCAAAGGTGGCATGAAAATAACACATAACAGCAGTTTATAACATGATGCACTCTTGCAACAGCAAAACAAGTGTCAAGATGACATCTAACATGCATGACTACAACAGGTAAAACGTAGAGGGCATCTCCACGATCATCTGGACATACTACACGCGCAAAACGGAGCAACAGGCAAGAAATTAGAGCAGGTCAAAGTATGCATCACAGATAACAGATCTGGGGACTTAGGGAAAAAGTCAACCTCGATGAACAGTACGGGCTCGGGCCTGGAGCTGGATCCGGCCCGGAGGGAGAGGCGGCGCCCGATCCGGCGCGGGGCGCGGCCCAGGGCCTGGCTGCGGTGCGGCCTGCCGCCTGGCGAAGGGCCCGGCCCGTGGGGGGGGCGGAGCTGGCTGGGAGAGGCGACCCGCTCGGGCCGGCGACGCGATGGCCTGCGGTGGCCCAGATCTGCGGGGCAAGGCGGCCCGCGGCTGGCGAGGATTCGCGAGGCGGAGCGAGCGCCTGGTGGCGGCTGGCGAAGCGGGGCTGTACGGGCCGGCGGAGGAAGCGGGAGGCCGGCCCACAAGCGGCGAAGGGACCCGATGGGGGGGGGACGCGAGGCGGGCCTCCGGTGGCTGGCGATCCCAGCGATGTGGTCCTCCCCCGATGGCCTCGCTGGGCCAGCCGGCCGAACTGGCGCGGTCGCGCGCGGGAGATGGCCTGGCGCGATGCGGGCGAGATCGATGCGGTCGGAGCGACCGAGCGGAGGGGGCGCTGAGGTCGTTGACTTCGGCGCGGTCGCTCGAGGGAGATCCTCCTCGGGATCCAGAGAAGAAAACAGGGAGGATTTTTGGGATCTGAGATCTGAAATAAAAGAAAAAAAATAGAGGGAAGGAGGAAGAAGAAGGAGACATGCCAAATAGACTAGGGGTCTATATATAGCAGTTTTAGACTAGGGTTTGGAGACTTGGGGTGCTAGGAACCCTCCGATCGTGATCCAACGGATCCGATCGCGGGGACAGTTATAAAAGGCCTAGACGGAGATAAAAGAAAGCAGTAGGGGTGTTATCGGGACACGAAGTAAGGGCACTTCGGACCCACACGGACAACGGAGGGAAAAGTCAACGGAGTCCAAACGAGGCGAGATTTGAGAGGCGGGTTGCACACAACAAAACAACAACACACAACACAACCTCACGGCACACCGGTAACGAAAAACGCCCGAACAACAAAGTAGGCCTACGGGACGTCACGGACACGTGAGGGAGCTCCGGAACGCGAAACGGACAACGGGAAGGAACGCCACGAACCGGATGCAACCCACAACACAAATGCAATGCAATGCACATGTCTACATGATATGAATGAATGCCACACACTCACACAACAAAACGACGAAAGCCCGAAAGACAAAGAACCCGAAATGGAATTAGATGAAGCCGGAGATTTATTATATACCCAAAAGGGAAAGTATTACATCCGGGGCATTACAGTAACCCTTGAGCCCCTCAAAGCTGCCCTTCAAGAACTCGAAACCATCGTGCGCAGGCCCCACGGTGGGCGCCAACTGTCGTGGAAATAGCACGGCAGATGTCCGGTTTAGCGGACTTGATGATGGAACCATCGCACGGGTTAGCTTGAAGGGGTTCATAGCACACAAGGGACACAGAAGGTTTATACTAGTTCGGCCCCTTCGATGAAGGTAAAAGCCTACGTCTAGTTGGTTTGGTATTGCTTGGGCGTCGGATTACAGGGAGCGGATTCGCTTGCCTGTGTCTCGACGGGTTGATTGTTGCTTGTCCTTGAACCGTCGCCGGGTCGTCCCTTTATATAGAGGGTACGCCTGGTCCGGTTTACAGAGTCCCGAGGCCGGCTCATATTTGTGTCCGCCTCGGTCCCTGTCTTTTCTTCCTTATCTCTCAAGTTACATCACGGGGCGGTTTACAAACCTTAATTCTACACATGGGCCCTAAGATCTTATGGGCCGTAGCCTTTACTAAATATTACAAACAAGTATAATATAACAAAGCCGGTTTATACTAGCCGGTTTATACCTGCTAGTCATATCCCTGACAGAATTGCTCTAGTGCTTTACTTATATCTTTTTGAGAAAGGCGTGCTTTAATATTTTTGAAGAAATACTCTCTTGCTTCACTTATATTTATTTGAGAGTTAGTTTTTTAAGAAATTCTCTCTTGCTTCACTTAAATTATTTTGAGAGAAAGAAAAAATTATGCTCATGATCTTCACTTATATTTGTTTGAGGTTATCAAAAGCAATACATGAAAATTAGTTCCAAAGTGATAGATATCCAAGAAGGATATAATAAAAACTTTCATGAAGATCATTGGAAAAAGTAAACTTGATTCCTTGGAATAGTTTTGAGACATGATGATATGATATGTGAGTCATGTTAATGAGTAATTATGCTTCAGTAAGAATATTAGTGTTAAAGTTTGTGATTTCCCATGCAAGCACGAAAGTCAATAATCATGCAATGAAATTACATCCTACTTGTGTTGCATTATTCAGTGTTATTTATGCTCAATGCTCGCTTATGAGATTATTCGTTTCATGGTTGGTTGCTTCCCAGTCTTTTGCTAGCCTTCATTTTGCACTAAGTATGATCACTACTTGTGCATCCAAAATCCTTTATCCCGCTTTTGCCACATGAGTCCACCATACCTACCTATATGCGGTATTCCCTTGCCGTTCTAAGTAATTTCCCTTTTGTGTGCCCGTACCGCTCGCGAGGCGGTGAGGGGTGGCCAATATTTTCCATGCTAGATGTGTTATTCTCACGATGAGTGTCTATTCACTTGTTATTGCACAAGAGTAAGGCAAAGGTATTAGGGATGCCCAATCCCTAAATTAAAAACAAATTTAATTTATGTTGTCAAATAATAAATTCCTTGGAAAATGTTGGTATGGAAGGCAACCGTGAATTCGGCTAGCCATGGCTTGTGAAAGTTTGGTGGAAAAGGAATAAACTCTATTTTATGTTTGGGAACCGCCTACGATATATCTAGCATGGAGAATGTTGGGAACCATGAGTCATTTTGGTTGGTGGGAAAAGTATACCTCCCAAAATAATTGTATCTCTCAATTTAAGCTTTGAGCTCTGGCACCTCTACAAATCTTTTTGAGTCTCCATCTTCTCTTATAAAGCACCAGCTAGGAAACACTATGATCGTACTTGAGCATTGGGTGTAACTAATATGCGAATGAGTTTCATGAATGGATCAATGGTTAAACATGATGGGCTAGGGATAACTTATTTTAGCATTGATATTTTGAAAGACATGGTTGCTTGTTGATATGCTTGAGTATTTAAATCTCATGTCAAAACTAGACTATTGCTTTGAACTATATAAAAGTCCAAATGTCCATGCTATAAAGAAAAGAATATGATATGACATGACAGGCAACATTCCACATCAAAAATTCTGTTTTTATCATTTACCTACTCGAGGACGAGCAGGAATTAAGCTTGGGGATGTTGATACGTCTCCAACGTATCTATAATTTTTTATTGTTCCATGTTGTTATATTATCATTCTTGGATGTTTTACAATCTTTTTATAGTCATTTTATATCATTTTTTGGTACTAACCTATTGACATAGTGCCAAGTGCCAGTTGTTGTTTTCTACATGTTTTATACATCAGAGGAAATCAATATCAAACGGATTCCAAACACCGCGAAACTTTTTGGAGATGTTTTATGGGCCAGATGACACCCAATCGAGCAGAGCTGCACCTAGGGGGGGTGCCCCAAGGGGGGGGGGGCACAACCCACCAGAGCGCGCCAGGCCCCCCTGGCGCACCCAGGTGGGTTGTGCCCACCTTGGTGGCCTCCCACACCGCTTCTTTGCTCTATAAATACTCAGATATTCCAGAAACCCTAGAGGAGTCAACAAAATTCTATTCCAGCCGCCGCAAAGTCCAGAACCACTAGATCCAATCTAGACACCATCACGGAGGGGTTCACCATCTCCATTGGTGCCTCTCCGATGATGCGTGAGTTCCTTGTAGACCTACGGGGCCGTAGTTAGTAGCTAGATGCCTTCCTCTCTCTCTTTTGATTATCAATACAATGGTCTCTTAGAGATTCATATGATGTAACTCTTTTGCAGTGTGTTTGTTGGGATCCGATGAACTTTGAGTTTATGATCAGATCTATCTTTTTATATCCATGAAAGTTATTTGAGTCTTCTTTGATCTATTATATGCATGATTTCTTATAGCCTTGTATTTCTTCTCCGATATTTGGGTTTTGTTTGGCCAACTTGATCTATTTATCTTGCAATGGGAAGAGGTGCTTTGTAGTGGGTTCGATCTTACGGTGCTTGATCCCACTGACAGAAAGGGAACCGACATGTATGTATCGTTGCTACTAAGGATAAAACTATGGGGTTTATTTCTACATAAATAGATCTTGTCTACATCATGTCATCGTTCTTATTGCATTACTCCATTTCTCCATGAACTTAATGTTGGGGAACGTAGTATTTTAAAATTTTCCTACGATCACGCAAGATCTATCTACCAGATGCATAGCAACGAGAGGGGAGAGTGAGTCTACGTACCCTCGTAGACCGAAAGCGGAAGCGTTAGAACAACGCGGTTGATGTAGTCGTACGTCTTCACGGCCCGACCGATCAAGCACCGAAACTACGGCACCTCCGAGTTCTAGCACACGTTCAGCTCGATGACGTCCCTCGAACTCCGATCCAGCCGAGTGTCGAGGGAGAGTTCCGTCAGCACGACGGCGTGGTGACGATCTTGATGTTCTACCGTCGCAGGGCTTCGCCTAAGCACCGCTACAATATTTATCGAGGAGAACTATGATGGAGGGGGGCACCGCACACGGCTAAGAGATCAAGAGATCAATTGTTGTGTCTAGAGGTGCCCCCCTGCCTCGTATATAAAGGAGGGAGGAAGAGGCCGGCCCTAGAGGGGGCGCACCAAGTGTGGGGAGTCCTACTAGGACTCCCAAGTCCTAGTAGGATTCCCCTTTCCTTTCCTGAGTAGGAGAGAAGGAAAGAGGGGGAGAGGGAGAAGGAAAAGGGGGCTGCACCCCTTGTCCAATTCGGACTAGAAGGGGGGTGCACGCCTCCTTCCTTTTGGCCTCTCTCCTCTATTCCCGTAACTCCCCGGTACTCCGAAAATACCCGAATCACTCGGAACCTTTCCGATGTCCGAATATAGTCGTCCAATATATCGATTTTTACGTCTCGACCATTTTGAGACTCCTCGTCATGTCCCCGATCTCATCCGGGACTCCGAACTCCTTCGGTACATCAAAACTCATAAACTCATAATAAAACTATCATCGAAACCTTAAGCGTGCGGACCCTACGGGTTCGAGAACTATGTAGACATGACCGAGACATGTCTCCGGTCAATAACCAATAGCGGAACCTGGATGCTCATATTGGCTCCCACATATTCTACGAAGATCTTTATCGGTCAAACCGCATAACAACATACGTTGTTCCCTTTGTCATCGGTATGTTACTTGCCCGAGATTCGATCGTCGGTATCTCAATACCTAGTTGAATCTCCTTACCGGCAAGTCTCTTTACTCGTTCTGTAATACATCATCCCGCAACTAACTCATTAGCTGCAATGCTTGCAAGGCTTATAGTGATGTGCATTACCGAGTGGGCCCAGAGATACCTCTCCGACAATCGGAGTGACAAATCCTAATCTCGAAATACGCCAACCCAACAAGTACCTTCGGAGACACCTGTAGAGTACCTTTATAATCACCCAGTTACGTTGTGACGTTTGGTAGCACACAAAGTGTTCCTCCGGTATTCGGGAGTTGCATAATCTCATAGTCATAGGAACATGTATAAGTCATGAAGAAAGCAATAGCAGTAAAACTTAAACGATCATAGTGCTAAGCTAATGGATGGGTCTTGTCCATCAGATCATTCTCCTAATGATGTGATCCCGTTGATCAAATGACAACTCATGTCTATGGCTAGGAAACATAACCATCTTTGATCAAAGAGCTAGTCTAGTAGAGGCATACTAGGGACACTCTGTTTTGTCTATGTATTCACACATGTATTAAGTTTCCGGTTAATACAATTCTAGCATGAATAATAAACATTTATCATGATATAAGGAAATAAATAATAACTTTATTATTGCCTCTAGGGCATATTTCCTTCAGTCTCCCACTTGCACTAGAGTCAATAATCTAGTTCACATCGCCATGTGATTTAACACCGATAGTTCACATCGTCATGTGATTAACACCCAAAGGGTTTACTAGAGTCAATAATCTAGTTCACATCGCCATGTGATTTAACACCGATAGTTCACATCATCATGTGATTAACACCCAAAGGGTACTAAGGTGTGATCATGTTTTGCTTCGTGAGAGAAGTTTAGTCAACGGGTCTGTCACATTCAGATCCGTATGTATTTCGCAAATGTCTATGTGTCTACAATGCTCTGCATGGAGCTACTCTAGCTAATTGCTCCCACTTTCAATACGCATCCAGATTGATACTTAGAGTCAGCTGGATTTAGTGTCAAAGCTTGCATCGGCGTAACCCTTTACGACGAACTCTTTATCACCTCCATAATCGAGAAACATTTCCTTAGTCATCCAGTTACTAAGGATAATTTTGACCGCTGTACAGTGATCTACTCCTGGATCACTATTGTACCCTCTTGACAAACTCATGGCAAGGTACACAACATGTTTGGTACACAGCATGTCATACTTTATAGAACCTATGGCTGAGGCATAGGGAATGACTTTCATTCTCTCTATATTTTTCTGCTGTGGTCTGGCTTTGAGTCTTACTCAACTTCACACCTTACAAGTCAGGTAAGAACTCCTTCTTTGACTGTTCCATTTTGAACTACTTCAAAATCATATCAAGGTATGTACTCATCGAAAGTCTTATCAAGCGTCTTGATCTATCTCTATAGATCTTGATGCCCAATATGTAAGCAGCTTCACCAAGGTCTTTCTTTGAAAAACTCCTTTCAAACACTCCTTTATGCTTTCCAGAAAATTCTACATCATTTCCGATCGACAATATGTCATTCACATATACTTATCAGAAAGGTTGTAGTGCTCCCACTCACTTCTTGTAAATACAGGCTTCACCGCAAGTCTGTATAAATCTATATGCTTTGAACAACTTATCAAAGCGTATATTCCAACTCCGAGATGCTTGCACCAGTCCATAGATGGATCGCTGGAGCTTGCACATTTTGTTAGCACCTTTAGGATTGACAAAACCTTCTGGTTGCATCATATACAAGTCTTCTTTAATAAATCCATTAAAGAATGCAGTTTTGTTATCCATTTGCCAGATTTCATAAAATGCGGCAATTGCTAACATGATTCGGACAGACTTAAGCATCGCTACGGGTGAGAAAGTCTCATCGTAGTCAACTCCTTGAACTTGTTGAAAAACTTTCGCAACAAGTCGAGCTTTGTAAACAGTAACATTACTGTCAGCGTCAGTCTTCCTCTTGAAGATCCATTTATTTTCGATGGCTTGCCGACCATTGGGCAAGTCAACCAAAGTCCACACTTTGTTCTCATACATGGATCCCATCTCAGATTTCATGGTCTCAAGCCATTTTGCGGAATCTGGGCTCATCATCGCTTCCTCATAGTTCGTAGGTTCATCATGGTCCAGTAACATGACTTCCAGAACCGGGTTGCCGTACCACTCTGGTGCGGAACGTACTCTGGTTGATCTACGAAGTTCAGCAGTAACTTGATCCGAAGTTTCATGATCATCATCATTTGCTTCCTCACTAATTGGTGTAGGAATCACTGGAACCAGTTTCTGTGATGTACTACTATCCAATTCGGGAGAAGGTACAATTACCTCATCAAGTTCCACTTTCCTCCCACTCACTTCTTTCGAGAGAAACTCCTTCTCTAGAAAGGATCCACTCTTAGCAACAAAGACCTTGCCTTCAGATCTGTGATAGAAGGTGTACCCAACAGTTTCTTTTGGGTATCCTATGAAGATTTACTTCTCCGATTTGGGTTCGAGCTTATCATGTTGAAACTTTTTCACATAAGCATCGCAGTCCCAAACTTAAAGAAATGACAGCTTAGGTTTCTCGTCAAACCACAGTTCATAAGGTGTCATCTCCACGGATTTAGATGGTGCCCTATTTAACGTGAATGTATCTGTCTCTAATGCATAACCCCAAAAGCGATAGTGGTAGATCGGTAAGAGACATCATCGATCGCACCATATCTAATAAAGTACGGTTATGACGTTCGGACACACCATTACACTATGGTGTTCCAGGTGGCGTGAGTAGTGAAACTATTTCACATTGTTTTTACTGAAGGCCAAACTCGCTAACTCAAATATTTTACCTCTACGATCATATCGTAGAAACTCTTATTTTCTTGTTACGATGATTCTCCACTTCACTCTGAAATTCTTTGAACTTTTCAAATGTTTTAGACTTGTGCTTCATTAAGTAGATATACCCATATCTGCTCAAATCATCAGTGAAGGTCAGAAAATAACGATACCCGCCGCGAGCTTCAACACTCATTGGTCCACATACATCTGTATGTATGATCTCCAACAAATCTGTTGCTCGCTCCATTGTTCCGGAGAACGGGGTTTTAGTCATCTTGCCCATGAGGCATGGTTCGCAAGCACCAAGTGATTCATAATCAAGTGATTCCAAAAGTCCATCACTATGGAGTTTCTTCATGCGCTTTACACCATTATGACCTAAACAGCAGTGCCACAAATAAGTTGCACTATCATTATTAACCTTGCATCTTTTGGCTTCAATATTATGAATATGTGTATCACCACGATCGAGATCCAACAAACTATTTTCATTGGGTGTATGACCATCGAAGCTTTTATTCATGTAAACAGAATAACAATTATTCTATGACTTTAAATGAATAACTGTATTGCAACAAATATGATCAAATCATATTCATGCTCAACGCAAATGCCAAATAACATTTATTTAGGTTTTACACTAATCCTGAAAGTATAGGGAGTGTGCGATGATGATCATATCAATCTTGGAACCACTTCCAACACACATCATCACTTCACCTTTAACCAGTCTCTGTTCATTCTGCAATTCTCGTT
The DNA here is from genome assembly GCA_902687465.1 of Secale cereale. Taxonomy (NCBI): domain Eukaryota; kingdom Viridiplantae; phylum Streptophyta; class Magnoliopsida; order Poales; family Poaceae; genus Secale; species Secale cereale. The sequence goes on along the minus strand of LR738715.1, from coordinate 108,649,412 downwards.
TCGAGTTACTAATTTTAGCAACTGAACCGGTATCAAATACCCAGGGGTTGCTACGAACACTAGTAAAGTACACATCAATAATCTGTATATCAAAATATACCTTTGTTCACTTTGCTATCCTTCTTATCCGCCAAGTATCTAGGGCAGTTCCACTTCCAGTGACCATTTCCTTTGCAGTAGAAGCACTTAGTTTCAGGCTTGAGTTTTAGCTTTGGGTTTCTTCACGGGAGTGACAACTTGCTTGTCATTCTTCTTGAAGTTCCCCTTCTATCCCTTTGCCCTTTACTTGAAACAAGTGGTCTTGTTAACCATCAACACTTGATGCTTTTTCATGATTTCTACCTTCGCCGACTTCAGCATTGCGAAGAGCTCGGGAATTCCTTTCGTCATCCCTTGCATATTATAGTTCATCACAAAGTTCTACTAACTTGGTGATAGTGACTAGAGAACTTTGTCAATTACTATCTTATCTGGAAGATTAACTCCCACTTGATTCAAGTAATTGTAGTACCCAGACAATCTGAGCACATGCTCACTGGTTGAGCTATTCTCCTCCATCTTGTAGGCAAAGTACTGTCAGAAGTCTTATACCTCTCGACACGGGCATGAGTATGAAATACTAATTTCAACTCTTGGAACATCTTATATGCTCTGTGGCGTTCAAAACGGTTTTGAAGTCCCGGTTCTAAGCCATAAAGCATGGTGCACTTAAACTATCAAGTAGTCATCATACCGAGCTTTTATCAAAACGTTCATAACGTCTACATCTGCTCCTGCAATAGGTATGTCACCTAGCGGTGCATCAAGGACATAATTCTCTGTGCAGCAATGAGGATAATCCTCAGATCACGGAACAATTCCGCATCATTGCTACTAACATCTTTCAACTTAGTTTTCTCTAGGAACATATAAAAAATAAACGGGGAGCAACATCGCGAGCTATTGATCTACAACATGGATATGCTAATACTGCGAGGACTAAGTTCATGATAAATTAAAGTTCAATTTAATCATATTACTTAAGAACTCCCACTTAGATAGACATCCCTCTAGTCATCTAAATGATCACGTGATCCAAATCAACTAAACCATGTCCGATCATCACGTGAGATGGACTAGTTTCAATGGTGAACATCTTATGTTGATCATATCTACTATATGATTCACGCTCGACCTTTCGGTCTCCAGTGTTCCGAGGCCATATCTGCATATGCTAGGCTCGTCAAGTTCAACCCGAGTATTCTGCGTGTGCAAAACTGGCTTACACCCGTTGTATTTGAACGTAGAGCTTATCACACCCGATCATCACGTGGTGTCTCGGCACGACGAACTTTCGCAACGGTGCATACTCAGGGAGAACACTTATACCTTGAAATTTAGTAAGGGATCATCTTATAATGCTACCGTCGAACTAAGCAAAATAAGAAGCATAATAAGATAAACATCACATGCAATCAAAATATGTGACATGATATGGCCATCATCATCTTGTGCTTTTGATCTCCATCTCCAAAGCACCGTCATGATCACCTTCGTCACCGGCGCGACACCTTGATCTCCATCGTAGCATCGTTGTCGTCTCGCCAACTATTGCTTCTACGACTATCGCCACCGCTTAGTGATAAAGTAAAGCAATTACATGGCGATTGCATTTCATACAATAAAGCGACAACCATATGGCTCCTGCCAGTTGCCAATAACTTTACAAAACATGATCATTTCATACAAAACCGTATAACTCATCATGTCTTGACCATATCACATCACAACATGCCCTGCAAAAACAAGTTAGACGTCCTCTACTTTGTTGTTGCAAGTTTTACGTGGCTGCTACGGGCTTAGCAAGAACCGTTCTTACCTACGCATATAAAACCACAATGATATTTCGTCAAGTATGTGCTGTTTTAACCTTCACAAGGACCGGGCGTAGCCACACTTGATTCAACTAAAGTTAGAGAAACTGACACCCGCCAGCCACCTGTGTGCGAAGCACGTCGGTAGAACCAGTCTCGCGTAAGCGTACGCGTAATGTCGGTCCGGGCCGCTTCATCCAACAATACCGCCGAATCAAAGTATGACATGCTGGTAAGCAGTATGACTAGTATCGTCCACAACTCACTTGTGTTCTACTCGTGCATATCATCTACGCATAGACCTGGCTCATGATGCCACTGTTGGGGAACGTAGTATTTTAAAATTTTCCTACGATCACGCAAGATCTATCTACCAGATGCATAGCAACGAGAGGGGAGAGTGAGTCTACGTACCCTCGTAGACCGAAAGCGGAAGCGTTAGAACAACGCGGTTGATGTAGTCGTACGTCTTCACGGCCCGACCGATCAAGCACCGAAACTACGGCACCTCCGAGTTCTAGCACACGTTCAGCTCGATGACGTCCCTCGAACTCCGATCCAGCCGAGTGTCGAGGGAGAGTTCCGTCAGCACGACGGCGTGGTGACGATCTTGATGTTCTACCGTCGCAGGGCTTCGCCTAAGCACCGCTACAATATTTATCGAGGAGAACTATGATGGAGGGGGGCACCGCACACGGCTAAGAGATCAAGAGATCAATTGTTGTGTCTAGAGGTGCCCCCCTGCCTCGTATATAAAGGAGGGAGGGAGAGGCCGGCCCTAGAGGGGGCGCACCAAGTGTGGGGAGTCCTACTAGGACTCCCAAGTCCTAGTAGGATTCCCCTTTCCTTTCCTGAGTAGGAGAGAAGGAAAGAGGGGGAGAGGGAGAAGGAAAAGGGGGCTGCACCCCTTGTCCAATTCGGACTAGAAGGGGGGGTGCACGCCTCCTTCCTTTTGGCCGCTCTCCTCTATTCCCGTAACTCCCCGGTACTCCGAAAATACCCGAATCACTCGGAACCTTTACGATGTCCGAATATAGTCGTCCAATATATCGATTTTTACGTCTCGACCATTTTGAGACTCCTCGTCATGTCCCCGATCTCATCCGGGACTCCGAACTCCTTCGGTACATCAAAACTCATAAACTCATAATAAAACTATCATCGAAACCTTAAGCGTGCGGACCCTACGGGTTCGAGAACTATGTAGACATGACCGAGACATGTCTCCGGTCAATAACCAATAGCGGAACCTGGATGCTCATATTGGCTCCCACATATTCTACGAAGATCATTATCGGTCAAACCGCATAACAACATACGTTGTTCCCTTTGTCATCGGTATGTTACTTGCCCGAGATTCGATCGTCGGTATCTCAATACCTAGTTGAATCTCCTTACCGGCAAGTCTCTTTACTCGTTCCGTAATACATCATCCCGCAACTAACTCATTAGCTGCAATGCTTGCAAGGCTTATAGTGATGTGCATTACCGAGTGGGCCCAGAGATACCTCTCCGACAATCGGAGTGACAAATCCTAATCTCGAAATACGCCAACCCAACAAGTACCTTCGGAGACACCTGTAGAGTACCTTTATAATCACCCAGTTACGTTGTGACGTTTGGTAGCACACAAAGTGTTCCTCCGGTATTCGGGAGTTGCATAATCTCATAGTCATAGGAACATGTATAAGTCATGAAGAAAGCAATAGCAGTAAAACTTAAACGATCATAGTGCTAAGCTAATGGATGGGTCTTGTCCATCAGATCATTCTCCTAATGATGTGATCCCGTTGATCAAATGACAACTCATGTCCATGGCTAGGAAACATAACCATCTTTGATCAAAGAGCTAGTCTAGTAGAGGCATACTAGGGACACTCTGTTTTGTCTATGTATTCACACATGTATTAAGTTTCCGGTTAATACAATTCTAGCATGAATAATAAACATTTATCATGATATAAGGAAATAAATAATAACTTTATTATTGCCTCTAGGGCATATTTCCTTCACTTAATACACTAGATGCATGTTGTATAGCAGTCGATGTGTAGAGTAATAGTAGTAGATGCAGGCAGGAGTCGGTTTACTAATCTTGGACGTGATGCCTATATAATGATCATTGACTGGATATCATCATGATTATTTGAAGTTCTATCAATTGCCCAACGGTAATTGTTTTCCCACCGTTTGCAATTTTCTCGAGAGAAGCCACTAGTGAAATCTACGGCCCCTGGGTCTCTTTCTCATATTATTTTCCTTTGCGATTTATTTTTCTTTGCTTTTATTTTCAGATTTATTAAACCAAAAACCCAAAAATACCTTGCTGCAATTTATCTTATTTGGCGTTCGATCTATCAATATTTACAACTCTATCACGTCAGTTGCCCGAAAGGGATTGACAACCCCTTTTACACGTGGGTTGCGCGTATTTATTATTTGTGTGTAGGTGTTGTTTATGTTGTGTTGCTTGGTTCTGCTACTGGTTTAATAACCTTGGTCTCATCACTGAGGGAAATACCTATCGCTGCTATACTGCATCATCCCTTCCTCTTTGGGGAAATACCGACGTAGTTTTAGCAGACATCAGCTGTCAGAGCGACCTTGGCGCCGTCAAGGCTCTCCTGATAAAACACCACGTCTTCAAAATTGATCGACGTCTCTGGGTCATCATGATACCCGGATCGTCGTCATGGGATTGATCCTCTGGTTGAGGAGGAGGGCAATTAGTGGACTTAACTTGACACCTCCATCCCTGTTCAAATATAACCAGTCAGAGTTTGGACGTAATCCGTGAGCTTGATATAATGGATTGTGGCTTACCCAGTCAGCCGGATTGTATCTGGAGCAACCTTCCTCAATATTCATTTGAGCGAAATTTGCCTCCTCTCCCTTGAAGAGATCGACCAATATTTTGGCCAGAGCCGCCTTATCGTCTGGTCCTTATCGCTTATAGCGGGTTGCGTCGCTAGTCCCGTCCCGTTATAGCACCATAAAGGATGACTCCTTTGCTGGAGGGGTTGCACGCATCGGGTAATGGACATGACCATCACTTCGATCATGGTTAGCTTACTGCTAGTTAGTAGCATGACTTTAGCTGCCAACGAACGCAGCTCTTCGCTGTCCTGTTGGGAAGGGCCTTTGGGCCGCGAGTTGAACCACTTTATAGGTGGGTCTTTTGAGTACTCGGGCAACCCTTGCCGAATTGGATTGGTGAGGGGAACGTCTTCGATATAAAACCACTCCGAGGTCCATTCTTCGGGATCTTTTCATGGAGTTCCGATAGGGTACCCTGTCCTGGCTATCTGCCAACTTTTTCCAACTTCGATGAACTTTTTTTGAAAATTGATGAACTTTATTCAAAGTTGTGAATTATTTCCCAAATTTGATAAAAAAATCAAATTTTTAGAACAGTCAACATGGTTAAACGATCAAATATTGTTGGGGATATAACCCCATGGTGTGACCCGCCCAGGAGGGGCCGGGTTACACCGTTGGCGACTCATAAGCAAGGGCCCAAGAAGTCCCACGGAGACAAGATATGAAGGCCAGGGGCGGCTTACAAGCGGGCCTGTTGAAGGCCCAAGACCCAGAGGCGACTCAAGACCCGAAGGTGTGAGCCGCCCGATGGTGACTTGCCTTGCAAGGAAAAGTGACTTAGAATCAAAGTCGGTTATGTTGTGTGACCCGACCTGGACTCTTGTAAGCCGTCGGGCCTCCACCTGTGTTTATAAAGGCGAGTCACCGCCGGTGGGTTAGGGAGAAAAACAATTGATTGAGAGTTACGTCAAGAAATTCCGCTCCCTTGTAATCGATACTCAAGCAATACAACACAAAGCAGGAAGTAGGATTTTACCTTGTTGGTGAGGGGCTGGACCTGGGTAAACTCTTTACTCTCGTCCCGCTCAACCCCTTTAAGCTAATCATCGTAGTCATGGCCTCGCACCTAAGTCCTTTCACAAGGGCATCTGCCGTGACAAAACCATGACAGTTGGCGCCCACCGTGGAGCTAGGGCATGGTGGTATTGAGTTCTTGAAGGGCACTTTCTCAGGGCTTGAGGGATACACCGTTGGCAGGATGACCAAGAGTCGCCGCAGCAAGATCTACATCGACGACGCTGGCTGGGGCCCCGAGGCCGACTCAATCGGGTAAGGGTATCGGGTCCCCTTCGGCGGAATTCACATCTTCATCGGCAAGATCGGCGACTCCATGCCCGAGCCGGACACCTTCCCCAACATCTTTGAAGCAGATCGGCACATGCAACCTGCCCGGGTCACACCCGGCCGGAAGCGTACCTTCATCAGTTTCACGCGAGGCTCTGAGCTTGCGAAAGATTCTGCATCTGGTGGGGATACTCTTGTTTAGTCAGATGGTGAGTCATCGACTGGAGAGACGGAGTCAATATATCAACTTCAAGATGGCAGGATCAGGGGCTATTCCGATGGTGACAGTATTCCGGACCCCTATGAGCCGCCACATAGGGCTGCTATCTTCATGGCTGGCACGCATCCGGTTTTAAATTCATCAATGGCGGCAGCTTTGATATCTGGATCGGCTGCAGCTGCAGGGGCTGGTGGCTCTGTTGTACCGATGACTCAAGTTTTGTCAGATCTCTTAAATACTTTGAGCACACTGCTTGCGACAAAGGTCACTGTGGCGAATCAGGCAGAGTGCAATGCAGAGATTGGAAGGATACATACATATATTACTAAGGCCCAGGAGGATATCAACGTAGAACATGCCAGGATGGCGGAAGAACGGGCTCTCATCGTGGCTGAGTCGGAGTGAGTCAAGGCGGAAGCCTGGCGCTTGAGTCTGGATCAGAGTGCCTCTAACGCAGTTTTCCGTAGGAGGCACCAGACCCGCATGCCATTGCAGTATGATCCTAGGAATTTGTTTAACACCCCTGGAGCAGGTCCAAGCACTCCGGGCGCCCGGGTGGATCCTCAGTTAAACCTAGATGGGCCTGGAGGTGGGGCAGCGGCTCAGCCTCGGCAGCATGAGCTGGCATGGAGGGACAAGTGGATGCCTAACCCACCCCCCAATTACACTCCACCTCAACATTTTTGACGCCGCCGCCTAGGCATTTTTCTAACCCGGTGGATACCTTGGTAGCGGCGGCAACGCGACTGGTGGCTATTCTGGTTGAGGGTGAGTCACCGGCGGCGGTGGAGACTCAAACGCGGTAGAGCTCCTTCAAACGGTTGTTGCACAGCAGGCTGCTTACTCATATAGTCGAGATCACATTCACTCAACCCCTCGCCTGAGTCGAAGTTACAGCCGACACGTTGAGTCTCCATCAGTTTCCAGCAGCGAACAACGGCATAACCCATCGCGTAATGATAACCCACCCCATAATGATAACCCGCCCAGTGATGATAATGTGTTGATCAACGCTCATGCGATTGTGGATCAAGCCAGGGCCCATCGACAGGCGGAAGTGGCGGCTCAGCAGGGGCTTATTAGCAGCCTCTGATGAATCCTTTCGCTTCAGTGGAAGCTGGGGCGATTTCCAGAATGGTTGGAGTGTTGTGTCTAGCCCCAGCTTTGGGTAATGAGGGTGTGCCCAAGGATTTCAAGGGCCCCCGGAAGGTGCCTAATTACACAGCTGATCTCCCTCCTGAAGCTTGGATAGAGAGTTATGAGTTAGCCATGGAGATGTTGGATGTCAACGATGTGGTCTGTGCCAAGTACTTTACTATGATGTTGGACTGCACGTACATGGTTAAAAGGCTTGCCTGCAATTATATCAGCTCATGAGCAGAGGTGAAGGCGCGCTTTATCAAGAATTTCCAAGGAACCTGCAAGCAGCCACTGACGATCATTGATTTGGACAACTGTGTTCAGTGTGAGAATGAGTCGGCCCACCTTTGGGTCCGGCGGGTCTCGGCTATTATCCATTCGTCCGATAGCATTGCGACGGGTCAGTCGGTTCTGGTCTTGGAAAAGAACTACCACTTTGAACGCCTTAAGCTGAAGCTTGGACGGCTTAAGTGTTATTGCAATGATATGGTTGAGCTCATGGCGGCTCTCATTAAGTATGCAGACTCTGATAATACCAAAGACCTAGGATCTAATGATGAGAAGTCAAATAAGGGTAAGAAGAATGGCGATGGTAAGGGTTAGCAGCAGAATACGACAGGGAATAACAACAATTGTTGGGGATATAAGTATTTCACATGACCCGCCCAGGAGGGGCCGGGTTACCCAACAGCGGTTCATGGGCCTAGCCCAGAAGCACGTTAAAGATGGCGGTTTAGTTAAGGGCCCAAGGCCTGCGGCGGCTTAAAGCCTGTAAGTATCAACCGCCATATATGTGACTTGTGTTGTAAGGCATGCAATAAGAGTCACCGGGCCGGACACGATTGTATGAGCCGGTCGGGACTCTGTAGGCCACAGGGCGTCAACCCGTGTATATAAGGGGACGACCCGGCAGTGGCTTAGGGCAAGATACAACATATCGAGGGCTAGGCAAGCGCATCTGCACCCTAGCAATTGACACCCCAGCAATTCCACCTCAAACTGGATTAGGTTTTACCCTCACCGCAAGGGGCCGAACCAGTATAAACTCCCTGTGTCCTTTGTCTTGTTTTTAACCCCTTTAAGCTAACCACATCGCTATGACCCCGCAATCAAGTCCTTACCTTAGGACATCTACCGTGACACTTCCACGACAGTTGGCGCCCACCTTGGGGCCTGCGGCTTGTGGTTTCGAGTTCTCGAAGGGCAACTTCGAAGGGCTCAAGGGATACACTGTGGGCCGGATGACCAAGAGTCGTCGCGTCAAGCTTTACATCGATGACGAAGGCTGGGGTCCCGAGGCCGGCTCAATTGAGTACGGATACCGGGTCCCCTTCAACGGAATTCACGTCTTCATCGGCAAGATCGGCGAACCGGGCCCTGAGCCGGACACCCGCACCGACATCGTCGAGCCGGCTCAGCGTGCGCGACCCGCCCGGGTTCGGCACGCAAAGAAGCGTGCCTTCATTGGATATATCCAGGGCACTAGAAGCTCTGGATCTTATGAGGAAACAGCCGTTCTCTCCGACGGTGAGTCATCCACAGGTGAGACTAATCCATGTATCGGATGCAGAGCGGACGACTTGGCGGCTCGTCTGACGGTAACAGTATTCCAGACCTCAGTGAGCCGCCGAGCAGGGTAGCGATTTTCATGACTGGCACCCAGCCGGCTCTCAGATCAACAATCGTCGGGGCCATAACACCCGGCGCGACAGCGGCTGCGGCAGGTGCTGACAGCTCAGCCCGCCCGCCAACTCAAGCTTTGTCAGATCTGTTGGAGAACTTGGCGACTCTGATGGGGACAGAGGTAACCCCAGAAAACCAAGATCAACACAAGACATCTGTGGATAAGTTGCGGCAGGAGATAGCACAAGCTAAGGGAGACCTGACAGCAGAGAATACCAGGATGACCAAAGAACGGGCTGTTTTGGACGCCCGGGCCCAGCGGATTCAAGCGGAAGCTTTCCGGCTCTCGGTAGGTCAGAACGTTGCTAATGAAGCCATGAGGAGAAAGCAGCAGAGTCGTCTCCCCTTTGTTTATGAGCCAAGAATCTTTTTTTCGGACGGAGCAGGGGGCAGTGGTCCACCGGTGTTAAACCGGACGACAGTGGCACCCAGGACCGGCGGTCCTGTTCATCAGCGTACAACCGGATCTTTGTATGCAGATCAGAACCGCCCGGCCCCTCGTTACCCCGCGACACCGACGGGTCACTATTCCAACCCCTTGGATAACATGATAGCAGCGGCATCAAGGCTAGCAGCTTTGCCAGTTGAGGGCGAAACTCTGGTAGCAGTGGAAACCCAGAGGGCTCAGGAAATGCTTCAGACAGCGCTACAACAACAGCATGCTTATTCTTATAGTCGAGACCGGATTCATTCAACCGCCCGTTCAAGTGCCAGCTACAACAGACACGTTGACTCGCCAGAGGTTTCAAGCACAGAGTGACGCCGTAACTCGCCTCGTGGACATAACCCGGTGCGGCATGACGCTAGAGCACAGGACGTGCCGGCTCAGGCGGCCGATCATCAGCTGGCGCAATACTACCCGGCAACCTGAGTGGAGACGGGCAGGACTTCCCGGGCTTGGGGCGTGCCGTGTCTAACGGCGGCTATACGAAACGAGCGGTTGCCTAAGGATTTTAAGGGCCCTCATAAGGTACCGAACTACACAGCAGATCAGCCCGCTGAGGCTTGGATAGAGAGCTACGAGATGTCGATGGAGATGTTGGACGTTAGCGAAGCTGCATGTGCTAAATACTTCACCATGATGCTAGAAGGCACGGCTCGTAACTGGTTAAAAGGATTACCCGTCAATTCCATCGGGTCATGGGCAGAGTTGAAGGCCAAGTTCATCAAGCACTTGAAGGACACATGCACACAACCCATGTCGATCGTGGATCTAGACTCTTGTGTTCAGAATGAGGGTGAATCAACAACTAGTTGGGTGTGCCGGGTTTCGACCATCATGCACTCCTCAGATAAGATCAACGCTGAATCGGCGATATTAATGTTGAAGAAGAATTGCCGTTTCCCTCCACTCAAGCTGAAGCTAGGGCGGCTTAAGCGCCATTGTAGTGATGTGGGGGAGCTCATGGCAACTCTCGTCAAGTATTCCGACTCTGATAGTACCAAGGACCCCGAGTCTGAAGCGGAAAGACCGGGAAAGGGAAAAAGGGGTAATGACCCGGGAGGACAGCAGTATAACCCGGCCAATCAGCACAGTGGCAATAAACGCAAGGCTGATGCTTTCGTAGCTAATACGGGGGCACGAAATTCTAACCAGCGTCGTAAGGGGAGGCCACCTCCAAGGTACAATTTCGATGAGGTGATGAATCACCCGTGTCTGAAGCACGAGTCGGATGAAAAACCTGCCACCCATGCGTCGAAAGATTGCAGCATCATGCGGTCTTACAAAGAGTTCATCCAGTATGGTTATGGACCAAACGGTGGCTCATGATCCAGTTTTCAGGGTCCGGGTCATGGTGGCGATGGCTCTAGCTCCGACTTTCAGGGCCAAGGCAGTCAAGGCGGTAACAATCAGCAGAACAACCAAGGGAACCAGCAGCAGTCCAATTATCAGAGTAACCCGAAGCAGCTGAGCAATGGGCAATACCACGTGTTCACCACGAGTATGTGCAAACGAGACCCGAAGCTTTATAAGAGGGCGGTGAATGTTGTTGAGCCAACAGTGCTCCGTTACTTGCGATGGTCTGAGCAGCCCATTATGTGGAGCCGCGAAGATCACCCGCCCCGAGTTGATAATCCGGGCCAGCTGGCCCTAGTGGTGGCCCCTCAGGTCGGAGGGTACAAGTTCACCAAGGTACTCATGGATGGAGGTAGCAGCATCAACATTCTTTATTACAATACCTTCCGTCGTATGGGGTTAACTGATAAGAAGCTCAAGCCGTCGAACACTGTCTTTCATGGCATTGTGCCTGGTAAGTCGGCATACCCAGTTGGTAAGATTGATTTGGAAGTAACCTTTGGAGATGAACATGATGCCAGGACAGAAACTTTGATGTTTGAAGTTGTGAGGATCCACAACCCGTACCATGCTTTATTTGGCAGGCCAGCTTATGCTAAGTTTATGGCAAGGCCATGTTACGTTTATTTGCAGCTCAAGATGCCGGTCACAAGGGGAATATCACAGTGCATGGGAGTCGCACCATAGCTTTGGAATGTGAAGAAGGCGATGCGGCTTACACATAGTCGGTTTGTGCCACAGAGGAGCTCAAGTTTTACAAAGATAATGTTGACCCAGCAGATATGACATCTATAAAGAAGCCAACTATGGAGCATGACCCGTTGCTGGAGTTTAAGTCGGCAGATGACACCAAGATGGTTGACTTTGTTCCAGGCGACTCATCTAAGCAGTTCAGTATCAGTGCAAATCTGGATCCGAAATAGGAAAGCGTGCTCATCGAGTTCATCTGTGAGAACCGGGACATCTTTGCATGGAAGCCTTCAGACATGCCGGGTGTACCGAGAGAACTCGCTGAGCACACTCTCAATATTGATCCGAAGTATAAGCCGGTCAGACAGTTTCTTCGCCATTTTAATGAAGAGAGACGGAAGGCCATTGGTGAAGAGGTGGCCCAGCTCTTGGCGGCCGGGTTCATCGTAGAAGTTTTTCATCCTGAGTGGTTGGCTAACCCGGTTTTGGTACTTAAAAAGAATGGAATGTGGCGCATGTGTGTGGACTACACGGACTTAAACAAAGCTTGTCCAGCTGACCCGTTCGCCCTCCCTCGTATTGATCAGATCATTGGTGCTACGACGGGTTATGAGCGCTTGAGTTTTTTGGATGCATATTCTGGATATCACCAGATCAAAATGGCAGTAAAGGACCAGGAGAAGACGGCTTTCATCACTCCGTTTGGAGCCTTCTACTATGTATCTATGCCTTTCGGGCTTAAGAGTGCCCAGATGACTTACTAGAGGTGTGTACAGAACTGCCTGCATGGTCAGATTGGGCGTAATGTTCATGCTTATGTGGATGATATCATGGTCAAGTCCATAAAGAAGGAGACTCTAATCGATGACTTGAAGGAAATGTTTGACAATCTTCGGGTATATAAGATGATGCTTACCCGACCAAGTGTGTTTTTGGTGTTCTAGTAGGCAAGCTTTTGGGTTTTCTGGTCTTTGAGCGAGGCATTGAGGCTAACCCGAAAAAGATCAAGGCCATCACCTCCTTGGCAAGGCCAAAGTGTATCAATGATGTCCAACACGTGGCAGGACGGATAGCAGCGTTGAGCCGGTTCATAAGCCGCTTAGGTGAGAAGGCTATCCCTCTATACCAGATGATGAAGAAGACAGATGATTTTGTCTAGAGTGAAGCTGCTGATGAAGCGTTCTAGGCACTCAAGAAGCAATTAGCTCAGCCGCCGGTTCTTGTGGCCCCCATTGACAAAGAGCCTTTGTTGTTATATGTTGCTACAAATAGCAGGGCTGTCAGTGTGGCCATTGTGGTGGAAAGAAAGGAGGCTGGTAAAGAGCACCTTGTTAAAAGGCCGGTTTACTACATCAGTGAGGTTCTCATCGAGTCTAAATAGGGATATCCACATTGGCAGAAGCTGGTTTACGGAGTCTTTATGGCAAGCCGGAAACTCAAGCAATATTTCCTGGGTCATCCCATTACGGTGGTGAGCTCTGCTCCCTTGAGGTACATCATCTAGAATAGGGAAGCCACATGACGAGTGGCCAAGTGGGCCATTGAGCTTGGGCCTCATGATTTAAAATATATGCCTCGAACAACCATCAAATCGCAAGCACTGGTGGATTTTATCAATGATTGGACAGAACTACAGACGCCTGAGAAAAAGCCGGATAATACATATTGGACGATTCACTTTGACGGGTCTAGGCAATTAGAAGGCTCGGGGGCTGGAGTTGTTTTAACTTCCCCATGAGGTGATAAACTTTCTTATGTCCTCCGGTTAATGTTTCCATGTACTAATAATGCAGCTGAGTATGAGGCCCTGCTCCATGGTCTTTGGATGGCTAAAGAGTTGAACTTAAGCCGGGTGAGATGTTTTGGCGACTCAAATTTGGTAGCTCAGCAGGTTTCTGGCACCTGGGACTCCAAGGATCCACTCATGGCGGCTTATCGCTGAGAGGTTGATGCTATTCTGGGTCACTTCAAGGGTTACAAGTTGAGCATATCAATCGAAGGAAGAACAAGGCAGCTGACGCCTTGAGCCGGTTAGGATCTCAGCGTAAGCCGGTACCCCCCAACACCTTTTTGGACGTTTTGCATAACCCGTCTGTCAAGTTGCCTACAGAGGAGGACCTTGCTATCCCCGACCCGCAGGCACAATTGGTGGCGGCTCTTCATGTCATACTAGATTGGACAGTTCCATATTTGGCTTATATGACCCAGGGTGAGTTACCCGAGGATGAAATCCTAGCCAGACAGATAACCCGGCGGTCTAATTCGATGACGATTGTCAACGGAGAATTGCACCACCGCAGTGTTACAGGTGCGTTTCAACGTTGTGTCTCACCTGAGGAAGGCTGTGAGATCCTGCGAGAGATCCATGAGGGAGATTGTGGTCATCATGCTGGCTCTAAATCTCTGGTGGCCAAATCTTTTCGTCATGGATTCTATTGGTTGACGGCTCATGCTGATGCTAAAGACTTGGTCAGCAGATGTGACGGTTGTCAGAAATTTCCACGGCGTGCTCATGTTCCGGCTCAAGAATTGAGGATGATTTCGATAACCTGGCCGTTTGCAACTTGGGGGACTTGATATGGTTGGGCCTTTTAAAAGGTCCAAAGATAAGAAAATCCACCTGTTGGTGGCAGTGGACAAATTCACCAAGTGGATCGAGGCAGAGCCAGTCAGCAAATGTGATGCAGAAACAGTGGTGCAATTCATCAAAAAGGTGATTTTCCGGTTTGGTTTCCCCCATAGTATCATAACAGACAATGGCACTAATCTGTCTAAGGGTGCTATGAAGGAGTTTTGTCAGCGTGAGCATATCTGGCTTGATGTGTCTTATGTGGCTCACCCTGATATGTCTCCAACGTATCTACTTTTCCAAACCCTTTTGCCCTTGTTTTGGACTCTAACTTGCATGATTTGAATGGAACTAACCCGGACTGACGCTGTTTTCAGCAGAACTGCCATGGTGTTGTTTTTGTGCAGAATAAAAAGTTCTCGGAATCGCCTGAAAATCAACGAAGAATTATTTTGGAAAATATAAAAAATATCTGCAAGAAGATCCACACTAGGGGGCCCAAGGCCCGTCCACGAGGGTGGGGGGCGCGCCCCCCTGCCCAGGGCGCGCCCCCTGCCTCGTGGGCCCCCTGGTGCTCCATCGACGTAGCCTCAAATCCTATATCTTCACTTTCGGGGAGAAAAAAATAGGGGAGAAGGAATTATCACGTTTTACGAGACGAAGCCGCCGCCAAGCCCTAATCTCTCTCGGGAGGGCTGATCTGGAGTCCGTTCGGGGTTCCGGAGAGTGGAGATTTTCGCCATCGTCATCATCAACCTTCCTCCATCACCAAATCCATGATGCTCACCACCGTGCGTGAGTAATTCCATCGTAGGCTTGCTGGATGGTGATGGGTTGGATGGGATCTATCATGTAATCGAGTTAGTTTTGTTAGGGTTTGATCCCTAGTATCCACTATTTTCTGAGATTGATGTTGCTATGACTTTGCTATGCTTAATGCTTGTCACTAGGGCCCGAGTGCCATGATTTCAGATCCGAGCCTATTATGTTTTCATGAATATATGTGTGTTCTTGATCCTATCTTGCAAGTCTATAGTCACCTACTATGTGTTATGATCCAGCAACCCCGAAGTGACAATAATCGGGACCACTCTCGGTGATGACCATAGTTTGAGGAGTTCATGTATTCACTATGTGTTAATTCTTTGGCCCGGTAGTCTATTAAAAGGAGGCCTTAATATCCCTTAGTTTCCAATAGGAGCCCGCTGCCACAGGAGGGTATGACAAAATATGGCATGCAAGTTCTTTTCCATAAGCACGTATGACTATATTCGGAATACATGCCTACATTGCATTGATGAACTGGAGCGAGTTCAGTGTCACCCTAGGTTATAACTTCTACATGATGAATTGCATCCGATGTAATTTCCCATCACCGATCCAATGCCTACGAGCTTTTCATATATTGCTTGTTGCTTATTTACTTTTCCGTTGCTACTATTACAAAAACTACAAAAACACTATCGTTACTTTTATTGCAGCTACCGCCACTATCATATTACTTTGCTACTAAACTATCTTGCCACAGATACTAAGTTTCCAGGTGTGGTTGAATTGACAACTCAGCTGCTAATACTTAAGAGTATTCTTTGGATCCCCTTGTGTCGAATCAACAAATTTGGGTTGAATACTTTACCCTCGAAAACTATTGCGATCCCCTACACTTGTGGGTTATCAAGACTATTTTCTGGCGCCGTTACCGGGGAGCATAGCTCTATTCTTTAAGTCACTTGGGATTTATATCTGTTGATCACTATGAAGAATTTGAAGGACTCAAAAACCAAGATCTTACCCTCAACTACGAGGGGAGGTAAGGAACTGCCATCTAGCTCTGCACTTGATTCTCCTTCTGTTATGAGTAAACTTGCGACACCTACTCCTGCTATTGAATTTGATATGTCGTATGTTCTTGATGATGCTACTTCTGCTATGTATGATGAAACTACTTCTATGCCTGATATTGTGCCAGTAGGTGAATTTCTAAATAAACAAATTGCTAAGGTTAGGGAGAGTGCAAATGTTGAAACTGATGATATTTATGAAA
Source organism: Secale cereale (assembly GCA_902687465.1). Taxonomy (NCBI): domain Eukaryota; kingdom Viridiplantae; phylum Streptophyta; class Magnoliopsida; order Poales; family Poaceae; genus Secale; species Secale cereale. The sequence continues at coordinate 108,633,251 of LR738715.1, read as the reverse complement.
GTGATGATGAAACTACTACCAATAGATATGAATTTCCTGTTGTTCCTGATGGTTATGTTATGGATGAAGAAACTGCTAGAGACTTTCTTGCTTGCAATGATAGATATGATCTTAAGAAGTTATTAGCTAAGCTGAAAGAAAAGTCCTTGAATGCTAGAATGAAACATGACCCTGCTTTTGCTGCTTCACCTATCCGTGTTACTGATAAGGATTATGAATTCTCAGTTGATCCCGAGTTAATTACTTTGGTTGAATCTGATCCTTTCCATGGCTATGAGTCTGAAACTGTTGTGGCACATCTTACTAAGTTGAATGACATAGCCACCCTGTTTACCATATCCTTAAGTTATTTCCTTTCTCGTTAAAGGGTGATGCTAAGACTTGGTTTAATTCTCTTGATCCTGGTTGTGTGCGTAGTCCCCAAGATATGATGTATTACTTCTCTGCTAAATATTTTCCCGCTCATAAGAAACAAGCTGCCTTACGAGAAATATATAACTTTGCGCGAACTGAAGAAGAGAGTCTCCCACAAGCTTGGGGGAGGCTTCTCCGGTTACTTAATGCTTTGCCTGATCATCCTCTTGAGATTCATGATATACTTGATGTCTTTTATAATGGACTAACCGATGCTTCCAGAGACCACCTGGATAGTTGTGCTGGTTGTGTTTTCAGGGAAAGAACAGTTGAACAAGCTGAATTATTATTGAATAATATGCTGGCCAATGAAAATAATTGGACACTTCCTGAACCAGCCCCTAATCCAACTCCGAAGAAAAGAGGTGTTCTATTCCTCAGTCCTGAAGATATGCAAGAGGCAAAGAAATCTATGAAAGAAAAAGGTATTAAAGCTAAAGATGTTAAGAATTTACCACCTATTGAAGAAATACATGGTCTTGATAACCCAACACAGGTAGTAAAGGTAAATTCTCTTTATAGATTTGATGAAGGTGATATTCCTCGTTATAAGTCTGCTAGCTAATGCTTAGATGAGTTTGAAAATTTTATTGTGAAACAAGAAAACTTCAATGCTTATGTTGGTAGACATTGCAACACAATGCTTATATGATTGAACGCTTGCGTGATTATCTGTCTAGAGCTAAAGGTGAACTGAAACTTATTAGTATACATGCTTCTATGGTCACCACTCAAGTAGAACAAGTACTTAAGGCTCAGAATGATTTTACACTTTTGAGGGTGGAATGCCTAAGAAATTAGGAGATCCAGGAGTACCTACTATACCTTGCTCCATTAAGAGAAACTATGTAAAACTGCTTTGTGTGATCTTGGAGCCGGTGTTAGTGTTATGCCTGTCTCTTTATATCGTAGACTTGACTTGAGTAAGTTGACACCCACTGAAATATCTTTGCAAATGGTTGATAAATCAACTGCTATACCTGTCGGCATTTGTGAGGATGTGCCTGTTGTAGTTGCGAATGTTACTATTCTAACGAACTTTGTTATCCTTGATATTCCCAAAGACGATAGTATGTCTATTATTCTTGGAAGACCCTTTTTGAATACTGCAGGGGCTGTTATTGATTGCAACAAAGGCAATGTCACTTTTGATGTCAATGGTAATGAGCATACAGTACACTTTCCGAGGAAACAACCTTAGGTCCACAGTATCAATTATATTGGAAAATTTTCAACTATTACTATTGGAGGTTTTGAATTTCCTCTTCCTACTATCAAGAAGACATATGACATCCTTATTGTTGGGGACATACATATTCCCATTGAGGTAACCTAGTGTTAGTCAAAAATTCTCCGGTTTCATGTTACTCGGAAAGAGTTTATTAACAAGACCCGAACAACCTTGTTAATGGATTCCTTTTGATGAGCATGGGATAGGTGAATCTAGATAGCACAACCTTCTGTACCCTCTTTTTTTACTTTCAGTTAATTAAGATAAATAAAGCAAAAATAGTATTTTTTGTCTGTTTCCAGACTTATCCGTTCAATAAAAAATATCCTGAAAATAAAAGTTCTCCAGATGCCATGAAAATGAAATATGATTTTTTCTAGAATATTTGAGGAAATATGGCACTGAACACACAGCGAGGGGAGCCAGCACGTGGCCACGAGGGTCCAGGGCGCGCCCCCTGCATCGTGGGCCCCACGTGGCCCCCCTCCACTTATTCATGCACCCATCTTCTTCTTCTTACTCCCAAAAAAATCACCAACCGGCTCAAACCCGAGTTCTAGCTCTTCTTGCTGCCATTTTCGATCTCCTTGCTCAAAGCACCATTCACCAAACTGTTTGGGGAGATTGTTCCTTGGTATGTGACTCCTCCATTGGTCCAATTAGTTTTTTCTCTAGTGTTCTATTTATTGCAAATTTATGCTGCTGTGGTGACCTTGTTCTTGAGCTTGCATGTCAAATTTTCTTGGTCCCAAGTAGTTCTAATGCATGATATAGTCTCTAGGCACTAGTAGGAGTTGTTGCTATCAATCTTATTGAGTTTGGTTAACTAAAAATTTCAAAAAATTTCAGAAAAGGAAAATGTTAAAAAGATTGTTGAGGGGCTCCTCCAGCAAGAGCTCAGAGGAGAAGAAGAAAGAAGAAAATAAGAAGCCCAAGTATAATCTTCCTCACATGGCGGAAGTTCGACCGTGTGAATGGCCTTGCAATGATTTCATGGTGTCCGCCGGGATTTACGAAGACTTTTATTGGTTGGCAAATAATGCAGGCCTCACCGACTTCCTCCACGACCAGAAAGAACAGTATCTCTTACTCACCAATATTTCCACGCAAAGCTTTCATTTTCATTCTAGGAAAACACCACCTATGGTGGAGTTCCATTTATATGATGTGATTAAGGAGATATCACTCTTAGACTTTTGTGAAATATGCAAAGTATCCTTTGGAGGTAGACTTGATGAACCACGTCATGAAGACGTAGAAGGGTTCATTGACATGATAGCCGTAGGGGAAACGAGACAAGTTTCAGGGGCAACAATCACTAGTATACACTTCCCTGTTCTGCGCTACTTTGCCTTATTTGCTAGTAGATGTTTAATTGGTCGCGGGAACAGTGGGAATCTCAGTGCCCCTGATATTATCATTTTATGCCATGCTTTGTTTCAAGACACAACCTTTAGCTTGGGTGCCGTCGTTGCTAAACGACCGAGTCTGAACCGCTCAAAGGGACCCGTCTTTGGAGGCATCTTTGCTTCTCGCCTTGCTGAACATTTTAGAATACCTATTAGGCATCATGAGAAGGAAGAAAAATTGCTTGCCCCTGTTTATCTAGACTACAAGAGCATGGTAGCTCATGATTTCATTTTTAAATACAAGAATAGGCAGCTTAATTATAAATTGAGGTTTGATGAAATATACTGTGAAATTATTACCTTGCCTGCACCATCTTTGTTTGATTTGTCTACAGGCATATTCCTCATCACATCAGATGCCTTCTACAAGTACCAAGGGCAGGCACAAGCTTCAGAGCCTGTGCCAGAACCACCACTTGATCCTTCCCGTCAATCTGTTTATGGGTGGGAGCTGGATGAGCTCGCCAACCAGTGGCACCCAGAGGATACATCTCAGTACACTGGAGGGAGTGGCTTCGATCCATGTCCATAGACCAACTTAGACCAAAAGCCTAAGCTTGGGGGAGTACGTGTTTCTCACTGACTTACATTCATGTACACACTTATTCTAGTTGTCGGTGCTCACACTCTTTCACTGTACCATCCATGTTTATTTTCAATTTCTTTTTCTTAGTCTTTTTCTTGTGTGCTAGAAAAACCCAGAAATACAAAAAATATTAGATGTAGCTTCTAGCTAGTTTACTTTCTTCGCTTGTAGTAGTAGTTAAAATGAAAACCCAAAAAGATTTCCCGTTCTTCTTTTGTTTGTTGGGAGCTTTCCTGTGTAAATAGTTTCTTTTCTTTTCTTTGGGGGTTAAGAGTAGAAGACCATGATAGAAGTGCTAGTGGCTCTCATATGCTTTGTTGTAGATTTAACCTTGAGCCATATTACCTTGCCTTCTCTCTTGTATTAAATGTTTGCAGATTCCAGCTTAGTCCAATGCACGTGCACTATTATTATTATCCACATCGTTCGGTCGTGCGAGTGAAAGGCAATAAGGATGATATATGATGAACTAATTGAGATGAGAAAAGCTGGTATGAACTCGACCTCTTTTGTTTTTGTAAATATGATAGTTCATCATTCCTGATTCAGCTTGTTATGAATGAAACATGCTTGCAATGACAATTAGAGATCATAACTGCTTATGCCATGCTTAATTAGCTGAGAGTTTATAATGGTCTATCTTGCATGCCAACATGATATTAAAATGGTTGTGATGTGGTATGATGGGTGGTATCCTCCTTTGAACGATTTAAGTGATCTGACTTGGCACATGTTCACGCATGTAGTTGAAACAAATCAACATAGCCTCCATGATATTTATGTTCATGGTGATTTATATCCTACCCATGCTTGCATTCATTGTTGATTAATTTTAATGCATGTTCATGACCGTTGTTGCTCTCTAGCTGGTGGCTATCCAGTCTCTTTCTAGCCTTCACCTGTACTAAGCGAGAATACTGCTTGTGCATCCACTTCCATAAACCCCAAAGTTATTCCATATGAGTCCACAATACCTTCCTATATGCGGTATTTACCTGCCGTTCCAAGTAAATTTGTATGTGCCAAACTCTAAACCTTCAAATAAAATTCTATTTTGTATGCTCGAACAGCTCATGTATCAACTAGGGCTGTCTATATCTTCCATGCTAGGTGGGTTATTCTCACGATGAGTGGACTCCACTCATCATTCATGAGAAAATGGCTGGTAACCGGGATGCCCAGTCCCATGCTCAAAATCATAATTATTAAACAAAACTCCCCTAGGGTTGTTGCTGGTTTGGACATTACCCGTTGTTTCGGGCTAGCCGTGGAGTGTGCTTGTTGGTGGTTGGGGGAGTATAAACTTTACCATTCTATTTGGGAACCGCCTATAATGTGCGTAGCATGGGAGATATCGAGATTCTTGGTTGTTATGTTGAAAAAGAAAGTATACCGCTCAAAATGTTATTCATCTCTATTTAAAAATCGAGCTCTGGCACCTCTACAAATCCCTGCTTCCCTCTGCGAAGAGCCTATCTATTTACTTTTATGCAGAGTCATCATCCTCTTATCAAAGAGCACCAGTAGGAGAGCACCTCTGTCGTTGCATGTATTACTATTAATTTGCATTGAGTATGATCATGACTGGATCTCTTTTACCATGAATTACAATGTCTAGTCAATCCTTGATCCTTAAGGGTGCTCTGCATTTATGTTTTGCGGTCTCTGAAAGGGATAGCGAGATACCATCTTGTTATATCATATCATGATTGTTTTGAGAAAGTGTTGTCATCCGAGGTTTATTATTACTGCTCGCTAGTTGATTATGCCATTGATGTGAGTAGTCTTGAGACCTGAAAGTTATTGTGAATGTGGTTAGTTCATGATCTTGTTGAAACCTTGGATGCTAGCTTACATATTTACAACAACAAGAACAAACAGAGTTTTTCAAAGTTTTTCTTTATCACTTTCAGTTTATCAACTGAATTGCTTGAGGACAAGCAAAGGTTTAAGCTTGGGGGGGTTGATACGTCTCCAACATATCTACTTTTCCAAACCCTTTTGCCCTTGTTTTGGACTCTAACTTGCATGATTTGAATGGAACTAACCCGGACTGACGCTGTTTTCAGCAGAACTGCCATGGTGTTGTTTTTGTGCAGAATAAAAAGTTCTCGGAATCGCCTGAAAATCAACGGAGAATTATTTTGGAAAATATAAAAAATATCTGCAAGAAGATCCAGACCAGGGGTCCCAGGGCCTGTCCACGAGGGTGGGGGGCGCGCCCCCTGCCTCGTGGCCCCCCTGGTGCTCCACCGACGTACCCCCAGATCCTATATCTTCACTTTCGGGGAGAAAAAATAGGGGAGAAGGAATTATCGCGTTGTACGAGATGGAGCCGCCACCAAGCCCTAATCTCTCTCGAGAGGGCTGGTCTGGAGTCCGTTCGGGGCTCTGGAGAGTGGAGATCGTCGCCATCGTCATCATCAACCTTCCTCCATCACCAATTCCATGATGCTCACCGCCGTGCATGAGTAATGCCATCGTAGGCTTGCTGGACGGTGATGGGTTGGATGGGATCTATCATGTAATCGAGTTAAGTTTGTTAGGGTTTGATCCCTAGTATCCACTATGTTCTGAGATTGATGTTGCTATGACTTTGCGATGCTTAAGGCTTGTCACTAGGGCCCGAGTGCCATGATTTTAGATCCGAACCTATTATGTTTTCATGAATATATGTGTGTTCTTGATCCTATCTTGCAAGTCTATAGTCACCTACTATGTGTTATGATCCGGCAACCCCGAAGTGACAATAATCGGGACCACTCCCGGTGATGACCATAGTTTGAGGAGTTCATGTATTCACTATGTGTTAATGCTTTGGTCCGGCACTCTATTAAAAGGATGCCTTAATATCCCTTAGTTTCCAATAGGACCCCGCTGCCACGGGAGGGTAGGACAAAAGATGTCATGCAAGTTCTTTTCCATAAGCACGTATGACTATATTCAGAATACATGCCTACATTGCATTGATGAACTGGAGCTAGTTCTGTGTCACCCTAGGTTATAACTTCTACATGATGAATTGCATCCGACGTAATTTCCCATCACCGATCCAATGCCTACGAGCTTTTAATATATTGCTTGTTGCTTATTTACTTTTCTGTTGCTACTATTACAAAAACTACAAAAACACTATCGTTACTTTTATTGCTGCTACCGCCACTATCATATTACTTTGTTACTAAACTATCTTGCTGCAGATACTAAGTTTCCAGGTGTGTCGGGGGAAACTGTCCGCCACGAACACCTATGGGACCGGAGCCCCTTGTCTGTGCGGTGCGAGGGCGGAGGGAGCACGAAGAGCAGATCGTGGCGAGCACGCGGGCAGTTTTACCCAGGTTCGGGCCGCAATGGATGCGTAAAACCCTACTCCTGCTTAGTTGTGTATTGAGTTGGAGTGCTCGGGAGCTTGAAGAAGCAGCTACACCGAGCGTATGAGTGATCTAGGTTCCGAACCCCCTCCACGTTGTGCATGGGCCTCCTTTTATAGTGCAAGGGGTCACCGACAGGTGTCAACGTAGGAGAAAGGGGTAAAAACGTAAAAGAGGTGGTAGTTGTAACAGTGCGGGAACAGTGGAGCTACAGTGCAGAACAGTGGTCTATACCTACTTTGACAGTGGGGGACAAGGGCATTTAATGCCCGTCGCCGTCGACCCCAAAAGCTCCCGCCCTTGCGTCTCCGTCTGCCACGGCGATGGATCCTCCACCGTGGAGTGCCACCGTGTCCCCCAGGCTGCACAGCCATCCGCCACGCGTCCCTGGATAGGCCCCAGGGCGACGCGTGGGCCGATGAGCTGGAGCGCGGGCACACAGCGCAGCCTTCCCGGCAAGCACCTTGCCGGGGCCTTGATCTTGCCGGGCCCGGGAGCTTGCCGCTCCCCGGGCCCTTGCTGGGGCGCATATAGCGCCGAGGTGTGTCTTCTAGTCCTCCTGGCAAGCTCCTCTTGCCAGGGTCTTGCGCTAGTGGGGTAGTCCTGAGCCTGGTACGGCCTTCCCGGCAAGCTCCACTTGCCGGGGTCTCGATCTTCTTTCTTGTATACTTTGTTTTTGAATGGTTTGATAGGGAGCAGGAAGGTCTCCGGCGAGCACGCGGTAAACCCTGCCGCGGGAAGCTGCAAGTGCCCGTGCACAAGTTGGGGTACTGAGGTACCCCTACCTTAGTACACCGACAGGAGCCCCCGGGCCTGGGCCACACACGGTGCCGAGCGCTGTTGGGCCAGGCCCAAAACAGTGCACGGGCACCCGCGGCCCGCGGCGCGCCGAATCCACTTCCGTATCCGCCGCATCCCCCCGTAACGGCACGCGTCGATCGCGGCGTCGTGGGATGGGACGTGCCCACGCTCTCTTAATGGAAAAGGCGAAACGCCCCCCCACTTCCCCATAAAAGCAGAGGAAGCAGGAGCGATTCCCCTCCTTGCGCCTTCATTGCATCTTCTTCCTCCAGAGATCCCTTTGCGCTCCGCCTCCACACTTCCGCCGCCGCCGCCTGCGTTTCCGGCGTCGCCGGGTTCTTCGTCCCTCTTCTTCTGCCGCGTCCGCCATGGCCCCGAAGACCGACAAGGCGAAGGCGGAGAAGACCAAGAGGGAGAAGTCGGAGCAAGCGGCGAAGCTCGCCGCGTATCGGAAGCAGCATCTCGTCTTCCCGCCGAGGCTCGGCGCGCGGGAGCTCTGGAACAAGTACTACTTGTTCTGGGCCAAGGAAACCAAGGCGCACCCCCGCACGCGAGCATATCCGGCCGCCGCCAAGGACAACTACCCCGGCGGGTACTACTTCTTCGCAGCTTTCTTTCACTGCGGTCTTTGTCCTCCTTTCTCTGATTTCTTCTGCGATATCATGCACACCTACGGCCTCCATCTTCTTGACTTCACCCCCAACGCCATCCTCACAATGGCGGTTTTCGCACACATGTGCGAAAACTTCATAGGAATACATCCAAATGTAGCGCTGTTTAGGCACTTTTTCACTCCTAGAGCAGAGGCCGACACCCCCCTCTCCGGAGGAATTTCTTGGGTTTTCCGTTTGAACAAGAAGGGGTCCTAGTTGCCGGGGGAGCTCCGCGGCAAGTGGGAGGAATGGCGTGCGGAGTGGTGCTGGGTTGTTGAGGACGCGCCGCAGGCTTTCACCGCGCCGCGCACAACGCCCATCGTGCGCGGCAGGGACTGGAGCGAGCTAGACTCGGACGACATCAAGCTCGACATCGCTCTCGTCCGGATTCTTCGTCTTCGGGTGGCACAGCTGTCTGTTGCAGAGGTAGGCGCAGACTTCCTCCGCCGCCGCATCGCCCCTCTCCAAGACAGGAAAAGGCCGGCCTGGGAGTACGGCGGCCCGGCGGATATAATGAGGCTGCGCCCCGGGCTAAACTTCAACTTCACGATGCTGGAGCTGAAGGGGATGGTCCGGGAACTCTTCAAGTACGACCCGACACACCCTGAGTGGTTCCGAGCTCCCCGGGGAGTGGTGCCGCTCTGCATCAGCACAGTCCGGGATCGTCTCCTCGCCATGATGCCCGCATGCGATTCGCACGGCGTGGACCGCACGTGGATTGCGCCCAAGCCCATCGACGTCCTCAACTTCTACGACAACCTCGTGGAGGTGGCGAAGAACAAGAACGACCTCAAGGAGCACACGCGGGACACCACCGAGCAGGAGCTTGCTTACATAGCTTCTCGGGCTGAAGAGGCCGCTGCAGCTGCAGCGGCAGGAGATTTTGGGTACACGCCTGAAGAGGCGGAGGTTGCGGATGCGTCCAGCCAGGCGGAGGAGGCGGAGATCCGCAGATTGCTGCAACTCCCTCCCGACGCACTCGCCGGGGTCCCCTCTCTGAGGCACTCCGGGATCCACGGGATCGCGGCCGAGGCCGCGGCAATGGAGGGTGCCGCCGGAGGGAACAGAGGCGCCGCGAGGAGCGGAGGCGCCAAGGGAAAAGAGGCCGCAGCGCAGGGCGCTGGGCCCAGTGAGCCGGCCGGGGAAGAGGAGGAGGAGGAGGCCGAGGACTCCGGCGGATCTACGGAGCTCTACGCCGACGACCTCTCCTCGTCGGAGAGCTCCCCGCCCCCGGCAAGCCCAAGGCAGTCTCCACCGAAGCGTCTCCGCAAGACGGCGACGGGGGAGAGGGCGCAGGCGCCCCGGCAACAACCACCTCGCCGGGCAGCTCCCCGGGGGAGCCAAGCCGCACCAAGGGCGACCGACGCACCAGCCACAGCAGAGGCGGCCCGCGCGCGGGCCACGACGGAGGCGCCTCGCAGGCCGGCGCCGAGCCGACAGGGGTCTTCTCGGAGCGGAGCAACGGCTCCGCCCGCTCCTCGGGCGCCGGCTACCACAGGGGCTGGGTCTTCGCAGCCCCCAGCCCCAGGGACCACCAAGCGCGCGAGGGAATCTTCGTCTTCCGCTCCTCGTGCCGACGCGCCCCAGGTGGAGTACGACTTCTCCGCCTTGAGCGAGGACGACGAGGAGGATCAGGAGTAAGGATCCAAGATCCTACACCTTCTCGAGTTTTGTCTTGATTATTGTTGATGCTGATTTTGCCTGTTGCTTTGATTTCAGGACCTTGGTTCAGCGCGCGGCGAAGAAGGCCAAAGCGCCTGTGGTCGAGGTCGCGGAAGACTCGGCCACCGCGGCAACAGGGGATGTGCCGGAGCCAACCCTGCCGGACCCAAGCGCTGCTCCGAGGAGCAGCCCCCAGCGCAGCCCCCAGCGTAAGTCTGGGGTCTATCCTTCCGCTTGTCGGGGTACGCCTGAGGATTTCGTCTTCTTTCATCATCTTGACGTTTCTTGTCTTGATTTGTGCAGAGGTGGAGCCACAGCGGGAAGAGCGCCCGGAGACCGTCATCGAGGAGCCGCAGGCTCCGCCGTCCCCGCCAAGGCCGAACTCTCCGGCAAGGGAGAGTGCTCCGCCAAGGGCGGGTACTCCGCCAAGGCAGAGTACCCCGCCAAGGGCGAGCAGCCCGGCGAGGGCGGCCACTCCGCCAAGGCAGAGCTCCCCGGCGAGGGAGCCCGCCGCCGAGGACGTCCGCCAAGGTATGTCTTGTAATTTGTCTTCTTGGCTTCGTCTCTTTTTGGATCTTTGCTTGAACTTCTTTTTCTTCTTCTTCTTTTTAGATCCTCCTCCTCCCGAGCCGATGGAGACCGAGGTCGTCAACATCGAGGATGAGGGGGGCGCGCAGGGCGGCGGCGGCGACGTCCCTGTCGCCGAGGACACGGCGAGAGCCGCTGAGCCGGCCGCGCAGGAGACCGCTCCGGCTGCGGACGCAGCGGCCGGGGAGGGGGACGGCGACCGCACCGCCGACCCGGAGGCGGCGGGAGCATCAAGTGCTGCACCGACCGCTGACCCCTCCGCCGGCAAGGAGCAGGGCTACTACCTTGAGGCCCCCAACGGCGTCTTCATCCAGATGCCTTGGGGGTCTTCGTCGCGAGCTCCCGCGGAGGGCGAGGCGTTTGACGGAGAAGTCCTCGCCTCCGCGGGCCTGAAGATTGTCGAGGCGCCCGGCGGGAGTGAAGGGCCCGAGGAGGAGAAGCTACTTCACCAGCTCCTGGCCCTTTACCGGGCCAGGCAGGCGAAGCTTGCTTCCCGGGAAGCCCTTGCCGCCAAGGCCGCCGCGGAGATGGAGAAGCGCGCGGCGGAGCTCAGCGCCGCCAACCAGGCGGCCCTCCGCGAGGTGGCGGAGGAGCGTGAGCGGCTCGCCGGCGAGTACCAAGAATGGGTGCTGGAGAAGGCCGAAGCTGAGGAACAGCAGCGGCTCGCCGGGGTGGAGCTGTCCCGGCGAGAAGGAGAACTCGCGCAGCGGAAGGTCCAGCTCGACTCCCACGAGGAGGACCTTGCCGCTCGCGAGGCGGCCCTTGGCGGGGAGTTGAAGGAGGCGAAAGCCGCCGCGGTTGCCGCGGAAAACGCCAAGAAGGAGCTCGCCGCCAAGGTCGTGCAGCTGGAGAAGGCGCTGAAGGTGAGCGCGGAGAAGGTTGCCGCGCTTATCACGGAGCGCGAGAAGGACGCCCACACAAATTCAGAGCTCCAGGTGAGCCTTTCTAAGAGGGGCGACGAGTTGAAAGCCGCCAAGGACTCCATCGAGGACTTGGAGTTGAAGGTAACGACACTGAAGGATTCACTCGACGCTGCCTGGGCTCGGGAGACCAAGCTGAAGGAGGAGCTCCGCAAGGAGCGGACCTTGGTGGACAGCGCCAATCAAGCGGCTGAGCTCTTCCGCAAAACTGTTGAGGTATGGACCGAGGACCTAGTGTCTTGCGCGTCCAACATTGACCAGGAGCTGCTGGCGTTGAAGCTGGAGCACCTCATCTACTCCCCGGATCCGAACCTCCCACATAGCGCCAGGCTCAGCCTCTTCTTCAGGGGAATCGCGCCGGCCCTTGCTGATCTGCGTAATAAGATCCCCGCGCAACTGGCCGAGGAGACGCGCCTACTCTGCGCGGGGACTCTGGAGCGCGTGCTGACGAAGATCGTGTTCCGCAATCCGGGAATCAATCTCACCAACGTTCTTCGCAGCTTGCCGGCCGACGCGAACATGGAGGCTCTGAAGGAGCAGGTCGCCCACATCATTGCCAAGGTGGCCAAGATCTCCAGGAAGGAGGGCGACCGCGTAGATTAGGCCTCCATTAACTTTATCTCTTTTTGTTGCTGCATAGAGTTGTTATGAACCCATTAGTCCATTGCGACAAGTTATCCTTTGTAAGATATTTATCTCATTTCTATCAATCAGTGCAATGTTATCTTCCTTGTCTTAATCCTTGACTTTGTATGTTTTTCACCCTACGCTTCCGGGGAGCTTGCCGGCGAGGGATCCTTGCCGCGAGCGCTGAGTGCTGGACTCTGAGCAGCCTGCTGGCCAAAGTCTCACCGGCAAGCAATCTCGCCGCGGCTAATCGCAACACACTTAGCTTGTTGAGCGTACTCGGAAACGAAACAAGGGCGCGACACTTGTCGCAGCTCACTTAAATCGTTGAGCGAACTCGAAAACAAGATAAGGGTGCGGCAAGCTACGGGTAGGTTCCTCCGCGCACAGGTTTTCCATACAAAGTGTGATTGTTCAAGGAAGACAACTAAAATTTTAAAATTTGAACTGGTCAAATTCTAATAACTTAGCTTTCATATACTGCTTGCTTCTCGATAAGACTTCTCTTTCTTGAACAGCACTTGGTTCTTCTTCCATCTCCTTCCCCCCCGGGCAAACTTGTGCGCGAGGAACGTTCCTTCTGCTTAAGAGGCAAAGGAAATGGAGAGGGAAACAAGTACATAGCCTTTCGGCGTGCTATTGCTTACCGGATGCTTGAGTGTCGCACCAAATGCCAAACAACACATGCAAATAGCAAATAAAAGCATGCAAAAGGCAATCGGCGTGAAAAACACAAAAACTTTACTGATGCACGGGGTCTGAGCCCGGCTTTGTACAAAGGGTTACATGCAACAGCGGCAAAGCTTGTACAAAAGGTGGTTGCCGGAGCGGATCACGGCAACCGCGCCTTATGGATGAAACTTGCGAAGATGCTCTATGTTCCAGGAGTTGCTCACCGGTAAGCCTTCTTCGGTCTCGAGGCGGACAGCGCCGGGCCTCGTGACTTGTCTCACCCGATAAGGGCCTTCCCACTTCGGCGTCAACTTGTTGGAATTCTTGGCGGACTGAACACGCCGAAGAACAAGGTCGCCTTCCTCGAGACTCCTGGCCTTGACCTTGCGGCTATGGTAGCGACGCAAGGCTTGCTGGTATCGAGCAGCTCGTACAGCAGCCTGGAGACGTTCCTCCTCGAGGAGCAATGCGTCATCTTGCCGCAGTTGCTCTTGCTTGAGCTCATCATAAGCGAGCACTCGAGGAGACCCGTATACGAGTTCCGTGGGGAGAACTGCCTCTGCTCCATAGACTAGAGCAAAGGGTGTCTGTCCGGTGGCTCGACTTGGTGTCGTTCTGATTGACCAAAGAGCCGCCGGTAGCTCCTCTATCCAATTTCTTCCGCACTTGCGCAGCCTGTCAAAGGTCCTTGTCTTGAGCTCGCGCAACACTTCAGCATTTGCCCTCTCCGCTTGACCGTTGCTCCTCGGGTGAGCAACAGAAGCGAAACAGACCTTGGCGCCAAGGTCTTGGACGTACTGCATGAAGGTGCGACTAGTGAATTGTGTACCGTTGTCGGTGATGATCCTGTTAGGGATCCCGAAACGGCAAACAATCGACCTGAAGAACCTGACTGCTGACTGTGCTGTCACCTTTCTCACTGGCTCCACTTCTGGCCACTTTGTGAACTTGTCGATTGCAACGTACAAGTACTCAAAGCCCCCGACGGCTCGGGGGAAGGGGCCGAGGATATCGAGCCCCCAGACCGAGAAGGGCCAGGACAAAGGGATCGTTTGGAGAGCTTGAGCTGGCTGATGAATCTGCTTTGCATGGAACTGGCACGCTTCACACTTGGTTACTAGTGCAGTTGCATCTTGGAGGGTTTCTTGCCAAAAGAACCCTTGCCGGAAAGCTTTCCCGGCAAGCGCCCTTGCGCCAATGTGGTGGCCGCATATGCCTCCGTGTATTTCCGCCAACAGCTTCTGTCCATCTTCTCTGGAAATGCACTTCAATCTGACACCATTGAGTCTCCTTCTGTACAGCTCGTTGTCCACGAACTGATACATACTTGACTGCCTGGTTATCTTCTCTATCTCTTGAGGATCGTCGGGAAGTTCTCCAGTTTGCAGAAAATGGACGATTTGCTGCGCCCATGCCGGAGCTTGGGGCTCAACGGCAAGGACTAAAGGCATGAGGGCCGCTGCGGGAACCTCAGCTTCTACGGCAAGAAACTCTGGCTCTGCCGGAGCTGAAGGTCCCCCGGCAAGCTCGCCGGGGCGAGGCTTGTCGGGAACGCTTGCTTCAACTGTACAGACCCGAGGATCTGCAGGAGCAATCTGTTCCTCAGCGTTGTGGTTGTCGATCTTGGGGACCTTGGCGGCGGTTTCAGGGAGATCCGCCGGCAAGTAGTCGCCGGAGACCAACTTTCTCTTCTTGGACTGCCCAACTGACGGTGTAACGGATGGCTGAGTCAGCTTGAGCAAGAAGGTCCCTGGTTCCACAGGTAACTTCATCGAAGCACACTTTGAAAGGCCATCTGCAATCTCATTCTGAGCTCTTGGGACGTGCTCCATTTGCAGACCTTCAAAGTGCTCCTCAAGCTTTCTCACTTCATCGACATAAGCTTCCATCAAAGGGCTCTGATAGCTCTTGTTAACTTGCCGGACCACCAACTGAGAATCTCCCCGCACAATCAGCTTCCTGATCCCAAGTTCGGCCGCAATCCTGAGGCCGGCAAGCAAGCCTTCATATTCAGCAGTGTTGTTTGTCGCTTGCTCCCTGGGAAAGTGCATCTGGATAACATATTTGAGGTGCTCTCCGGAGGGCGCGATGAGTACCACGCCAGCTCCGGCGCCTTGCAGCGAGAAGGCACCATCAAAATACATTACCCATTCACTTGTCGCTTCTTGTACGGGTGCACTTGTTTCTTGGACTTCTTCATCGGGCGTTGGGGTCCACTCAGCTATGAATTCTGCCAAGGCTCGGCTCTGTATGGTTGAAGTACTTTCAAATTTGAGTCCAAAGCTTGACAGCTCCAGTGCCCACTCAACGATCCTGCCTGTCGCTTCGGGGTTATGTAATATCCTCTTCAGCGGAAAGCGAGTGACCACTGTTATCTCATGGGCTTGGAAGTAATGGCGCAGCTTTCTCGAGGCCATAAGGAGGCCGAAAAGCAACTTTTGCACACCAGAGTACCTTGATCTAGCCCCCTGGAGAAGGGAACTCACAAAATACACTGGACGCTGCACCATCTTCTTCCGCACCTCATCCTGTTCCTGCGCAGAGTTATCCTTGTCGGGGCCAGAGCTTGCCGGAGCAGCCCCCTGCTTGTCGCTGGATTCGCTTGCCGGTGGTGCTGACTCCTCGTCGGACTCCCTCTCCGCTACTAACGCAGCACTAACCACCTGGTTGGTTGCCGCTAGGTATAGCAACAACTTTTCCTGTGGTCTAGGTGCGACAAGTATTGGGGTGGAGGACAGGTACCGTTTCAAATCCTGCAGCGCTGCCTCCGCTTCCGGAGTCCACTTCATGGGACCTGCCTTCTTCAGGATTTTGAAGAAGGGTAGGGCGCGTTCTGCAGACTTTGAAATGAACCTACTGAGGGCGGCCACACAACCTGCAAGCCTTCTGACATCCTTGACGCGCTTTGGGGCCTCTATCTGCTCAATGGCTTTAATCTTGTCGGGGTTGGCTTCAATCCCCCTTTGTGACACAAAGAACCCGAGAAGCTTGCCGGAGGGGACTCCAAAGACGCACTTCTCGGGGTTCAACTTAAGCTGGATCTTGCGCAGATTCTGAAATGTCTCTTCTAAATCTTGGATCAGGGTTTCCTTGCTCTTGCTCTTCACCACGATGTCATCCATGTAAGCCTCTACATTTCTGTGGATCTGTGGCTCAAAAGCAGTATACACTACCCTTGCAAAAGTTGAGCCTGCATTCTTCAATCCAAATGGCATGCGTATGAAGCAATAAGTGCCACATGGAGTGATAAATGCAGTCTTCTCTTCATCCTCTTTGGCCATGAAAATCTGATGATAGCCTGAGTATGCATCAAGAAAACAGAGTAGCTCACATCCGGCGGTGGAGTCAACGATCTGGTCAATGCGCGGCAAAGGGAATGGATCCTTGGGACATGCTTTATTCACATCGGTGAAGTCTATACATAGTCTCCACTTCCCATTGGCCTTGCGCACGACGACTGGGTTTGCCAACCACGTCGGATGGATCACACCTCTAACTAGGCCTGCTGCTTCTAGCTTCTTGATCTCTTCGTTGATGAACTCTTGGCGCTCCACGGCTTGCTTCCTCACTTTCTGCTTGATGGGCCGCGCATGAGGACAAACAGCAAGCTTGTGCTCAATTACCTTCCTGGGAACACCGGGGATGTCAGATGGTTGCCAGGCAAACACATCGACATTCGCCCGCAGGAAGGCAACGAGCGCGCTTTCCTATTTGCTGTCAAGCGTGGCACTGATGGTAAAGGTACCACCAGTGCCGTCCTCCTTGGCGGACACCTTCTTGGTTGCCGGAGGGGCGGCCATTCCTTTCTTACTCTTGCCGGTGGAGCTCGATGGAACGTCCTCGACGGCAGCGCAGCACTCCGAAGAGGCGCGGTTGCCGGAGTGGGTCCCAGAGCACTTGCCGGACTTGGTCTTCGTCTTCTTCCCCCCGGGAGCTTCAGCGGCAAGAGTATCCTTCTCGGCCGCAGCTGCTGCATCCCGGTAGATCTTGTCGGCGCAGACAAGCGCATCCTTCTTGTCGCCGTGGACAGTGATGACGCTTATCGGCCCCGGCATCTTGAGCACGTTGTAAGCATAATGGGAAGCTGCCATGAACTTGGCGAGGGCAGGACGGCCGAGTATTCCATTGTAGGGCAATGGAATATCGGCGACGTCGAAAGTGATGCGCTCAGTTCTGAAGTTGAGCTCCCCGCCAAAGGTCACCGGCAGAGTGATCTTTCCCTTGGGCTTGCTCCTTCCCGGGTTGATTCCTTGGAATGAACCGGTTTCTTCGAGCTCGCCATCTGGAATCTGGAGTTTCTTGATCACAGCAGAGGAGATCAAGTTCAGCCCGGCCCCGCCGTCAACCAACATTTTGGTGACCTTGAGGTTGCGGATGGTGGGTGAGACCAGCATCGGCAAGCACCCGACCGACGTGGTGCGGTCAGGGTGATCCTCAAGATCAAAAATGATGGGCGTGCTGGACCATTTGAGGAGCCTGCGCGACTCCACGGGCGGCTCCGCTGCGTTCACCTCACGCACCCACTGCTTGAGTTGGCGGTGGGAGGTGTGCAGAGAGGCGCCACCGTCGACGCACAGGACCTCCGTGGCCTTCTGGAACTCCTGCTCGCTGTTATCCTCGTCCTCCATGTCTTCATCGTCGTCCTCGTCCTTGTCGCGGCCCCGGGGAGGTCGATCTCCTTGCCGCTGCTTGGCCTTGCCGCGGCGTCCTCCCCGGCCGTTGAACGGCCGCTTCTTGCTTGTCTCTTCCCCGCCACCTTGGGCCTTCTCCTTGTCGCGCCTCTCGTACTCAGCTTTCTGCTGCTCGACGAGGTACTCGACGCGCTTGCAGTTGGAGAGGTCGTGACCTTTGGTGCGGTGGATTTTACAGTATTGCTTGTCGGAGCCGTCCTGCTTGTCGGCTGCCGGTACAGGGGCAGGCTCCTTGCCGGAGCCGCCGGCCTGTGTTTGCTTGGCGGGAGCCTCCTTGCCGGACTTCTCGACGGCAAGCACCTCTTTCTTGCCCTTTCTTCTGTTGTTCCGCCGCCGGCTCTTCTTTGCCGGGGCGGCGTCGTCGCTGTCGCTTCCTCCTGCGCCAGCATCCTCCCCGGGGAGTCTCCTCCCCTCTTCTGCGCGTGCGCACTTGTCAGCCAGAGCATAGAGCTCGCTGACATCCCGAATCTTGGTCATCGCCATTTCTTCACGCATGCGGCGGTTACGCACGTTCTGATGGAACGCGCTGATAACCGCGGCAGGGTGGACATCAGGGATGTTGTGTTGCACACGGCTGAAGCGTTGGATGTACTTGCGCAGGGTTTCTCCTTCCTTCTGGGCCAGAATGTGGAGATCGCTCTCCTGGCCGTGGGGTTTGTGGCCGCCGGTGAAGGCGCCAACAAACTGGTGGCAAAGGTCGGCCCAAGAAGAGATGGAACCTTCCGGCAAGTGCATAAGCCATGAACGGACGTTCGGTTTAAGCACAAGCGGGAAGTAATTAGCCAAGATCTTCTCGTCGCGCCCCCCGGCAGCCTGCACTGCGATGGTGTAGACGCTGAGAAACTCCGAGGGGTGCGTCTTGCCGTCGTACTTCTCCGGTACGTCGGGCTTGAAATTCTTCATGCTGGGCCACTGGACGCGCCGCAGCTCGCGGGTGAACGCAGGGCAGCCTGCCGCGTACGGCAAGTCGCCTGGTTCACCGGGCGCGTGCGCGTCGACAGCGTTCCCAGCTCTATGATCTGATTGTCGCCGAGCTTCTCGGCGGCGCTCGATTCTTGTTCGAGCGTCTTCCTGTTGCCGGTCGTCGAGGACCTGGCGCTGGTCCCGACGGGCCCGCGGGTCCGACTAGGCCGTGGAGCCGTCGTCGGCGTTGTTCCGGCGGGGCGGCGTCTTCTGCTTCCGCGGCGGGGAGTGCACACTTGTCGCACCCCCGGCGGTCTTGTCGCCGTCGGCCTTCGTCTTCTCAGCTTGCCGCGGCCGCGAGGCCGCCGGTTGCTGTGGAGAATCGTTGTTGGCGAAGGCTATCAGGCTCTGGATGGTGGCCCTCCAGTCTTCGGTCTTGTTTGCCGCTGGAGGGAAGTCGAGGAGCAGTTGCGCCCTTGCGAGCGCTTCCGCTGGAGTGGAGGGGAACGCGGGCGAGCGGTGCGAGGAGCGGGATACGCTCGGACTTCTAACGACGTTAGAAGGAGCGGGGTCCCGCGCCGGCGCCTTCACTTTGCTCCTGCTCGGTGGGGAAACTGTCCGCCACGAACACCTATGGGACCGGAGCCCCTTGTCTGTGCGGTGCGAGGGCGGAGGGAGCACGAAGAGCAGATCGTGGCGAGCACGCGGGCAGTTTTACCCAGGTTCGGGCCGCAATGGATGCGTAAAACCCTACTCCTGCTTAGTTGTGTATTGAGTTGGAGTGCTCGGGAGCTTGAAGAAGCAGCTACACCGAGCGTATGAGTGATCTAGGTTCCGAACCCCCTCCACGTTGTGCATGGGCCTCCTTTTATAGTGCAAGGGGTCACCGACAGGTGTCAACGTAGGAGAAAGGGGTAAAAACGTAAAAGAGGTGGTAGTTGTAACAGTGCGGGAACAGTGGAGCTACAGTGCAGAACAGTGGTCTATACCTACTTTGACAGTGGGGGACAAGGGCATTTAATGCCCGTCGCCGTCGACCCCAAAAGCTCCCGCCCTTGCGTCTCCGTCTGCCACGGCGATGGATCCTCCACCGTGGAGTGCCACCGTGTCCCCCAGGCTGCACAGCCATCCGCCACGCGTCCCTGGATAGGCCCCAGGGCGACGCGTGGGCCGATGAGCTGGAGCGCGGGCACACAGCGCAGCCTTCCCGGCAAGCACCTTGCCGGGGCCTTGATCTTGCCGGGCCCGGGAGCTTGCCGCTCCCCGGGCCCTTGCTGGGGCGCATATAGCGCCGAGGTGTGTCTTCTAGTCCTCCTGGCAA
The DNA here is from genome assembly GCA_902687465.1 of Secale cereale. Taxonomy (NCBI): domain Eukaryota; kingdom Viridiplantae; phylum Streptophyta; class Magnoliopsida; order Poales; family Poaceae; genus Secale; species Secale cereale. Next base: position 108,613,402 of record LR738715.1, on the reverse strand, counting down.
GCTCCTCTTGCCAGGGTCTTGCGCTAGTGGGGTAGTCCTGAGCCTGGTACGGCCTTCCCGGCAAGCTCCACTTGCCGGGGTCTCGATCTTCTTTCTTGTATACTTTGTTTTTGAATGGTTTGATAGGGAGCAGGAAGGTCTCCGGCGAGCACGCGATAAACCCTGCCGCGGGAAGCTGCAAGTGCCCGTGCACAAGTTGGGGTACTGAGGTACCCCTACCTTAGTACACCGACAAGGTGTGATTGAATTGACAACTCAGCTGCTAATACTTAAGAGTATTCTTTGTCTCCCCTTGTGTTGAATCAACAAATTTGGGCTGAATACTTTACCCTCGAAAACTGTTGCGATCCCCTACACTTGTGGGTTATCACACCCCCAGTCCAATGGTCAGGCAGAGCGGGAGAATCAAGAGATTCTACGAGGGATCAAACCCCGGCTCATGGTTCCTTTGAAGAGAACACCGGGTTGTTGGGTAGAAGAGTTGCCTTCTGTGTTATGGAGCATTAATACGACACCCAACAGGTCTACAGGATGCACGCCCTTCTTCATGGTCTACGGAGCAGAGGTGGTTCTTCCTATCGATATCCGTCATGACTCGCCCCGAGTGGCGGCTTACGTGGAAGCTGATAATGAGACGACACGACATGTTGCGTTGGATTGATTGGATGAAGAGCGTGATTTCGTGGCGGCCCGTTTGGCGATTTATCAACAAGATTTACGACGATATCACAGCTGGCGGGTCAAGACCAGAACCTTTCAAGAAGGCAACTTAGTTCTCCGGCTCATCCAAGATCAGACTGACATGCATAAACTTTCACCGCCTTGGGAAGGACCTTTTGTCGGTAGCAAGAATCTGCACAATGGGTCATACTACTTGATCGATATTCGAGAGCACAAGGACTCACGCACATCAGAGGAGGGGACTAATCGGCCGTGGAATATTTCTCACCTCCGGCCTTACTATACTTAAGCCTCTGACTCTCATGATGTAAATATCAATACAATATAATAAAGCCGGCATCCCCACTAATTCGGGGCCTCTGCCATTTTTTTCAAAGTTGAAGTCCTTATTATCATCATACATATTTTCTCAAGAGGATTATTACCCAAATCAAAGGAATCATGAAGAGTTGGATGCATAGCACAGCCCCCACATAAGCCCTTGATGAGAATAATCAGCAAGTATGTCACTTGGGGGCTTCCTGTTCAAACATAGGCGTATTCGACCAAAGAGAACACAACATTACTACCCATTTGACCAGGTTATGTTCAAACATAGGCGTATTCGACCAAAGAGGACATAACATGTGGGTCATCCTACCTGTACCCAGCTGCTTCAACTCCATCAGGTCATCCTGATTGACCTGACGAACTCTTGGCAATCAGTCTTAATGGCGTATTCGACCAAGACCTGAGCTTGCGAAGGTTCAAACGCCGGCTGTCACTGCGAGAGCACGGTGCTACAGATAGTTAGGATAGATCCAGGCTCAAAATGCCGCCTTCCTTGAAACTTGGATAACTCGGCCTCTGATGCAAGATGCAACTCTGACCCCGCGTACTCTAGGCAAGTCTATCTTTAAAAAACAAAGACCTGCACTTGTCTCGGTTCAAATGTCGATTGGGTACTGTGAGAGCCGGCTCATAGCACGCACGTACCTTCCAGGGGCCACCAAGGCTAGTTTCATTGAAGAAGAACCTTTGGCTTGGCGGCCTGCAAAAGCCTCGAGTGTTTTTTCGATCGTTTTTCTGATTCTCTTTGCTTTCTTGCAAGTTTTCATTTTGATTTGCGTTCTTTGCAAGATCGGCCTAGCTGCCTCCCTTCATGGCTCATATTTGAAGCCTCTCCAGGTCTCTATAACCCAATCTAATGAATGGCTCTAAGCCGCCGGAGAATAACAATCTTATTTCTGGAATTATACCTTTACAAGATTATGACTATATGGAGACTGATTAAGCTGGCAGTTCAAATCATATCTTCAGGTATGACTATGTTTATAACAATTAAACCGGCCCTGGTTCTGGACATCTATCCCCAGTGGCACCGGTTGTGCACAATGACCCGCCCGGCGGTAAACCGCCAGGGCATTTGTTTTCTATTTATATGCAGGATACAATTTATATTGATCTACGCACACCAATACCATCATAAGTATAAAGTAAGGATTTCAACATTCGGTGGATCCATAATGTCATCAAAAGACAAGAAGTGTGCACGATGGCACGACAGTTGGTACAGTAAGCCGGCAGGAACAAAGTTTCGCTATCCTATTACAAGATGCTGTGAGCGAGACAAAAGTTCCAATGTTTTTATCATAACTACATGAGCCGCCCGGCGGTTCATTCTCCTTGGCCTTGCTGCTTTGACGATTCCGGGTCATCCCTTGCCGTTTCTTCCTCCTCCTCTGTCTGAAAATTCTGCGCCAACTAATCCAAGCCAGCCAGAGCTTCAAATTTAGCCGCCTCATCAATAAGTTCAGAGGGGTCAATTTCATGGGCAAAGGTATGGTTACTAATTGGAGGAATCAAATCCATCACTTTATAAGATGGAGTACACCTTCTGGTTCTCCATATCATAAGCCGGCTGATATTTAGACAAGTCCGTTTCATTCGCAATCAAACTGGCCAGTGGGCGGATGTCCTTGACACAGGCAGCGAAGTCTTTATGGTCAAAACTGAGCCGTCTTCTTTCAAACTTGGGTACCCAGTACCTAAGTCGGATGGGTCCAGCTCTGGAAGCCACGCCTTAGTCCGGCTTAACGCTGTCACAACACCGACTCTTGCAGACGACCATTTGATTTCATCTATTCTGGCAGGCAGAACGAAGAGTCTTCTTAAGATATCCACAAACAATGTTGGCGCCTGACTGGAGGGAGAAACAAGAACCAAGGCACGCTGCGCTCCAGTATACAGTTGCTCAACAAGAGTGTACACGACTTTCAGCTTTACAAGTGGATCTCTGCCAAGAATGCTGCTTCTCCTACCTACATAACACACAAGTTGCTCATCAATGAATTCAGTTACCATAAGATATTATCTAACAAGGCAGCTTACCAAAGATGGCTGAAGTCATTTCAGAGACACACTGCTATAAGCCGGTGAGCTCAGTTGTCACCGCCTCCAGAGATGCTTCGGCTTGTTCTGCTCGTTGCACTAAGGCAATCTTCTCATTAGCCCATGTAGACTCCTTAGATTTAAGTTAAGCCTTCAAATCGTTGGCTTCAGACAGGCTAAATTGAAACATTGATTCAGCTTTTTGAGTCTCCGACTCTTGGTGCTTAAGCCGTTTCTTGGCAGCCTCTAACTGTGTTTGTAATTCAGCAGCGGTTTCCTAAACAGACAAAGAGAGCATGAGACGGATTGATTACCGGTTTGTAAAGATTGAAGTCCCAAGCCTTTTGCAAGCAACAACACTTGGCACTTGGGGGCTAATAGAGACTGAAGTTATTCTTTTCCGAGCCGGATTCATGTTACTAAAGCCTCAAGCACTTTGCAAGCAAGAGCACTTGACCCTTGGGGGCTAATGGATGCAGATTTTTTTTGAAGTTAACAGTTCATGAACATAAAAGTCCCAAGCCCTTTGCAAGCAACATCACTTGGCACTTGGGGGCTAATGTACATTGCTTCTGTATTATCAGTTAATTATATTAACCCGACGGCAACATAGTTATTACCACCGGCTCATGGAGGTTGTGCGGGCAAGTTCTATGCAATGATAATAAGGACCGGCTCATTCAACCTGATTAAGCCGGCCCTTGGGGGCTACACGTGCAATGTTCCTCAAGGATGGATTTTTCGTTAAGTGGTATACCGATTTAAAAGGGGACAATTGTTCTAAGTGTACATCATATTCATTTTTATCATATCCACTAGACTTGGGGGCTGGAAGGATAGTTAGAAATTGGTCAAGAATGTTACCTCAAATTTCTAGTGCATCTGCTTCACCATATCAATTTCAAGATTGCGATTGTGGTGGACCTGATTGACAAAACCAGAAAAGACTTCACCAGTACTCAGTTGTGCATACTGAGACGTGTCAAACCTCACCCGTCGCTTTTCAACAAGTTCTTGCTTGGCGGTGTGTTTGGCTAACACAGTTGGTTGCCCGGCTCTCTGAAACTAGTACCAATAAATGTGATGTCTTCAGTCCGGTCTTCTACCGGCTCAAACGTGGTAAGCGGTTCAGCAGATGCAGAATCAACCTTGGAAGAATCAGTGGCAACATTAGGTATTTCCGGAGGAGCGTCATGGGTGTTTTCCTCAGTTGGCCTATGAACATCTGTTGTCGACGCCTGCGGCGCCGGCTCAATGACCGTGAGGTCAGCTGCCGGCTTATTTACCCTGGCCCTCTTGACAGGTTTAGCTTGACCGCTGCATGAATTAAAGTAAGTCGCTGCAAGGTTATAAAGATTTAAGGATAAGTTGAACAAGGAAGAAGTCATTTACCCAGGGGCGGTCTTGAAAGCTGGAAGTTGACTCTGAGATGAGTCGCCAGAGGACGAACGAGAGGTTTCCTGTTAATTTGAATTGGACGAGTTCAGTGGTTGCTGTACAAGACCCGCTAGCGGATAATGAGAGTTTATGAATGGAAATACCTCATTCCGGCGTTTTCGACGAGTCGGGGTATTGGGTAAGCCAGAGGACAATTCCTCTTCTCCGGAGTTTCAAGTCCGACGCCGACTCTCGTGTTGCTGTTGCTTCAAAAGAAAATGAGGATCTAAATGAGCTGAAGGGTGTGAAAATCTTACTTTCTGAATAACCCGTCGAACTTTTTGTCTTGGCAAGGATTCTGAGCCGGAGGAAATAGTAATTACCTCTTCATCTGCGGCCTGGCTGGCCTCCGTGTCATCCTGACAATAATCAGTGTCAATAAGATAGTTAAAGTAAGAACCAAGAGAGTCAAGGACTACCTCCGACTCAGTGCCGTAGTTTATTTCAAACAATTCAGAAGCACTGGTTTTCTTCTTGGTCTTTTTAACAGCTCTCTTGGCGGCTCTGGCTCTCTTGGCGGCTTCATGGTCATATGATTTTTTCCAAAAGGCCGACTTAGCCTGTGAGAGGTGGCAAATTCAAGATTGGCAAGGGAATCGTAATTATAAAATGGCAACAGGTAAGGTTAAGACTTACCTCTGGTGCCGGGTTAGATTTGCAAAAGGGCAACAGGCCCACTTTGCTGCAGTCAGCCAGGGATTCATTTAAAACGGTTTTTGTCATATCTGCGATGACATCCTCCTCCAGATCCTCAGATCTATGACGCAAAGGATCATTCTTTTCTCCAGTGTACTCACACATTAAACCGGACCTGCGGCTCAGAGGAATAATTCGCCAAGCGAGCCAGCACCGGGCTAGGTCAATTCTAGTCAACCTGTTTCCGAGTAAGGATTTCACCTTTGAAAGAGTGGGGACAATTGACTTGCGTTCTGCAGCAGTGAGCTTTTCAGCAAGAGGGTGATTGGTGTCTAAACATTGAATATGGAGACCCGGCAGTGGATGCTCGTTTGCCGGAGAAGTGTCTTTACAATAAAACCAAGTTTTATTCCAATCCTTTGGATGACTCGGCAGACATGCATAAGGAAAAATAGAGTCTCTTCTTCTTTGGATGGAGATAGCCCCAAGCTCCAAGCTAGGGCCATTGGTAAATTCGTTCTCGTGGTTTAAATAAAAGAACCCCCTAAAAAGCAAGATGCTGGACTCCTCTTGAAGATATACTTCACAAAAAACTAAAAGTTGCAGATATTTGACACGGAATTGGGTCTGATGTCTTGGGGATGGAGCTGGAAAAAGTGCAGAACATCCCTGAAGAATTTAGAGCCGGGTGGTGAGAAACCCCGATTCATGTGGTCAGTGAAAACAATAACTTCATCATCTGTGGGTGCAGGTCTCTCTTCGCTCGGGTTAGGAGCACGATAAGGCATAACTGGAGCATTTGGCAGATATCCGACTTTGACAAAGTCGGCCAGTGTGGCTTCAGTAACAATTGAAGGGACCCAGTTGCACGTGGTGATTGTCTTTGGTGGCATTGTGAACAAGCAGACCTAAAGAAGGAAAGATCATTGCCGGTTCAGAATCAGTTCGTCAAAACCAAAAACAAATGTTATACTACAAGTTCAGCATGGCGGCTTAAATGGGGCCTAATGGCATAAGAATAATTATAAGTCGCAAAATTAAGCCGCCATGACAGATGCGAGTATTCAGAAAAGCAAATTTCACTAAGTCTGGAAAAAACAGTTTTTGCATGTTGCAGCGGTAATTTTGGATCTACATCTGTTCGAAAATCAAGATTAAAATGACGAACATGCAAACCTAAAGTTCAAGGTCATACAGTTTCTGAGGATGAATCTACTCTACCAGAGATGGGATATCATGATGTTTTATAAGGAGATATGAACAACATCAGCACATAAAGAAATACCAAGATCAAAAGAGAAGCTACAATGGCGGAAGGAAGAAGAGCGGCGATGAACTTCACAGAAACCCTAACAGATCTAAGATGAAAGAACAAGAAGAAACATACCTGGTCGGATGAGCAGCGGCGATGCACGGAAGAAGCCCGACGACGTCAGGAGGATGCTGCAGAAGCTGATGAAGGTGAAGCAAAGGACGGAGGCGCCGGCGAAGCTCAGAGAAAAAGAGTCGCGAAGAAGAAGACGAGATGGAAGAAGCAAGGGGAGAATGGAAAGGGCTCCTGGTCCTATTTATAAGCAAGATGGATGAGGGACACACGTGAAAATCGAGGAGGCAATTAAACAGGAAAGTGACGATACAGGCGCCTCGATTGTCGGGATCCAATTAATGCAGAAAGATTTGTTAGAATCTGGATAGTTCAAAGGCCAGCAACATGTGACGTCATGGCGGGTTACCGTTATTTCAAAAACCGGCGTCATGGCGGATCACTATCATTTCAAAGGCCGATGTCACGGCAGGTTACAGTCTCTCGCAAAAAGATGAAGAAAGATTGACATGAACAAGTTCAAATCAACCTGTGGCCTAATGTTGGGGATATAAGTATTTCATATGACCTGCCCAAGAGGGGCCAGGTTACCCAACGACGGTTCATGGGCCCAGCCAAGAAGCACGTTAAAGATGGTAGTTTAGTTAAGGGCCCAAGGCCTGCAACGGCTTAAAGCCTGTAAGTATCAACCGCCATATATGTGACTTGTGTTGTAAGGCATGTAATAAGAGTCACCGGGCCGGACACGATTGTATGAGCCGGCCGGGACTCCGTAGGCCACAGGGCGTCAACCCGTGTATATAAGGGGACGACCCGGTAGCGGCTTAGGGCAAGAGACAACAGATCGAGGGCAAGGGAAGCGCATCCGCACCCTAGCAATCGACACCCTAGCAATTCCACCTCAAACTGGATTAGGTTTTACCCTCACCGCAAGGGGCTGAACCGGTATAAACTCCCCGTGTCCTTTGTCTTGTTTCTAACCCCTTTAAGCTAACCACGTCGCTATGACCCCACAATCAAGTCCTTACCTTAGGACATCTGCCGTGACACTTCCACGACAACAATGGCCAAGGTAATGGTGGTAAGCGCAGACACCCCGATGGCGGGCCAGACTTCGTAGCTAACACCAATACAGGGTATAAAAATCAGCACCGTAATATTAATGGCAATGGTAAGCCGTCATCTTTTGCAGGAAAAAACTTTAATCTGGAAGCAATGCTTAATGAACCCAAAATATAGCCTGCCTCAAAAGCCGGCGACACATGTCTGGAAGGATTGTTTTATCATGCGAGAGTACAGAAATCTCAATCAGAATCATGTTAATAATAATGGGCCGCGCGGCGGGTCAGGACCCGGTTCAGAGGGGCCCGGTTTTGGTGGTGGCGGCTCAAGCTCTGGTTTTCACGGTCAAGGCCACTAGGGTGGTTATAACCAATAGTCAGGTCAAAGCCTTCAGCAATAAGGTAATCAGTCAGGTTATCATAGTAACCCAAAGCAGCTCAATAGTGGCCAGTACCATGTTTTCACCACAAGTCTTTGTAAACGAGATAAGAAGGTTCACAAGCGCGCTGTCAATACCATTGAGCTGGCCGTGCCTCAAAACTTGTGGTGGTTAGAATATCCAATCACATGGAGTCGTGAGGATCACCCGCCCCGAGTGGCGAATCCGGGTCATCTAGCTTTGGTGGTAGCCCCTCAGGTCGGGGGTTATAAATTCACTAAGGTGCTTATGGATTGTGGCAAAAGTATTAACATTTTGTATTATAACACCTTTCATTGGATGAACTTAACCGACAAGGATCTTAAGCCGTCTTCTACATTTTCCATTGTGTGGTGCATGGTAAGTCGGCGTATCATGTTGGGAAGATTGTCCTGGAAGTCGCTTTTGGCAATGACTATGATTGCAGAGTAGAAACATTGTGGTTCAAAGTAGTTAAAATCGGGAGTCCGTATAATGCCTTGTTTGGGCGGCCGGCTTATGCTAACTTTATGGCTCGACCTTGTTATGTTTATTTACAGCTTAAGATGCCAGGCCGTAAGGGCACAATCACGATCCATGATGATTGGAAAATTGCTTTAGAGTGCGATGAAGGGGATGCAGCTTATGCAGAATCGGCTTGTGCTACTGAGGAGCTGAACTTTTATAAAGATAATGTTGACCCAGCTGATATGACGCCTCTGAAGAAGTCCAGTACTGGGCAAGATCCTCTTTTGAAGTTTAAAGCTTATGATACTAAGCTGGTTGATTGTGTGCCTGGCGACTCATCTTAGCTGTTCACAGTAGGGGCTAATATGGATCCTGAATAGGAAAGCACGCTCATCGAGTTCATCCCTGAGAATCGGGACATCATTGCATGGAAACCTTCTGACATGCTGGGTGTATCGAGAAAACTCACTGAGCACAATCTTAATACAGACCCTAAATTTAAGCCGGTTAAACAGTTCCTTCGTCGTTTCAATGAGGAGCGGCGTAAAGCCATTCGAGAAGAGGTAGCCCGACTCTTGGTAGCAGGGTTCATCGTGTAAGTATTTCACCCTGAGTGGTTGGCCAATCCTGTGCTTGTACTTAAGAAAAATGGCACATGGCGCATGTGTGTGCATTACACATACCTCAATAAGGCGTGTTCGACTGACCTCTTCGCCCTCCCACACATTGATTAGATTATTGATGCGATGGTCGGTTGTGAGAGTCTATACTTCCTGGATGCTTATTCTGCTTATCATCAGATCAAGATGGCAGTCAAAGACCAAGAGAAGACGTCCTTCATCACACCTTTTGGAGCTTTATGTTATGTCTCTATGCTTTTTGGGCTTAAGAGCGCCCAGGCGACTTACGAGCACTGTGTTCAAAATTGCCTTCACAGTAAGATTGGGCGTAATGTTCATGCTTATGTGGATGACATTGTGGTCAAGTCTAGGAAGAAGGAGACTCTCCTGGATGATTTGAAAGAGACTTTTGATAATCTCCGGGTCTACAAAATGATGCTTAACCCGCCCAAATGTGTTTTTAGTGTGCCTGCAGGTAAATTTTTGGGTTTCCTGGTCTCAGAACGGGGCATTGAAGCTAACCCAGAGAAGACCAAGGCCACCACCTCACTCTCTAAGTCGGCGTGTATCAATGACGTCCAGTGTTTGGTGAATCGTATTGTAGCTTTGAGCCCTTTTATAAGTCGCATCGATCCTGTTGTTGAACGATTGAGCAATGCAAGCGTCTTGGTAATGGGCCAGCCCACAAGATCACGCGCGTGAGCGCGGTATGGCAACCAACGCTCGAAGCGCTGACTAGGAGCTCCTCAATCACACGCATGAGTTGTGTAGGGACTAGCGAGGCACGGAGGCAGCCCACACGGCTCCACGTGCTCTCTATGACCTAGTCACCAGATGGCCGGGGCGGGCAAAGGCGTGGAGCTCGCCACCATGCCGGTCTCTAGACACCCCCACACCTGCAGGCCTCGGCACCCCAATGGTCGCTACCACACTATCCGAGGCTTCCAGATCGCCGCCCATCGAGGGTGCCGGCACGGGGAGATGGACAACTCATTGCCCATGCCCTTCAGTGCTTGCATGATCCGTCATCGCTTGGCTGTCGCCCATCGCCTGAGGCAGCCAAGGCTCCGGTAGTTATTTGCTCCAGTAGTTTCCATATATTCCAAAAAACAATTATCCGTAAATTTTCAACTCATTTGGAGTTGTGCAGAATAGGTGGCATGACGTAGCTTTTCCAGGTCCAGAATTCTAGCTGCCGGTATTCTCCCTCTTTGTGTAAACCTTGCAAATTATGAGAGGAAAGGCATTAGAATTACTCCATAAAGCATTGTTATGCATGATTTTTTTTTATAAATAACAGTAGGAAAACATGTTGCAAAATGGACGTATCAACTCCCCCAAGCTTAGACCTCGCTTGTCCTCAAGCGAAAACCGAAATCGAAAAACAAGTCCACATGCTTAGAGAGAGAGAGAGGTGTCGATAAAAACAAAATAGGACATAGAAGCATCATGCATATTATTATAACAACCACAAACTTTATCACATAAATTTATCACATGACTTCTCATGTACAAGTAACAATTCATCACAATATTGAAGTAGAAGCATAAACTCTATTGAAAACCAACAAACTATTCTCCAAAGATCTCATGAAGTTAAAGTCGCCTAGAAGAAGCCATTTATCATCCGCATTAATGTTGAGATTATAGAGCCATTGGACAAAATCATCGCGGGCAGGACCCTGACACGGTCCATAAACTGTCACAAGTGTCCAAACTTCAGACGTATGAGCGGATCTGAATTCCACCACGATACCAAATGGTTTTGCCACGATGAGCTTGCCAATGAAGAAAGAGGAGTTCCATATGATCACAATACCACCAGAGGCCCCATTAGAAGGAACATACGCGAAATTATCAAAACGCCTGGGACAAAACTTTCGAAGAAAACGATGATCAATATGCATACACTTAGTTTCCTGAAGGCAGATTACGGAGCATCCACTCTCATCAATCTTTTGCTTGACAGCAAGTTGACGCGCCTCGGAGTTGAGTCCCCTAACATTCCAGCAAAAGACCTTCCAAGCTCTACAGATGTTTTGATTCATGGGAAACATGTAGAGAGCAGCAACATAATGTATCACGCAGTGATCCATAGACTAGCAAAGTACATAACCGAGCCATAAAGTTCAGAACAAAGAAAATAAAACAAAGATAAATGGCGATTTTGGAGGTACGCCATAAACCCAGTCTTCTGAGAGGTTCAATGATCATCAGAACTCGTGCTGCTGGTGACAGAAGGATCCGCCGTAAGCTTCTCCTTGGTCATTTTCTCCTGAGCAATCCGAAGACGGGTGCCAATGCGCTGAAGATCATCAATCGAGCAGAGTGGGGGAAGCTGCGGCCCATGCGCAGACGCCTTGGTCTTCCTCTTCTTCGGAGCAGAGGAGTGCTGCCGCAATTCTTCAGGCATAGGGACTTGGCGAAAGCCTCCCTTGAGAGCAGAGAGGCGGGCGCTGCGGCGGACCTCTGAGACCACGAGGGGCGTAGCCGCCTTGCGCCCACGCTTCCTTGGCATTTTGGCAGAAAATTGGAAGGCCTCAGTCACAGGGCAAGAGATATCATCAAAACACAACGCGCGGGCCACCGGCTTCTTAGCAGGGCAAGCCAGGACAGAGCTGCTGTCCGTCTTCAGAGAGATGTCGAGGCCAGACAAGGTGCAGTTGAAGTTCCAGATATTAAGAGGCAACTCAAAAGATGGAAACTCCTGTTGATGAATAGATCTTGGAATATCTGAGACCCACATGAGTGGCATCAAGCGCTCGAAGCTACGCTGCCACTGAAGACCAGGTGGTAATTCAGGTCCATAAAGAGTCAGAACCATACCAACATGAAGGGGAGGTTGATTCACTGCAACATCAACAGCATCATTGTTGATTGAATCCTCAGACAGCTGAAGAACCATGGATTCCTGGGATGGCTCCTCGTCATGCTGGTTGTCTTGTACCTGCTCCAAGATGTCCACAGGGTGCTGCTGGAATCCATGGTGCTGCTCATTGGCTGGTGGTGGCACATCATTCCAGCCCAGCTCAGGAAATTCAGGCAAGACCATCCAGTTGTGATTGTCAACTACCATCTGTCCTGGCAGGGGATGCGGGTTACCATTGGCTGGCATAGGATCTTCATCAGCAGGTAAAACATCCGCAAAGTCCGCAGATAGGATGTAAACTGGTACTGTCCAGGAGATGCGTGCTCCACCGAAATCTGAATATTCTCGATAGACAATATCACGCGGCACTAGGGAGGGAGCAGGAAAAGATACATACGCCAAAGTGCGGCCAAGAACAGGATCCTCTTGATGCCAATAATGGAATCTGCCAAAAGAGCCTATGGCATCAGCGATGTAGGCTGTTCTTCCAGGGGGCAATATAAACGATATGTTCTTGTTCAATGAAATCATTGGGGATCTTGGCCTCATTGAACTTCCGATAAAGGGCAGACAATACACTTGGTCTAATATGCAAGCACAGCCCCTGCTCGAGCAACTTGATTGGTTTTTTACTTCAGTTGCATGGACGCATGACCACCCCAATACCTTGGTCTATCCCCTGGCCAGAACTGCCTCGGATCACGTGCCTTGTGTGGTCTCTATTGCCACGAGCATTCCCAAAGCCAAGGTATTCCGCTTTGAGAATTACTGGATTGATCTCCCCGGTTTCTTTGAGTGTGTCTCCTCGGTGTGGAACAGAGACTTCCGACAGGCTAATATCGCATCCAGAATCTCGGCAAAATTCAAAGCTCTCCGCTATGCACTTAAGCAATGGCATCTTAGTCTGGCTACGGTGAAGGCCCTCATCAATGATTGCAACAAGGTTATACTTTTCTTCGACCAACTTGAGGACTGTCGCACTTTGAGTTGGCCTGAAACGAATTTTCGCCGCATTGTTAAAGCACATCTTGCAGATATCTTACACATGCAGTTCATTTATTGGAAGCAGCGTTGCACCATCAGATCAATTAAAGTTGGTGAGGAGAACTCCAAATTCTTCCATGCCATGGCCACGGAGAGATACCGTAAAAACACCATCTCTTCTCTCAGAAATGCAGAGGGCGAAGTAATCTCTGACCATCAACAACTCGCTGCTATGTTCTGGACTGATTTCAAACAGCGTATGGGCCATGCTAAAGGGATTCGGATGGACTTTGATCTTGCTTCCCTTATTGCCAAGGTTGATGGCCTTGAGGAATTGTCTCGGCCTTTTTCCGAGAAGGAAGTGGAGGAAGTGATCAAGCATATACCCACTGATCGTGCCCCGGGCCCCGATGGGTTTTCTGGTCTGTTCTTGAAGAAATGTTGGCCAATTCTTAAGTAGGATTTCCTATCACTTGTCAGGGATTTCTATGAGGGCACTTGTGATCTAGAATGCTTGAACACTTCCCTCATTACTCTCATTCCTAAGAAGTTGAGCCCTGAGGTGGTGGGGGACTTTCGGCCTATCTCTCTGACCAACACCTGTCTAAAATTCCTGACGAAACTTCTAGCCAACAGACTACAACAGGTAATTCTCAGATGCATCCATAAAAACCAATATGGTTTTCTCCGGTGCCGATCAATTCAGGATTGTTTAGCTTGGTGCTTTGAATACATACACCAATGCAAAGCTTCCAAACGGCCTATTGTTCTCCTCAAACTTGATTTCACGAAGGCTTTTGATACTCTAGAGCATGCTACCATTCTTCAGATGTTGCACTATAAGGGGTTTGACAAGCGTTGGACTGGCTGGGTAAATTCGTTGTTATCTTCAGGCTCTTCTTCGGTGCTCCTTAACGGAGTACCTGGTCAGCATTTCCACTGCAGAACTGGAGTGCGTCAAGGTGATCCTCTGTCCCCACTTCTTTTTGTCATTGCGGTGGATCTACTTCAATCGGTGGTAAATGATATGTGCGCTCGCAACATTCTTCAAATGCCAATACCTACCAGCTCCAATGATTACCCAATTGTCCAATATGCTGATGACACTCTGATCATCCTCCCGGCCGTAGATGATCAGCTCCTTGCCCTTAAACAGATGCTTCATAAGTTCGCTCAATCCACCGGGCTCTGTGTCAACTTCAGCAAGTCATCGTTGATTCCTCTATCTTGTCTGATGAGGAAGGCTCCCGTATTGCGGCACTTCTTGGCTGTGAGGTGGGTACTCTACCATTCACATATCTTGGTCTGCCTATGGGTACTTCTAGGCCAACCGTGGCGGAGTTATCGCCACTTGTGGACCGTCTGGAGAGGAGGCTGTCCGCCTCCTCCTGTTTGCTCAACCAGGGCAGCCGTCTTCAGTTGCTGCAATCGGTCTTAGCCTCCATGCCTATATACTTCTTGTGCTCTCTGTCCCTTCCAAAAGGCATTATTAAGCAGCTGGAAAGGATCATGCGCCAATGCCTCTGGAGAGGCAACTCGGAGACGCCACGTCAATCTCTCGCTGCCTGGGACCTTATATGCCGACCCAAGAAATGCGGTGGACTTGGTATCACCCACCTGGAAACTCAGAACGAGGCTTTGCTCATGAAGCATCTTTACAAATTTTTTAACAAATTGGATATACCTTGGGTTCAGTTGATCTGGGACACTTATTATGTCTCTTCACCACCCCAGGCAACTCGCAACTGTGGCTCTTTCTGGTGGAGGGACATTCTTCAACTATATGATCAATTCTGCTCCCTCGCCGTCCCGTATGTTTCTTCGGGTGACACGGTCTTGTTTTGGACAGATAAATGGCATATTGATAATAGGGTGATTGCCCTCCGAACCAGATTTCCTCATCTATACTCATTTGTGATTAATGAATTTATCACTGTCAAGGATTTCTTCCTTGAATCGACTGAAGCCCAGAACTTTCATTTGCCTCTGTCCATCGAAGCCTATCAGGAGTTACAGCATCTGCAGTCTTTATTGGCTACCATACATCTTGATCCTTCAACAAATGATAACTGGAAATGGCCCTCGAAGTCTGGCACCTTCAACTCCAAGGTATACTATGACTTCATGTTCTCTCATATTGTGGTTGATCCCATATTTAAATGGATCTGGAAATGCTCTTGCACGCTAAAGATCAAAGTTTTCGGTTGGTTACTGTTAATGGATCGCCTCAACACTAGAGATATGATGCAACGAAGGCATTGGCATGTCGATGATGCTCATTGTTCTTTATGCCTCCTACCTCATCTTGAAGACCGGGCACACCTATTCTTTGCCTGCAATTTCAGTCAGCGCGTCTGGAACTACCTTGGTATTTCTTGGACAGCTGAAGGTCACTCATCCACATACTCCATGGCTCTAGCAGCACGTCAAGATTTTGGCCAGCCTTTCTTCACTGAGGTGGTCTTCACTGCCGCTTGAAATATCTGGACTCAGAGGAATGGCAAAGTTTTCAGGAATGAGCAACCTGGTTTCAGATCCTGGAAAAGAAACTTTGTGTATGATATTTCCTTACTTGCTCATAGAATTAAATGTAAATATAGAGATAGGCTTCTCTCTTGGATAGCCTCACTTCAGTAGACTAGCTGTAAGTTCCCCTCTCTCTCTGTATATATTTAGAACCTTTGTAATCTTTACCCTCTCTGGGTTTTTAAGCTAATAAAACACTGTGAGGCTGTTGCCTTGCAGTACATAGTCAAAAAAAAACCAACAAACTAAGTTCTTAGTCAACTTTGCAACTACAATTCATCATATTTTCAGGAAGGGTCATGTATCAGACCCTTTAGGCAAGTCCACGTACTGAACCATCATATAATCTTCTATGATTGCTAAGAGCATCTCCAGCCGTTGGCCTGGGGGTGAAAATGTTTCCAGCCGTGTCCACCCCCAAGTCGTGCCCAGGCCGCGCCCGCCCTAGGCCACGGCCAGCCCGGCCTCGCCGCCGGGCTTACTCCTCCGCACGAGGGTTCGCTGGCCACCTCTGTCCCTGTGCGTACAAGTACTCATGCCCAGCTAGCTAGCTAGCAGAGCTGAGCCAATCGATTCGGCTGTGTGTGCGCTTGCTAGCTAGCTAGCTTGGCT
Source organism: Secale cereale (assembly GCA_902687465.1). Lineage (NCBI taxonomy): Eukaryota > Viridiplantae > Streptophyta > Magnoliopsida > Poales > Poaceae > Secale > Secale cereale. The sequence goes on along the minus strand of LR738715.1, from coordinate 108,597,416 downwards.
TGTTTGAGCATAGGCGGCCAGCCACACCCGCGGCGTCCACGCGAACGTTGACATCCGGTCTGCATCCACGCCCTGCATCTGGTCTGCATCACGTATCCAGCTAGCTTGGCTCCGACCGCTCGCTTCGCTCCTCCATATCGCGCCCTGCATCTTTGGCCCCAGCGTCGGTGCGCCCGCTTCACTGCGGTCGCTCCGTCCTTTACCTGCATCGACGTCGACTCCGCGCAGGTCTGCGCCGCCACGCTCGGCCTCTGCTCCTGTGCCGGCCGGCTCCGCCCGCGCCTCGGCCGTCTTCGCACTAGCCCGACCTCCGCCCGAGCCCCCGCCACCGAGCCACGCCGTCTCGCTCCCTTGCGCCCGCCTCCGGCCCTGCTCCCGAGCCGGCTGCTGCTCCGTGGTCAGTCGGAGGCTCCGCCGACGTGCCCGCCTCATCCCGGGCCGGCTGCACCCCGTGCCGCGTTGCCTCGCACGCGGCCCCGCTCATCCTCGCTCGAGCTTGCCCTGCCGCTGGCTTGCCGGCCGCCTCCCCGGACGGCTACGAGGCGTTGGAGAGGGATTTGGGGCTGGCCTTCGCCTCGAGCACGCTGGATGCTGACCACGCACGCCCGAGCTGGACGCCAGACTCCTTCAGCGCCGCTCCGCCCCGCGCCGATGCGCTCGGCGCTCGAGAGAGAGGGGCAAGGGAGAGGAGAGAGAGGAAAAGAGAGGAGATAGGTTGTGGGAGGCTCGCGGTGGGCCAATGATACGTCCAAAACGTATCTATAATTTCTGCTTGCACCATGCCACTTTTGGGTGATATTGCTATGATATTTATACACTTCCATACACTTTTGATCATATTTGGACTAACCTACTAATCCAGTGGACCCCAGTGCCAGTTTCTGTTTTCGGCTGTTTTTGTATTTCAGGTTTTCACATTACGAGAACTATCAGGAAAAATCCAGAAAAATTATATAAAAAATCAGCATTCCAGAACCTACCTTGCGCCCGAAGTACAGCCGGGGGGGGGGGGGAGGCCACCAGGGCCCCAGGCGCCCTAGCGGCGCCCCCCCTGGGCCGCGCCGGGGGGGCACCTGGGCCCCCCGAGCCCCGTCTGGTGCCCCCCTTTGGCATATATTTAGAGCGTCCTTCGAAACCCTCGGGACGGGAACTCTTTTTCGCGATCTCATCTCTGTTCCGCCGCCGCCGCCGCTTCCAAGATCGGGAGCACCAGGAGAACTCTTCCCGGCACCCTGCCGGAGGGGAGGATCACCATCGGGAGCCTCTCCACCACCATGGACGCCTCCCGGATGAGTTGTGAGTAGTCTCCCTTGGACCATGAGTCCATGACCAGTAGCTATGTGATGTTCTCCTCCCGTTCTTGTGCTTCACTAATTAGTCCTCGTGAGCTGCCCTACATGATCGAGGCACATATGTAATCCTTATGCTGTTGCTATGATGAGTTTGCTGGGATCCGATGGATTATGAGATTATGTTCAGATCGTGATTGAGTAATATATTTGATCTACCTCTTTTATATTTATGTTCATAAGTAATTCTTGCATGTTCTCCGTTGTTATTTATTGCTTTGGCCAAGTAGTAGGTAGTGACTCCAAGAGGGAACGTTATGCTCGATTGTGAGTTCATGCCCCTCGATGACTAGCTTGAGTGACAGAAACATGAGTCTAGGGGATGTGCTGTTGCCACAAGGGGGAAAACAACGGTGCTTGTGCCCGCGGGTGCAAGGATTGTTTACTTTACGCAAAGTTCTTTTAATGCAGTTGTCTGTTGCATTGAGTTTACACTATGGGTGGGACTCGCAACTTAATACCAGCGAGATGTTCTGGATAGATATCTCAAGGTGGATGATTAGTAGTAGATATTGATGGATTTCGGTCTACTTACTTTGGCGTACCGCCCATGCTTTGAACCTCAACCTTTCTTGCAATGTAGTCAGCATTGGTTTGCGTTCGTGGTCCTGTCAATTGCCCAGCTGTAATTCATTTACCTCACATAGCTGTTTTATCGTCTTTTGGGAGAGAGACATCACTAGTGAACATCATGAGACTCCGGTCCATATTACCATCATTGATCACATCCGCTATTTACTTTTCGCTATTACTTACTATTGCAAACATTATCCATCACTACTATCATTTGCGTTTAATCCTTTGTGAACTACAAGGCCGGAGGGATTGACAACCTCTCTGTACTCGTTGGGAGCAAAGTTATTTGTATCTGTGTGCAGGTCCACGTTGATTGCTAATATCTGGCGCCGTTAGCAGTTGACACCTACTTGTTGAACCTAGGAGTCTCTGGGGATTCGATCCTTGGCATCTTTGCTAAGGGAAAAACTTCCACAACACTGCATCTCACACCTTCCACTTGGGGTAACCAACGAGGGGTTAGAGGCCCATCAAGGAGTTTTTCTGGCGCCGTTGCCGGGGACTCCACTCTTCAGGATAGGGGAGTTGCACGCTATCTTTTACCTTTGCTTTTTAGTCTTGTTAGTTTACCTTTCAGTTTTCTCTATGTCTTTTCACTACTTATGCTTATGGACAACCTTGCTATTGGATCATTGCTTGCGGGAAGATGCCCCACACCTGTGGTGGTTGCTCCTCCCCCTACTGAAATTGTGCCCTATAAAATACCAGCTGGTATTATCAATTATGTTTTGGCTAATCGTTATGCAGGAGACAGACATCCCTGTGAACACTTGCTATATCTGTCACAATTATGTTCATTATTTAAGCTTGCAGGTGTATCAAGGGAGTTTGTCATGAGGACATTGTTCGCCGTATCACTTATAGATAGAGCTTCAGATTGGTATAAGCTTCTCGATAACTCACACTTGCTTGATTGGCAAGAGCTTATGTCTCTCTTTTATACTAAGTTTTATCCTCTTCATGATGCTTATGTGGAGAGTAAGAGTACCTTTTTGCATGTGGATCATGGTAACAATGCTTTATGTGATGCTTATATTGTTGAGTTTATTCGTGATGCCACTGAAAATTATTATGAGAAGGGAACATATGCTTATAGATATTTCAATAATATCAAGTTCCCTCTCTTTATGTTGAAGGTTTTGAAGCTACACGTGTTTTGCCTTCCTATGCTTATTGCTTTGTGCTTCAATAAATTATTATATTGCAATATTCCTATGCATAGGAAGCATGTTAGGCTTAAATGTGTTTGGTATTTGCTTCTTGATGCTCTTTTTTTGTTCTTCAACTCTTATTCCTACAAGAGCATCATTAAAGTCTTATGCCTAGCTTAAAGGCATAAAAGAAAGCGCTTTTGGGAGGCAGCCCACATGAATAAATTTTTATATTTTGCTTTTGTTGTGTCTTGATGTTGTTTACTACAGTAGCATCATCATTGTATCTTTGCTTTTCATATTTGTGCCAAGTATAGCCTCTGATTGCTAGAAAGTTCAAAAGTTGTGAGGTGCTGTCCAGGAAACAGATTCTGTCCTTGGATAGAAAAATTCGTATAAAATCACCAGATCATCTTTTTGGTCTGAATTTTTTCGACAGCGTTCTCTATATAATTGTCTTTCGTGCGTCTGTTCTGAGTTTTTTGATTTGAGTTGCAGAAGTACCCCGAACAAATCAATTACTACCTGCTGTTCTGTTTTTCACAGATTCTGTCCTGTTTTGCCTTTCCTTCATTTTGCAAACCAAGAGCTTGCTTTTTCTTTGCAAAAACCTTTTGGCAATCTTGAGAAACAGTAGAACTTCAAGAATATCTTTATTTCCAGCAAGGAACAATTATTTTATTAAGGGTACTAACCTCGCTAATCAGATTATGATGAGTTATGTATGAAGGGAGTTTTCAAGTGTGCGAGGGAAGATGATAAAAAGATTCAGGAGTGTCAAGCGCTCAAGCTTGGGGATGCCCCAGTGCACCCCAAGAAATAATCAAGGAGACTCAAGCGTCTAAGCTTGGGGATGCCCCCGTGCATCCCCTTCTCCATCAACATTATCAGTTCGTCTTTCGTTCCACTATATTTTTATCACTTCATGTGTTATGTGCTATGCTTGGAGCGTCTTGCTCTTAGTTTCCTTTTTAGTTTTTCATAACGAGTCGGAACTCAGCTTTCTTTATGTGGGAGAGAAACACGCTCCACTTCTACCTAGAACATAACATAGAATTTTCATGTCTATCTTTGCTGTGTGTGTTCTTTGTCTTTTAATAGCTACTATCATGTTCAGCTCTTAGTATTCATGCTTATCTTTTCAAAGAGCTTTTTTTAGTTGGTTGCTTGAACTCTCTTTAATTATCATGCTTATCGTATTAAGAGAGTTTGCTTCCGTTGCATTGGTTAATATGTCTATGATAAAGATGCTACGTGCATAATGGCGCTTAGTAGTTCAGGTTTTCTTATGGTTAATCTCAAATAGCTGGGGGATTCCCAATGTGTTATTGGAGTACCAACTTGATTTGTTTGCCTATGATGTGGTATGGTTTAGTAATATCCTCCTTCGAGAATTTATTTTGATTGACTTGGCGTATGCTCGCGCATATTTAAGACTGTAAAGAAAGTCTGTCAAGCCTTGATGATCTTTTATTTCTGAGTAGCGATATAACTTCCATGCCTGATTCAATATTGCTTTGTCGCTCTGCATGATTATGACCGTCATTGCTCTCTTAGTTGGTCGCTCCCAGTCTTTTGCTAACCTCCACCTGTACTAAGCGGACTAACTTTGCAATACATAGCTCATGTGAAAGTAGCTTAAAAACTATTGTGGTAAAGAATATGTTGCCTATGTATCTTATTTCTTATAAGTTGCTTGCTGAGCGGTAACCATGTTTCTGGGGACGCCATCAACTGTCACACTTTTGTTGAATATCATGTGAGTTGCTATGCATGTTCGTCTTGTCTGAAGTAAGGGTGATTTGCCATGGGTTGAATGGTTGAGTATGCATATTGTTAGAGAAGAACATTGGGCCGCCAACCAAAGCCATGTATCATGGTGGAAGTTTTAGCTTGGACATTAATCCTCAATCTCTTATGAGAATATGCTTATGCATTAAAGAGGAGTCCATCATCTATTTTCTATGTTGTCCCGGTATGGATGTCCTCAAGTTGAGATCTATCAAAAACGAGAAATCAAATGCGATTTATCTCCTTGGACCTTTGTACAGGTGGCATAGAGGTACCCCTTTGTGACACTTG
>LR738715.1:108528763-108592248 GCA_902687465.1 Secale cereale | reverse complement strand
CCTGGGCCGCGCCGGGGGGGCGCCTGGGCCCCCCGAGCCCCGTCTGGTGCCCCCCTTTGGCATATATTTAGAGCGTCCTTCGAAACCCTCGGGACGGGAACTCTTTTTCGTGATCTCATCTCTGTTCCGCCGCCGCCGCCGCTTCCAAGATCGGGAGCACCAGGAGAACTCTTCCCGGCACCCTGCCGGAGGGGAGGATCACCATCGGGAGCCTCTCCACCACCATGGACGCCTCCCGGATGAGTTGTGAGTAGTCTCCCTTGGACCATGAGTCCATGACCAGTAGCTATGTGATGTTCTCCTCCCGTTCTTGTGCTTCACTAATTAGTCCTCGTGAGCTGCCCTACATGATCGAGGCACATATGTAATCCTTATGCTGTTGCTATGATGAGTTTGCTGGGATCCGATGGATTATGAGATTATGTTCAGATCGTGGTTGAGTAATATATTTGATCTACCTCTTTTATATTTATGTTCATAAGTAATTCTTGCATGTTCTCCGTTGTTATTTATTGCTTTGGCCAAGTAGTAGGTAGTGACTCCAAGAGGGAACGTTTTTCTCGATTGTGGGTTCATGGCCCTCGATGACTAGCTTGAGTGACAGAAACATGAGTCCAGGGGATGTGCTGTTGCCACAAGGGGGGAAAACAACGGTGCTTGTGCCCGCGGTTGCAAGGATTGTTTACTTTACGCAAAGTTCTTTTAATGCAGTTGTCTGTTGCATTGAGTTTACACTATGGGTGGGACTCGCAACTTAATACCAGCGAGATGTTCTGGATAGATATCTCAAGGTGGATGATTAGTAGTAGATATTGATGGATTTCGGTCTACTTACTTTGGCGTACCGCCCATGCTTTGAACCTCAACCTTTCTTGCAATGTAGTCAGCATTGGTTTGCGTTCATGGTCCTGTCAATTGCCCAGCTGTAATTCGTTTACCTCACATAGCTGTTTTATCGTCTTTTGGGAGAGAGACATCACTAGTGAACATCATGAGACTCCGGTCCATATTACCATCATTGATCACATCCGCTATTTACTTTTCGCTATTACTTACTATTGCAAACATTATCCATCACTACTATCATTTGCGTTTAATCCTTTGTGAACTACAAGGCCGAAGGGATTGACAACCTCTCTGTACTCGTTGGGAGCAAAGTTATTTGTATCTGTGTGCAGGTCCACGTTGATTGCTAATATCTGGCGCCGTTAGCAGTTGACACCTACTTGTTGAACCTAGGAGTCTCTGGGGATTCGATCCTTGGCATCTTTGCTAAGGGAAAAACTTCCACAACACTGCATCTCACACCTTCCACTTGGGGTAACCAACGAGGGGTTAGAGGCCCATCAGCCAACCGCAAGAAAAAGGCATTGTCGGCACGCCGAGCTGCTCCCTAGGGGGCTGGGTTTGGGGTGGGACTGCCGGTGTTAATGTTCTCTAAATCCGGCGAAAAGTGAGGCTTCGGAGGCACGAGTGGATGGATATTTTTGTGTCGGCGCCCAAAAAGTGGCCGTGGGGGCATCTTGGGGGGCCGGCTGGAGATGCTCTAACACTCACCTCATACACATGAGCAAAAAGTTTCAAACGGACACATAGAAAGATAGGGGCTTATAGTTTCGCCTCCCAACATACTCACCTCAGGGGTGATGTCAACAATAATAATTCATGCTCACTCATATCCAACTGGACATATGTGCTTAGATCTTTCCTCACCGCATGATGCTTGCAAAAGGTAAAAAATAAAAAGGAAGAGGGAATAATACTTTGACTCTTATATGAAAGTAAATACATAAAAGTAAAAGATAGGCCCTTCGCATAGGGAAGCAGAGGTTGCCATGCGTTTTTTGTTTGTATGCTCAATCTCTTAGTGCAAAAGAACGTCACGTTATATTGCCCCTTATGATAGCAACCTTTATTATGTAGTCTGTCGCTTTTATTACTTTGCCATCACAAGTTCGTACAACGCTCAATTTTCTCTTACACTAAATGATCCAACACATTTAGAAGAAATTTTTATTGCCTTATTGCACCGATGAAAACTTACTTGAAGGATCTTACTCAATCCATAGGTAGGTATGGTGGACTCTCGAAATAAGATTTTGGGTTTAAGAATTTTTGGATGCACAAGTAGTATCTCTACTTAGTGCGGAATTTTGGCTAGCAAAGATATTGGGCAAGCACCACATGTTAGAGGATCTATGACAATGTAACTTCTATGTGAATATGAACAATCATAAATCATTACATTGTCTTCCTTGTCCAACGTCAACAATTTTGGCATATAATATTTTGATGGGAGCTCACAATCATAAAAGATGTTCAGGATAGTGTATTTGCAAGTGAATATTCTCTTCCATTATTAATTCTTTCATGAATTGCATCATTGAAGAATGCTATGTTTGTCAATCTTCAATAAATTTCACCACTTATACTTTTCCTTATGTGGTGTCATTACTTACGATAAGTTTAGCATATGATCTATTTCATTATTTCTTTTATTTTGATTGAAATAGAGAAGTAAAGAAATAAAAATTCAAACTAAACTTTATTATATATATCTCGCACACGATTACACAGATAGATGGATAGATAGATCACTAAGCAAACACTCTAAGAAAGATCGAACTAAACTTTTATTCAACTAATTCAAAAGATGACTAAGGATTGAACTAAGATAAATAAAGGCAAAGAAGGTGGCGATGATACGATACCGGGTCACCTTCCCCAAGCTTGGCTCAAGCCAAGGGAGTGCCCATACAATGAACTCAAGTCTCCTTTGGTGGTGAAGAAGGTGTTGGTGGTGGTGATGAGGTAGTAGCTAGCTTATCCTCCGGTTTCCAAGGTAGTGGCTCACCGTCATAAGAAGCCAAACTCATACCTTTAAACCTTGCCTCATATTCAAAGACTTGGTTTTGGAGGTCATAGATTTGGCTTTGTTGAAAGTTGATTCGCTCTGTGAGGGTGAAGACGACATCCTTCATGGACTTGCCATCCACCTTGTGATCATGGGTGAAATCCGTAATCATGCGGTGATTGGCATCGAGTCCTCGCTCAACCATCCCCTTGCACTTGAAAACCTCTTGCTCCATGGCTTCAAGCCTAGCCTCCATGGTTCCCTTCCCCTTGGGACCTTGAACATCCCGGATGTGGAGCACCCCCTCATGCATCTCGATGGTTTGAGGGTGCTTCATCACCTCCGAAAAGTAGGGGTTGATTACCCTCTTGAAGAACTTGTCCTCGGAGGAGCTCGGAGCGGCCATGGCGATCTAGATATGTCAGGAAACAGCAAGAAAGAAGAAAAGAAGATTTCTATGTGATACGATGGTCAATACGTTTGGAAGGTATATATAGATTTTTAATCTTGGAAAACAAGCAAAACGAGGGGAAAACAAAGTTGGGAAGGTGCCTGAGGTGGGCACAACCCACCTGGGCGCGCCAGGCAAGGCAGGCGCACCCTGGTGTCTTGTGCCCTCCTCGATTTCCTTCCCGGTTATTTCTTATTTTCCTAATTTTTTGTAATATTCCAAAACTGATAGAATATATTTTTGCGGATTTTTCGGAGTCCGTTTACTTATTGTATCACGCACCTCCTCTTTTTTCATGATTCTGGAGTGTTTCGGAAGGTTTCCTTTATGTGTTCCTCTGGTGTCATGGTTTGGATAATATTGCTTTCAACATTAATAGGTGTGCCTGAGATATAGTGTTTAATTATTTGCCCATTAACCACCTTCGGATTAGTTCCTTCAACATTATTTATTTTGATAGCTCTAGAGCGATAGACCTCTTCGATATATATATATATATATATATATATATATATATATATATATAACTAAAAGTATCAAATCGCTTAATTTTTTCCTATATACATCTAATCATCTAGTGAAAGAAAATGTCAAAATTCATCTAACTAACATTTCTATATCTAAAATTCATCTAACATTTCTATAACTAAAACTATAAAAAACTAAAACTAAGAAAATAAGAAAATAAGAAACTATGTCTGTGTGTGTGTGCGCGCGCGCGTGTGTGTGTTCGATCATATGCATGTTTGTGTGTGTGTGCGGGCTTGATCTAGCTATGGGAGGGCGGCCATGGTGGCAGGGGCTCATAGCGGGGCGTCGGGGGCGGCGACAACGACGGCGCGCGAGCTCGAGGGAGGGGCAGCGTGCGACGGGGGCCGCGACGGGGACGGCAACGGCGCGGGACGGAGGCGACGTACGGGGCGGCTGCGTCGCCGAAGCAGAGGGAGGAGGGGAAGTGGGAGAAGAAAACTGCAAATTTTCGTAAGTACTGCTTATATAGGATGGGCCTTTAGTACCGGTTGGAGCCACCAACCGGTACTAAAGGTCAAATTTGGCCAGGCCAAGCGGCGGGAAGCGACCCCCTTTAGTACCGGGTCGTGGCTGCAACCAATACTACGACCCGGTACTAAAGGGTGTGCGCTGCCACCACGAGGTGCCAAAGTTTAGTCCCACCTCGCCGAGCGAAGGGCAGCCGCACTGGTTCATAAACCCAGCCGCGACTGCTTCTTCGAGCTTCTCTCTAAAACAAGCTTCTTGGCCTACCTCTTCTATGCTGCCCTGTTGGGCCTACTGGGCCTCCGGGCCTGCATCCTGGCCCAACTACAGGTTGGGTTTCGAGTCGTATGCAGGCCGCTGTGGCCCAGTAGGCGGGCTTTTTTTATTTAGTTTTTTTCTTTTTTCTTTTCTTTTCTTTATTTATTTTTGAGTTGTTTTTTTGCTGTATTTATAGTTTCTTTGTGAATATTTTTGCTTTAGGTACAAAATACTACAAACATTCTGTTAGTGCCAGTAGTTTTCAAATTTGAATAGTTTAAATTTGAATTATTTGAAATTTGTGTGAATCACTAGTATGTGAATAACTTTACTTTAAAAATAGATTTTTCAGTGATTCTTTTTTCTTATGTTTAATATTAGTGTGTTTTATCATCATATTAAATTAGGTAATACTTAGGTTATTTAAAAAGATGAAATGCCTTTGTAACAGATGAGTTTTCGTCTGAAACCCTGATACTTCGAAAGAGATTGTCCATTTTGTACACGAAGTGCATCCTGTTTTTGCCGTAACCCTCTCAACTTTTTAGCACATGCTATGTGGGTGAAATGATGATACGATGCCAACTTTCAACCTTTTTAAGAGTTCATTTGTAGTGCTTTTCAATTTCAGGGTCATTTAGCTAAAAAACAGTAAATGCATGAAAAATAGCAAATGAAGTCAGAAAGGGTTGATAGTTGATGACATGGCTTTGAATGGTGCATACTGAACGCACAAAAAGTCGGGAGTTGTAATAAGTTTAAAAAAAATGAAATGCCTTTGTAACAGATGAGTTTTCGTCCGAAACCCTGATACTTCGAAAGAGATTGTCCATTTTGTACACGAAGTGCATCCAGTTTTTGCCGTAACCCTCTCTACTTTTTTGCACATGCTATGTGGGTCAAATGATGATAACATGCCAACTTTCAACCTTTTCAGAGTTCATTTGTAGTGCTTTTTAATTTCAGGGTCATTTAGCTCAAAAAAATCACTAAATGCATGAAAAATAACAATGAAGTCAGAAAGGGTTGAAAGTTGATGACATGGCTTTGAATGGTGCATACTGAACGCACAAAAAGTCTGGAGTTGTAATAAGTTTAAGAAAATGAAATGCCTTTGTAACAGATGAGCTTTCGTTCGAAACCCTGATACTTCGAAAGAGATTGTCCATTTTGTACACGAAGTGCATCCAGTTTTTGTCGTAACCCTCTCTACTTTTTTGCACATGCTATGTGGGTGAAATGATGATACCATGCCAAATTTCAACCTTTTCAGAGTTCATTTGTAGTGCTTTTCAATTTCAGGGTCATTTAGCTCTTAAAAAAATCAGTAAATGAGCTGAAAAATAGCAAATGAAGTCAGAAAGGTACACGTTTGTCCGAAGCACAAAAGTACATGTTTCAAATGCCAAAACACATAAGCACCCTAACTATTACAAAGATTCCCTACGGTTTGTCCAAAGTGGGACTTTCCAGATATACAAGTCCGGAAACTCACTAGAGAAGAAAGTGATGACAGTGAAGCCGATCACATCCCAGAGTGGGATCTTTGGGTGTGAAACTTTTTCTTTGTCTGTGTCCCTTTGCACCGTAACCATGGACAATCTTCATCATTTAGCTGGATGCCCGGGTCAATATTCACTATGAATGGAGCAATTTAATCAAACTTTTCATAATCTTCTGACATGTCTGTCTTGTCATCAACTCCCACGATGTTTCTTTTCCGTGAAAGAACTATGTGGCGTTTTGGATCATCATATGATGTATTCGCTTCCTTATCTTTTCTTTTTCTCAGCTTGGTAGACATGTCCTTCACATAGAAAACCTGCGCCACTTGATTGGCTAGGACGGATGGTTCGTCTGCGTACGCAAGATTGTTGAGATCCACTGTTGTCATTCTGTACTGCCGTTCTTTCGTTACCCCGCCTCGTGTCATATGGACCCATTTGCACCGAAACAAAGGGACCTTCAAACCACGTCCATAGTCAAGTTCCCGTATGTCCTCTATGTAACCATAATATGTGTCCTTTCCTCTCTTGGTTGCTACATCAAAGCGGACACCACTGTTTCGGTTGGTGCTCTTCTTATCTTGGGCGATCGTGTAAAAATGTATTCTCATTTATCTCGTACCCTTTGAGGGAGACCTGGACTAAGGGGTCCTCGGGCGTCCGGCCTATTACCAATGGGCCGGACTGGTGGGCTATGAAGACATGAAGGCCGAAGACTGCACCCGTGTCGGGATTGGACTCTCCTTGGCGTGGAAGGCAAACTTGGCGACCAATTATGAAGATTCCTTCTTATGTAACCGACCTTATGTAACCCTAGATTCCCCCGGTGCCTATATAAACCGGAGGGAGTAGTCCGGATGAGATATACACATTACCATAGTCATACAGGCTAGGCTTCTAGGGTTTAGCCATTACGATCTCGTGGTAGATCAACTCTTGTAATACTCATACTCATCAAGATCAATCAAGCAGGAAGTAGGGTATTACCTCCATAGAGAGGGCCCGAACCTGGGTAAACATTGTGTCCCCAGTCTCCTGTTACCATCGACCTTAGACGCACAGTTCGGGACCCCCTACCCTAGATCCGCCAGTTTTGACACCGTGCTTTCATCGAGAGTTCCACTGTGCCGTTGACGAAAGGTTCGATGGCCCCTCCAATCGTTGATAGTGACGCTGTCCAGGGAGAAACCTTCCTCCCCGAAAAAATCTTCGTATTCGGCGGCTTCGTACTACGGGCCAACTCACTTGGCCATCTGGAGCAGATCGACAGCTACGCCCCTGGCCATCAAGTCAGATTCGGGAGCTTGAACTACGTCGCGGACATCCATGGAGACTTGATCTTCAACGGATTTGAGACTGCGGCGATCGCTCCCCCTCGCTCCGATGAACATGAATTAAATCTGTCATCGGACCACATCCAGGAGATGGATCCTGTTGCTTCAACGACCTTAAATCCGGTGCAGATTGTGCCATCCGAGGCCACAGAATCAGTGACATGGGAGCCGCACACAGACTCGACATCTTACGATATTTGCGTCAACGGAACTCCGGACTCGTCTCCGGTTATAAGTTCTGAACAGTATACGCCTGTGGACACCGAGCTGGATCGGTTATTGATTTTCGAATTCGACGCCGCAGACATCTTCCAACACTCGCCCCTAGGCGACGTACTAAACTCGTTAAAAGTTGTCCTTGGCACATGACTCACAGCCGAACTATGTCCGGTTTAAACTAGGGGCTGACGATGGAGAATTTTTCTTCCCACCCACTTCATAGCCACTGTCGAGGACTTAACCGACACGCTTGATTACGGCTCCGACGACATCGACGACATGGACGACGATGACGATGAGGAGCAGGGTCAAAACCCATCGTTTACTGGGCGGTGGACGGGCACTTCCTCATACGATGTGTACATGGTTGATACACCTAAAAAAGCTGATGACGATGACAAAAAAGATCCAGTTGAGAATAAACTTCCTGAGACACAATCCAAGCGCCGGCGGCCTAAACGCCGTTCTAAGTCACGTCGCTCAAAAGACAACAATACTGGCACCGAAGAAAATAGTACTCCGGACGACGCCGAAAACAAGGAAGACCCCGTCGGAACAACATTTGAATAGGAGGAACAAAACAACGGGCAAGTCAGCTCTGATAAATAGGCTATGTCTAACGACCCGGATGACGATAGTTACCGCGATCCTCCAAGGAGGAGGAGAGCCTCGATAGCAAGGATTTCATCATGCCGGAGTTACCCCTAGAGTAGGAGCGCTTCAAGCGCCGGCTAATAGCCACTTCAAGAAGCCTGAAGAAAAAGAAGCAGCAACTTCAAGCTGATCAAGACCTACTCATTGACAGATGGACCGACGTCCTGGCAGCCGAAGAATACGGCCCCAAGCGTCCAACCAAGAGCTACCCGAAACACAGACTGCTACCTCAGTTCGATGAGGAGGCGCCGGAGCCCATACCACCCTTGTGCAATGCGGACCGACCGTCTCGTGGTCGAGATAAAACGGCAGCTCGCGCCGAACACAAGCTCGCCCCGCCACCTCATAGAAACAGAGACAAAACAGCTCGGGATTATACATACGACCTTCGGCAAGATCTGGACAGTAGAGCAAGACACATCGGATCAATCTACGGATCGCGGGGACACCTTTCAGCTCGCGATGACGATCACCTATTCGGACGTGACAAACCTAGTCAGGCCCGAGCCGATAACCACAGGCGGACTTTATCGGAGGTGCGCTGCGACACGGCCCGATATAGAGGCGTCGCACACCCTCTCTGCTTCACAGATGAAGTACTAGATCATGAATTTCCCGAAGGGTTCAAGCCCGTCAATACTGAATCATGCGAGGGAACAACCGATCCCGCGGTATGGATTGAGGATTTTATTCTCCACATCCATATGGCCCGAGGAGACGATCTCCATGCCTACCTCCCACTAAAAATGAAAGGGCCGGCTAGACACTGGTTAAACAGCCTGCCTGGAAATTCCATCGGCAGCTGGGAAGACTTGGAATAAGCTTTTCTTGACAATTTCCAAGGCACTTATGTCCGACCACCAGACGCCGATGACTTAAGTCATATAGTTCAACAACCTGGAGAATAAGCCAGAATTTTTTTGACTAGGTTCCTAACCAAAAAGAACCAGATCGTTGACTGTCCGGATGCCGAAGCCCTAGCGGCCTTCAAACACAGCATGCGTGACGAATGGCTCGCCCGCCACCTTGGCCAAGAAAAGCCGAAATACATGGCAGCCCTCACGGCACTCATGACCCGCTTTTGCGCGGGTGAGGACAGCTGGCTGGCTCGTAGCAAGAACACCGCCAGCGACGAAGGCCCCTCCGAGGCCAAAAACAGCACCGGCAAGCTCCGGCGCAATAGACACAAATGCCGCAGCAATGGCAATAACACCGAAGACACTACGGTTAACGCCGGATTCAGTGGCTCCAAGTCCGGCCAGCGGAAGAAGCCCTACAAAAGAAACAGCGAGGGACTATCCAGCCTGGACCGCATACTCGACTGTCCCTACCAGATACATGGCACCCCAGACAAACAAGCCAATCATAGCAACCGAGATTGTTGGGTTTTCAAACAGGCTGGCAAGATAAATGCCGAGAACAAAGAAAAACGAGCACAAAGTGAGGACGGTGACGAGGAGCCCCGGCAGCTGAACACGGGGGAGGGGGGGCAGAAGAAATTCCCCCCTCAAGTCAAAACGGTGAACATGATATATGCTACACACATCCCCAAAAGGGAGCGCAAGCGCGCACTCAGGGACGTCTACACGGTAGAGCCAGTAGCCGCGAAATTTAACCCGTGGTCGTCATTCCCGATCACCTTCGATCACCGAGATCATCCAACTAGTATCCGCCATGGCGGTTCGGCCGCACTGGTTCTCGACCCAATCATCGATGGATTTCACCTAACACGAGTCCTAATGGACGAAGGCAGCATCCTCAACCTGCTCTATCAGGATACAATACGGAAGATGGGTATTAATCCCTCACGAATCAAACCCACAAAGACTACCTTTAAAGGAGTCATACCAGGCGTAGAGGCCCGTTGTATGGGCTGAATCACGCTAGAAGTAGTCTTCGGTTCCCCGGACAACTTCCGAAGCGAAGAGTTACTCTTCGATATTGTCCCCTTCCGCAGCGGCTACCACACACTGCTCGGACGAACCATGTTTGCAAGATTCAACGTGGTACCAGACTATGCTTATATCAAGCTCAAGATGCCCGGTCCACGCGGCGTCATAACAGTCAATGGAAACACGGAACGCTCCCTCCGCATAGATGAGCACATAGCTGCACTGGCAGCGGAGGTACAGAGGGGCCTTCTGAAGCAGAACCATAACCTGGCTACCGAGCCCCTGGACATCATTAAGAGGGTCCGGTCTACACTGCAACAGGATAGCTCGGCTCATCAAGAGATCGATTAGCAGTTCGGCCTCCGTCCCTGCCCCGATGAGGTGGTGGCATTCGTACCACGCGTACATAATTACGCACTCAAAATTCCATGGGCGCTGACGGAGGCACAACTAGCTTGTGATCCACAGTTCGGCTAGACCGATCCCGGACTCACATACACCTTCACTACTTCCTCTTCCCTTTGCAGGTTTTACACAGGCCTCCTTCATAGGCCTGATTGCTGGTCCTATCCAAGGATAAGTACACCAGAACGGCACGAAGCACAAGCGTACAGGAGAAGCTCTAGAGGCCAATTTAACAATTTCTCTACCTGTTTTCAGGACTCACACGCAGCTTGCCTTTGGTGACGGCATGTTAAATAGCCGTCTGTCTATCACACTATTTGTATCTATGTGCTTTAACGCATCGATCCAATTACAATGGAAATTGTTCATGGCCCAGGTTTAAGGGCCACAGATACTACCTCTGCTCTTTTTCTGTTCTCCTTTGCCATTAATTACTTACATTCTAGCACCCGTACACGTTGGTACTTTTCACATTTGCCAAGGGCTCCTCACTGCCCCATAATACGGCAGCAAAGTCCGAACACTTCTTATAGATAAGTTCAGCACCCCGAATTTAGCATTATATGCATTGGCTCCGAATCATGTCTTTGGTCAATAGTTGGGTTGCCCGGTTCCTGTGCTTGCTACCCTACGTTCCGCTACATCGGCTAGGGTAGTAAAGGGAGAACTACTGTGATTGTGCCCTGGTTTACCCAGATGAGCACCTTAGTAGAGAAAGCCGAAAACTGACTGTCATGATGCGGCAAGAGCCAGTCAGCTGTTTGAGAGGTTGAAAATCGCTGGAGATTTTTTCCGCATTACACGAAGGATCGGTACTTCCCGATCAGACGCTGACAACACCCTGGTTCATACACCAGGGGCTGCGCCCATGTTTTATTATAAAATTCCTATGGCTAAGTGAGGGCGTTTAAGCCGCATAGTCTGATTGCCTGGTTCGTTGCGCTAAACAACTCCTTCAAGGACCATATAATTGGATAAAGATTGTTTAGATCCCATCCCGAACACCTCCGTACTAACTACGTGAGGGCAGAAGCCGACAACTGGCCATCCCTCAGATTCCATACAACACGGCCGCACAGGAGGAAACAATCAAAACATAACAAACATTATAATACAAACTGGCTTTGTTTTTCATACAAGGCAAGGACAAAAAACGAATGTATTCATTCGAACATAATGTCCTGCCCACACTGCACTGCTGCAAGTCGAGACCCTTCTAGAACATCCGCAAAATATTTCTCGGGTGTGCGGTGCTCCTTGCCCTCTGGCGCCCCCCTGGCCACCTCGACGGCGTGCATCTTCGCCCAACACATCTTGCAATGGGCGAAGGCCATGCGAGCACCTTCAATGCAGATGGATCACTTGACGATGTCTAGCCGCGGACAGGCTTCCACCACCCGCTTCACGAGGCCAAAATAACTCCTGGGTATAGCTTCGGCTGGCCACAACCGGATTATTAAATCCTTCATGGCCAGTTCGGCCACCCTGTGCAGCTCGACAAACTGCTTTAGTTGATCGACAAAGGGCACCGGATGTTCGGGCACAACATACTGCGACCAGAACAGCTTCTCCGTGGAATTCCCTTCTCTGGCTCGGAAGAACTCCGTAGCATCGGACACGCTGCGAGGCAGATCCGCAAAGGTCCCTGGGAAACTCCGAATCCGGGTTAGTAAAAGGTACTTCCTCTCCGCATACTTGCTTTGCATGTTAAAAGCCTTACCCGCCGCAATCTTCTTGGCCTCCTGGATCTCCTGGAGAGCTTCTCGGGCTTCATTCCGTGCGATCTCCGCACTCTGGCGAGCCTTGGCAAGTTCGGTCTCTTGAGCCGACGCCTCGCGCTCCAAGGCTTCGTACTTCTTCACCGCGTCCTGGAGCTCCTGCTGGACCTCGCTAACCCGGGCCTTGAGCTTCTTACGAGCAGCTTGCTGCTGGACAACCTTCCCCTCGGCTTCGGCCAGGGCATTTTTTAGGACCTCGACCTCGGTTGCCGCCCCTGCACATATTATGACAATCCGGTCAACACTAACCGCTTATTCTTTGCGAGTACACGACAAGTTGTCACTCACCTCGCTTCTCCTGGAGCTGAATCTTCACCTCGCTGAGCTCGTTCTCGGCCCGCTCCAACCTCTGCTTCAGTTCAGAGACTTCCACAACATGTGAGATCGCAGCCAACAGCGACGCCTGCTCATTCATACATATCAAGTTAGTCTCCTGCAAAGGGTTGATCCTCTGTCCGGCCTCTCTTTCCGAACACCGGACAATGTCTCAGGGGCTACTATCAACACGGGGCATTCTCTTTTTTACGAGACTTACCTCAAAACGTGTCAACAGATTGTTGCAGGCCTCGTTCAGTCCGCTCTTAACAGACTGAACCTTCTCGATTACCGTACCCATAAGGACATGGTGCTCGTCCATAATGGAGGCACTTTGTAGCGCCTCCACCAGTTTATCCGGTGCCCCTGGTTGGACAGGGGTCATCGGTGGAATTGGCGCACCCCCTATGAAGGAAGGGGCACGCCGGATTCTGGGGCCGCATCGGTCCCCGGAATCGTATTTGGCCGAGGGCCAGACTGAATACGTCCCTCCTCGCTAGTCTCCATGGGGATCGGCTCCCCCATGTGTCCGGCAGCGGAGGTTTTGCCTCGCGACGCCTCCTGGACAGGATCCCGGGTCCCTCCGTGGTTCGGAGCGGTCCTCCAGGACAAAACTTCAGTGTCGTCCTTGGCCTCGGGGGAGTAAGCGGGCGGCAGCGACACGCTGGCCATTCCCGCCGGATCCAACGAACCTCCAGATGAGGATCGCTGGATGCTGTCACAAGCAGGACTGCAATAGCACAATTAACCATGTCAAAACAACAAAAGGAGAGGCCGGTTACACTTGCATATGTAAGTCATAGTACTTACGATGCAGCCCGAGGCTTAGTGCGGAGGCGTCGGTCCGGACTGCTGTCAACGTCCCACGCGGTGTTGACCGCAAGGGCGCCCTTCCCCTTCTTGGGCGTTCCCGCCTCCAGAGTTGTGGAGGCCCCCCTTTTCTTCTTCCCCTCCTCAGGAGGAGGGTTCTTCTCCTCCTCTGCATCCTCCTCTTCCTCGTTATCGTCCTCAGGGACGGAGGAATGGGCGTCTTCGTCTTCGGACGTCACGTCCGAAGCACCCTTACAACGGGGGCCGCTTCTGGTCCCCTTGGCCTTCTTCGTGGCCTTGTTTTCCGGCACCTTATATGGTGCCGGCACCAGCATCTTCGCCAAACACGGGATGACCGGTTCTTCAGGCAGTGGAGTCGGACACTGGATCCGCTTCGCCATCTTCGT
The DNA here is from genome assembly GCA_902687465.1 of Secale cereale. NCBI lineage: Eukaryota > Viridiplantae > Streptophyta > Magnoliopsida > Poales > Poaceae > Secale > Secale cereale. The sequence continues at coordinate 108,578,370 of LR738715.1, read as the reverse complement.
CCAATCCTGAAAAAGCAAATGATAAAGGCTCAAACATCATCCTCGAAATAAATGAATAGGGGATACGTTAAAATAACATACCTTGCTGGCGGGATGTTTAATGTCGTACCCACGATCCGAATTCGTGGCCGGCGGTTTCTCGTCGCCCTTGAAGAGCAACCTCCAGGCACCCTCGTGAGTGGTTTCAAAGAGCCTCACCAGGGTTTGGTGCTTCTTCGGATTAAACTCCCACAGAGGACGACTTCTAAGCTGGCTCGGGAGGATCCGGCAAACCAGCATCACCTGGACTACATCGACGAGCTTGACGTTCTTGGCTATCATGCTTTGAACGTGCGTCTGCAGCGCAATCAGCTCATCGGGCGAACACCAGTTCAGACTCTTCTCGACCCAGGAGGTGAGTCGCATGGGAGCGCCAGAGTAGAATTCGGCAACTGTGGCCCAGGTGGTCACGCGGGGTTCCGTGATGTAGAACCACTGTTTCTGCCACTCCTTTGCTGTCTCGACAAAAGTGCCTTTCGGCCAGGAGACGTTGGACAGCTTGCTCACCATGGCTCCTCCACACTCCGCGTGCTGGCGATCCACCACCTTCGGCTTCACATTGAAGACTTTGAGCCACAGCCCGAAGTGGGGTTGGATGCGGAGGAAGGCCTCACGCACGACGATATACGCCGAAATGTTGAGGAAGGAATTCGTGGACAGATCATGGAAATCTATCCCGTAATAATACATCAGCCCACGGACAAAGGGGTGGAGTGGAAACCCTAGTCCGTGGAAGAAATGAGGGATGAATACCACCCTCTCGTTGGGCTCCAGTGTAGGGACAATTTGTCCCACGGCTGGCAGACGGTGGGCGATTTCCTTCGCCAAGTATCCGGCCGCCCGAAGCTCAGCGATATCCTCCTCCTTGACAGAGGAGACCATCCACTTGCCCTGACCTCCGGATCCGGACATGATTGAATGCTGGCTCGAGTGGAAAGGAGATGAGAACTTGGGCGCTGGAGCTCGAGATTGGAAAGACGAAGATAGAGAGAAGGCGTGGGCGAGGAAGAGGGAATCCTTATCCCCTTATAAAGGTAGTAAATATTAAACGCCCCCACTCGCCTCAGAATTCGCCTATTCCCAAGGCCTGTGTAAATGGCACGGTTGGGTTACCCATGCCCGCATTGATGAGAATCCCACAATAAGGGGACATGATCTCTGCTTCGACAAGACGTGCCAATGGCAACTGCTTCTCGGGACGGGGAGCGTCGGGCACAAAGCGATCCAGAATTATGACTGGTTGGATGTGACGTCATGCTACAAAAATTTGTCAGCGGATTGGGCTCATATAAAATTATATTCTCTCTGTGGTTGTGTATGGTGTGTACGACAAGTCTGGGTACCATCGTTGCGTCCGAAGACTATCTAGGAGTTCGGGAAAAAGGGAAGCCGCCTTGCAATGCTGAAGACAATCTGCGCGCCGGACTCCTCATCATTGAAGCCAGGTTCAGGGGCTACTGAGGGAGTCCTGGACTAAGGGGTCCTCGGGCATCCGGCCTATTACCAATGGGCCAGACTGGTGGGCTATGAAGACATGAAGGTTGAAGACTGCACCCGTGTGCAGATTGGACTCTCCTTGGCGTGGAAGGCAAGCTTGGCGACCAATTATGAAGATTCCTTCTTATGTAACCGACCTTATGTAAGCCTAGATTCCCCCGGTGCATATATGAACCGGAGGGAGTAGTCCGGATGAGATATACACATTACCATAGTCATACAGGCTAGGCTTCTAGGGTTTAGCCATTACTATCTCGTGGTAGATCAACTCTTGTAATACTAATATTCATCAAGATCAATCAAGCAAGAAGTAGGGTATTACCTCCATAGAGAGGGCCCGAACCTGGCTAAACATCATGTCCCCAGTCTCATGTTACCATCGACCTTAGACACACAGTTCGGGACCCCCTACCCGAGATCCACCGGTTTTGACACTGACACCCTTTGAAAGTCATTATATTCGAAGATGGTAACTAGGACAACAAGTACATGTCATCTTCAATAGCGGCGTCATGCATGGCACGTGTCTGCAACCAACCTGCGAAAGTCCCTGTTTGTTCACGTGTAATCCAGTCGTCAGACTGCTCCGGGTGTTTGGAGCATAGAATATTCTTGTGTTCCTCCATATACGGAGCCACCAAGGCAGATTTTTGTAGAACTGTGTAGTGTGCTTGAGTGAGAGAATGCCCATCCATACATATAATTTGTTTCGGTCCTAGTGTGCCATTTCCACCTAGTCTGCCCTTATGCCGCGATTCAGGAACACCAATCGACTTAAGGTAAGGAATAAAGTCAATACAAAACTCAATGGCCTCCTCATTTTCATGGCCCTTGGAGATGCTTCCTTCTGGCCTAGCACGGTTATGAACATATTTCTTTAAGACTCCCATGAACCTCTCAAAGGGGAACATATTGTGTAGAAATACAGGACCCAGAACGCTAATATCTTCGCATAGGTGTACTAGGACGTGCGTCATGATGTTGAAGAAGGATGGTGGGAACACCAACTCGAAACTGACAAGACATTGCACCAAATCATTCTCTAACCTTGGTATGATTTCTGGATCGATTACCTTCTTAGAGATTGCATTGAGGAATGCACATAGCTTCACAATGGCTAATCGAGCGTTTTACGGTAGAAGCCCCCTCAATGCAACCGGAAGCAGTTGCGTCATAATCACGTGGCAGTCATGAGACTTTAGGTTCTAGAACTTTTTCTCTGCCATATTTATTATTCTCTTTATATTCGACGAGAAGCCAGATGATACCTTCATACTGACTAGGCATTCAAAGAAGATTTCCTTCTCTTCTTTGGTAAGACCGTAGCTGGCTTGACCCTGATGTATCCCGTCTTTTCTGTGCATACGTTGCTGGTCCTCCCGTGCCTCCGGTGTATCTTTTGTCTTCCCATACATGCCCAAGAAGCCAAGCAGGGTCACACAAAGATTCTTCATCACGTGCATCACGTCGATTGCAGAGCGGACTTCTAGGTCTTTCCAATAGGGCAGGTCCCAAAATATAGATTTTTTCTTCCACATGGGTGCGTGTCCATCAGTGTCACTCGGAACAGATTGTCCACCAGGACCCTTCCCAAAGATTACCTTCAAATCCTTGACCATATCATGTACATCATCACCAGTACGGTGGTGAGGCTTCGTCCGGTGATCTGCCTCACCTTTGAAATGCTTGCCTTTCTTTCTTACGGGATGCCTGCTCGGAAGAAATCGCCGATGTCACAGGTACACATTCTTCCTACAATTATCCAAATATATATTGTCGGTATCATCCAAACATTGCGTGCATGCGCGATATCCCTTGTTTGTATGTCCTGAAAGGTTACTGAGAGCAGTCTAATCATTGATGGTCACGAACAGCAACACCTTGATGGGCCTCTAACCCCTCGTTGGTTACCCCAAGTGGAAGGTGTGAGATGCAGTGTTGTGGAAGTTTTTCCCTTAGCAAAGATGCCAAGGATCGAATCCACAGAGACTCCTAGGTTCAACAAGTAGGTGTCAACTGCTAACGGCGCCAGATATTAGCAATCAACGTGGACCTGCACACAGATACAAATAACTTTGCTCCCAACGAGTACAGAGAGGTTGTCAATCCCTCCGGCCTTGTAGTTCACAAAGGCTTAAACACAAATGATAGTAGTGATAGATAATGTTTGCAGTAGTAAGTAATAGCGAAAAGTAAATAGCGGATGTGATCAATGATGGTAATATGGACCGGAGTCTCATGATGTTCACTAGTGATGTCTCTCTGCCAAAAGACGATAAAACAGCTATGTGAGGTAAACGAATTACAGCTGGGCAATTGACAGGACCACGAACGCAAACCAATGCTGACTACATTGCAAGAAAGGTTGAGGTTCAAAGCATGGGCGGTACACCAAAGTAAGTAGACCGAAATCCATCAATATCTACTACTAATCATCCACCTTGAGATATCTATCCAGAACATCTCGCTGGTATTAAGTTGCGAGCCCCACCCATAGTGTAAACTCAAAGCAACAGACAACTGCATTAAAAGAACTTTGCGTAAAGTAAACAATCCTTGCACCCGCGGGCACAAGCACCGTTGTTTTCCCCCTTGTGGCAACAGCACATCCCCTAGACTCATGTTTCTGTCACTCAAGCTAGTCATCGAGGGGCATGAACCCACAATCGAGCATAACATTCCCTCTTGGAGTCACTACCTATTACTTGGCCAAAGCAATAAATAACAACGGAGAACATGCAAGAATTACTTATGAACATAAATATAAAAGAGGTAGATCAAATATATTACTCAATCACAATCTGAACATAATCTCATAATCCATCGGATCCCAGCAAACTCATCATAGCAATAGCATAAGGATTACATATGTGCCTCGATCATGTAGGGCAGCTCACGAGGACTAATTAGTGAAGCACAAGAACGGGAGGAGAACATCACATAGCTACTGGTCATGGACTCATGGTCCAAGGGAGACTACTCACAACTCATCCGGGAGGCGTCCATGGTGGTGGAGAAGCTCCCGGTGGTGATCCTCCCCTCCGGCAGGGTGCCGGGAAGAGTTCTACTGGTGCTCCCGATCTTGGAAGCGACGGCGGCGGCGGAACAGAGATGAGATCGCGAAAAAGAGTTCCCGTCCCGAGGGTTTCGAAGGACGCTCTAAATATATGCCAAAGGGGGGCACCAGACGGGGCTCGGGGGGCCCAGGCGCCCCCCCGGCGCGGCCCAGGGGGGGCGCGCCGCCAGGGCGCCTGGGGCCCTGGTGGCCCCCCCGGCTGTACTTCGGGCGCAAGGTAGGTTCTGGAACGCTGATGTTTTATATAATTTTTCTGGATTTTTCCTGACAGTTCTCGTAATGTGAAAACCTGAAATACAAAAATAACCGAAAACAGAAACTGGCACTGGGGTGCACTGGATTAGTAGGTTAGTCCAAATATGATCAAAAGTGTATGGAAGTGTATAAATATCATAGCAATATCACCCAAAAGTGGCATGGAGCAAGTAGAAATTATAGATACGTTTTGGACGTATCAACATCCCCAAGCTTAATTCCTGCTCGTCCTCGAGTAGGTAAATGAAAACAAGAATAATTTCTGTGGTGACATGCTATTAACCATATAGGACTTTTTATAGTCATATGACAAAAGCTTACTGAGACAATGAATCTGTAGTAATTAAGTTGCCTCATGAGAAAATCACAAATGACTGAAAGTTTTACAACATGAAACTAAAACATCAAAAAGATTTGCAATGAACATGGTGTGCAAATATGATAAAGTGATATCTAGCTTGCCCCCTTTAGTGAAGCAAAACATAAATGCAGGGGCACCTTCAAGGTTTAAGTGATGACTAGATACAATGATTTCAAAATAAACGATATCACAATCATGCAAAAGACAATGCTACTTTGGAACAATGCACATTACACTTAGAATGACAATCATGATCTCAGTAGTTGGTGCTTGAAGAAAGAAGGTGGAGACTCAAAAAGTAAAAGAATGGTTATGTGCTAGAGCTTTTTATTTTGAAAACATAGAAGCAATTTTGTCAACGGTAGTAGTACTTCATATGTGTTATGCATAAGACATCCTATAAGTTGCAAGCCTCATGCATCGAATACCAATAGTGCTCGCACCTTGTCCTAATTAGCTCGGATTTCCATGGGTTATCATTGCATTACATATGTTTCAACCAAGTGTCACAAAGGGGTACCTCTATGCCACCTGTACAAAGGTCCAAGGAGATAAATCGCATTTGATTTCTCGTTTTTGATAGATCTCAACTTGAGGACATCCATACCGGGACAACATAGAAAATAGATAATGGACTCCTCTTTAATGCATAAGCATATTCTCATAAGAGATTGAGGATTAATGTCCAAGCTAAAACTTCCACCATGATACATGGCTTTGGTTCGCGGCCCAATGTTCTTCTCTAACAATATGCATACTCAACCATTCAACCCATGGCAAATCACCCTTACTTCAGACAAGACGAACATGCATAGCAACTCATATGATATTCAACAAAAGTGTGACAGTTGATGGCGTCCCCAGAAACATGGTTACCGCTCAGCAAGCAACTTATAAGAAATAAGATACATAGGCAACATATTCTTTACCACAATAGTTTTTAAGCTACTTTCCCATGAGCTATGTATTGCAAAGTTAGTCTGCTTAGTACAGGTGGAGGTTAGCAAAAGACTGGGAGCGACCAACTAAGAGAGCAATGACGGTCATAATCATGCAGAGCGACAAAGCAACATTGAATCAGGCATGGTAGTTATATCGCTACTCAGAAATAAAAGATCATCAAGGCTTGACAGGCTTTCTTTACAGTCTTAAATATGCGTGAGCATACGCCAAGTCAATCAAAATAAATTCTCGAAGGAAGATATTACTAAACCATACCACATCATAGGCAAACAAATCATGTTGGTACTCCAATAACACATTGGGAATCCCCCAGCTATTTGAGATTAACCATAAGAAAACCTGATACTAAGCGCCATTATGCAAGTAGCATCTTTATCATAGACATATTAACCAATGCAACGGAAGCAAACTCTCTTAATAAGGTGAGAATGGTAATTAAAGAGAGTTCAAGCAACCAACTAAACAAAAGCTCTTTGAAAAGATAAGCATGAATACTAAGAGCAGAGCGTGATAGTAGCTATTAAAAGACAAAGAACACACACAGCAAAGATAGACATGAAAATTCTATGTTATGTTCTAGGTAGAAGTGGAGTGTGTTTCTCTCCCACATAAAGAATGCTGAGTTCCGACTCGTTATGAAAAACTAAAAAGGAAACTAAAAGCAAGATGCTCCAAGCATAGCACATAACACATGAAGTGATAAAAATATAGTGGAACGAAAGACGAACTGATAATGTTGATGGAGAAGGGGATGCACGGGGGCATCCCCAAGCTTAGACGCTTGAGTCTCCTTGAATATTTCTTGGGGGTGCACGGGGGCATCCCCAAGCTTGAGCGCTTGACACTCCTGAATCTTTTTATCATCTTCCCTCGCACACTTGAAAACTCCCTTCATACATAACTCATTATAATCTGATTAGCGAGGTTAGTACCCTTAATAAAATAATTGTTCCTTGCTGGAAATAAAGATATTCTTGAAGTTCTACTGTTTCTCAAGATTTCCAAAAGGTTTTTTGCAAAGAAAAAGCAAGCTCTTGGTTTGCAAAATGAAGGAAAGGCAAAACAGGACAGAATCTGTGAAAAACAGAACAGCAGGTAGTAATTGATTTGTTCGGGGTACTTCTGCAACTCAAATCAAAAAACTCAGAACATACGCACGAAAGACAATTATATAGAGAATGCTGTCGAAAAAATTCAGACCAAAAAGATGATCTAGTGATTTTATAAGAATTTTTCTATCCAAGGACAGAATCTGTTTCCTGGACAGCACCTCACAATTTTTGAACTTTCTAGCAATCAGAGGCTATACTTGGCACAAATATGAAAAGCAAAGATACAATGATGATGCTACTGTAGTAAACAACATCAAGACACAACAAAAGCAAAATATAAAAATTTATTCATGTGGGCTGCCTCCCAAAAGCGCTTTCTTTTATGCCTTTAAGCTAGGCATAATGCATAGAGGAATCAATAACCATCATAATAATCGGAGTTATAAATTGAGTCATTTGGTTCCTCAACAAGTTCACTCTTGTTCCTTCTAGGAAAGGGGTACACACCTTTTGCCTTACCGCGTAAGCGGATTTGTCCCTTACCTATATCAATGAAGCCTTTAACTGCTCGGAGGAAGTCCCTTCCAAGCACTATATTTCCTTGGTTTGGCTCCATGATGAAGAAATCAATCATTGCAATCCCTTTAAGGAATTTAACTGGCACGTCTTTTATTCTTCCCTGGATTTCAGAAATATCTCCATTAGTGTGTTCATGATAAGATGGTAATCTATCCATGTTAAATTTTAAAGAATCATGAACAATTTTTGGCATAGTAGAAACCATAGATCCAATATCACAATAAGCAAGGAAGTCTTGATTAGAGATGCTAATCCTAACAAGAGGCTCCCAGTCATTATCTATTTCCAAAATATCTCTCTTATTGGGTTTGGGTTTCTCTACCTTAATTAAGTCTAGAGCATCCATTCTCTTTTCAATAGTAGCAAGTCTATCTATGACAGTATCAAAATTATGATCATAAACAAAGTAACTAGATAGACCATGTATAATTTCAAGAGCTCTAGCTTCATCACATTCTAGGAAATCTCCCTCGGCTATAATATCAAGAGAGTGTTTACACCATTTAAAAAGACCATGGTAAAAATTCCTAAGCACAATTTTTATAGGTATCCAAGGCATAATTCTCCTATGTGCATCAGAAATTCTGTCCCATGCCTTCTTCATATTTTCTCCATCCCTTTGATGGAAATCTAGAACTTCTGATTCCCTCAAATCACCATATCCTAACATGTTTAGCTAAACAGATAGGACTACTAACAGGAAGGCAAAATAATTTTTTTTTGTAATTTTTGATAAAGGATACTAAAGCAAAAACTGAAAGGTAAACTAACAAGACTAAAAAGCAAAGGTAAAAGATAGCATGCAACTCCCCTATCCTGAAGAGTGGAGTCCCCGGCAACGGCGCCAGAAAAACTCCTTGATGGGCCTCTAACCCCTCGTTGGTTACCCCAAGTGGAAGGTGTGAGATGCAGTGTTGTGGAAGTTTTTCCCTTAGCAAAGATGCCAAGGATCGAATCCCCAGAGACTCCTAGGTTCAACAAGTAGGTGTCAACTGCTAACGGCGCCAGATATTAGCAATCAACGTGGACCTGCACACAGATACAAATAACTTTGCTCCCAACGAGTACAGAGAGGTTGTCAATCCCTCCGCCCTTGTACTTCACAAAGGATTAAACGCAAATGATAGTAGTGATAGATAATGTTTGCAATAGTAAGTAATAGCGAAAAGTAAATAGCGGATGTGATCAATGATGGTAATATGGACCGGAGTCTCATGATGTTCACTAGTGATGTCTCTCTCCCAAAAGACGGTAAAACAGCTATGTGAGGTAAACGAATTACAGCTGGGCAATTGACAGGACCACGAACGCAAACCAATGCTGACTACATTGCAAGAAAGGTTGAGGTTCAAAGCATGGGCGGTACGCCAAAGTAAGTAGATCGAAATCCATCAATATCTACTACTAATCATCCACCTTGAGATATCTATCCAAAACATCTCGCTGGTATTAAGTTGCGAGCCCCACCCATAGTGTAAACTCAAAGCAACAGACAACTGCATTAAAAGAACTTTGCATAAAGTAAACAATCCTTGCACCCGCGGGCACAAGCACCGTTGTTTTCCCCCTTGTGGCAATAGCACATCCCCTAGACTCATGTTTCTGCCACTCAAGCTAGTCATCGAGGGGCATGAACCCACAATCGAGCATAACGTTCCCTCTTGGAGTCACTACCTATTACTTGGCCAAAGCAATAAATAACAACGGAGAACATGCAAGAATTACTTATGAACATAAATATAAAAGAGGTAGATCAAATATATTACTCAATCACAATCTGAACATAATCTCATAATCCATCGGATCCCAGCAAACTCATCATAGCAACAGCATAAGGATTACATATGTGCCTCGATCATGTAGGGCAGCTCACGAGGACTAATTAGTGAAGCACAAGAACGGGAGGAGAACATCACATAGCTACTGGTCATGGACTCATGGTCCAAGGGAGACTACTCACAACTCATCCGGGAGGCGTCCATGGTGGTGGAGAAGCTCCCGGTGGTGATCCTCCCCTCCGACAGGGTGCCGGGAAGAGTTCTCCTGGTGCTCCCGATCTTGGAAGCGGCGGCGGCAGCGGAACAGAGATGAGATCGCGAAAAAGAGTTCCCGTCCCGAGGGTTTCGAAGGACGCTCTAAATATATGCCAAAGGGGGGCACCAGACGGGGCTCGGGGGGCCCAGGCGCCCCCCCCGGCGCGGCCCAGGGGGGGTGCGCCACCAGGGCGCCTGGGGCCCTGGTGGCCCCCCCGGCTATACTTCGGGCGCAAGGTAGGTTCTGGAACGCTGATTTTTTATATAATTTTTCTGGATTTTTCCTGACAGTTCTCGTAATGTGAAAACCTGAAATACAAAAACAGCCGAAAACAGAAACTGGCACTGGGGTGCACTGGATTAGTAGGTTAGTCCAAATATGATCAAAAGTGTATGGAAGTGTATAAATATAATAGCAATATCACCCAAAAGTGGCATGGAGCAAGCAGAAATTATAGATACATTTTGGACGTATCACACCTGTAGGTCAAATTCTTCGTGCTTGTGCTCATCCCACGCAGGCACACCTTTTCCATTCCACAACTATAAGAGTTCTTCAACTAATGGCCTTAGGTACACATCAATGTCGTTGCCGGGTTGCTTAGGGCCTTGGATGAGCACTGGCATCATAAGGAACTTCTGTAGGGGAACGTAGTATTTTAAAATTTTCCTACGATCACGCAAGATCTATCTACCAGATGCATAGCAACGAGAGGGGAGAGTGAGTCTACGTACCCTCGTAGACCGAAAGCGGAAGCGTTAGAACAACGCGGTTGATGTAGTCGTACGTCTTCACGGCCCGACCGATCAAGCACCGAAACTACGGCACCTCCGAGTTCTAGCACACGTTCAGCTCGATGACGTCCCTCGAACTCCGATCCAGCCGAGTGTCGAGGGAGAGTCCCGTCAGCACGACGGCGTGGTGACGATCTTGATGTTCTACCATCGCAGGGCTTCGCCTAAGCACCGCTACAATATTTATCGAGGAGAACTATGGTGGAGGGGGGCACCGCACACGGCTAAGAGATCAAGAGATCAATTGTTGTGTCTAGAGATGCCCCCTGCCCCCGTATATAAAGGAGGGAGGGAGAGGCCGGCCCTAGAGGGGGCGCATCAAGTGTGGGGAGTCCTACTAGGACTCCCAAGTCCTAGTAGGATTCCCCTTTCCTTTCCGGAGTAGGATAGAAGGAAAGAGGGGGAGAGGGGGAAGGAAAAGGGGGCTGCACCCCTTGTCCAATTCGGACCAGAAGGGGGGGGTGCACGCCTCCTTCCTTTTGGCCTCTCTCCTCTATTCCCGTAACTCCCCGGTACTCCGAAAATACCCGAATCACTCGGAACCTTTCCGATGTCCGAATATAGTCGTCCAATATATCGATTTTTACGTCTCGACCATTTTGAGACTCCTCGTCATGTCCCCGATCTCATCCGGGACTCCGAACTCCTTCGGTACATCAAAACTCATAAACTCATAATAAAACTATCATCGAAACCTTAAGCGTGCGGACCCTACGGGTTCGAGAACAGTGTAGACATGACCGAGACACGTCTCCGGTCAATAACCAATAGCGGAACCTGGATGCTCATATTGGCTCCCACATATTCTACGAAGATCTTTATCGGTCAAACCGCATAACAACATACATTGTTCCCTTTGTCATCGGTATGTTACATGCCCGAGATTCGATCGTCGGTATCTCAATACCTAGTTCAATCTCGTTACCAACAAGTCTCTTTACTCGTTCCGTAATACATCATCCCGCAACTAACTCATTAGCTGCAATGCTTGCAAGGCTTATAGTGATGTGCATTACCGAGTGGGCCCAGAGATACCTCTCCGACAATCGGAGTGACAAATCCTAATCTCGAAATACGCCAACCCAACAAGTACCTTCGGAGACACCTGTAGAGTACCTTTATAATCACCCAGTTACGTTGTGACGTTTGGTAGCACACAAAGTGTTCCTCCGGTATTCGGGAGTTGCATAATCTCATAGTCATAGGAACATGTATAAGTCATGAAGAAAGCAATAGCAGTAAAACTTAAACGATCATAGTGCTAAGCTAACGAATGGGTCTTGTCCATCAGATCATTCTCCTAATGATGTGACCCCATTGATCAAATGACAACTCATGTCTATGGCTAGGAAACATAACCATCTTTGATCAATGAGCTAGTCTAGTAGAGGCATACTAGGGACACTCTGTTTTGTCTATGTATTCACACATGTATTAAGTTTCCGGTTAATACAATTCTAGCATGAATAATAATCATTTATCATGATATAAGGAAATAAATAATAACTTTATTATTGCCTCTAGGGCATATTTCCTTCAGTCTCCCTCTTGCACTAGAGTCAATAATCTAGTTCACATCGCCATGTTATTTAACACCGATAGTTCACATCGTCATGTGATTAACACCCAAAGGGTTTACTAGAGTCAATAATCTAGTTCACATCGCTATGTGATTAACACCCAAAGAGTACTAAGGTGTGATCATATTTTGCTTCGTGAGAGAAGTTTAGTCAACGGGTCTGTCACATTCAGATCCGTATGTATTTCGCAAATGTCTATGTGTCTATAATGCTCTGCATGGAGCTACTCTAGCTAATTGCACCCACTTTCAATACGCATCCAGATTGATACTTAGAGTCAGCTGGATTTAGTGTCAAAGCTTGCATCGGCGTAACCCTTTATGATGAACTCTTTATCACCTCCATAATCGAGAAACATTTCCTTAGTCATCCAGTTACTAAGGATAATTTTGACCGCTGTACAGTGATCTACTCCTGGATCACTATTGTACCCTCTTGACAAACTCATGGCAAGGTACACAACATGTTTGGTACACATCATGGCATACTTTATAGAACCTATGGCTAAGGCATAGGGAATGACTTTCATTCTCTCTATATTTTTCTGCCGTGGTCTAGCTTTGAGTCTTACTCAACTTCACACCTTACAAGTCGGGTAAGAACTTCTTCTTTGACTGATCCATTTTGAACTACTTCAAAATCATATCAAGGTATGTACTCATCGAAAGTCTTATCAAGCGTCTTGATCTATCTCTATAGATCTTGATGCCCAATATGTAAGCAGCTTCACCAAGGTCTTTCTTTGAAAAACTCCTTTCAAACACTCCTTTATGCTTTCCAGAAAATTCTACATCATTTCCGATCGACAATATGTCATTCACATATACTTATCAGAAAGGTTGTAGTGCTCCCACTCACTTCTTGTAAATACAGGCTTCACCGCAAGTCTGTATAAATCTATATGCTTTGATCAACTTATCAAAGCGTATATTCCAACTCCGAGATGCTTGCACCAGTCCATAGATGGATCGCTGGAGCTTGCACATTTTGTTAGCACCTTTAGGATTGACAAAACCTTCTGGTTGCATCATATACAAGTCTTCTTTAATAAATCCATTAAAGAATGCAGTTTTGTTATCCATTTGCCAGATTTCATAAAATGCGGCAATTGCTAACATGATTCGGACAGACTTAAGCATCGCTACGGGTGAGAAAGTCTCATCGTAGTCAACTCCTTGAACTTGTTGAAAAACTTTCGCAACAAGTCGAGCTTTGTAAACAGTAACATTACTGTCAGCGTTAGTCTTCCTATTGAAGATCCATTTATTTTCGATGGCTTGCCGACCATCGGGCAAGTCAACCAAAGTCCACACTTTGTTCTCATACATGGATCCCATCTCAGATTTCATGGTCTCAAGCCATTTTGCGGAATCTGGGCTCATCGTCGCTTCCTCATAGTTCCTAGGTTCATCATGGTCCAGTAACATGACTTCCAGAACCGGGTTGCCGTACCACTCTGGTGCGGAAAGTACTCTGGTTGATCTACGAAGTTCAGCAGTAACTTGATCCGAAGTTTCATGATCATCATCATTAGCTTCCTCACTAATTGGTGTAGGAATCACTGGAACCAGTTTCTGTGATGTACTACTATCCAATTTGGGAGAAGGTACAATTACCTCATCAAGTTCCACTTTCCTCCCACTCACTTCTTTCGAGAGAAACTCCTTCTCTAGAAAGGATCCATTCTTAGCAACGAATATCTTGCCTTCGGATCTGTGATAGAAGGTGTACCCAACAGTCTCTTTTGGGTATCCTATGAAGACACATTTCTCCGACTTGGGTTCGAGCTTATCAGGTTGAAGGTTTTTTACATAAGCATCGCAGCCCCAAACTTTAAGAAACGACAACTTTGGTTTCTTGCCAAACCATAGTTCATAAGGTGTCGTATCAACGGATTTAGATGGTGCCCTATTTAACGTGAATGCAGCTGTCTCTAAAGCATAACCCCAAAACGATAGTGGTAAATTGGTAAGAGACATCATAGATCGTACCATATCCAATAAAGTACGGTTACGACGTTCGGACACACTATTACGTTGTGGTGTTCCGGGTGGCGTGAGTTGTGAAACTATTCCACATTGTTTCAAATGAAGACCAAACTCGTAACTCAAATATTCTCCTCCACGATCAGATCGTAGAAACTTTATTTTCTTGTTACGATGATTCTCTACTTCACTCTGAAATTCTTTGAACTTTTCAAATATTTCAGACTTGTGCTTCATTAAGTAGATATACCCATATCTGCTCAAATCATCAGTGAAGGTCAGAAAATAACGATATCCGCCGCGAGCTTCAACACTCATTGGCCCACATACATCAGTATGTATGATTTCCAACAAATCTGTTGCTCGCTCCATAGTTCCGGAGAACGGAGTTTTAGTCATCTTGCCCATGAGGCATGGTTCACAAGCACCAAGTGATTCATAATCAAGTGATTCCAAAAGTCCATCACTATGGAGTTTCTTCATGCATTTTACACCAATATGACCTAAACGGTAGTGCCACAAATAAGTTGCACTATCATTATTAACCTTGCATCTTTTGGTTTCAATATTATGAATATGTGTATCACTACAATCGAGATCCAATAAGAATAGACCACTCTTCAAGGGTGCATGACCATAAAAGATATTATTCATAAAAATAGAACAACCATTATTCTCTGATTTAAATGAATGACCATCTCGCAATAAACAAGATCCAGATATAATGTTCATGCTCAACGCTGGCACCAAATAACAATTATTTAGGTCTAAAACTAATCCCGAAGGTAGATGTAGAGGTAGCGTGCCGACGGCGATCACATCGACTTTGGAACCATTTCCCACGCGCATCGTCACCTCGTCCTTAGCCAATCTTCGTTTAATCCGTAGTCCCTGTTTCGAGTTACAAATATTAGCAACCGAACCGGTATCAAATACCCAGGTACAACTACGAGCATTAGTAAGGTACACATCAATAACATGTATATCACATATACCTTTGTTCACCTTGCCATCCTTCTTATCCGCCAAATACTTGGGGCAGTTCCGCTTCCAGTGTCCAGTCCCCTTGCAGTAGAAGCACTCAGTTTCAGGCTTGGCTCCAGACTTGGGTTTCTTCGTGGGAGTAGCAACTGTCTTGCTATTCTTCTTGAAGTTCCCCTTCTTTCCCTTGCCCTTTTTTTGAAACTAGTGGTCTTGTTAACCATCAACACTTGATGCTCCTTTTTGATTTCTACCTCCGCAGCCTTAAGCATAGCGAAGAGCTCGGGAATTGTCTGTTGCATCCCTTGCATATTATAGTTCATCACAAAGCTTTTATAGCTTGGTGGCAGTGATTGAAGAACTCTATCAATAACACTATCCTCGTCAACTTTGCAACCAAGTTGAGTCATATGATTGTAGTACCCAGACATTCTGAGCAAGTGTTCACTGATAGAACTATTCTCCTCCATCTTGCAGCTGTAGAACTTATTGGAAATCTCATATTTCTCAATCCGGGCATTTGCTTGAAATATTAACTTCAACTCCTGGAACATCTCATATGGTCCATGACATTCAAAACGTCGTTGAAGTCCCGGTTCTAAGCCGTAAAGCATGGCACACTGAACTATCGTGTAGTCATCAGACCGCGACTGCCAGACGTTCAAAGCGTCTACATTAGCGGGAGGGGGCTTGTCACCTAGCGGTGCTTCAGGGACATAATTCTTCTGTGCAGCAATGAGGATAATCCTCAAGTTACGGACCCAGTCCGTGTAATTGCTACCATCATCTTTCAACTTAGCTTTCTCTAGGAATGCATTAAAATTCAAAGGAACGGTAGCACGGGGCATTGATCTACAACAACATAGATATGCAAAAAACTATCAGGACTAAGTTCATGATAAGTTAAAGTTCAATTTAATCATATTAATTAAAGAACTCCCACTTAGATAGACATCCCTCCGGTCATCTAAATGATCACGTGATCCAAATCAACTAAACCATGTCCGATCATCACGTGAGATGGAGTAGTTTCAATGGTGAACATCTTATGTTGATCATATCTACTATATGATTCACGCTCGACCTTTCGGTCTCCAGTGTTCCAAGGCCATATCTGCATATGCTAGGCTTGTCAAGTTTAACCCGAGTATTCTGCGTGTGCAAAACTGGCTTACACCCGTTGTATTTGAACGTAGAGCTTATCACACCCGATCATCACGTGGTGTCTCGGCACGACGAACTTTTGCAACGGTGCATACTCAGGGAGAACACTTATACCTTGAAATTTAGTAAGGGATCATCTTATAATGCTACCGTCGGACTAAGCAAAGTAAGAAGCATAATAAGATAAACATCACATGCAATCAAAATATGTGACATGATATGGCCATCATCATCTTGTGCTTTTGATCTCCATCTCCAAAGCACCGTCATGATCACCTTCGTCACCGGCGCGACACCTTGATCTCCATCGTAGCATCGTTGTCATCTCGCCAACTATTGCTTCTACGACTATCGTCACCGCTTAGTGATAAAGTAAAGCAATTACATGGCGATTGCATTTCATACAATAAAGCGACAACCATATGGCTCCTGCCAGTTGCCGATAACTTTACAAAACATGATCATTTCATACAAAACCGTATAACTCATCATGTCTTGACCATATCACATCACAACATGCCCTGCAAAAACAAATTAGACGTCCTCTACTTTGTTGTTGCAAGTTTTACGTGGCTGCTACGGGCTTAGCAAGAACCGTTCTTACCTACGCATACAAAACAACAACGATATTTCGTCAAGTATGTGCTGTTTTAACCTTCACAAGGACCGGGCGTAGCCACACTTGATTCAACTAAAGTTGGAGAAACTGACACCCGCCAGCCACCTGTGTGCGAAGCACGTCGGTAGAACCAATCTCGCGTAAGCGTACGCGTAATGTCGGTCCGGGCCGCTTCATCCAACAATACCGCCGAATCAAAGTATGACATGCTGGTAAGCAGTATGACTAGTATCGTCCACAACTCACTTGTGTTCTACTCGTGCATATCATCTACGCATAGACCTGGCTCATGATGCCACTGTAGGGGAACGTAGTATTTTAAAATTTTCCTACGATCACGCAAGATCTATCTACCAGATGCATAGCAACGAGAGGGGAGAGTGAGTCTACGTACCCTCGTAGACCGAAAGCGGAAGCGTTAGAACAACGCGGTTGATGTAGTCGTACGTCTTCACGGCCCGACCGATCAAGCACCGAAACTACGGCACCTCCGAGTTCTAGCACACGTTCAGCTCGATGACGTCCCTCGAACTCCGATCCAGCCGAGTGTCGAGGGAGAGTCCCGTCAGCACGACGGCGTGGTGACGATCTTGATGTTCTACCGTCGCAGGGCTTCGCCTAAGCACCGCTACAATATTTATCGAGGAGAACTATGGTGGAGGGGGGCACCGCACACGGCTAAGAGATCAAGAGATCAATTGTTGTGTCTAGAGGTGCCCCCCTGCCCCCGTATATAAAGGAGGGAGGGAGAGGCCGGCCCTAGAGGGGGCGCATCAAGTGTGGGGAGTCCTACTAGGACTCCCAAGTCCTAGTAGGATTCCCCTTTCCTTTTCGGAGTAGGATAGAAGGAAAGAGGGGGAGAGGGGGAAGGAAAAGGGGGCTGCACCCCTTGTGCAATTCGGACCAGAAGGGGGGTGCACGCCTCCTTCCTTTTGGCCTCTCTCCTCTATTCCCGTAACTCCCCGGTACTCCGAAAATACCCGAATCACTCGGAACCTTTCCGATGTCCGAATATAGTCGTCCAATATATCGATTTTTACGTCTCGACCATTTTGAGACTCCTCGTCATGTCCCCGATCTCATCCGGGACTCTGAACTCCTTCGGTACATCAAAACTCATAAACTCATAGTAAAACTATCATCGAAACCTTAAGCGTGCGGACCCTACGGGTTCGAGAACTGTGTAGACATGACCGAGACACGTCTCCGGTCAATAACCAATAGCGGAACCTGGATGCTCATATTGGCTCCCACATATTCTACGAAGATCTTTATCGGTCAAACCGCATAACAACATACATTGTTCCCTTTGTCATCGGTATGTTACATGCCCGAGATTCGATCGTCGGTATCTCAATACCTAGTTCAATCTCGTTACCAACAAGTCTCTTTACTCGTTCCGTAATACATCATCCCGCAACTAACTCATTAGCTGCAATGCTTGCAAGGCTTATAGTGATGTGCATTACCGAGTGGGCCCAGAGATACCTCTCCGACAATCGGAGTGACAAATCCTAATCTCGAAATACGCCAACCCAACAAGTACCTTCGGAGACACCTGTAGAGTACCTTTATAATCACCCAGTTACGTTGTGACGTTTGGTAGCACACAAAGTGTTCCTCCGGTATTCGGGAGTTGCATAATATCATAGTCATAGGAACATGTATAAGTCATGAAGAAAGCAATAGCAGTAAAACTTAAACGATCATAGTGCTAAGCTAACGAATGGGTCTTGTCCATCAGATCATTCTCCTAATGATGTGATCCCGTTGATCAAATGACAACTCATGTCTATGGCTAGGAAACATAACCATCTTTGATCAATGAGCTAGTCTAGTAGAGGCATACTAGGGACACTCTGTTTTGTCTATGTATTCACACATGTATTAAGTTTCCGGTTAATACAATTCTAGCATGAATAATAAACATTTATCATGATATAAGGAAATAAATAATAACTTTATTATTGCCTCTAGGGCATATTTCCTTCAACTTCTGCTTCATGCACAACCAAGGATAAAGGTTATACATATATAGAGTCACATGCCAGGTGCTATGGTTGCTGCTCTGCTCCCCAAAAGGATTAATGCCATCTGCGCTTAGACCAAACCATACGTTCCTTGCGTCACCTGCAAAGTCCTCCCAGTACTTTCTCTCAAATTTTCTCAACTGCGACCCGTCAGCGGGTACTCTCAACTTCCCGTCTTTCTTACGGTCTTCTCTGTGCCATCGCATCGACTTGGCATGCTCTTTGTTTTGGAACAAACGTTTCAACCATGGTATTATAGGAGCATACCACATCACCTTGGTAGGAATCTTCTTCCTGGGGTGCTCGCCCTTGACATCACCAGGGTCATCGCGGCTAATCTTGTAGCGCAATGCACCACATACCGGGCACACATTCAAATCCTCGTACTCACCGCGGTAGAGGATGCAATCATTAGGCCATGCATGTATCTTTTGCACCTCTAACCCTAGAGGGCAGACAACCTTCTTTGCTTCCTACATACTCTCGGGCAATTCGTTGTCCTTTGGAAGCATCTTCTTTAACATTATCAACAACTTTCCAAATCCCTTGTCAGATACACCATTCTCTGCCTGCCATTGCAGCAATTCCAGCGTGGTTCCCGGCTTTCTCTTGCCAGCTTCGCAATTTGGGTACAACAATTTCTTGTGATCCTCTAACATGCGCTGCAACTTCTTCCTTTCCTTTTCACTTGCGCAGTTTCTCTTTGCATCGGCAATGGCCCGACCTAGATCATCAGCGGGCTCATCTGATGGCTCTTCTTCATCTTCTTCCCACATTGCCGGCTTAGCTTCTTCCCCCATTGTTGTACCATCGTATTCAGGGAACCCATGGCCAGGATAGCTGTCGTCATCCTCTTCTTCTTCATTGTCTTCCATCATAACCCCTCTTTCTCCGTGCTTGGTCCAAACATTATAGTGAGGCATGAAACCAGACTCAAACAGATGGACGTGAATGGTTCTTGATGTTGGAAATATGCCCTAGAGGCAATAATAAAAGAGTTATTATTATATTTCCTTGTTCATGATAATCGTTTATTATCCATGCTATAACTGTATTGATTGGAAACTCAAATACATGTGTGGATGAATAGACAGACTTTGTGTCCCTAGTGAGCCTCTACAGGACTAGCTCGTTGATCAAAAGATGACCGTGGTTTCCAGGTCATAGACATGAGTTGTCATTTGATAACGGGATCACATCATTAGGAGAATGATGTGATGGACAAGACCCAAACGATAAACATAGCTTTTGATCGTGTCAGTTATCGCTATAGTTTTCTGCATGTCAAGTATAAGTTCCTATGACCATGAGATCATGTAACTCACTGACACCGTAGGAGTGCTTTGTGTGTGCCAAACGTCACAACGTAACTGGGTGACTATAAAGGTACTCTACAGGTATCTCCGAGGGTGTCTGTTGAGTTGACATGGATCGAGACTGGGATTTGTCACTCCTTGTGACGGAGAGGTATCTCCGGGCCCACTCGGTAATACGTCATCTCAATGAGCTCAAAGTGACTAAGTAGTTAGTCACGGGATTATGTATTACAGTAACGAGTAAAGAGACTTGCCGGTAACGAGATTGAACTAGGTATAGAGATACCGACGATCGAATCTCGGGCAAGTAACATACCGACGAGACAAAGGGAACTGTATACGGGATTGCCTGAATCCTTGACATCGTGGTTCATCCGATGAGATCATCGAGAAGCATGTGGGAACCAATATGGGTATCCAGATCCCGCTATTGGTTATTGACCTGGGAGTGTCTCGGTCATGTCTACATGGTTTCCGAACCCGCAGGGTCTACACACTTAACGTTCGGTGACGCTAGGGTTGTTAGTGAGAAAAGTGCATGGTTACCGAAGGTTGTTCGGAGTCCCGGATGAGATCCCGGACATGACGAGGGTCTCCGGAATGGTCCGGAGACGAAGATTGATATATAGGATGAAAGGTTTCGGAGTCCGGAAGTGTTCCGGAGAGCATCGGGAAATCGGCGGAGTACCGGAAAGGGGTTTCGGGGGTTCCGGAAGCAGTTCTGGGCCTAATGGGCCACAAGGGGTAACACCACAGCCCTCAGGGGGCTGTGCGCCCCCCCCTGGGCCCTCTCCTTGTGCGCCAAGGGGGGTGGACCCCTCTAGGGTGGCCGCACCCCCTTAGCCTTGGGGGGCAAGGCACCTAGGGGGGGAAACCCTAGGGCCTGCCCTGGCCGCCGCCCCTCCCCTTGCCCTGGCCGCCGGCCCCCTAGGGGAAACCCTAGGGCGCCCCCCTCTCCTCCTTCCCCCTATATATAGAGAGGTAGAGGGAGGGCAGCCAAGACAAGTTCGTGCCTCGGTGCTGCCCTCCCTCTCCCATAATATCTTCTTCTCCCGCGGTGCTTAGGCGAAGCCCTGCTGGAGTTCTTCTCCACCATCACCACCACGCCGTCGTGCTGCCGGTTCTCCATCAACCTCTCCTCCACCCCTTGCTGGATCAAGAAGGAGGAGACGTCCCCGAGCCGTACGTGTGAAGAACGCGGAGGCACCGTTGCTTCGGTGCTAGGATCTTCGGCGATCTGAATCGCGGCGAGTACGACTCCATCATCCGCGTTCATAACACTTCCGCTTAGCGATCTAAAAGGGTATGTGGATCCTACTCTCCCCTCGTAGTTGCATCTACTAGATTGATCTTGGTGAACGTAGAGAAAATTTTTTGTTTTCCATGCAACGTTCCCCAACAGTGGCATCATGAGCTAGGATCTTGCGTAGATGCTTTCTCGAGTAGAACACAAAGGAGTTTGTGGCGTTGATGTTTAAATTGCTGCCCTCCTTAGTCTTTCTTGATTCAGCGGTATTATGGGATGAAGCGGCCCGGACCAACTTTACATGTCCACGTACATGAGACCGGTTCCATCGACAGACATGTGACTTTTGTTGCATAAGATGGCTGGCGGGTGTCTGTCTCTCCTATCTTAGTTGAATCGGAATAGAACAAGGCGGTCCTTGTAGAAGGTTAAATAGCAACTTGAATATCACCGTTGTGGTTTTGCGTAGGTAAGAAGCGTTCTTGCTAGATACCCATAGCAGCCACGTAAAACATGCAACAACAAATTAGAGGACGTCTAACTTGTTTTTGCAGGGTATGTATGTGATATGATATGGCCAATGACATGATGAGATATATTTGATGTATGAGATGATCATGTTGTAATAGTTAACATCGACTTGCATGTCGATGCATACGGCAACCGGCAGGAGCCATAGGGTTGTCTTTAGTTTTTGTATGACCTGCGTGTCAATCATTAAGCGCTTTGTAATGCTTTACTTTATCGCTAAACGGTAGCAATAGTAGTAAGAGCATGGTGGGCGCCGACAACCCCGATGGCGACACGATGATGGAGATCATGATGATGGAGATCATGGTGTGGCGCCGGTGACGATGGAGATCATGCCGGTGCTTTGGAGATGGAGATCAAAAGCACGAGTTGATGGCCATATCATGTCACTTATGATTTGCATGTGATGTTAATCCTTTTATGCATCTTATTTTGCTTAGGACGACGGTAGCATTATAAGATGATCCTTCACTAAAATTTCAAGATAAAATTGTGTTCCCCCCGAGTGTGCGCCGTTGCGAAGGTTCGTCGTTTCGAAGCACCACGTGATGATTGGGTGTGATAGACTCTACGTTCGCATACAACGGGTGCAAGCCAGTTTTGCACGTGCAGAACACTCGGGTTAGACTTGACGAGCCTAGCATGTACAGACATGGCCTCGGAACACGGAGGACCGAAAGGTCGAGCATGAGTCATATAGTAGATATGATCAACATGTTGATGTTCACCATTGACACCACCTCATCTCACGTGATGATCGGACTTGGGTTGGTGAATTTGGATCATGTCACGCTCGAATGACCGGAGGGATGTCAATTTGAGTGGGAGTTATAATTAATTTGATTAGGTAATAACTCACTTATCATGAACAATAGTCTAAAATGTCTTTGCAAATTTTTGGTTGTAGATGGCTCGCGCAGTAGCTCCCCTGAATTTTAATGCGTTCCTAGAGAAAGCTAAACTGAAAGATGATGGGAGCAACTTTGTGGACTGGCTCCGCAATCTGAGGATCATCCTCACAGCTGCCCAAAAGGTTTATGTCCTAAATGCACCGCTAGGTGAACCCCCCGCTCCTGGAGCCCCTGCGGACGTTATGAACGTCTGGCAGACACGTTCGGATGACTATTCGATAGTACAGTGTGCCATGTTGTACGGCTTGGAAGGAGGACTTCAAAGGCGTTTTGAACGTCATGGTGCATATGAGATGTACACGGAGTTGAAGTTCATCTTTGAGAAGAATGCTAAGATCGAGAGGTATGAGACCACCGATAAATTCTTCGCTTGTAAGATGGAGGAGAATTCGTCTGTCAGTGAGCACTTGCTGAAGATGTCTGGGTACTATACCCGCATAGCTGATCTGGGACTTGTGTTCCCGGATGAGGCTATCATTGACAGAATTCTCCAGTCACTCCCTCCAAGCTACAAGAGCTTCGTGCAGCAGTATAACATGCAAGGGATGAACAAAACCATCGCCGAGCTGTTCTCGATGCTGAAAGTCGCTGAGGCAGACATCCAGAATGAGTATCAAGTGTTGATGGTCAATAAAACCACCAGTTTCAAGAAGAATGGCAAAGGCAAGAAGGGTAACTCTAAGAAGGGTGGCAAAGCAGTTGCTAATCCAGTGAAGAAACCCAAGGCTGGACCTAAGCCAGAGACTGAGTGCTTCTATTGCAAGGGGAACGGCCACTGGAAGCGGAACTGCCCCAAGTATCTGGCGGACAAGAAGGGGGCCAACAACAACAAAGGTATATGTGATATACATGTTATTGATGTGTACCTTACCAACTCTCGTTGTAGTGCCTGGGTATTTGATACCGGTTCGGTTGCTCACATTTGCAACTCTAAACAGGAAC
Organism: Secale cereale; assembly: GCA_902687465.1. Taxonomy (NCBI): domain Eukaryota; kingdom Viridiplantae; phylum Streptophyta; class Magnoliopsida; order Poales; family Poaceae; genus Secale; species Secale cereale. Next base: position 108,554,415 of record LR738715.1, on the reverse strand, counting down.
TGCGGAATAAACGGAGGCTGGCGAAGGACGAAGTGACGATGCGCGTGGGAAATGGTTCCAAGGTTGATGTGATCGCCGTCGGCACGCTCGCTCTTCGATTACCATCGGGATTAGTTATGAACCTGAATAATTGTTATTTAGTGCCTGCGTTAAGCATGAACATTATATCTGGATCTTGTTTATTGCGAGACGGTTACTCATTTAAGTCAGAGAATAATGGTTGTTCTATTTATATGAGTAATATCTTTTATGGTCATGCACCCGAAGTTAGGGGTTTATTCTTATTGAATCTCGATAGTGATGATACACATGTTCATAACATTGATGCCAAAAGATGTAGAGTAGATAATGATAATACCACTTTCTTGTGGCACTGCCGTCTCGGTCATATCGGCGTGAAACGCATGAGGAAGCTCCATGCTGATGGAATTTTGGAGTCTCTTGATTTTGAATCACTTGACACGTGCGAGCCGTGCCTCATGGGCAAGATGACAAGGACCCCGTTTTCAGGGACAATGGAACGGGCAAGTGACTTATTGGAAATCATACATACTGATGTGTGCGGTCCGATGAGTGTAACGGCGCGCGGTGGATATCGTTATTTTCTCACCTTCACTGACGACTTAAGTAGATATGGATATATTTACTTGATGAAGCATAAGTCTGAAACTTTTGAAAAGTTCAAGCAATTTCAGAGTGAAGTTGAAAATCATCGTAACAAGAAGATCAAGTTCCTACGATCTGATCGAGGGGGAGAATATCTGAGTTATGAGTTTGGTGATCACTTAAGAAAATGTGGAATTGTTTCACAGTTGACGCCACCTGGAACACCACAGCGTAATGGTGTGTCCGAACGTCGTAATCGAACCCTATTAGATATGGTACGTTCTATGATGTCTCTTGCCGATTTGCCACTATCGTTTTGGGGATATGCGTTAGAGACAGCTGCATTCACTTTAAATAGGGCTCCATCTAAGTCCGTTGAGACAACACCGTATGAACTGTGGTTTGGTAAGAAACCTAAGTTGTCTTTTCTCAAGGTTTGGGGTTGCGATGCTTATGTCAAAAGGCTTCAGCCAGAAAAGCTCGAACCCAAAGCGGACAAATGTGTCTTCATAGGATACCCTAAAGAAACAGTTGGGTACACCTTCTCTCAGATCCGAGGGCAAAGTGTTTGTCGCTAAGAACGGGTCCTTTCTCGAGAAAGAGTTTCTCTCGAAAGAATTGAGTGGGAGGAAGGTAGAACTTGATGAGGTTATTGAACCTCTGCTTCAACCAGAGAGTAGCGCAGCGCAGAAAGATGTTTTTGTGGAGCCTGCAGAGGTTGAAGAGGAAGCCAATGATGATGATCAAGGAGCTTCTGATCAAGTTACTACCGAACCTCGTAGGTCGACAAGGGTACGCACTGCACCTGAGTGGTATGGTAACCCTGTCTTGGAGGTCATGTTGTTAGACAACGGTGAACCTACGAGCTATGGAGAAGCGATGGTGGGCCCGGATTCCGACGAATGGTTAGAGGCCATGAAATCCGAGATGGGATCCATGTATGAAAACAAAGTATGGACTTTGGAAGTATTACCTGAAGGGCGGAAGGCCATTCAGAATAAATGGATTTTTAAGAGGAAGACGGACGCTGACGGTAATGTCACCGTGTATAAAGCTCGACTTGTGGCAAAGGGTTTTTCACAAGTTCAAGGGATTGACTACGATGAGACTTTCTCACCCGTAGCGATGCTTAAATCCGTCCGAATCATGTTAGCAATAGCTGCATATTTCGATTATGAAATTTGGCAGATGGATGTCAAAACAACGTTCCTTAACGGTTTTCTTAAGGAAGAGTTGTATATGATGCAACCAGAAGGTTTTGTCGATCCAGAGAATGCTGACAAAGTATGCAGGCTTCAGCGTTCCATTTATGGGCTGGTGCAAGCATCTCGGAGTTGGAATCTTCGCTTTGATGAGGTGATCAAAGCGTTTGGGTTTATACAAGTTTACAATGAAGCTTGTATTTACAAGAAAGTGAGTGGGAGCTCTATAGCGTTTCTAATATTATATGTGGATGACATATTGCTGATTGGAAACAATATAGAATTTTTGGATAGTGTGAAGGGGTATTTGAACAAGAGTTTTTCGATGAAGGATCTCGGTGAAGCTGCTTTCATATTGGGCATCAAGATCTATAGAGATAGATCAAGACGCTTGATAGGACTTTCACAAAGCACATACCTTGATAAAGTTTTGAAGAAGTTCAAAATGGATCAATCCAAGAAGGGGTTCTTGCCGGTATTGCAAGGTACAAAGTTGAGTAAGACTCAGTGCCCAGTGACTGCGGACGATAGAGAAAAGATGAGTGTCGTCCCCTACGCTTCAGCCATAGGCTCTATCATGTATGCAATGCTGTGCACGAGACCAGATGTCAGCCTTGCCATAAGTATGGCCGGAAGGTTTCAAAGTAATCCTGGTATGGATCACTGGACAGCGGTCAAGAATATCCTAAAGTACCTGAAAAGGACTAAGGATATGTTTCTCGTTTATGGAGGTGATCAAGAGCTCGTCGTAAAGGGTTACGTCGATGCAAGCTTTGACACTGATCCGGATGACTCTAAGTCTCAAACCGGATACGTATATATTCTCAACGGGGGAGCGGTGAGCTGGTGCAGTTCCAAGCAGAGCGTGGTAGCTGATTCTACATGTGAAGCGGAGTATATAGCTGCCTCGGAGGCGGCAAAGGAAGGTGTCTGGATGAAGGAGTTCATGACAGATCTTGGAGTTGTGCCTAGTGCACTGAACCCAATGACTCTGTTCTGTGATAACACTGGTGCCATTGCTCTAGCCAAGGAACCAAGGTTTCACAAGAGGACCAGACACATAAAGCGACGCTTCAATTCCATCCGCGATTCGGTCAAGGAGGAGGACATAAACATTTGCAAAGTACACACGGATTTGAATGTTGCAGATCCGTTGACTAAGCCTCTTCCACGGGCTAAGCACGATCAACACCAAGACTCTATGGGTGTTAGATTCATTACCTTGTAATGCTAGATTATTGACTCTAGTGCAAGTGGGAGACTGTTGGAAATATGCCCTAGAGGCAATAATAAAAGAGTTATTATTATATTTCCTTGTTCATGATAATCGTTTATTATCCATGCTATAACTGTATTGATTGGAAACTCAAATACATGTGTGGATGAATAGACAGACTTTGTGTCCCTAGTGAGCCTCTACAGGACTAGCTCGTTGATCAAAAGATGACCGCGGTTTCCAGGTCATAGACATGAGTTGTCATTTGATAACGGGATCACATCATTAGGAGAATGATGTGATGGACGAGACCCAAACGATAAACATAGCTTTTGATCGTGTCAGTTATCGCTATAGTTTTCTGCATGTCAAGTATAAGTTCCTATGACCATGAGATCATGTAACTCACTGACACCGTAGGAGTGCTTTGTGTGTGCCAAACGTCACAACGTAACTGGGTGACTATAAAGGTACTCTACAGGTATCTCCGAGGGTGTCTGTTGAGTTGACATGGATTGAGACTGGGATTTGTCACTCCTTGTGACGGAGAGGTATCTCCGGGCCCACTCGGTAATACGTCATCTCAATGAGCTCAAAGTGACTAAGTAGTTAGTCACGGGATTATGTATTACAGTAACGAGTAAAGAGACTTGCCGGTAACGAGATTGAACTAGGTATAGAGATACCGACGATCGAATCTCGGGCAAGTAACATACCGACGAGACAAAGGGAACTGTATACGGGATTGCCTGAATCCTTGACATCGTGGTTCATCCGATGAGATCATCGAGAAGCATGTGGGAACCAATATGGGTATCCAGATCCCGCTATTGGTTATTGACCTGGGAGTGTCTCGGTCATGTCTACATGGTTTCCGAACCCGCAGGGTCTACACACTTAACGTTCGGTGACGCTAGGGTTGTTAGTGAGAAAAGTGCATGGTTACCGAAGGTTGTTCGGAGTCCCGGATGAGATCCCGGACATGACGAGGGTCTCCGGAATGGTCCGGAGACGAAGATTGATATATAGGATGAAAGGTTTCGGAGTCCGGAAGTGTTCCGGAGAGCATCGGGAAATCGGCGGAGTACCGGAAAGGGGTTTCGGGGGTTCCGGAAGCAGTTCTGGGCCTAATGGGCCACAAGGGGGAACACCACAGCCCTCAGGGGGCTGTGCGCCCCCCCCTGGGCCCTCTCCTTGTGCGCCAAGGGGGGTGGACCCCTCTAGGGTGGCCGCACCCCCTTAGCCTTGGGGGGCAAGGCACCTAGGGGGGGAAACCCTAGGGCCTGCCCTGGCCGCCGCCCCTCCCCTTGCCCTGGCCGCCGGCCCCCTAGGGGAAACCCTAGGGCGCCCCCCTCTCCTCCTTCCCCCTATATATAGAGAGGTAGAGGGAGGGCAGCCAAGACAAGTTCGTGCCTCGGTGCTGCCCTCCCTCTCCCATAATATCTTCTTCTCCCGCGGTGCTTAGGCGAAGCCCTGCTGGAGTTCTTCTCCACCATCACCACCACGCCGTCGTGCTGCCGGTTCTCCATCAACCTCTCCTCCACCCCTTGCTGGATCAAGAAGGAGGAGACGTCCCCGAGCCGTACGTGTGAAGAACGCGGAGGCACCGTTGCTTCGGTGCTAGGATCTTCGGCGATCTGAATCGCGGCGAGTACGACTCCATCATCCGCGTTCATAACGCTTCCGCTTAGCGATCTAAAAGGGTATGTGGATCCTACTCTCCCCTCGTAGTTGCATCTACTAGATTGATCTTGGTGAACGTAGAGAAAAATTTTTGTTTTCCATGCAACGTTCCCCAACACTTGACTTAGAGTAATTCTGATCATTCTTACAGCCAACACATGGACAAGGCATAAAACCATCCGCCCGCTTGTTTGCCACAGCCGCAAGCAGAAAAGTATGCACGCCATTAATGAACTGGGGAGAGCATCGATCATCGTACATCCATTGCCAGCTCATCTTCATTACACCACACCGAATAGACCAAATTAATACAAGTTCATACATAAAGTTCATACAACACTTATTGTCATAAAACAAACATACAAATAACTCTCTAGCTAAAGCATTTAAATGCAACAACATATGCGATCAAGATCACAACTAAGATAACAATTGATCGAACAACATAATGATACCAAGCCTCACTATCAATGGCATATTTTCTAATCTTTCTAATCTTCAAGCGCATTTTCTCCAACTTGATCTTCTGATCATCGACTGAAAGGATCTATATGGTTGACTAGAGGGGGGGGGGTGAATAGGCAACTAACAATTTTTAGATTTTCTTAACCAATTTAAATTAAGCAACAAAGTAAGTTGTCTAGATATGCTACTATGATGACAACTAATAGGAAGCAAAGATAACAACCTCACAAGCAATCTATATAAGATAAACAAGTAAAACTTGCACAAGTAAAGGGAAGAAATAACCACAAGTGGAGCCGGTGAAGACAAGGATGTGTTACCAAAGTTTCTTCCCTTTGAGGGGAAGTACGTCTCCGTTGGAGCGGTGTGGAGGCACAATGCTCCCCAAGAAGCCACTAGGGCCACCGTATTCTCCTCACGCCCTCACACAATGCAAGGTGTCGTGATTCCACTAGTGGTGCCCTTGAAGGCGGCAACCGAACATTTACAAACAAGGTTGGGGCTATCTCCACAACCGAATTGGAGGCTCCCAACGACACCACAAAGCATCACCACAATGGAATTTGGCTTCGAGGTGACCTCAACCGTCTAGGGTGCTCAAACACCCAAGAGTAACAAGATCCGCTAGGGATTAGTGGGGGGAATCAAATATCTCTTGGTGGAAGTGTAGATCGATGCCTTCTCAAGCAATCCTGAGCAAATCAACAAGTTTGATAGGCTAGGGAGAGAGATCGGGCGAAAATGGAGCTTGGAGCAACAATGGAGTATTTGGGGGAAGAGATAGGTCAACAATGAAGAAGAAGATGCCTTTATATAGTGGGGGAAACAATCCAACCGTTACCCCCTCACTTAGCCCCGCAGAGAGCGGTACTACCGCTTGAGTGAGCGGTACTACCGCTTAGCAAGCGGTACTACCGTTTTCCCTTAGCGGTACTGCCGCGCAAGGGGGATGGGACCCAGAGCGGTACTACCGTGGAAGCAGGGCGGTACTACCGCTGGGGAGCGGTACTACCGCCACTACTACCGCTTCTAGTGCCGCGAAACCGACACGAGAAAGTGCGCTCTCGAGTCGAGGCGGTAGTAATGCGGAGCTGCAGCGGTACTGCGGCAGAGTGCTCCAAGCGGTACTACAGCTCAGTGAAGCGGTACTGCCGCTTGAGGCACTTCGGAGGTACTACCACTGAGGCCTGCGGTACTACCGCTGGGGCCAGGAAAAACAGAGAAGGGGGAAAGTTGAACTCCATTGAGGCATGAAGGTATGGTGGGTGCGATAAGGAAGTGTACGTGTTGATTCCACCCTAACCTTACCAAAGCGGATCCCCTCTTGATAGTACGGTGACCCCTACGAAACTAGTCCACCAACAAAGAAACGAAAAGAGCTACATCGTCTTCAATCGAACACCGAGGGGATATAATCGTCTCATGCCAAAGAGTGAATCTCTGAAAAACTTAGTGTACACGATTAGTCCGCAAAAGCATTGTCATCAATCACCAAAACATCATCGGGCTAAATATGCCCTTACAATCTCCCCCTTTTTGGTGGATTGATGACAATATAGGATTTGCACAAAAAGAGTAATGACATAGAGTAAGCATAAAACCCACACCCTAAAATATAGACGGGCTCCCCCTAGATGTGTGCTATCTAGATAAGTGCTTTGGACCGCGCGGCACACATACTAGGATCAACACTCCCCCTATATTTTAGAGACCAACAACCTAAGCATGATATATGAGAGCATAGTATATAACAGGATAATCATGCACGCTATAGAGTACCAAGGTACATAGATAAGATAAATGAAGTTAGCATATGTAGCATATGTCTCACACCATATGTCGGGAACTTAGGTCTCACGAAAACCAAACAAAGCAAAAGACGAGAAAGCACAACGATAAGAACACAAAGGCAATGACACAAATCCCTAAACTCTCTCCCCCTTTGGCATCGAGACACCAAAAGGGCAGAGAGCTAAGCTACGGCTCCAGGTGAGAGCAGGCGAAGGTCTCGAACATCAAATCCCAGCGAGGTCATCTGCACCGTCGTCATCGACCGGAAACTGCTCGGCGTCGGAATCTATCCATGGGCAGTGGTGCTGAATCCACTCTTCCTCCTCGGTGATCTGTTCCTCAGAACCACTAGCCACAGTCGCACCCAACTAACGAATGAATTCATTGTGACGTCCCCTGGCCTTCTTCTCTGCCACATGAGTCATGTACTGACCGTGAGACTCCATGCAAAACAGCTTCTTCATCTTCAGCTTGAGCTTCTTTGCCCACGAGGGCTCTGCACCAGATGGCTCATAGTCATCATCATCCTCAGCCTCCTCAGTCTCCATAGCAAGAGCAGAGGATGTACCCCCAGATTTGGGTGCCTGAGTGCCCCAGTTGTCCTTCCTCCTCAGACGCTTGATCTCATGAGACACCAACTCTCTAGTCTCAAGCATAACGTTGGGATAGACATGATCCCAAGCCTTCTCAATTAACAGCATGATGAATGGTCCATAGATCAGGCACTTGCGCTTAGAGATGGCAGATAAAAGTTCAGACCACATCACATGAGAGATATCCAAGGACTCACCAGTGTTCTTCTCTAGCTCATGCTGGCAGAAGAGAAGCATGTCCACAAGATAGGAGTGAACCATATCCTGATTCCCAACTCGAGGGAAGAGGGTCTCACGGAAGATGCGGTGAAGGATATCCAGATAGGTAGACAACTCATATGTTACCTTCTTAGTTCCAGGGTTGATCTTCGCAATGCAGTAGGGCCAGAGAGCTTTCTTGTGGGTGGAGGTAGTGTTGCGATGAGGACGAAAGCCAACAGGAGTCTCAAGCCCCTGGTCTTCCACCCCAAGTAACTCCATGAAAGCCTTCCACTTGACAGAGAGCAACTTGCCATTGGTCATCCATGTCATAGTCATGTCCTCATCAGTCCCTAGATGGACAGTGGCATAGAATTGAGCCACAAGATCTGCATCAAAGTCCTTGTTGAACTGAATGATCTGGAGAATGTTAAGCCGAGAGCACATCTGAAGAGCATCGCCAAAATACACAGGATCCTTCTCCAGGCAATCCTTGTCGATGGAGTGAACACTGACAAAGAGATTCTTCTTTGCCTTGATCACATCAAAGTAGATGGCAAACTGAAAGCGGTTCCAGAACGTACGGTTGACCAAATTGGGTTCTTGATCTACTTCATAGGGATAGCGGCGACGCCTTGCCCAGAATTCCTTGGTACTCATTTGGGTCACAGTTTTTCCCTTTGGCTTCGACGTGGACTTCTTCTTGAGTTGAGGTGGAGGTGGAGCACTAGATGAACCTCCTGCAGACTCAGATGTGCGGTAGTGATTCGAGGTGGCACGATTGGGGTTGATACGGCGAGCTTGATGCTCAGGATGTTCATCACCTGGAACCAAACACAAAAACACACGGACCAACCAGAAAGAACGAGCATAAGCCAACAAGCACAACAAAAAGGGATCAAAGAAGGGAAAAACATGATTGAACTTGGCAGGCAGCGGTAGTACCGTGACCTGCAAGCGGTAGTACCGCTCAAGCGGTAGTACCGCTCCAAGAGAGCGGTAGTACCGCTCGAGGCAGGGGAACATCAGTTCCCTACTATCGTGGTCAGATCCGGCACTACCGACCTATCAAATTCAAAAATATTCCTACCAAACTCTAATCTAGACAGTCTAGTTGCCTTCTCCAACCTACTCAAGCCTAGATTTAGCCAAAAATCTAGAGATGCAACCACTATTGCCCCTAAAACACAAGATCTGAAAACAAGACAAGAGGAGAGAAGGAACGGGGGCAATACCGGCATCCATGGCAAGAGAACTAGGTGGGGATCGACTCCACCGAAGGAAATGGAGAGGAACGCCCCGGAGGAGGAGATCCGCCGGAGCCCTCCCGCGGCGAAGCACTGCTGGAGAGAGGACGAGGAACGAATGGGCGAGCGAATGGGTATGGGGAAGAGAAACCTCCCCCTGCCCCGATATACCCCCCTGGTACTGCCCCGCAGCGGTAGTACCGCGCACCACCAGCGGTAGTACCATCCAGCATGCCACGGTAACTATACTACATGGCTTAGCTCAAAAAGGAGGACACAAAGGCAAGGAAAACCAAGACACAACAAACACACACCAGCAAGAGACAAGAAACCCCTCTTCAAGAGAGGGCGGTGGCCGAAGCCACCTATGTTTGAGTCAAGAGGTATGGCGCCGCGAAGATTTTAACCTTGGGCCCATGACCAAAACTCGTCCTTGAAGCACAAGTACCATCAAAGATAGTTAATGTGAAAGACTTGATCAATTTATGCATAAAGGGGGGAGAGAGAGTTCATTGAGAGAACAACACTCCCCCTATGTCCATGCCTACACCTAGATTAGACAATATGAAGAGTATGGTGGGGTGTGCACGTGCTCAACCCACATTGCTCAAATCAATGATATTTAGCTCATGCCTTAACTCGCGAAATCTTGCTTCATCCAAAGGCTTTGTGAAGATATCTGCAAGGTTATCATGAGTGTTGACATAGTGAAGCTCGATTTCTCCTTGCCGAATATGATCCCGGATGAAATGATACCGAATCTCAATATGCTTCGTCTTGAAATGTTACACCGGGTTAAGAGAAATCTTGATGGCACTTTCATTGTCACACCAAAGAGGCACTTTGTCACAAGTGACACCGTAATCCTTTAAAGTTTGCCTCATCCATAGGAGTTGAGCACAACAACTGCCAGCTTCCACATACTCAGCTTCTGTGGACGAGAGAGACACACAACATTGCTTTTTGGAAGACCAACTAACCAGAGAGCAACCAAGGAATTGGCACCCTCCGGAAGTGGACTTCCTATCCACTTTGTTGTTGGGGAATGTAGTATTTTAAAATTTTCCTACGATCACGCAAGATCTATCTACCAGATGCATAGCAACGAGAGGGAAGAGTGTGTCTATGTACCCTCGTAGACCGGGAGCGGAAGCGTAAAGTGACGCGGTTGATGTAGTCGAACTTCTTCGCGATCCAACCGATCAAGCACCGAACGTACGGCACCTCCGCGTTCAGCACACGTTCAGCTTGATGACGTCCCACGAGCTCTTGATCCAGCTGAGCTTCACGGGAGAGTTTTGTCAGCACGACGGCGTGGTGACGGATATGATGTATCTACCGGCGCAGGGCTTCGCCTAAGCACTGCGACGGTATGACCGAGGTGTGTTTCTGTGGAGGGGGGCACCGCACACGGCTAGAACAATTCAACTTGTGTGTCTTTGGGTGCCTCCTTGCCCCCATATATAAAGGAGCAAGGGGGGAGGCCGGCCGGCCCTCCTATGGTGCGGCTAGGGCTGCAATCCTACTAGGAATAGGATTGCAATCCTATTCCTAGTAGGAATCTACCAAAGAAGGAAAAAAGGGGAAAGGAAAGAGAGGGAGAGGGAGAGGGAAAGAGGGGCCGCGCCCCCCTCCCCTAGTCCTATTCGGACTCCTCCTAGGGAGGGGGCGCGCCACCTCCTGGCTGCTGCCCTCTCTCTCCCCTATGGCCCACCAGGGCCCATCATTCCGCCGGGGGGTTCCGGTAACCCCCCCGGCACTCCGGTAAATTCCGAAACTTTCCAGAACACTTCCGGTGTCCGAATATAGTCGTCCAATATATCAATCTTTATGTCTCGGACATTCCGAGACTCCTTGTCATGTCCGTGATCTCCGAACTACCTTCAGTACATCAAAACTCATAAACTCATAATACCGATCATCATCAAACGTTAAGCGTGCGGACCCTACGGGTTCGAGAACTATGTAGACATGACCGAGACTCCTCTCCGGTCAATAACCAATAGCGGAACCTGGATGCTCATATTGGCTCCTACATATTCTACGAAGATCTTTATCGGTCAAACCGCATAACAACATACGTTGTTCCTTTTGTCATTGGTATGTTACTTGCCCGAGATTCGATCGTCGGTATCTCTATACCTAGTTCAATCTCGTTACCGGCAAGTCTCTTTAATCGTTCCGTAATACATCATCTCGTGACTAACTCATTAGTCATTTGCTTGCAAGGCTTATTATGATGTGCATTACCGAGATGGCCCAGAGATACCTCTCCGACACTCGGAGTGACAAATCCTAATCTTGATCTATGCCAACACCACGAATACTTTAGGAGACACCTGTAGAGCATCTTTATGATCACCCAGTTAAGTTGTGACGTTTGATAGCACACAAGGTGTTCCTACGGTATTCGGGAGTTGCATAATCTCATAGTCATAGGAACATGTATAAGTCATGAAGAAAGCAATAACAGCAAAACTAAACGATCATAGTGCTAAGCTAACGGATGGGTCTTGTCCATCACATCATTCTCCTAATGATGTGATCCCGTTGATCAAATGACAACTCATGTCTATGGTTAGGAAACATAACCATCTTTGATCAATGAGCTAGTCTAGTAGAGGCATACTAGGGACACTCTGTTTTGTCTATGTATTCACACATGTACTAAGTTTCCGGTTAATACAATTCTAGCATGAATAATAAACATTTATCATGATATAAGGAAATATAAATAACAACTTTATTATTGCCTCTAGGGCATATTTCCTTCAGTCTCCCACTTGCACTAGAGTCAATAATCTAGCTCACATCGCCATGTGATTTAATACCGATAGTTCACATCGTTATGTGAATAACACCCATAGTTCACATCGCCATGTGACCAACACCCAAAGGGTTTCCTAGAGTCAATAATCTAGTTCACATCGCTATGTGATTAATACCCAAGAGTAATAAGGTGTGATCATGTTTTGCTTGTGAGAGAAGTTTAGTCAACGGGTTTGTCACATTCAGATCCATATGTATTTCGCAAATTTCTATGTCTACAATGCTCTGCATAGAGCTACTCTAGCTAATTTCTCCCACTTTCTATACGCATCCAGATTGATACTTAGAGTCATCTGGATTTAGTGTCAAAGCTTGCATCGGCGTAACCCTTTACGACGAACTCTTTATCACCTCCATAATCGAGAAACATTTCCTTAGTCATCCAGTTACTAAGGATAATTTTGACCGCTGTACAGTGATCTACTCCTGGATCACTATTGTACCCCCTTGACAAATTCATGGCAAGGTACACAACATGTTTGGTACACAGCATGGCATACTTTATAGAACCTATGGCTGAGGCATAGGGAATGACTTTCATTCTCTCTATATTTTTCTGCCGTGGTCTCGCTTTGAGTCTTACTCAACTTCACACCTTACAAGTCAGGCAAGAACTCCTTCTTTGACTGATCCATTTTGAACTACTTCAAAATCTTATCAAGGTATGTACTCATCAAAAGTCTTATCAAGCGTCTTGATCCATCTCTATAGATCTTGATGCCCAATATGTAAGCAGCTTCACCAAGGTCTTTCTTTGAAAAATTCCTTTCAAACACTCCTTTATGCTTTCCAGAAAATTCTACATCATTTCCGATCGACAATATGTCATTCACATATACTTATCAGAAAGGTTGTAGTGCTCCCACTCACTTCTTGTAAATACAGGCTTCACCGCAAGTCTGTGTAAATCTATATGCTTTGATCAACTTATCAAAGCGTATATTCCAACTCCGAGATGCTTGCACCAGTCCATAGATGGATCGCTGGAGCTTGCACATTTTGTTAGCACCTTTAGGATTGACAAAACCTTTTGGTTGCATCATATACAAGTCTTCTTTAATAAATCCATTAAAGAATGCAGTTTTGTTATCCATTTGCCAGATTTCATAAAATGCGGCAATTACTAACATGATTCGGACAGACTTAAGCATCGCTACGGGTGAGAAAGTCTCATCGTAGTCAACTCCTTGAACTTGTTGAAAAACTTTCGCAACAAGTCGAGCTTTGTAAATAGTAACATTACCGTCAGCGTCAGTCTTCCTCTTGAAGATCCATTTATTTTCGATGGCTTGCCGATCATCGGGCATGTCAACCAAAGTCCACACTTTGTTCACATGGATCCCATCTCAGATTTCATGGCCTCAAGCCATTTTGCGGAATCTGGGCTCATCATCGCTTCCTCATAGTTCGTAGGTTCATCATGGTCCAGTAACATGACTTCCAGAACCAGGTTGCCGTACCACTCTGATGCGGAACGAACTCTGGTTGATCTACGAAGTTCAGCAGAAACTTGATCTGAAGTTTCATGATCATCATCATTAGCTTCCTCACTAATTGGTGTAGGAATCACTGGAACTAGTTTCTGTGATGTTCCACTTTCCAATTCGGGAGAAGGTACAATTACCTCATCAAGTTCTACTTTCCTCCCACTCACTTCTTTCGAGAGAAACTCCTTCTCTAGAAAGGATCCACTCTTAGCAACAAAGACCTTGCCTTCGGATCTGTGATAGAAGGTGTACCCAACCGTTTCTTTTGGGTATCCTATGAAGATTTACTTCTCCGATTTGGGTTCGAGCTTATCATGTTGAAACTTTTTCACATAAGCATCGCAGTCCCAAACTTAAAGAAATGACAGCGTAGGTTTCTCGTCAAACCACAGTTCATACGGTGTCATCTCCACGGATTTAGATGGTGCCCTATTTAACGTGAATGTAGCTGTCTCTAATGCATAACCCCAAAAGCGATAGTGGTAGATAGGTAAGAGACATCATTGATCGCACCATATCCAATAAAGTACGGTTACGACGTTCAGACACACCATTACACTGTGGTGTTCTAGGTGGCGTGAGTAGTGAAACTATTTCATATTGTTTTTACTGAAGGCCAAACTCGCTAACTCAAATATTTTACCTCTACGATCATATCGTAGAAACTCTTATTTTCTTGTTACGATGATTCTCCACTTCACTCTGAAATTCTTTGAACTTTTCAAATGTTTCAGACTTGTGCTTCATTAAGTAGATATACCCATATCTGCTCAAATCATCAGTGAAGGTCAGAAAATAACGATACCCGCCGCGAGCTTCAACACTCATTGGTCCACATACATCTGTATGTATAATCTCCAACAAATCTGTTACTCGCTCCATTGTTCCGGAGAACGGAGTTTTAGTCATCTTGCCCATGAGGCATGGTTCGCAAGCACCAAGTGATTCATAATCAAGTGATTCCAAAAGTCCATCACTATGGAGTTTCTTCATGCGCTTTACACCATTATGACCTGAACGGTAGTGCCACAAATAAGTTCCACTATCATTATTAACCTTGCATCTTTTGGCTTCAATATTATGAATATGTGTATCACCACGATCGAGATCCAACAAACTATTTTCATTGGGTGTATGACCATCGAAGGTTTTATTCATGTAAACAGAATAACAATTATTCTATGACTTTAAATGAATAACCGTATTGCAACAAATATGATCAAATCATATTCATGCTCAACGCAAATGCCAAATAACATTTATTTAGGTTTTACACTAATCCCGAAAGTATAGGGAGTGTGCAATGATGATCATATCAATCTTGGAACCACTTCCAACACACATCGTCACTTCACCTATAACTAGTCTCTGTTCATTCTGCAATTCTCGTTTCGAGTTACTAATTTTAGCAACTGAACCGGTATCAAATACCCAGGGGTTGCTATGAACACTAGTAAAGTACACATCAATAATCTGTATATCAAAATATACCTTTGTTCACTTTGCCATCCTTCTTATCCGCCAAGTATCTAGGGCAGTTCCACTTCCAGTGACCATTTCCTTTGCAGTAGAAGCACTTAGTTTCAGGCTTGAGTTTTAGCTTTGGGTTTCTTCACGGGAGTGACAACTTGCTTGTCATTCTTCTTGAAGTTCCCCTTCTATCCCTTTGCCCTTTACTTGAAACAAGTGGTCTTGTTAACCATCAACACTTGATGCTTTTTCATGATTTCTACCTTCGCCGACTTCAGCACCGCGAAGAGCTCGGGAATTCCTTTCGTCATCCCTTGCATATTATAGTTCATCACGAAGTTCTACTAACTTGGTGATAGTGACTAGAGAACTTTGTCAATTACTATCTTATCTCGAAGATTAACTCCCACTTGATTCAAGTAATTGTAGTACCCAGATAATCTGAGCACATGCTCACTGGTTGAGCTATTCTCCTCCATCTTGTAGGCAAAGTACTGTCAGAAGTCTTATACCTCTCGACACGGGCATGAGTATGAAATACTAATTTCAACTCTTGGAACATCTTATATGCTCCGTGGCGTTCAAAACATTTTTGAAGTCCCGGTTCTAAGCCTTAAAACATGGTGCACTTAAACTATCAAGTAGTCATCATACCGAGCTTTTGTCAAAACGTTCATAACGTCTACATCTGCTCCTGCAATAGGTCTGTCACCTAGCGGTGCATCAAGGACATAATTCTTCTGTGCAACAATGAGGATAATCCTCAGATCACGGAACAATTCCGCATCATTGCTACTAACATCTTTCAACTTAGTTTTCTCTAGGAACATAAAAAATAAACGCGGAGCAACATCACGAGCTATTGATCTACAACATAGATATGCTAATACTACGAGGACTAAGTTCATGATAAATTAAAGTTCAATTTAATCATATTACTTAAGAACTCCCACTTAGATTGACATCCCTCTAGTCATCTAAATGATCACGTGATCCAAATCAACTAAACCATGTCTGATCATCACGTGAGATGGAGTAGTTTCAATGGTGAACATCTTTATGTTGATCATATCTACTATATGATTCACGCTCAACCTTTCGGTTTCCAGTGTTCCGAGGCCATATCTGCATATGCTAGGCTCGTCAAGTTTAACCCGAGTATTCTGCGTGTGCAAAACTGTCTTACACCCGTTGTATTTGAACGTAGAGCTTATCACACCCGATCATCACGTGGTGTCTCGGCACGAAGAACTTTCGCAATGGTGCATACTCAGGGAGAACACTTGTACCTTGAAATTTTGTAAGGGATCATCTTATAATGCTACCGTCGTACTAAGCAAAATAAGAAGCATAATAAGATAAACATCACATGCAATCAAAATATGTGACATGATATGGCCATCATCATCTTGTGCTTTTGATCTCCATCTCCAAAGCACCGTCATGATCACCTTCGTCACCGACGCGACACCTTGATCTCCATCGTAGCATCGTTGTCGTCTCGCCAACTATTGCTTCTACGACTATCGCTACCGCTTAGTGATAAAGTAAAGCAATTACATGGCGATTGCATTTCATACAATAAAGCGACAACCATATGGCTCCTGCCAGTTGCCGATAACATTACAAAACATGATCATCTCATACAAAACCGTATAACTCATCATGTCTTGACCATATCACATCACAACATGCCCTGCAAAAACAAGTTAGACTTCCTCTACTTTGTTGTTGCAAGTTTTACGTGGCTGCTACGGGCTTAGCAAGAACCGTTCTTACCTACGCATACAAAACCACAACGATGTTCGTCAAGTATGTGCTGTTTTAACCTTCACAAGGACCGGGCGTAGCCACACTTGATTCAGCTAAAGTGAGAGAGACAGACACCCGCCAGTCACCTTTAAGCAACGAGTGCTCATAACGGTGAAACCAGTCTCGTGTAAGCGTACGCGTAATGTCGGTCCGGGCCGCTTCATCTCACAATACCGCCGAAGCAAAGTATGACTTGCTGGTAAGCAGTATGACTAGTATCGCCCACAACTCATTGTGTTCTACTCGTGCATATCATCTACGCATAGACCTTGCTCATGCTGCCACTGTTGGGGAACGTAGTATTTTAAAATTTTCCTACGATCACGCAAGATCTATCTACCAGATGCATAGCAACGAGAGGGAAGAGTGTGTCTACGTACCCTCGTAGACCGGGAGCGGAAGCGTCAAGTGACGCGGTTGATGTAGTCGAACTTCTTCGCGATCCAACCGATCAAGCACCGAACGTACGGCACCTCCGCGTTCAGCACATGTTCAGCTTGATGACGTCCCACGAGCTCTTGATCCAGCTGAGCTTCACGGGAGAGTTTCGTCAGCACGATGGCGTGGTGACGGATATGATGTATCTACCGGCGCAGGGCTTCGCCTAAGCACTGCGACGGTATGACCGAGGTGTGTTTCTGTGGAGGGGGGCACCGCACACGGCTAGAACAATTTAACTTGTGTGTCTTTGGGTGCCCCCTTGCCCCCGTATACAAAGGAGCAAGGGGGGAGGCCGGCCGGCCCTTCTATGGTGCGGCTAGGGCTGCAATCCTACTAGGAATAGGATTGCAATCCTATTCCTAGTAGGAATCTACCAAAGAAGGAAAAAAGGGGAAAGGAAAGAGAGGGAGAGGGAGAGGGAAAGAGGGGCCGCGCCCCCCTCCCCTAGTCCTATTCGGACTCCTCCTAGGGAGGGGGCGCGCCACCTCCTGGCTGCTGCCCTCTCTCTCCCCTATGGCCCACCAGGGCCCATCATTCCCCCGGGGGGTTCCGGTAACCCCCCCGGCACTCCGGTAAATTCCGAAACTTTCCAGAACACTTCCGGTGTCCGAATATAGTCGTCCAATATATCAATCTTTATGTCTCGGACATTCCGAGACTCCTTGTCATGTCCGTGATCTCATCCGGGACTCCGAACTACCTTCGGTACATCAAAACTCATAAACTCATAATACCGATCGTCATCAAACGTTAAGCGTGCAGACCCTACGGGTTCGAGAACTATGTAGACATGACCGAGACTCCTCTCCGGTCAATAACCAATAGCGGAACCTGGATGCTCATATTGGCTCCTACATATTCTACGAAGATCTTTATCGATCAAACCGCATAACAACATACGTTGTTCCTTTTGTCATTGGTATGTTACTTGCCCGAGATTCGATCGTCGGTATCTCTATACCTAGTTCAATCTCGTTACCGGCAAGTCTCTTTACTCATTCCGTAATACATCATCTCGTGACTAACTCATTAGTCATTTGCTTGCAAGGCTTATTATGATGTGCATTACCGAGATGGCCCAGAGATACCTCTCCGACACTCGGAGTGACAAATCCTAATCTTGATCTATGCCAACACCACGAATACTTTCGGAGACACCTGTAGAGCATCTTTATGATCACCCAGTTACGTTGTGACGTTTGATAGCACACAAGGTGTTCCTACGGTATTCGGGAGTTGCATAATCTCATAGTCATAGGAACATGTATAAGTCACGAAGAAAGCAATAGCAGTAAAACTAAACGATCATAGTGCTAAGCTAACGGATGGGTCTTGTCCATCACATCATTCTCCTAATGATGTGATCCCGTTGATCAAATGACAACTCATGTCTATGGTTAGGAAACATAACCATCTTTGATCAATGAGCTAGTCTAGTAGAGGCATACTAGGGACACTCTGTTTTGTCTATGTATGCACACATGTACTAAGTTTCCGGTTAATACAATTCTAGCATGAATAATAAACATTTATCATGATATAAGGATATATAAATAACAACTTTATTATTGCCTCTAGGGCATATTTCCTTCATTTGTCTCCCGCCCAGTCCGAATCAGAGAAACCTACAAGGTTGAAGTTTGCTCCTCTTGGGTACCATAAGCCAAAGTTTGGGGTATGAGCCAAATATTGAAAGATTCGCTTGACTGCCACAAAGTGACCTTCCTTAGGTGAGGCTTGAAACCGTGCACAGATTCCCACACTCAACATAATATCTGGTCTAGATGCACAAAGGTAAAGCAAGGATCCAATCATAGAGCGATATACCTTTTGATCCATCGCTTTACCATTGGGATCAATGTCAAGTTGGCACTTGGTTGGCATTGGAGTAGTAGCCGGCTTGACATCACTTAGATTGAACCTCTTGAGCATGTCTTGAGTATACTTGGATTGTTTGATGAAGATTCCTTCTCTTCTTTGCTTGATCTCAAACCCAAGGAAGTACTTCAACTCTCCCATCATGGACATCTCAAAATGTGTGGTCATGAGTGCGGCAAACTCATAATTGAAAGCTTTGTTAGGAGAACCAAATATAATATCATCAACATATAGTTGGCAGACAAACAACTCCCCTTTGACCTTCTTAGTAAAAAGAGTGGGGTCGATTTTCCTGATTTCAAACCCACGATCTTGTAAGAACTCGGTAAGATGCTCATACCACGCACATGGGGCTTGTTTAAGGCCATAGAGTGCCTTATTGAGTTGAAACACGTGATTGGGGAACTTGGGATCCTCAAACCCCAGGGGTTGTTTGACATACACCAACCCATTAATAGGACCATTAAGAAATGCACTTTTCACATCCATTTGTTGTAGCTTAAAATTATGATGAGAAGCATAGGCAAGCAACAAACGAATAGATTCAAGGCGAGCAACGGGGGCAAAGGTTTCACCGTAGTCGATACCCTCGACTTGGGAGTAGCCTTGAGCCACCAAACACGCCTTGTTGCGGATGACAATGCCGTGAGCATCTTGCTTGTTCTTAAAGATCCACTTGGTTCCAATGACATTATGGTTCTCCTTTGGCCTTGGCACCAGACGCCACACTTTTTTGCGCTCGAAGTTGTGGAGTTCTTCATGCATGGCATTAAGCCAATTAGGGTCTTCGAGCGCCTCATAGACCTTCTGAGGTTCAACACAGGAGACAAAGGCTTGATGAGCACAATAGTTTGCTAATTGTCTACGAGTGCTTACCCTCCTTTTGATGCTTCCAAGAATATTCTCCATGTGATGTTCTCTGGAAGCAAGCCTGGAGGCAACTTTTGTAGCACGACGCTCCAATTGCTCTTCAAGAGATAATTTAGGAGCACTGAGTTGATCATCTTGAGCGACGTCAGGAGCTTGATCTTGATCTTGAGCTTCCTCTTGATCTTGATCTTGCTCAGAGGATAGAACTTGGCCTTGTGTATCATTTGGTGGCTCCCCACCATCTTGTGATTGATCTTGCACTTGGACTTGTTCGTCCGGTTGAAGGCCTTCACTTTGTTCTTCGGAAGCGTGTGGGTCTTGGGTTGGCGATGGTTCCACTTGAGTGGAACATTGTCCTTCTCCTTCGGCCACAAGGGGTTCCTCAATGGGTAGGATATATCCAACACCCATTCTTATTATGGCTTGAGGAGGAATTTCGTCACCTACATCACAAGTACCACTTTGCTCCACTTGGGAGCCGTTATTCTCATCAAACTCTACGTTACTCGTCTCCTCAATGAGTCCATTGGACTTGTTGAGGACACGGTAAGCATGAGAGTTTGTAGCATAACCAACAAATATGCCCTCATGAGCTCTAGATTCAAATTTAGACAAACGAACACCTTTCTTGAGGATGAAACACTTACACCCGAACACCCAGAAGTACTTGAGATTGGGCTTGTTACCGGTAAGAATCTCATATGGAGTTTTGTTCAAGCCTTTGTAGAGATAGAGCCGATTGGATGCATGACAAGCGGTGTTGATGGCTTCGGCCCAAAAGTTGTATGGAGATTTGAATTCCGCCATTATGGTCCTTGCCGCGTCCATCAGTGTCCGGTTCTTTCTCTCCGCTACACCGTTTTGTTGAGGGGTATAGGGTGCTGCATATTGATGTTTGATCCCCTCATCACTAAGAAACTCATCCAAGGTGTAGTTCTTGAACTCGGTGCCGTTGTCACTTCGGATCATCAAAATCTTTGCTTCATGTTGTCGTTGAGCTTCATTTGCAAAGTGATGACGGTTTGTTGGGTCTCAGTCTTCTTCTTGAAGAAGTATACCCAGGTGTATCTTGAATAATCATCCACAATTACCAAGCAATACTTTCTACCGCCAAGACTATCAAAAGATGGAGGCCCAAAGAGATCCATGTGAAGGAGCTCCAGGGGTCTTTTTGAGTAGATGATAGTAGTGGGAGGGTGAGCCGTCTCATGTAACTTTCCTTCAATGCAAGCCCTGCAAGCACGATCTTTGGCAAAGCTAACATTTGTTAGTCCACGGACATGGTCCCCCTTGAGAAGACTTTGCAAAGATCTCATATTGACATGGGCTAACCGGCGATGCCAAAGCCATCCCACATCAACTTTAGCCATTAGGCATGTCGCGGTCTTAGTGGGTTGCTTCGAGAAGTTAACCACATAAAGACCGTTCTCGACATGTCCAACATAGGCTATTTTAAGAGTCTTGCTCCACAAGAGGGCCACGGTATCAATATCAAAGAATGTAGCAAAGCCCATGAGTGCAAGTTGGCGAACAGAAAGTAAATTATATGCAAGGGACTCAGCAAGCATGACTTTCTCGATCGTGAGATCATGAGAGACAACAACCTTGCCAAGCCCCAATACCTTAGAAGATGAAGCATCACCCCATTCGACATTGTTGGCCATAGATGAACCAAGATGCACGTCCACCACCAAATCTTTTCTTCCGGTCATATGATTTGTGGCTCCACTATCGAGCAACCATGATCCCCCACCGGAAGCAAACTCCTACAAGAGATCAATGCTTGGATTTAGGTACCCATTTGGTAATGGGTCCTTTGAGGTTAGTAACAAGGGTCTTAGGAACCCAAATAGACCATTCAATGTACTCATAAGAAGAACCAACAAATTTAGCAAAGACATGACCGTCACTTGCACGACATAAAACATATGAAGGATTAAAGTCGCCGGCCATATTTGATGGTATGGTGGGGTTTTTCTTGACCCCACCACCCTTCACATTTTTCTTCTTAGAGGCGCCCTCTCCCTCTTTCACAAAGGTTTGTCGGAGAGGTGGAGGGAGCTTGGTCTTGTCATTCTTCTTCTTCTTGGGCTTAGGAACAAACCCAATTCCTTCCTTTGCCACAACCTCCTTTTGATTACTCAAAAGATTGTTGAGGTTCTTCTCACCTTGTATGCATGTCACAAGGCCTTTCTCAAGTTGCTTCTTCAACTTGGCATTTTCTTCAACAAGATGCACATGCTCGCAACATGGGTTAGTAGCATTTGCATTATCAATCAACACCATGCGAGGAAAGATAGCCTTTTACTTGGTTAGTGAAACTTGGAGTTGATCATGAGACTCCTTGAGAGAAGCATGCATACCTTTCAAGGCCTTGTGTGCCTTGTCAAGTATAACAAACTCCTCCTTGAGTCTAGCATGGTCAACCCCAAGTTTTGCCTTCTCGGAATTAAGCATACGAGAGACAACTAAAGCATGATCGAGATCTTTCTTTAATGTAGCATGATCATCGTTGTGTGACTCCTCAAGAGCCAAAGAAGACCACGCTCTTCCGATAGAGCATTAGAGAGATCCGATATCTCATCGGCATAGTCTCGACTATGTCCTTCCATTTTAGCAATGGTCTCCTCGTGAGCCTCGATCATGTCATTGGCCTCACCGAGTTGTTCCAAGAGAGCAACAAAGTGCTTCTTGGGTTTGCCCTTGAGTTTGCTCATGAACAACTCAAATTCATTCTCTCCCTCCTTAGCTCCCTCACTCTCATCAATACAATCTGTCAATGAAGGATTAGACGGGATGGTAGTGTTGATGTTTGGGGTTACCTTGTTGGTGGCCTTGGCCATGAGACACTTTGCGGTGATGTTCTCATTTGGTGAGTCGAAGAGAGATGAGCGCGGAGTAGTAGCAATAGCAATTGTGGCCATGGTGACCACCTCATCATCTTCATCATTATCATCATCCTCAACATATTCTTATTGGGCCACCAACCCTTTAGGAGGGGTCTTCTTGTTGAAGTTGTTCTTGTTGGGATAAGACTTGGCCTTGTCCTTCCGGATAAGCTTGCCTCCAAAGTCTTCTCTTTTCTCATATGGGCAATCTACAACAAAGTGGCTTACATTCCCACTTTGTTTGCCCTTGTTGCCACTTGAGTTGTTCTTCTTGAAGTTGGGCCTTCTGTTCTTCTTGTTGCCCCAAAATTGCCATGAAGCAAGAGCCATGTGCTCATGATAAGCATTTTTGGTGTCCTGGGGGCAACTCTCATCATCATCCTCCTCCTCTTCTTCCACACAAGCCTTAGCCTTCAAGGCAAGGTTAGGCTTCTTTGATCATTGAGATCTTAAAACTGCATTGTCGGCGGTCTTGTCCAAGATCCTCATAGCAACGAACTCATCCAACACTTCATTTGATGACAAGTGGTGGAAGTCCGGTCTTTGGCGAATGACGTAGGACATGGCCTTATGGTAGGGCATCATGGCCTTGAGAAACTTGCGCTTGATCCAATTGTCATCCGTGTCCTTACTCCCATGATCTCGAAGAGAGACCGCAAGAGTGGTTAATCTCCGATAAAGTTCACGAGGATCTTCTTCTTCGATCATAGCAAACTCATCGGCTTCATCTTGCACAACTTCATAGTTTGAGCGTTGAATGCTAGCGCTCCCCTTGTACATGGTGCCAACATGCTCCCAAGCTTCCTTGGTCACAGTGAAGGGTCGAAGATGTGCAATGTCTTCGGGAGGGATAGCATCTTGAAGTATACAAAGAACGGACTCGTTGAATTGATGATCCGCAGCTTCTCTCGAAGTTAAGTTGTCGGGATCACGTGGATAAAAACCTTGCTCAATGATTCTCCAAAGATTAGTAGATCAATGATTTAAATGACGTTTGAAGCGAAACATCCAAGTAGCAAAATCACAATTTTTTATAAACTTAGGAGGAGGCCCAACAGAATTTAAATGCGGTGTGGGAACGGGTCCTCCATAGTGAGTAGGAGGAGCGGAGTGGACAAAGATGCCATTCCCATTCTTAGTAACCGGGGCTTGTTCACTACTAGCTTCTCCCTTGTCGGGAGTAGCCTCCGACACGATGGTAGCGGGGCAAACCACTTCCAACGGTGTGGTGGATAATTTAAGCCCCTCAAGCAAATCTTTAAACATGCCTTTGACCTCGCTCGCTAGTGATTCTTTCAATGTGGTCATAGCCACATTGAACTCCTCACAAGAGATCGAGGCTCCCCCATCGGACGTAGGCAAGGACGGAGTTCCACCGGAATGTTCCTCCATCTCGACTACGTTGTCACCCATACTCTTTGGACGGTAAAGTCCTTAAAAAGAGACAAGGCTCTGATACCAATTGAAAGGATCGATATGGTTGACTAGAGGGGGGTGAATAGGCAACTAACAATTTTTAGCTTTTCTTAACCAATTTAAATTAAGCAACAAAGTAAGTTGTCTAGATATGCTACTATGATGACAACTAATAGGAAGCAAAGATAACAACCTCACAAGCAAGCTATATAAGATAAACAAGTAAAACTTGCACAAGTAAAGGGAAGAAATAACCACAAGTGGAGACGGTGAAGACGAGGATGTGTTACCGAAGTTCCTTCTCTTTGAGGGGAAGTACGTCTCCGTTGGAGCGGTGTGGAGGCACAATGCTCCCCAAGAAGCCACTAGGGCCACCGTATTCTCCTCACGCCCTCACATAATGCAAGGTGCCGTGATTCCACTAGTGGTGCCCTTGAAGGCGGCAACCGAACCTTTACAAACAAGGTTGGGGCTATCTCCACAACCGAATTGGAGGCTCCCAACGACACCACGAAGCTTCACCACAATGGAATTTGGCTCCGAGGTGACCTCAACCGTCTAGGGTGCTCAAACACCCAAGAGTAAAAAGATCCGCTAGGGATTAGTGGGGGGAATCAAATATCTCTTGGTGGAAGTGTAGATCGATGCCTTCTCAAGCAATCCCGAGCAAATCAACAAGTTTGATAGGCTAGGGAGAGAGATCGGGCGAAAATGGAGCTTGGAGCAACAATGGAGTATTTGGGGGAAGAGGTAGGTCAACAATGAAGAAGAAGATGCCTTTATATAGTGGGGGGAACAATCCAACCGTTACCCCCTCACTCAGCCCCGCAGAGAGCGGTACTACCGCTTGAGTGAGCGGTACTACCGCTTAGCAAGCGGTACTACCGTTTTCCCTTAGCGATACTGCCGCGCAAGGGGGCTGGGACCCAGAGCGGTACTACCATGGAAGTAGGGCAGTACTACCGCTGGGGAGCGGTACTACCGCCACTACTACCGCTTCTAGTGCCGCAAAACCCGACACGAGAAAGTGCGCTCTCGAGTCGAGGCGGTAGTAATGCGGAGCTGCAGCGGTACTGCGGCAGAGTGCTCCAAGCGGTACTACCGCTCAGTGAAGCGGTACTGCCGCTTGAGGCACTTCGGCGGTACTACCGCTGGGGCCAGGAAAAACAGAGAAGGGGGAAAGTAGAACTCCATTGAGGCAGGAAGGTATGGTGGGTGCGATAAGGAAGTGTACGTGTTGATTCCACCCTAACCTTACCAAAGCGGATCCCCTCTTGATAGTACGGTGACCCCTATGAAACTAGTCCACCAACAAAGAAACGAAAAGAGCTACACCGTCTTGAATCGAACACCGAAGGGATATAATCTTCTCGTGCCAAAGAGTGAATCTCTGAAAAACTTAGTGTACACGATTAGTCCGCAAAAGCATTGTCATCAATCACCAAAACATCATCGGGCTAAATATGCCCTTACATCGACGACATCGGCAACATGCAACTCCAATTCCATCTTCTCCCCCTCAATTCTTTTCAATTTCTCTTTCAAATACTCGTTTTCTCT